>CM053625.1:102299435-102332385 GCA_028646595.1 Phalanger gymnotis
GGGAAGGGAACAGGGGAGAGAGGAAGGGAAAGGGGGATGGGAGGGGAATGGGGCGACGGAGGGGAGGGAAGACTGGGGAACAGGGCAACCAGAATGTACGCCATCTTGGAGTGGGGGGGGGGAAATGGGGAGAAAATTTGTGATTCAAACGCCTGTGAAAATCAAGGCTGAAAACCAAACATGTCAAAAATAAATTTAAAAAAAAAAGTATTATTGACCAAGTGAAAAAGGAATTTAAAAAGTTCACTGAAGAAAACCCTTAAAAATTAAAATTGATCAAGTAGAAGCTAATGACTCCCTGAGAGATCAAGAAACAATGAAACAAAATCAAAAGAAAGAAAAAATAGAAGAAAGTGTCAGATATCTCATTGGAAAAACAACTGACTTGTAAAATAGATGAAGAAGAAATAATCTTAGAACTGTTAGACTACCTGAAAGCCATGATTTCAAAAAAAGGAGCCCAGATAAATATAACCTGAAATCCTAGAACCAGAAGGTGAAATAGACATTGAAAAAATCCAATTTAAATTAAAATTCCCAGGAATGTTGTTGCCAAATTCCAGACCTTTCAGGCCAAGGAGAAGAAAAAAATACAGCAAGCAGCCAGAAAGAAATAATTCAAGTATCATGGAGGCACAGTCAGGATAATACAAGACTTAGCAGCTTCTATATTAAGGAATCGTAGGGCTTGAAATGTGATATTCCAGGGGGCAGAGGAACTAGGATTATAACTAAGGATAACCTACCTAGCCAAACTGAGTATGATCCTTCAAGAGAAAAAAAGTGGATGTTTAATTAGAGGACTTTCAAGCATTCCTAATAAAAAGGCCAGAGCTGAATAGAAAATTTGACTCTCAAATATAAGATTCAAGAGAAGCATAAAAAGGTAAAGAGAAAAGAGAAATCACAAGGGATTCAATAAGGTTAAACTGTATACGTTCTTACATGGTAAGATGATACTTATAACTCCCAAGAATTTTCTCATTATTAGGGCAATTAGAAGGAATATACATAGACAGAGGGCATGGGTGTGAGTTGACCATGATGGGATGATTTAAAAAAATGAAATTTAAGAGTGAGACATACTGAGAGAAGGGGAAAAGTAAAAGTAGAATGGAGTAATTATCTCACATAAAAGAGTTGTGAAAGGAAGATCATTTACGGTGGAAGGGAAGTTGGGGGGAGGGGGGTGAAGAGCCACGCTTAAATCTAACTCTCTTTGGAATTGGCTTGAAGAGGGAATAACATTCGCACTTAGTTGAGTATAGAAATCTATCTCGCCCTACAGGCGAGTAGGGGGGGAGGGCAATAACACAAGGTTGGGGCTTATGGAAGGGAGGCAGTTTGGTCAGTAGCAATGGTAAAAAAAAAAAAAAAGTGGCAAAGCCAGAATATGAATTTACACAAGTCCTCTGACTCCAAATCCAACACTATCTACTATGCCATGTTTTCAGATGTACCTCTCAAAAGCAAAGGTAAACACCATTTACAAAATGAAGGGTTCAACTAGATGAACTCTCAAGTTTTCACCTGATCTAGCAACCAACAAATCATACAAATAATCTATGAGCCTTCATTAAACACTTACTATGTACCAGGCACTGGTCAAAATATTTAAATGATGTCATCCCTAAATCTCTATAATTGAATGTAATAGATATCTGGGTCTAAAGGGTGAAAAAAAATATGAGATTGTAGATTACAATCATGAGGTCAAATGGGGCCACAGCCATATTTCATCTCTGTTTGATCTAGCTCTTGACTCAGCTATGGGAATCTTCTTCACTTCTGGGCAGAGAAGGGAGGCACCAAAGTGGGGCAAAGCAAAGTGGTACCAGAGCCCCACATTAGTGCCTGACCACTAGGGTACCTCCAGAGATTCCCATGTAAATGAAGGTGGCATGGATTCCTGATCTACCCGCCACAGACTGGGACTGATGGTGGGACGTCCAATTGGTGTCAAGGGTCCCTGGCAACATATATGTTTACTCCCATCCCATTAGCTGAGGTTCCCAGTATGTTGGAAATTTTTTCATACAATAGGGGTTTCTTCTGAAAGTTCATCTTTGTTACTGATCTTACACTCATCTGATGACATTCTTTACTCTGTTATTAATTCCTTGCTGGACCCAACATATTCCTATTCACAAAATACTACTTCGATGCCTTATCATGGCATAGAAGTGATGCTGGTTTGTTGCAGGTTGTGACAAGGGATACAAGCTCTGATAGGTTCTAGCATGCTAGAAAGTCTTCAGGTATGATCTCAACAACAGACTGAGTTTCCTTTCTGGGGATCACTTTAGTTTCATATAAGAGGCCTATCACCATGAAGCTGGCAACTTGGTATTGAATTCTTTAGCCATGACAACTTATTAGAAAAGCAGTCATTTTTAGTATAAAGATATCATTTATCTAGTATTTGTAAGAGGAATAGGTACACTGAGAAAATAATGTATTTGTGGCACAACTAGCTGAAATTAGAGTCAATCTATAGAAAGAACAAAACAGAACTGATCATTATGGAGATTGAACTCTTAAGATTCTAGGCATTCCTTTTAATATGAAGATAATGCTACTGTTCCTGCCCACTCTCACCAGCACAGTACAGGTTCTGAGGTCTTCCACAAGTAGTCATTACACTGATTAGTCTGCCTGTAGCTTCATGCCCAATATCTCTTATAACCAGTGACACACGTCTGCAAGATGGCCTGCAATAGCACGAAACAGCAAAACCAGCTAATTGATTCAGAGAATAGCCTCACAGCCTCCTGGTCAGCTAAGTTCAATAGCCAGTATGTGGTTGGGTAAATGAGAAGTTTAGGGATTTGTCAAAGCTCCACAGTTTCCTTTTCTCATGGGTAGATATGCTCTCTGGAATCAAAGAGGTGTGGCAGCAGTGTAGCAGAATGGGCATGGGATTTTGAGTTAGAAGACTTGGGTTTTGTAATGGCAAGCAAAGTGGGCCTTTTTGCTGCTTTGTCTTTTGGAATGCTTCTCAGCACCAAGGCAATTAAGTGCCTTTGATTGAGTCTTTGATTGAATCAAGAGTCTTTGTTGACCTGCTTAAGTCACAAGAAAGCCTAATTCACATGAGTCTGAGTTACATGATTATGACACCCTCTGACCCTGAAGAAGTGTATATATACTCTGAAATTAGCATTTTGCTTTGGGGGCTCACTCATTGGAAGAGCATTCCTGAGATTTGGCCAGGGGAGACTCTGGGTAGCCATTAAGGAGCACCCCCCCCAGCTTTGAAAACCCAGATATTGGTGCTTCTCTCTCTCTCTGATAACTAAGTATGCACTGTTATGGACAGACAGAAGCCCTGTCTGCTGATTTGTGTTATTTGCTCTGTTTGTATAATTTCTGCTTGTGATTTCTGTTTGTGTTTTCTCTGAAGTTCAGGGTGCTGACTTTTTCCCCTGAACTAAGTGAATGATATATGTATGTTTAATTAAAGTGAGATTGTAAACCCCTTAAATTTGCTTTCCTTAGAAAAGCAGATCAAAGAACCTGTGCTAGTAGCCCTCCTGTGTGCTGGTATTGGGGTCTTACACCTCCACAGCAGCTGCTAGAAGCATTGGCATTACAGGTTTGAATTATGGTAATGCCTCTTATCAAATGGGTGGCCCCAGACCATTCTCGGGACCTCCATATCCTTATTTACAAAATGAGATGTTCAACTAGATGACCTCTCAGGTTTCTTCCCGATCTGTTAATCAACAAATAAGCCTATCGATCAATGATCGTCTATTAAGTACCTACTATGTGTCAGCACTAGGCACTAGGGATAAAAAAATACAAATTCTAAATTCCTACCCTTAAGGAACTTACATTGTATTGGGGAGATATGTTCAAAAATAGGTACAAACAATACACTTATGAAGTCATGTTGAAAGACCACCCCTCTGTAATCCTACCCCCTCAATTTTATCATGTATTTGTTTCATATATAGATATAAGTATATGAATATACATTTCTTAAATATTTCATATGTGTGTCTCACATATAAATATGAAACAAATACATGGAGAAATTGGGGGGGGTACCAACATTATAAGGTGGGAGGCATTCAAAATGACTTCATAAAGAAGATATTACTTCTATGAATCTATGAATCTAAATCTATGACCTGGATTCAAATCCTAGTCCTGAAAATTCCTTATTGGGTAATACTGGTCAAGTCCTTTCCTCTCTCTGGGCCTCAGTTTCCTCATCTGTAAAATGAGGTTAGTGGATTAGATGACCTCTAGAGTAGTCCCTTCCAGCTCTATGTCTAATACTCTGATTGATGAATTTATCTTAAGCCCTCCTTCCACCCCAGTGCCTGATTCTCTCTTGAAAGGAGACCTGGGCAGATAGCAAGAGTTTTAATTTGTGGCATGTTTGATGGATGATTGATAACCACCCTGGGAACTATGGTAAAAGTGAATTTTCTTCCTGCCTCCTCTAGGCAACCATTGCCATTTGTACCCTGAATCACTATTCTTTAGCAGGACTACCAGCTAGGGTGCTGCTGTTTCCTACAACTCTTCCTCTTTCTTGGTCCCCAGCATCTCTTCCTAGAACCATCTTCCCTGGGGCTCTTCTACTCAGTCAGTCCCTCTAACTTTTTACCTGGTGTTCTGTCTTGTCCTTGTGCCTGGAAAAGAGGAGTGAAATCTTCACCTCTGGCTTTTAATTATGTCAGAGTGCAGCTTCTGCTGAGTGATCACTCTTCTTTTTCTAAGCGGCCCTCTCTCTTTTTTTCTAGAGCATTTTCTTTATGTTATTAGAGCTGTCTATAAAATATGAATCCCAATTCCATGATCGTCATAAAAACCATAAAATTCTATGCCTGCCATGAAAATATTACATGATTTATTTTTGTGTGGAGTACATATTAAATCTCAGGGCTGGAATCGTCATTTGGCTCTCAACATCAAGAACTTTTAATAACACACACTTTGCCCTAAATTGCTATTATTTTAGGTTCTTTTCTTCATTTTACAATAACTCTCATTTCAAAATAGGATGGGAAAGTAGGACTGGTCCTATTTATAGGTAAAAATTAATATTCTTTACAGCTGTGTTTTTTTCACCTTTTATGGTTTTCCTTTTTTTTTTTGTTTTATATATGACATGATTTGTGCATTTGATATGGTTTGGTTTATGTCAAACGCCTTTGCGGAAATAGCAAATGAATAGGCAAAGCTGGTCAGAATATGCATTTGACACTTGACCTGCTCGGTCATGGCCTAGATTGGCACAAACCCATGGCAGGCAGAAATCCTTCACCCAGATTCTAAAGGCAGGAGGTGTGGGGCTCAGGTTGAGAGAAAGGAAAGTGAAGATAGGAGCAATATACTCTGCCTTTCCCCATTTTTCACATGTTAATCAAATCTGCTGAAAACTTGCTAGCTGTGTGACCTTAGAGAAGTCATTTTACCTTCCTTGTCTCCATTTTGATCATCTGTAAAATGGAAGCTGGTGGGGTAAGAAGGCTGATGTCAGATAACTTGTGAGTTCTTTTTAATATCTAAATCAAAGATCTTATGATCTTTAAAATGGAGATGGAATTGATCTATGAAGCTCCTTCCAGCTCTATGGTTTTTTTATTGTGAATGGTTTTATGGGAAGACTTAATCCATGCCCTTGGTATGCTTACATTCTGATTGAGAAAGAAGCCTGTTGTAGCTGGACAATAGCTGACCTTGGAGTCAGGTGACCTTGTACAAGCTTCCTTACAATCCCAGGACTCAAACTGTTCACACTGTCAGGTTGTACTAGATAATCTTCAAGGTCAGTCTTACTCCCTTCCCACTATTATATGCTGTGATGGTCATAAATAAGACCAACACCGTAAGAAGAATGCAAGACAGCATCTGATTAGGTGCTATGTTATAATACAATCAATTGGAGCTCAATGAAGAAAGAGACCAATGAAGATGAAGCAGTCTGAGAAAGTTTCATAAGGGAGATGTGAATAGAGCTGGGTACGAATTGAACAGGCAGTGAAGGAAACAGAACCAACTCTAGGCAAGGGAAATACAGTACCCAGAGGGACAGAGGGGTAGGGGTGGGGAGTATTCATGAGACATGCTGTAGGAGCTGTTAGGAATATGGAAAATGTTAGCTCCTGTAGGGTGGGGACAGGCACAGAAGATCAGGCATGACAAAATGGGAAACTGGGAACCTTTGAAGTATTGTGAGTGATAGGAATAACCCATGTTTATCTGCAGCACCTTGTGGCTTGCAAAGTATTTTCATTAAAATAGTCCTGGGTGGTAGGTAATATGATGTATACCCATTATACAGCTGAGGACATGGAGGTTCTGAGAGTCAAAGGGAATTTTCCACAGGCATTGTGGTGGAATGGCTAATGCACTGGACTTGGCATCAGGAAGACTTTAGTTCTAATCTCATCTCAGACAATTATTAGCTGAGTGACTATGGGCAAATGGCTCAGCCCCTCTGAAACTCAGTTTCCTCATTTGTAAAATAGGAAGATAGGCCCATTATTAGAGCCCCTACCTTAGAGAAATGTTGTAAGGATCACATGAGATAATGCATGAAAAATGCTTGGCAAACCTTAAAGTGTTACCCACTTGGGAGCTATTATGGAGCCAGTAACTGCCTCGGCTGCTTCCCAGCTTCTCTGGCCCCAAGTCCTGGTCTCTTTCTTCTGTGTCATGCCACTCTCTCAGTCCATGATTCTCTATGACATTTGGAATGAGTTTAGTCTGATCCAGGATATTTTCATCTCAAAAGACATTTAAAACGATGTGTCGATGGGGTGTTACGCACACCTCATCGGAGTTGGAGTTCAAAGCCTGGAAGGGGGTTGTGTCTGGGCTAGGACTGTCCAAGGTGGGAAGCAGATGTGTACAAGGCAATCAATGGCTGAAGGGTTCTATTCGGTCTGGCTTGTAGCACCCTCTATCTGACAGCCTACAGAGGTGCAGCAAGGCGTTCCTTCCAGGTATAGCTCCTGTGGCCCATAATTCTGCTTTAGTTATTAAGAGAATATTATAAAAAACACATTCCTCTAACCCAGGGGTGGGGAACCTGCTGTAACCCTATCATACCTTACCTTCCTTGAGATAAAATAAGGGCCATGGAGTAATTTGTACGCAGCATTTTCCAAAGGGTTCTGAGATAGCAAAGAGGTTCATTTGCCAATGTCTTCCAAACTCTCCCAGTACTTGAACTTGTACCCTTCCTCATCATATCCTACAGTTGGAATCTAGAGACCTTGTCGAATTCTAAGGAGGTCGAGATGTTTGGTTTTGTTTTGGTTTGGTTTGGTTTTTTTGCAAGACATTCTACTTTGCAAGATCTTTTGAGGAAATCATATAATTCTGTGTCTCAGAGCAGCATTTCCAAGTCTGGTTGGTCCAGATTTAAGATGCTTAGACCCTTCTCTTTAGAGTAGCCCACTGACATAGCTAGCCATACCTGCTTTGCATGGGATAGAGAAAGGTGGGAAGCCTCTTAAGGCTTAAAAAGGTGGAATCATATGGAATAATCCTCTGAAAGAATGAGAACCATTGTGAGATAGCAGGAAAATTACATCACCTGTGGTCAGAAAGCCTGGGTTCAAGTCCTGGGCCTCTCTGTCACTTAGGACTTGCGTGATTATACGAGTCACTAAGCATCTATGAGGTGTTTTTTTCTCTACAAAGTGAGAACAGCATTACTTAAGATCAAAGATCTAGAAGGGGGCATATAGTTCAGAGATCCCATAGTTCAACTCCTTAATTTTACAGCTGACAAAACTGACTTCCAGGGAGAATAGACACCTCGGCAAAAGCCACATAGATAAGTGTCAGAGGTCATATTTGAACCCAGATCCTCTAGACAGGGCTCTTTCTACCGTGTCATGTTGGCTATGAGGATGTAAGGAAAGCACTTTTTAGACTTAACAATGCTTTAAAAAGTGCTAATTATCACTGTAATTAGCATAATCCTAAATATTGTATTTTTAAAAACAAACCAGTTTGATCCCCCTTCCTTTTTTATATCACATTAGTTTCCAGATAAATTATGCCCACCCTGCCCCCCACCACCATGCATTTTATTGGCTTTCCCTCATGTCTGGAATTCTTTCTTTTTATTCCCATCTCAGTTTATATCTCTTCTTTGTATCTCTAGTGCTTAGCATAGTGCCTGGTGCAAAGTAGGCATTTAAGAAATACTTATTGATTGAGTGGCTGACCATAAACCTGACCGTATGATAAACCCGGCTAAGGAAGACCCAATGGCACAGAGAATGTGGATGGAAAATTCTGCAGTGATAGTCCTTCCGCCACCTGTCTACCAGAAGAAAAGAAAGAGGTTCATTTGATCCCCTATACTTGGGGGTACCACATGGTCTTTACAGTAACTGAGAATTTAGCTTCCTTTAAGTGTTATTTTCCTATACATTATCTTAGTCATTGAGCATATTGTCCTCTGGGTCCTGAGTACCTCACCAAGCATCAGTTTCTAAAAGTTAGATGGGGCATTCTTCCGACAGTCCCCAACATGACTGAATTTAGTTTGTAAAAATCCACCCAACTGCTCTCACAAATGGGAAAAAAATCCAATTATGAAACATATGCCTATCAAGCAAATTAATTTTTTTTGAAAGATCACGTAGCAAAAAAGCTAAATGAGCCTTTTGTAGTCCCACCAAATTGAGACTTTTTGGGAATAGTGCCAGTGAAGTTAAAATAATAGCGCCAACAGCAGCAGCAGCAACAACAGGATAAAATCATCCTAGGAATCGGTACCATGAGGCACTGTGCCCACATGTTACTCATTTGCCTATCTCTAAAGGGGCTTCATTAAGTGACTGACAGTGGGGAGGAAGATCTCTGAACAAAAGGTAGGAACTATCCGGAAAAATATTAAGGGTTTCATGAAAGAAAATCAATCAAGGAAGATGCACAAACCTGATTAGGAAAAAAAAAAATGTATGTTGTAATATATAGAGTGGCCTGTTAACGGGTGGCTGGTTCCTATAAGATTAAAGAAAATAACCTAAGGTGAGCCCCTCCTTTCAGTTCCTACACTCACATCCAACAAACCAGAAGCTTCTTCCCCCCTGGCTTCGAGCAATTTGCTGAGAAAGAATATTTTTGCAGCTAAACGATCTCACCCCCCAGTGGCTCCTGTACTTGCTGTCTTTGAAACAAACTATCTTACCAGGAGACTGATGGATTGCAGTGCCTGGCTTTCCTTAGTCCCTTCCTCTTTGCCTGTATGTACCCAGCACCCCACACTCCCTTTACCTTCTTTCCGTTTGTTGTTCTGCAACCATGCTTGTAACGCTAGTTCCAAGAAAGAAGATTATGACTGGCAGAGAGGTTCTGGTGTCCATCTTAGGCCCTTCACTTGGAATCAAATTCGTAGATTTACACGTGAAAGGGAACTTAGGAGACCATCTAAAACTTCATGCTCAGTTTTAGAAATGGAGAAACTGAGGCAAAGACAAATGAAGTGAGTTGGTATAGGTCACTGTGAGAGTGGCAGAACAGGGATCTGAACCCACGTCCTCTAAATTCCTACATGTGGGTTTTCTATTATGCCAAAGGAGGCATATTTGGGCATTTATAGGCGATAGGGAATACTATCATACTCAGCTCATCACTGCAACCGATGGAACATTTATTATGTTTTAGTCTTTCAGTGAAAAGAATTCGTCCCTCTCTTCCGCCCCAGATTCCATGATTCGGGTCTCACGATTGGAGGGACCAGTTGAACAGACATTGACAGTTTCTATCAGCCTCCCACATCTACTTGTGCTTTTTTTTTGAAGGGGGGAGAAATGGTTGTTGACTCATCTGGGAGAACAGAACAGGAGGGCAAATGATCTTACTGTTTTATTTCAATACTTTTGTTATTAATCCACGGATAGTGGTCCCTACTTGTTCTCCTAAGTATGAATTACCCAGAAGTGAACACACCACTGAGATGGGCTGGAATTGTCTGGTAATTACTATAGCATGGACATCGTCAGAGACATCAGCAAAGTGCTTCTTACTATCCCAGTAAATTAAATGCACTTAAAAAATTCTCCCTTACATTTATCATAACAAGAATTTACATTTATGTCTTTCTCTCTTTTTAAGTGGAAATAAAGATCTCATATACATTTTCTAATTTATTGTCTAGTATTTATTATAGGAAGAGAGTTTGTCTAATCACAACTCATTAAAACCCCATATTATTCACAATAACCCACCACTAAAGACTCATCATGTTAGTGGGAAAAAATCAAAAAGTGTTTTAAAAAAATGAAACTTCATTTTAAGCTATTCTCCTTGGAGGGCATCCAACCTGTTAAAAAAAGAGTTGAGAATAGTGAGACGTGTAATAAAATACCTTGGCAAGATAAACTCCCCAGAAAAATGAAAGAGGAAATAATTACCAAAGAAAACCCCAAAGCCTTGCAAATTATTAAATGGAAACTCTAGGCTGAAGTAAATGTGCTTTGTTTTTTAACTGTAATCTAATGAAGAGAAAAGCAGGCCAAGAAATAACCCTCTTGGTTCCCTTTCTTAAAACTGCTTGGCCTTTTCGGTATATGAATATGACTGTAATTCAATATTCTGTTAGCTTCATAGAAGACTTTCTTTTCTTTCTTCACATCATAACTGGGTTCATTTTCATATGATTGTAATTTTTTTAAAAAATTTTATTGATGTCTTTTTTAACCTCACCTCTACTTCACACTGTATCCCTCTTCCTTCTCTCTTCCAAAAAAGCATCCCTTATGATTTTTTTAAAAATGAGGAAGAAAAAAAGTCCAATAAATCCAATCATCGTACTGGAAAAAGTCTGGTGTTAGATTCAGTGATCTACACCCATAGTCCTCCACTTGTGCAAAAAAAACAGGGAGAAGTATCTTCTCATAACAAGTGTTTTCTTTTTAAATGATCCAAGCAGGCACCATTCTAACATACTCACTCCCCACAAATGCTGGTCCTCTCCAAAAAAGGCCATTAGAATTAGGGCCATGGCCACTTGGTTAGCTGAGTGACATGCTTTTGGCCTCAGATATGTGGCATTTTCCACATGTTTAGCAGGAAAACAGACATTTGTTTGGACTCTATGCTTCTGTGTACTTTTTAAATGCAATAAAATTGACAGATGACTTCTTTTTGCAACAGGTTCAGTAGAAGGAAAGGTTGTGCTTTTCCACCCCCCGGGCCCCCCACCTTTACTTGATGGCTATTTAGACAGCAGTCTTAAAAAATGGCAAGTCACTAAAATTCCTCATGCTCATTTCATATTGTGTTGATTCATATTAAATTCATGACAACGAAAAAGCAACTTGAGGCACTTTTGGAAATGACCGCTCTTTAGTGCTTTTCTCCTCCAGGCTCGATAGGCCCAGAGTCCATAAAGCTACCTGCTGTCTGGTGTCATGAAAAGAAACAGCTTTGCCTGGGAATGCCATTACTGTGTAATGAGGCATGCAGCAAAATATACCTTCAGCAGCCACTTGATGAAGGCTTGCTGACACACCAGACCAGACAGAAATGTTTTTTTGTATGTTCTTCCTTATTTTGTCCATCAATCACATCATTAGTCAAAGCAGACAAGCCTGTCAGCTGGGCCCAGATGCAGAGTGGCAAGCGATCAGCGGACAGGTGTTCAAGCTTTCCCAAAACAAGATCTTGAAATGAGAAAAGGAGCAAAGACCTTGTTTCAAGGGCTGGAATGTCAATAAAGAAGGAAGGAAAGAAGGAAGAAGAAAGTGGAATGAAGGGAGAAAAGGGAAGTCAGAGAGGAAAAGTTCAGAGAGGGTATGAAGAATAGTCTTCTAAAAAGTTAAAGGAACCCCCTTACTCTCTGAGAGAAAATGACTGTATTTATCAAGCTTTGGGTGATGAAGGCAGCAAGGGGCCAGTTGTTTGGTGTTGGGGATAGGCAAACCCTGTTCAGCTATGTGTCCCTTTTGACCATGGGCTGATCTAAATTTCCATTCACAACCTTGAAATTTAATATACAATAGAGCAGGATAAAAGGTTTTGATTGCTTTGTCACCTAAACCCTTAAATGAAGTTGTATTCAATCCAGATGCCACTAACTCAATACCTGAATGTCCTCCCAAATTCACCCCAGCTGCCTTGTTTATGACTGCTGGGTGAATGTTTTCACCTCTACCCCAGCCCTTGTCTCTCCTTAAGGAAAAAGAAAAAAAAAATTGACTGCAGAGACTAAGGTTAATCAAGAAAGTGCTCATTTCCCAAGAAAGAGCTCTTCTCCATCTTGCTGCAATTCCTCTCTTTTTGCAGGAATCTTGACACTATTCTGCTTTGATTCTGGAATGTAACAGGTTAAGTAAACCAACCATATGGAGTCAAACCCGATGGTTGATTCCTTGCTTTTCAAGCGCATATTGAAGTGAATTAGTGTAATGAGCTTGGTTATCTCTTGGTAACTGAGAAAAACATAATGGGGGCCCTGAATTTCAGGGTGCACAAAATGATCCTTTCTGAAAGTCCAACTCAACTGGAGGCTTTGCCAGTAGCACCATTGGTTAAAGTCTTTGATTTTAGAAATTATAAATGTATACGTAATATATAGATGTAAATATATATGTATTATATGAATATATGATCTTTCTACTTCAATAAATAATAGAACCGTGAAAAAAGAAAAAAAAGGATGACGGGGGCTGAAGCAGGAGGTGGGGGGAGAGAAATTAGGACCATTGAAAGGTCAGATGCCTTAATACAGCACCAGGGAAAAGATTCAGACGCTCCGATCTTTCCCAGAGCTGACCTTTCTAAAGATGTGCTGAGCATGAAGAGGGTGATACCTGATACCACATTCAGATCCACACTTCTACCTTTAAATAAGAATTAAAGCTGGAGTTATTTCCTCTGGGATCTCCAAAAGGGACGCATGCATGCCATTAATCTAACCAGCGCTCAGATGCCACCATTGTACTAAACAGCTACAGCTAGAATATATTTATCTGGGGTAGTACTTGCTGGGAATAGGGGTGGGGTGTGCAGATAATGAAGGGAGAGACAATGAGGGGTATCAGTGCTTCAGTTACTCTGATAGCGTCAGTTCCATCATTCCAAGGGCAGGCTAACTCAACTGTTGCTCATCCCATCTTCTTCTTCTATCATGCTCTCTGTTATAGTGGAAAGAGTGCTAGATTTGGAATCATAAGAGACTTTAGTTCATATAACACCTCAGATACTTAATAGCCGAGTGACTATGAGTGACCATGGCCAAGCCTCTTAACATTTCTGAGCCTTAGTTTTTTCATCTACGAAATGGAGATAATAAAACCTATATAGGGTTATTATGAGAATCAAACAAAATCATGTAATTAAAGCATTTTTCAAACCTTAAATTCCTATAGAATTATCAACTGGCATTGTTGTCATTTTCTTGTCTTTTCTTTCTCTTGCTCCCCCATGAAGCTCAAATGGGTTTATAGATAATAAAGTGTGGCCAAAATTGGGAAGTCTTGTAATTAGGAGTGATGCATGGGAGAGCTATTTTGCTGATGTTATCCCCAGATTTCAAGGTCTAAACTGGGGTCAGAATATCACCTTTTACCAAACCTGTGTTTGTCGTAACATTGCCACATACTGAAGCTTGGAAAGCCTTTGTATTCTGTGGAACACCCAGGCCTTCTGAGTAACTTTGTTAAATTGTGCGTTACAATTCAGCCTTGCAAGCCCCCCAAATTTTCCAGCTCACACACATGTTTTATGAGCCTGCCTTCCACCCAGAAGGTCTACAGAAAGTAAAATGAATGAATCCAACATTCTCTTCTATACACCTGGGATAGCCTGGCATTTATCTGTCAATTTTGAGAGCTATTCCTATACTGTATGTACTCTTCAGACTCCTTTTATATAATCAACCAACTAATTAATAATTAGTGTAGTATATAATCAACCAACTAATTAACAATTAGCAACCAATTACTGAGCACTTCTTATGGGCAAGGTACTATGATAGGCACAGCACCGATGGGACATAAAGATATACATATACATATACATATACATATACATATACATATACATATACATATACATATACATATACATATACATATACACATACATATACACATACATATGCACATACTTGATGTTGCCCCTAGGAATTTACAAACTAGATGAGGAGATGAGACATGGGAATTATACAATGAATCCTTATCTGTTCCAGAAGAGGGAGAGGTCACCGTAGAGTTTAATGGTCAGAAAGAGTTTAATCCTCGGAAGACATGGAGACTTGATTTAGGCCTTGAAGTTTTCTCATAAGCAGAGAGGATGAAGATAAGTATGGGAAAAATGAATTTAGCAGGGCCTATGACCTTTCAAAGAAACATGTGGTCTGCTGGAATAACCTTCTTGTATTGAGTATTGAGTGTTCCCTTAATCTAATCCATTCAGATTTTCTGAAAGTACAATTCTTACCATGTACTCCATTACTAAATCAACTCCAGTGGCTCCCTATTACCTCTAATATCAATTCTACATTCTTCTGTTTGGCATTAAAAGCCCTTGCCAATTTAAATTCTTTCCAAGCTTATTACACATTATTCCCTTTCATGGTCCCAACGGTCCAAACTGTCCTTACTGTTCTCACATGTGAAGTTCCTCTTCCCTTCTCTTTGCCTCTGTATTGTTTATCCCCTGGTGAGACATGTATTTCCTCCTTGCCTTCACGCTCTTTAGCCTCAGCTCAAGCGCCACCTTCCTCATAAGGCCTCTTCCGACCTACTGGCAGCTAGTGTCCCGCCTCTAAAAAACAAAAATCCCATCAAAACCCAGACAAGTAGGATGTTCTTGCTAGTCTTCGTTCGATCATCTCTACCTAGTTGGGCAGAACCCACTGCCTCCCAAAGTGGGGACAGCTCTACCAGTCCAAGAGTATTCTTTACATGAACCTAAATAGACCTCTTTGAAACTTCCTGCCTTTGCTCTTTGGACAAGCAGAACAACTTAATCCTTCTTTGATATGGCAGAACTTTAAGTAACTGGAGAGGCAACACGACCCTTCAAAGGAGAGGCAACATGTCCCCTCAAAGCCTTCTTTAGGCTTAATATCCCAAGTTTCATTCAAACTATCCTCTCATGCCATTTCGGTTGAAATTAAGGTCCTTCTCTATCCTGGCCACCTTCCTCTGATTCTGTCAATGCTCTGTTACTGTGGACATCATAATACTCTAGAAGCATTCTGACCAGGGAAGTGCTTGAGAGCTCTTTAGAGGCAAATAGGTAGTGTAGTGGATAGAGTTCTGGGCCCAGCGTTAGGAAGACACCAGTTCAAAGTCTGCCTCAGACACTTATTACTTTTCTGACCCTGTGCAAGTCACTTAACTTCTATTTGCCTCAGTTTCCTTCACTGTAAAATGGAGATCATAATAGCACCTATCTCACAGCGTTGTCAAAAAGATCAAATGAGATGATATTTGTAAAAAGCACTTAGCCCATAGCCTGGCACATAGTGACACTATAGAAATGCTCATTTCCTCCCTCCCTATGAAAAGGATAAACTCCTGACAAGTCCTACCTAAAACATGCTTCTCCATTCTAAATTTTATTTCTCATTCACATCATAAAATTGAAGATAATATGTTTTTGGGAAAAAAACAACTAAAATTATATTGAAAGTCAAAGGATAATTAAACTATCAATAACCATCTGAAAAGTTTTTCAATCAGTCAATAATTACTTTTTTTATTGTTTACTATATGTGTCAGTCACGGCAAATAACAAGACAGTAAAGGAGCTCACATTATTTTGTGGAAGACAACGTGTAACAACTATATACATACTTGATATATACAGGGTATATAGGAGGTAATCTTTGAGAGAAGGGGTTAGCATTAAGTTATTGTTCAATCATGTCCAACTCTTCATGACCCCATTTGGGGTTTTCTTGGCAAAGATACTACTAGAGTAGCTTGTCATTTTCTTTTCCAGCTCCTTTTACAGATGAGGAAACTGAGGCAAACAGGGTTAAGTGACTTGCCAAGGGTCACACAGCTAGTAAATGTCTGAGGCCAAGAGATGAAAATGAGTCTTCCTGACTCTGGGGTCAATTCTCTATCCACTGCACCATGTAACTGTCCATTAGCATTAAGGGGGATTGGCAAAAATTTCTTGAAGAGAGATTTTTAGCTGTGATTTAAAGGAAGCCAGAGAAGCCAGAAGGCATAAACAAGTAAGAGGGAAGAGAATGCATTCACGATCTCCAATTATCAGAATGCTCAGATGAAAACAATTAAGTTATCACCCCCATGCCCACCAAATTGTGGGGAAAAAATGTATATATTATATATACACATATACTATACATATATATACACATATACATTTGTATGTACGTACACACATATATACATATACACGTATATATGTGTACATGTATGCATATACATATACATACGTATACACACATATAAATATATATACGTGCATATGTATACATATACATATACACACATACATATATATGAGAATCCAAACTTGGAAGAGCTACAGAAAGATAAGTATGTTATTTCCCTGCCATTAGGGCTGCGAATTGATCTAGGGGGTTTGAAACGATTTTGAATTTTGCGAAAACTATGTTTGACCCGGAGATCCCACTTCCTGAGTTTTTAACCGAATGAGGTTAACAACAACAAGAGTTCTACATGTACAAAACTATTCACAGAAGAACGAATTGTATTAACAAAAATGCAAGAATGAAATGTGTGCCCGACAACTTTGGAAGGGCTGAACAAATTATGGTATACAAATATAATGGAATATGAGAAAGCAAATATGGAGAATTCAGAGAAACACGATAGGACTTTCTAAATGATGCTGAGTAAGGAATGCAGAGGCAAAAGAATAATACACACAATCACTACAACAGTGTAAATAAAGATAAAGTTAAAAGAGAACAAAACTCTGGTCAAATACAATGGGTGATGTTGGTGCTAAATTGTTAAAGTGAAAGCTTGCATCATTCTTCTCTGTTAATACCCAGCTTACAAATGTAGGAAGATGCCTGTATTATCAGTTTCAGTCACTCTATTAGTAGGTTTTGCTTAATTGTTTCCAAATTTACTTTATTGGGAGGCTTTCTTTGGGATATTTATTGGGCTATATCTATTGTGTCCAAACAAAATATAACAATAAAAATAAAATAAAGCAACATTTATAAAATAATCTATTTAAAGCTTCGTAATAGCTTTCCAATGAAACATCACTAATACCTAAAATGAGACACATATTATAGGTGCAAATGAATGGGGCTAATAATTTTTTCTCCTTGTCACAATGGTTTAAATGTCTAAATGAAAATCAGCAGTCACAAAATACAAAAGCAGAGGCATTTTTTTGGTACAATATTCTGTGTCCTGTTAAGCTATCATCCTAATTCTCGATGTAACCTGGATTTCCAACAAAGCCAAAGGCATTTTGCATGCTGCTGTCATTTAGGCATGATTCCAAATTGGTGGAGAGAATGATGATGCAATGTCATAGACCTGCATGAGGGATGGAGTTGGCACAAGAGCTTGGGAGAGAAGATGCTTTCTTTGAGAGGAAGTGAATAGTATCACACTTACTTTTGGAACAAATATCGGATGCATGAAGAGACAAGAAAGACTTTGGAAGCTGGAGACATAGGAGAAGCCAGTTAGTTCCTCAGCATGTCTCTGATTTCCAGCCTTCTTCCTTAGTGACTTCAAACAATTTCCCATTTGGTGAGATTGAGACTTCTCTTTTGATTGAGTTGAAATCATATCTCAATCTTCTCTAAAAGAATTTCATCCAGCTTTGTGTATTTTCTGGTATATACTGAACTGTAGAACTCTAATTCGATAAATGGATTTGCTCACTAGTCACTATTTGTAATAATCTTTTGTGTAAACAGCATTTTGGTGGGTTAAGCCTGTGAGTGTAAATTTAGCGTTATTCTCCCTCCTGAAAATCTATAGGGGAAATATATTTTGTTTATTATTATTATTTAATAAACAATAAATTAATACTAAATTAATAAAATTAGTACATTATTATTTATTATTATATCAAACAAAAATCATGCCCTTAGACCAGCAATATCTAGGGAGGGGGCAGATAAAATAATTCTAGTCCTATATTCCTCTCAGAGAACACAACAGCCAACTTCTTGGCCCTTCCCGGGCTCCCTTCAAGGCAAGAATAACAGTTTCCATTCAAGAAGTGTGGGCAAAATACTAGAAATATCTCCCAGTGCCACCTATGAATTGCATTTAGGTAACTTATTTGGACATTTATATTTTACATGAGCATATACAAATGTCTTATATAAACATTGTACTGGAGGAAAATAATACTATTATGTTTGCTTGGAGGCAGCAACAATTGATAAGGTGCTGAATTGGAAGACAAGGGGTTTTGGGTTGAAGCCTGAGTCAGATACTTACTAGCTAAGTGACCCTGTGAAAATCACTTAATCTCACTTCAGTTAGTTCATCTGTAAAATGGGAGAGGAGGGGAGAATAACATCTCCTCACACACTGAATCTGTTTGCTAGCCTTAGCCGCCCCCAGAGGCAGGGATTATACCATGATAGATCGTTAAAGGGGTGGTTAATGAACATCTAGTAATGGAAACAATGGTTGCAAAGATCTAGATTGACTTCATCAAAAATAGGTGAAAGGAGACCAAACTTCTTTTCTTTTTGACAGGCTTACTAAAGTTGAGACAATGAATGGATGGCCATTGTGTTCCATGAATACCCTTGAGATATCAGGAGAAATTGAGGAAGTCTTTCAGCAAGGTGGATAGAATCCTGGGGCAAACTTTTGATAGAGCATAGATGAGCAGTCCACAGAGTGACCAGTCATGGATTGGTTACCATTTGCACTGTTGGAGGGCACACCTGAATCAAGGAGAATCACAGCTCCATTTGACTATCTGGTAGTTCAGGGAAATGTTGTGGATATAGTTTATCTAGACTTGATTAAAACACTTGTTAAAGTATCTCCTACCATTTCTGTGAAAAAAGATGGAAAGACAAGACCATGCAGTAGGATAGACTTGGGACTGGTTGAATGACTCAACCCTGAGTTGTTGTTCAGTCATTTTTTTGTCATATCTGACTCTTCATGACCCATTTGGGGTTCTCTTGGCAAAGATACTGGAATGGTTTGTAATTTCCTTCTCCAGCTCATTTTACAGATGGGGAAACTGAGGCAAACATGATTAAGTGACTTGCCCAGGATCACACAGCTATTTAGTATCTCAGGCTAAATTTGAACTCAGGAAGATGAATCTTCCTGACTCCAGGCCTGGTGCCCTGTCCACTTTACCCCCTAGCTGTCCTGTGTTAAGGGGAAATACTAGCTACAAGATGCCAGGAAAGTCACTCAGTTTCTCAGATCCTTAGTTTCTTTTGTGGTAAAAGGATTCTAATAGTAATTGTGCTAACTCCCTTGGTATTGTTGTAAGAAAATCACCTTTGCAAATGTCTTTTGTTAAACAAATGTGAGTTGTTAATATTGTCTACGGTGCTGTGCACAGAGTAGGTATTTAAGAAACATTTCTTAAATTATAGTAGAAAAAAAAAACACCACCACCTGGATTCAGGGTCAAAAACCCGAGGTTAGAGCTCCAGATCTGCCATTTAATTACCTTGTGACCTCAGGCAAATCAGCCAACCCCCCTGAGCCCTGTGAGTTCTGTAAGCTTTGTAGAAAATGGGGAGAGTAACAACTGACCTGCAGAATGATTGAGAGGAAATCATTCTGTAAAATTGTGACGAGCTATAGAAATGTGGATCCTTGTTTGCTGTCGAGTCAGGTCCAAATGTACAAATAAATTATTAAGAACTGTATCATGAGATATAGCTTGATTTGTACTGGGGAGGCAACAGAAAGTCTCACAGCCTCCCTCCCCCACCTCCCCGTTAAGGGATAATTGAAAGAATTAAAATGGAGGGAGAATCAAACATGATAACTGCAGAAAGTGAGATTTTATTGACTCCACTGAGTACCTCACACTACGCAATTACTAGGACTGCCAAGTTGTAGGATGGGGTGGGGGCTTTAGGTGCTACAGCCCATCCTTACATCACAAGTAATATGCCAGTTCATAAACACCACTGCACATGCCCAGAGATTCAGTGTATTCTGGATAATTATTCAATATTTTTTTAAATGTTTGTAGAAGAGAAACACTCTGTTTTCTTCATGCTCTATAGTGCCGCTATCTTTGAACTCCTTCATTGAAAAGCTTTAAACAAAGACCAAAATGCAGCCTCGGTTAGCCATGCCCATCCTTAAACCTGCACCCATCTGCCAGGTAGACCTTGTAGTCCCTTGTTCCAGGTCAGGGCTCAATACCACGCATACTGCTCACGCTAGCCTCACGTGGCAGGAAGAGGGCAGCTGGCAGGTCTGTAGTGGGCTCCCCTGGTCGATGTGCAGCAGGATACAAAATCAGCTTCCCTTCAGCGCAAGGCTGGGTCCCAGCTCTTCGGGATTGGTTGGCATTGATCCCATGCTCTTCGGGAAGCTCCCAGGTGGCCTCAGAGGGGCATTCTGTCAATAATTCCAAAGGTTATCCCAACATTCTGATGCTATTGTGATCCAGGATGGCGCCTCCCTATAGGGTCCTCGTTCTAAAGAAGGCCACATAATCCCACTCCACTCACTTACCCAGAACCCTTTGCACTTTCCTTAACTGGGAATTGATATAATGACATTTTTTCCTTTGTTTCTTTTTTTCCCCCTTTCTTTTTCATCTTACAACAGGAAGAAAAGTCCCATTCTTAATAGCAGCCTGGGGTTTAAGAAGGGTGATATGTTGAGAATTGCATCCTTTTGTATATTAACTTAACATATACATACGTATGTGTACATATGCATACAGATACCCGCACACATATGTATGCATGTATATATGTGTACATACGTATGTGGTATATATAGGCAATATGTGTGCATATATTTCTGTGTATCTGTATTTATAGAGATATTCCCACAGGAATCCAACCACTGCAGTCCATACAAGCTTTTCCTTCCCTGAATTACTATTCCACTTATAGCCAGCAACCCAGTTTAGCACTAAATTTGGCCTTAATTGTTTGACAAGTGTTTGTTTCCTATCTCCTTCTACAGAGAAGTTTGTAAACTCTAAAAATTTGTCCTATGTCCTGCTTCTTTGCCTTCTCCCCACTATCATCTAAAGCACCCAGCACAGAACCAAATACACAAAAGGTATTCAATAAATATTTTTAATTAAATTGGCTAGCTTTAATTTTTAATCGTAATTTTTTTTCAATCATTGCACCTTTTTTGAAAACTCACTAATTGTAACACATTACATATGGCTTAAAAACAAAACTGAGACCCTTTTATGTCTGAAGTACATTGGACTGAGAGTTAGGGGACTAGGGTGTGGCCAGGAAAAAGTTATTTTCCCACCCTTCCTTTCCTCATCTTTAAAAAGAGGGGCTTAGACCAGATGTTCCCCAAATTCTCTTATATTTCAAAATCTTACAAAATCTTATAAATCTGTTATTTCATTTGAACCCCACAGCAGCTATATGATGGAGGCAAGTCCATTAGTCTTGTCCACGTCTTACAGAAAAGGAAAATAAAGATGAGGAAAACAGTAATGAAATCATTATTTTCTGCTTGTCTAACGCAGTGCTTTTGGGTTTTTTGTTTGTTTATTTTTTAATTGCAACAGAATGGAAGCCTAGTATAGTAGAAAGAATATCCACTTGGAATCAAAAGATCTGAGTTTGAATCCTGGCTCTGACCATTTCTGTTTGACCCTGGGAAAGTCATAAAACTCTCTGTGCCTCAATTTCCATATCTGCAAAATGGGATTGCTAATACTACCTCTCACACATTGTTGTTACGAGGATAACACTTTAGAAATATGATTATTAATGTTATACTTTATGTTACTTTACAAGATTGTTGTGAGGAAAGAAATTAGGATTGCTAGATAAACATTGAATATTTTTGTAATTTCCCTAAAACAATCAGGTTTGGAATCTTAGGGTCCCCCAAAGGTGTAACCGAAGGTCTTTGCTGTCAGCACAGCATGGGCTAAGTCTACCCTCTCTGAGTTATCATTCTTATTTGGCAATAATAGCCTTCAAACAGTCAAATCATTCTTGTCCATCCTTTGGAACATCTTTTGGCTACAGATATTATAATTGAGGCTGGAAATGCCTTAGTAGCATTTTAACTAGGAGGAATTCTTTTTTGTGCCCTCTGAATCAAGGAGGTCAACATGAGGTAGAGCGAAACAGTGAAGGGCTACATATGCAGGCACATGGTGGTGCATTATGGGTAATAGTGTTGGATTATAGAGAACTGCTTGTACCATGGGTGTCTCGGACATTTATTTTCCTGTATGTAGGGTCAATTTGTGCATTTGCATTCTTATTTTCTCTCTTGGATGCAGTGATGGTGAATGGATGAATGAATGAAAAAAAAAAGCATTTGTTAAGGGCTTGCTGCCTGTGAAAGACTACACTAAGCAGTAGGGATAAAAACAGAAAAAATAAACAGTCCCTACTCTCAAGGAGTTCACATTCTAATGAGGGAGATAATACATATGAAAGGTTTTAGATATAAGTCAGATGGAAAGGTTTTACGGTCTTTAGAGTACAGTGGCAAAGAACATGGTAATGTCTCTTCTTCCCTGTCATATGAAATACGACATAGAATTTGAAATTTGATATAACAAATGAAATTTGACATATAATGTCAAATGAAAGGAGTATGGATATTTTGACATGGTATAGGACAGGATCACTGTAAAATCAAGGACACACAGAGTTTTGGTCACATGAGGATTCTGTGAGTTACTCAGAAAACATTTGACATCTTCCACATTGTAATGGAGGTGGATGGACATGAGTGGGGGCAGGGGAGTTCAGAACATGGACTTGATCATCAAATTTTGGATTTGAGAAACAAAGAGCTTCCCTCAGATTCTTGGGAGGTGATTTTCTAGGATAAATAAAAGGGATCCCTTTACTTTTCACAACCAGGGAGTTAACTGTATGAAGTTACTTACCCTCCACATTAATGTAGGCTGGGAATAAGTTCCAGAAGGGCTTACATACATGAATATGTGTCATATTTATATATGTGTATGGTATGTATATATACATATATATGTACACACATAAACATATATACATATAAGAGCAGTCAGGAATTTACGTACCCCCAGATATCTCTAAATGTTTGTGATTGGTTTCAAAAGGAGCAATGATGCCCTGCCCTGCCCACCTTCAAACCCCAGCTGAAATATCATGACCTGAGAAACATTCTCTAATCCCTTGGTCAGAATATTTTTTTCTTCCCTCTAACTTTGCACAGTATTTTGTTTCTTAGGCACTTATTATGTTCAGTTTGTGGTGGTGTTTTGGGGAGAAGGCAGGGCATGTGAGTTAGTGTGTTAGTGGTATTACCCACTCCTATACACACAGAACCATAGGTTATAAATTCCATAAGGGCAAGAGTCTCTTATCTATCTCCCTCAGAACCTCACACAAAGCAAGTGCTAAGTAAGAAGTTTGTTGAATTGAAAATTGAATTGAACTGTCTGTAAGTGACCACTATCAGAAGTAGAAATTTGGGTCAGATGAATAATGTCTTTGACCAGAGATGGGACTTGGCTTTCTCAGGAGAAAGATTAGAAAGTGTCAGCTGCCTCCTACAACAAGTGCTGCAGCTCATCCAGCCGAATGGAGAGGTGGGGCTGTTGCAGCCTATCCAGCTGAAAGGTTAACACGTATGCCAGAGAAGATAAGCGATGCCCCAAGCTGCCAAAGGCAGGTATCCCTGCCTTTTGACCTTACCTTTCTTTTAACAACATCTATTATTTTCATTCTTTCAATGAACAAAATATATTTTTTCTTTCTCTCTCAACTCTGCCCCCCCCACCTAATGGGAAAGAAGAAAAACAAAACTTTGTAGCTAATCTTCTTAGTTAAGAAAAACAAATTCCTCAATTGGTCATTTCCACAAAACAAATGATTAATGCTCTACCTTGAATCTGTCACTTCTCTGTCAGGAGGTGTGTAGTGTGCCTCATCATTAGTTGTCTGGCTTTGTGGTTGGACATTATATTGTTGATAGGAGAAGGAGGAGGAGGAGGAGGAGGAGGAGGAGAAGGAGGAGGAGGAGGAGGAGGAGGAGGAGGAGAAGAAGAAGAAGAAGAAGAAGAAGAAGAAGAAGAAGAAGAAGAAGGAGAATGAGAAGAAGGAGGAGGAGGAAAAAGGAGGAGGAGGAGGAGGAAAAAGGAGGAGGAGGAGGAGGAGGAGGAGAAAGAGAAGAAAAAAAGAAGGAAGAGAAGAAGAAAGAGGAGGAGGAGGAGGAAGAGGACTAGATTTTAATCTCATTTTCTCTTTACTACAACTTTAGGAGGTAGGTGCTATTATTATTTTATTCCACTTAATGGTATTTTATTTTTTTCCACTTACATGTAAAGATAGTTTTCAACATTCACTTTTATAAGATTTGGGGTTCCAAATTATTTTTCTCTCTCCCTCCCCTCCCCCTTTCCCAATAGAGCAAACAATCTGATACAGGCTATACATGTACAATCATACGAAACAGTTCCACATTAGTCACGTTGTAAAAGAAGAATCGCTACTTAAGGGGAAACCACAAGAAAGAAAAAAGAGAGAGAACATAGTCTGCCTCGATCCGCATTCAGGCTCCATAGTTTTTTCTCTGGATGTGGATAGCATTTTCCATCATGAGTCTAATGGAATTGTCTTGGATCATTGTATTGCCAAGAAGAGCTAAGTCTATCATAGTTGAGCATCACACAGTGTTGCTGCTACTATGTATAATGTTTTACTGCTTCTGCTCACTTTATTCAGTATCAGTTCATGTAAATCTTTCCAGGTTTTTCTGAAATCCGCCTGCTCATCATGACTTAGAGAACAATAATATTCCATTTAATATATGTATATATACATATACATACATATATATCACAACTTGTTCAGTCATTCCCCAATTGATGGTCAAAACACATTTTTAAAATTTATTTATTTTTAGTTTACTGGTAGGTGCTATTATTATCCCCATTTTATAAATGAGAAAACTGAGGCAGACTGAGGTTAAGTAACTTGCCCAGAGTCACCTAGCTATTAAGTGTATGAGGCAGTATTTGAACTCAGGTCTTCCTGATTCTAGCTCCAATATTCTATCCACTGGTCATCAAATAACTGACTCCTTTTTAAGACTCTGTTGTTAACCTGGTATTTCTCATCTTGATCTTGGATTAATCTAAGTCTTTCTGGCATATTGCCTCCCTATCTTTTGCTTAAATACAAGTTTCTCTTTTTTCGGTCTGACCGCAAAATGATCTCTAATTATTTTCATCCATAGATCCATGTTGCAACAGACTTTTTTGTCTTCGTTTTTCTCATTCTTGCAGCAAGTTTTCCCCCCTCTTGTCATGCCCTCTAAAGTAGTTCCTTCCATGAGGATCAGTCAGTCCCCTGACTTGGAGACACATGAGATGGGAAAAAACTAAAATAATCTGCTTAGGGAATCAAACCGAGGTTGCTATATTTTCTAGCAGGAGTTCTTAACTCTCTCTCTCTCTCTCTCTCTCTCTCTCTCTCTCTCTCTCTCTCTCTCTCTCTCTCTCTCTCTCTCTCTCTCTCTCTCTCTCTCTCTCTCTCTCTTTCTCTGTCTCTGTCTCTTTCTCTCTGTCTCTGTCTCTCTCTCTCTCTCTCTGTCTCTGTCTGTCTGTCTCTGTCTCTCTGTCTCTCTCTCTGTCTCTCTCTCTCTTGTCTCTCTGTCTCTCTCTCTCTCTGTCTCTTTCTCTCTGTCTCTGTCTCTCTGTCTGTCTGTCTATCTCTCTCTGTCTCTGTCTCTCTGTCTCTTTCTCTCTCTCTCTCTCTCTCTCTCTCTCTCTCTCTCTCTGGTGTATCCTGGACCCCTCTGCAATCTGGTGACCCTCTGGATCACTTCTCAGAATAATTTTCTTAATGCATAAAATAAAATTGGCAAGATTTGAAATCTACTTGTCAAGGTATATTTTTTAAAAAGTAAACATTCATGTACTCCAGCTTAAGAGTCCTGTCTAGTGGTTCCACCATGGAATTATCTATTCGTTGCTCTATTTAGTCTCTAGAGAGTCCATAAACTCCAGTAACTAATACTAAGACCTTCAGAAATATCATAACTTCTCTGGGCGTTGGTTTCCTCTTTTGTAAAACAAAGGGATTGAACTAAATGTTATTTAAGGTTCCTTACATCCCTGAATCCTGTGACCGTGTGATTCCTTGCATAATTCGAGCAGGTGGGACACTGTCAGTAGATGAACGCTCCTCCAAGGTGGCTGGAGCTAACCTTAAAATCATTCTCCTCATCATAACACAAGGAAAAGTTCAAAAAACCCCAAACTGACCAACTCTTGGCAGTTACTTTTCTATTTTACATTGCCTTTTCAGGATCAGAATTTATGAATACAGGCCTTTCCCGCCCCCCCCCCCGAAGGTGGATTCAAATAACAGTCATTCTCACTCACAGAAGCTAAGAAAATACAGCACATTCTGAGAAAAGAAGAAAGAAAAAATAGCAAAATAAATTAATATGAAATTTTTTAAAAATTGATTTTTTTGCTTCATGACATTTTTTCTCTTTAAAATTTATTTTATTTCTAATTTATGGAATAAAACGAACATTTGCATAACAGTATTATTTTTAAAAACATGATTACACATGAAACTATTATGTACAAATTGCTATTCCTTTTAAATATATAATAAAGTTATCATGTAAATTTTTTCCTTTTTTTCCCTTTGCTCTCCCACACTAGAGATGGCTACCATTAGATACAAATATGTATATATATGTAAAATCATTCTATACATGCTTCTACTTATCAATTCTTTCTCTGGATATGGATAGCATCTTCCTTTACATGTTCTTTGTAGTTAATTTGGGTATTCATAATAGTCAAAGTGACTTATTTGCTCCAAGTTTGTCCTTAAAATAATATTGCTGTTATCGTATACAATGGTCTTTAGGTTCTGCTTGTTTCACTCTTCATCATTTCATGCAAGTCTATCCATATTTTTGTAAGATCATCAAGAGTGTCATTTCTTATTCCACCACAATCATATACCACAACTTATTCAGCCATTCCACAATTGATGGGCATCCCCTCAATTTCCAGTTCCCTGCCACTCTCTGCACGTTCGGAAGTCTTCTACAGCCCTCCACATTGTTAACTTTTCAACCCAGATTCAATGAGAGTAGGGTTCCGACATTACCAGCCCTCTACCTGCACCTGCTTCCTTTCACACCCCCTTGTGTGATGATTGCCCTTTTTACCTTTTCCTACCCAATTCTGTTTTTAGAGTCAACCCCAAAGCTTTCTTTCATACTACCCTAGAAATGATGACAGCTTTAAAAATTATGATAACATTTTTATATATAAGAAGTAAATAGTTTGACTTTAATGAGGCTCTCACAATTATGTTTTATAAATATAAGGAATGCAGAATTTCAATACTGACTTTGAGTTTTCTGTCTGTTTTAAGTATTGAGGACCAGATAGACTGCTTCCAATTAGTATCATTCCTTACCAATTGTTTTTATCCCTAAAGGAAAACATGCCTTTGTGTGTACCCATATATATGTATATTTACATTCACATATGTATATAGTAGATAGATAGACAGACAGACAGATAGATAGACAGATACATAGATAGCCCTTCTGTTAAGAGAACCACAGAAAAGACAGACAACTTTCCTGTACTCTACCCCTCCCAATATCAAAACATAAATATTTTTACAGAGGGGCAGAAAGTATCTGTCATCCTTTTTATAGAATATTTTCCCCTTTTTATTTATAAACCCCTGATCTAATAAGTTTAATAAGAACCACTGATGTACTGGTCAGTTGATTGATTGATGATATAGCTAGTGGGTAGAGGGTTGGCCTTGGAATCACAAAGTTAAAACACTGCACATACTGGTTGTATGACTCTGAGCAAGCATCTTAATCTCACATATTCTAGGGCACTTTCTAAAACTCTAAATTATAGATAAGTTGCTCATCTGTATTGGTGAAATTTTTGCACCCTATCATTCTGATGATATCTCAAGTCCAAATGAATACCATCATCAACATCCATCACTACTTACATTTACAAGGTTTACAAAAACTTTACAAAACACTTTCCTCACAACCCCACGACTTAGGTTGTGAAAATCTTATTACATCTTGAATATGTATTCATATTTATTACATATCAATATATATTATATAACATAATATATATAATACACATAAACTATTATATGTTAATTTATATGTATTTAAAATATTATATATATACATATATATGGAAATCAAGACTCAAAAACAGGCTAGTTTGCCCAGCATCATAAAACCAGTAATATGTCAGAAGTTGGGTTTTCTAAATTCGAGATTAGTACCCTTTCTACTAGACCACATTGTCAAGCAAAGTACAAATGGATTAAGTTTTGTAGTGTGGCCTGCCCCCACAGGTTACTGAAGTACTCTGGTGAAGTGCACTTTTCCAATGAGAATTTAAAAATATCAGGAATTAGTAGGTGTCTCACAGGTCTCATTTCATTCCATCTCATCTCACCTCCCATCCCATTTCATCTCATCCCTTCCTATTCGATTCTATCCAGTTGCAACCCATCACACTAATCACATAACAAACCTGGTTTCTATTCTTACCCCCAAGGAGATCCATCCAGTAATCTGTCATTAATAGGTATTCACTTGATTTAGTAAGAAGAGGTTGTCTTCCCAAACAGGGAAAGTCGGAGCTTAGATGCCTTGGACCCCTGATTTCTGACTCCTTTTCTACATAAGAACGCCGGAATCATGGACAACAACAAGGCTTTAATTGTCTGAATGTGGAAAACAGTGGGAGGTTGAGGTCACTGAGAACTGACTATCTAGAAGGGAGAAAGTCAAATTCAATGTGAGCTTCAGCATCATTGATCATGAGAAAACACCATTAGCCTGGGCAGCAAGAAAGTCATTATAATGGTGTGGCATTCAGGGCAGAGGGGTAGCTTATTAAAGAAACAAATGACCACATGGTCAATTTAAATTCAGAGAATGAGCACCAGGCATTAAAAATAAACTTAGAAATGCTTTTCTCCATTTCTAATCATGAGTTGTAGGTATGATAGGGGAACAGAGGAAAATAAGGATGTGCCACTTTCATTTTGACCCATAGGGTGAAGATCATCTATTGAGAGCAATCAGACATCAGGAGAAGAATTAATCAGTGTTTGGGGGGGATAGGGGGATGGCTGCTTATTTCAGAAAGGAGGATGGATTTCAAGCTAGAAGGTTCTCATGAATGGAGATAGACTAAAACCTCACTGTGCCTATTTTTCCTCCCTCTATTTTATCTAACTTTACTTTTCCTCCTTATTTTTTCATAAGATAGAAAGCAGGAAAATAATTCTTCTTGACCAAATAATAGAGTAACATTTAGCATTACTAATCTCCTTCTGTTGAGAATACCTGTTGCAGTTAGTTTTAATCATCAAAACTAACTAACCAAAAAAATGACTATAAGGTCCTGGCTGTGCAACTTTGGTAAGGTCACCTAACCTCTCTGAGTCTCAGTTTTTATCATTTGTAAAATGCGTAGGTTGCACTAGATGGCATCTGGGATTCTTTCCAGCTCTAAATCAGTTATTCTATAAGCCTACAACCCTGGTGCACACATGAAATAAGGGAAATATGGTCTTTTCAACTAGATTCTAAGCTCCTCAAGGGTAAGCACTCTGTCTTACACTTCACTGTATTTCATACAGAGATGGTGACTAGTTGATCATTGAATCATTTGCTAAAAGATCTTTTTTTTCCCCGTTCCTCATTCTGAAGCCCTATGACACTGTAGTGATAGGCTGTAGGACTCTGGCCTGTTTCATAAATGACCAACCCATGACAAATGAACTTGGAACCAGGCACCCTGAACAACTATTTACACATGTTGGCAAATGCGCCAAGAGAAAGTCAGCAGCCGATGGCCAAAACCACTTTCAGCCCCAATGTGCCGGATGTGCGCAAGGCTTGCTTGGGTGGATGTAATTAAGTAAAGAATAGCCTTAGACCTATGGAGGAGGTCTGGAACATCTGGAGCATGTGGCACTCAGGCAGCCCAATGAAGAGTGAAGAGACCAGGAACAATGTGGTTAAGTAGCCCGAGCTACTAACTCCTTCTGAAAAGATGAGAAGAGGGAGGAATGGAAGACCAAAAGTGAGAGAAAATGTGAGTTTGAGAGAAACATTAAAGAAAATCCCTTAGCCAAAATGAGTTTAAGCCACGGCAAGTGGTGCCACCTGTGCCTGGGTAATGATGGCCAAGTTCATTCATTCATTCATTCAACTAACATTGAGTGCCAAATATATTAAAATGGCACATACCAGACACTGTGGGAGACATAAAGATATATTTGACAAAATCCCTGTCTCTGTAGAACTTAGTCTAATGGGACAATCAATAACACATGTATACCAGCAATTATATTACAAAGAGGAACTTATCGCAAATGACATTGTATGCACTTTTTACAACCTTTCTTTAATTTGCCACAAGGGAAGAGGCTAGTAAATATGGAAGAGATTTCCTGGCATCACAGAGGACAAAAATGGAGGGTGAGTCATATCTAGTTCAAGCTGTGAACCTATAAAGAGGGATGCTTGCCTCTAGATTGATTGACATCTGATGAACAGGAATCACATATCCTCTATCCAGGCCCATCCTTTAGTCAAGGGGCATTAGCCGTCATCTATAATGTGATTTGAGGGGTATCAGGAAGCCCCTCCTGCCCCCAAATAACTCTCCTACTAATCTTTGAAATTCCACATTAAATTAATTTATCTTTCTTTTGCCTTTCACTAGTTTTCTGTCTTTAAAAAGAAAGTTATTCTGTGCAAGTAACCAATTGAATTGCTTAAATAATAAAATTTAATAAACTTAATTAGACGGCTATCTTTAGATGAGCTTAAGGTACCATAAGAGCTCTGGATGCATTGGAGGAAAGGATAATGAGTGGGGAAATAATGAAGAAAGTGGAGATGACAAAAATCTGGGAGGGATAGCAAATGCAGAGAATGATGATGTCAGGATCCTAAAAGATTTTGATAGGCTAGCAGCGGTGGGGAACCTGTGGTCTCCAGGCCAGAACAAATCCCTTTAACAAAAAAGATTTGTTCTGTAAAACTTGGACTCAGTCAAAAGGCAGCACCCAAAGACCTAGAAGACCACATGTAGCCTTGAGATTCCTCACCCCTGAGAGAATTGGACCAAGTCAAACATGATAAAATTCAATAGGATTAAGTGTGAATTTGGGTGCAAAACTCAATTTTCCAAGTATTTCACAAATACTTTCCCAAGATGGAAGAGTCATGGATCAGAAGCAGTTGTTCCAAAAACCATTTGGGGATTTTAGCTTAATACAACCTCAACATGACTCATCAATCTGTAATGGCCAAAAAAGTTAGTGTGATCTTGGGCCATATTAAAAGGGGCAGAGATTCCAGGAATCAACAAGTAATAAATAGTTCCATGATACTCTTTCCTCGTCAAACTTCATCTGGAGTATTGTATTCAGTTATGGGTGCCATGTCTTATGAATGACATTGATAAACTAGAGATCGTCCAGATAAGGACAATCAGAATGGTGAAGGACCTTGAGTCCATTCCATGTGAGAATCAGTCAAAAAATTTGGGCACATTCAAGCTGAAGAAGAGGTTGAGGGGGAATATGAAAGCTGTCCTTAAGTCTTCGAAGGGTTGTCATGTGGAAAGGGGACTAGATTTTCCCATTTGGCTGAAACAGAAACAATGTGTGGAAGTTGAAAAAAGGCAAATTGGTCTTGATATCAAGTAAATAAATAACAGCAACAACTTCCTAACTAGAGCTGTCCAAAGGAGAATGGGCTGTCTCAAGGGATGACGGGCTCCCCCTCAAGGGAGATCATAAAACAGAAGTTAGATAATTTCTTAGGCTGTGTTATAATGGGGATTCCTCTCCTGTGTGGGCTAGATTAGATCACTACTGAAGTAGCTTACAAAGCTCAAATTTTGTGATTCTGTGAGAAAAGAGACAACAAAGACATATTTCATTCACTGTAATTCTGTCAAATTTGGCCCTATGCCTCTCATGATCATCCTACCATTCTTCTTAACCCTCCGTCTCTAGATAAAATGTCTTCCATGTAGTGGGCCCTCAGAGAATATTGATAGAAGACAATTTATAGAAAGGATTACAAATGATGTAGAAAGACTATTGGTTTGAAACCAATGGACTTGGGTTCAGAGTATAGCTCTGCTATTTACAAATTATATGAGTTTGGGTAAGTGCCTTGGTTCTCTGTTCCTCAGTTTCCTTATTTGAAAAATGGAGGAGTTGGATTAGATGATTTTACTTTTTTTTATTTTCCACATAAGATCTTTTTTTATTATTTAATATATTTAGTTTTCAACATTGATTTTCACAGGAGTTTGACTTACAAATTTCCTCCCCATTTCTACCCTCCCTCCCACTTCAAGATGGCGTATATTCTGGTTGTTCTGTTCCCCAGTCAGCCCTCCCTTCTGTCACCCCACTCCCCTCCCATCCCCTTTTCCCTTCCTTTCTGGTAGGGCAAGATAAATTTCTATGCCCCATTGCCTGTGTATCTTATTTTCTAGTTGCATGCAAAAACTTTTTTGATTTTGTTTCTGAACATTCTTTTTTTAAAACTGTGAGTTCCAAATTCTCTCCCCTCTTCCCTTCCCACCCACCCTCCCTAAGAAGTCCAGCAAATCAACATGGGCCACATGTATATCATTTTGTATAACCCTTCCACAATACTCATGTTGTGAAAAGACTAACTATATTTTGCTTTTTCCTAACCTATCCCCCTTTATTGAATTTTCTCCCTTGACCCTGTCCCTTTTCGAAAGTGTT
>CM053625.1:102332885-102433425 GCA_028646595.1 Phalanger gymnotis
TACTGAATCTTTGTGATGGAGAAAAGTAACTAAAAGCAGCGGACACAGGGACCATGTCTAACAATGTATACAATAGTTTGGACCCCACTTCTTTAGTATAAGAAAGGAGGCATGTTTCACTTTCTCTTTTTTAGGATCTTTTTTTTCCTTTTGTTGCATAGATTATTTTATATACGTTTATTATGAACTCGACAAATACCAATAAATATAAACATTTTAATATATAAAGAACAGAAAAGAGAACTAAATATGAAACTATGAACTTCTAACTATAGTCTTCAAATTATGTATTAAATTTAAAATTCTAGTAGCCACTGTCAAATGTTACCTGTCCTGCTTACCAGTATCATTTTCTGAACTTGTTTGTAATCATTTCTGTGTATTTCATTTTTTTCTTCCATTACTAATAATTCAACATTTTTTAGTGATCTTTTCATTTATACTGTTGTAGTAATTGTATATATTGTTCCTTTGCCATTTCTTATTTCGCTACGCACCAATTCATATAAACCATCTTATATTTTTCTGAATTCCTTATTTCTTACTATTCATTATTTCTTCCTGTATTTCATTATTTATTACTATATTACAACATGCCATTATATTCATATGCCAAAGGATCTCAAGTATTTCCTAATAGGTAGGCCCATTTGTTTCCAGTTCTTTGCCAGCACAAATGTTGTTATAAATATTATTGCATATATTAGAACTCTATTTCTGTCTGGCTTCCTTAAGGTATATGCTCAGTAGTGGAATCAAGTGTGTGGGACATTTACTTGCTTTTTTTACATAATTATAAATTGACTTCTAAGATGGTTAGAAAGTTTTCTGTCTCTTCCAACAATGTCTCAGTATGCATGCCTTCTCTAAGTTTCATAATTGATTGTTGAAATCTTCTTTTCCTCTTTGTCATGTGAGTTAGCTTGAGATGAAACCTGAGAGCTATTTTAATTTGCATTTCTCTTATTATAAATGATTTAGAAATGTTTTCATGTCATCATTTGGAATGTATACTTTCTTTTAAAAAACTATGCATATACTTTTAGATCAGGTATCTATTGAGGAATGACTTGTTACATATTTATATCAATTATATGTACATTGTGTATATTGGGGGGGTTTGAGGGTAACATTTGATGCAAATATTTTTTCTGATTTACAATTTCTCTTTCAATTCATTGATTTTATTAATATAAAAATCTGTGTAATGTAATTTTCTCTGTTTCTTGTCAGTAAGGAATTTTTCCTAGTCCATAGTTATAAAAGGTGTTTCATCTTGTTCTCTCTCTCTATTTTCAGATATGTTCTTAAATATTCAGGCAACATGTCCATTTTGAGCTTACTGTGGCATATGGTTTAAGATTTTGGCCTATATGTCTGCCATACTGCTTTCTTTTTTTTTTCACCAATTTTGGTCAAAAAAGGTTTCTCCACCAATGATTTATGATCTTACACTTTACAAACACAAATGTTTTAAAGCACTGGTGTCTTGCTTAATTAGTCTTTTCTACTGAAGTAATTTTCCACTTATCTAGGTACTCCCAATTTTTTTGGTGATTATTGTTTTATCATATGGTTTGAAGGCTAGTAATATTATGCCCTCTTCATTCATACTTTTTTCTCATCTCCTTTGAGATTCTAGCTCTTTTGTTCTTACCAATTTTGTTATTATTTTGTCTAGTTCTAAAAAGTTCCTTTCAGTAATTTGTTTAGTTTAATACCAAATCTGTAAATTAGTTTAAGTGGTATTACCATTATTTTTATATCGACAGGGCCCAACCATGAGCAGTGAATAGCTCCTTAGTTTATTTGTCTCCCAGCATTTATGTTAAAAAGTGTTTTATAGTTGTATTTATATAAATCTAGCATATGTTTTAGAAGATTAATTCCAATATATTTTGTTATTTTGAATGAAATTTTTATTATTGTTTTACCTGTTTTCATTTGTATTATATAGCACATTGATGATTTTGTGGATTTATTTTTTCTTGCTATTTTGTTGGAGCTATTAATCATGTGGATTAGTTTCTTTTATTGATCATGTAGGATTTTCTAAGTGCGCCATTATGTCACCTGCAAATAGAGAGAGTTTTGCCTCTCCTTAGTCAATGCTTATAGCTTTGATTTTCTTCCTTTGACTTAATATTATAGTTGACATTTGCAGAACTACATCAAATAGCAGTGGGATAGAGACATCCTTGCTTTACCACTTTTTGTATTAGAAAGGCTCCTAATGTTTCTTCATTGAAAACAATACTATTTCTTAATTTTAAATATATACGTTTCATCATATTAAAGAAGGCCCTTTTTCATGGATTTTTTCCTTCTTTTAATGTAAAGGGCTATGGCATTTTGTCAAAAGCCTTTACTGTACCATTTTTAAAAATCATGTGCTTTTGTTATTTATATGATCAATTGTGTTGAATCATCCTTGCAGCCTTGGTATGGATATAATTTGGTCATAGCAAATTATATTTCAGTGTATGATTATGTAATTTCTTTGTGAGGATTTTATTTAAAAATATTTACATTAATATTCATTAGTCATGTCAACAACTCAATAAACATTTATCAAGAATTTTCTATCCACTAGATACTGTTAAGTGTTGGGGACACACTCAAGGGGCTCACAGTCTAATGAGGAAGACAACATGCAAAACAACTATGCACAAACAATATGCAGGTACTAAATAAACTATAGCTTTCTCTGCTTTGTCCCTGCCTTGTTTAGCTATAAGAATCACATCCATCTTACAATACGAGTTTGGGAGAGTGTATTCTGTCTGTTTTTAAGAATAATTTTACAGCATTCGTATGAATTGTGCTTTAAATGGTTGATAGAACTCATGTGTAAATATGTCTGGCCTGGGTTTTCTTTTCTTTGTCAATTCATTTATGGTTTGTTCAATTTCTTCTTACTGAGATCAGGTTATTTAAGATCTCTATTTCTTGTTTTGTTAGTTTGAACATTTTATATTTTTATAGATACTCATCAATTTCCCTTGAATTCTCAGTATCACTATTGTGTAATTGTGCATAGTATATTCTTATAATTCTTTTTATTTCCTCTGTGTTGCAAATATACCTTGTTCATTATTTTTTTTAGTTTGGTAATTTGATTTTTCTTTCTCTTTTTCTTGATCAGGCTGGCTACTGGTTTGTCAATGTCATTCATCTTTTTTTTTAAGTTTAGTTTTGTTTATCAGTTCCAGAGTTTGATTAGACCTTTTAGTAAGGTCTTTATTAATTGTGTGAACCACAAAGAGAGTTGCTGCCAATATATTGGATGTTAGCATCACTCGTTCATTCATTCGATCAGAATTTATTAAACATCTACTATATATCAGGCACTGTGTGAGGTGTTGGAGATACAAAGATAGAGGTGAACCATTCCTTGTCCTAAGGCAGTTTAATGTTTATTGGGAGTGAAAGGAGGTGATGGTGAGGAGGGAGAGGGGAGGAGAAAAATATAAGCAGAGATAATAAGTGAAAAATATTAGGTATTGAATAGTGAATTTCCTACATTTTCTGGATGGAGTGCCGTAAACAGTTAGAAAAACTCATCAGGTATATGCAAGTCCCCAGGATCACATAACAGTCTCTGGCAGAATTTGCATTTGTATAGTCTCTCCCACAATGCTTTGATCATAGTAGTATTCACTGTATACATTTATAAAACTTTCAAAATGCTTTCCATGCATTATCTCCTTTTCTTCTTTTCTTTGAGGGGAGAGGGCAGGGCAATTGGGGTTAAGTGACTTGTCCAAGGTCACACATGCATTATCTCAGCTGAATTCCCAACAACCTTGTGCAACCTGTACTACATGTATTATTATCTTCATTTTATGGATGAGAAAATCTGAGGTTCGTGGAATTTTTGACTTGCCTCAGTCAGTTACCGACAGGCAAGATTTAAATCCAAGCTTCTTCACTCTCAATCCACCATTCTATCCAATTTGCCATGATGTCTTTCATATAGTATGTGCTTAAGAAATATTTCTCCTTGAATTTGGGGAATTGGTGATTGCTGAAATAAGATCAGTGATTGCTGAAAAAGTTAGGGAAGGCTTCTTACAGAAGCAGAGGCCTTGCCAGTTGGGTATGAGTTGAATTGGCACAGATGGAGTCTAGTCACACTTTCTCTTGGTTTGGACACAGATGACGAGCGTGACATTGGCCGATCATGCTACATGGGTGTATCTTTAGTCGCAAGAGAGATGGCATGACCATATGTGGTTTGTACATACCCATTACTGGCATTCTAGTCCTGGAAAAGATTTAGTGGCTACTAGAAACACACAGAGAGAGATTATATAAATATGCATATGTTATATATATCTATATCTATATCCATATCTACATATGTGAATCCATATATCTCCTACCCAACCTAGAAGGTTTCTGCTTCCCTAAGAAACCATCTCTAACTTTTCCAGCGGTCACTGGTCTTCTAAATCCTTCAAATTCATTGATCTATCTATCTATCTATCTATCTATCTATCTATCTATCTATCTACGGAAATGGAAAGAACACAACTTGGAGTCATAAGACCTGAGTTTGAATAGCAAGTCTAGAACTGTGTGACCTTGGTCGAGTCAATTTACCTTTTAGGCCTCAGTTTCTTCATCAGTAAAATGATAAGATTGGACTAGATAACGAAGGTCCCTTCTAATTCTAGATCTGTGATTCCCAGAACCTGGCATAATGCTTTGCACATAATAGGTTCTTTTTTATTTTTTATTTTTAGCTTACAACACTCAGTTCCACAAGTTTTTGAGCTCCAAATTTTCTTTCCCTCCCTTTCCTCCCTCCTTCCCCCCCAAGACGGCATGTAATCCGACTTAGGTTCTACATTTACCTTCACATTGAGCTTATTTACATAATAGTCCAGTTGTAAAGAAGAATTATAACCAATGGAATGAATCATGAGAAAGGAAAAACAAAACCAAAAAAGAAGGAAAAAAAAAGAGAAAATAGTTTGCCTCAATCTGCCTTCAGAATCCATAATTCTTTCTCTGGATGTGCACAGCTTTTTCCATCATGAGTCTTTTGGAGCTATCTTTGAACCTTGCATTGATGAGAGGAGTCACGTCTATCAAAGTTAGTCATCACAGATACTGTGTGTCTATAATCGTGTATAATGTTCTCCTGGTTCTGCTCCCCTCAATCGGCATCAGTTCACATAGGTCATTCCAGGTTATAATGAAGTCCATCTCCTCCTCATTTCTTATAGCACAATAGTATTCTGTTACATTCATATACCACATCTTGTTTAGCCATTCCCCAATTGATAGGCAAACCCTTAATTTCCAATTCTTTGCCACCATATAAAGAGCTGCTATAAATATTTTTGTACATACAGGTCCATTTCTCACTTGTATGATCTCTCTGGGATATAGCCCTAGGAGTGGTATTGCTGGGTTAAAGGGTATGTGCATTTTTTATAGCCCTTTAGGCATAGTTCCAAATTGCTCTCCAGAATGACTGGATCAGTTCACAACTCCACCAATAATATAACAATGTTCCAATTTTCCCACATCTTTTCCAGCATTTATCATTTTCCTGTTTTGTCATGTTAGCCAATCTGACAGAAGAGATGTAGCACCTAAGAGTTGTTTTGATTTGCCTTTCTCTAATCAATAGTGATTTAGAGCATTTTTCATATGCCTATAGATATCTCTAATTTCTTCCTCCGAAAGCTGTCTGTTCATATCCTTTGGCCATTTCTCAATTGGCGAATGACTTGTATTGCTACAAATTTATCTCAGTTCCCTGTATATTTTAGATATGAGTCCTTTATCATAGACACTGGTTGTAAAGATTGTTTCCCAGTTTTCTGCTTCCCTCCTAATCTTTGTTGCATTGGCTTTGTTTGTACAAAAACTTTTCAATTTAACATAATCAAAATTATCGATTTTGCATTTTGCAACACTCTCTATCTCTTGTTTGGTCATGAATTCTTCCCTTCTTCATAAATCTGACAGGTAAACTATTCCTTGCTCTCCCAAATTGCTTATAGTATCAGCTTTTATTCCAAAATCATGAACCCGTTTTGACTTTATTTTGGTATAGGGTGTAAGATATTGGTCTATGCCCAGCTTCTGCCGTATTGTTTTTTAATAAATGTTTGTTGACTTAATTTCTTTTTCTTCTTGACCAAACTTCAAATCCAAATCTAGAAGAGAAAAAATACCTTTATGCGCCATTCTCCTCTTCGCTTCGCCAAGATTGAGGAAACAAAAGGATGATCTGCTTCTGCATGGCTTAAGCTCAGATTGCCTGCTAAGACTTAGGCATTTATTTGGAGTGACAGGATGGGATGGTGGCCATTAAAAATCATTACAAGTGTTTATAAAGGGCAATCTAATGGCCCAGGAATGTGAAAGGTATATGGCCACTTTAGCTCTGGCCCTCACCGTCTCTCACCTATACTAGTGTAGTAGCCTCCTGCCCAGCCTCCTTGCCTCCTAGCCTTTAGAGCTTCTCTTCTTTAATCCATCCCTCACAGAGCAGCTAAAAGTACCTCCCTAAGGGACAGGACTGATGATGTCTCTTCTTTGCTCAGAAATCTTTCATTATTTCCTATTGCCAATGGGGAGGGGGAAGAAACAAACCAAAAAATCTTCCTCAGCATGACATGTAAGGTGTTCCAGTATTTGGCCTTAGCTAATCTTCACACTTCATTCCCTTTCACATACTCTTACATATGACCTGGTGTCTCCTTTCACTGTGCATTTGCAGAAGGTATCCCCATTCCTATAATGTACTCCTTTCTCATCTCTGCCTATTAAAAATCCTTCTTTCTCTTCAAAGGTCATCTCAGGTGCTACCTCCTCCATGAAGCATCTCTTCATGCTCTGGCTAAAAATGTTCGCTTCCTCCCCAAAATTTCCTACAAAACTTTCCTTTGGGATCTTTCCTTTGTCTTTACCGCATTGTACCTTTTACTGTATATGCTTGCACGAATGACATCTCCCACTCCCTTTGCTCCCCCCATATCCTTATTTGATCATCCTCAGTTCCTCATGCAGCACCTTGCATGTAGTAGCAGTTTATAGAATGTTAATTTAGTTGAACCAAATTATCACTAGCTGTCACGGATTTTGCTACATGTTAATATCACTGATAGAAAGCCCAAATGCTCCATTGGCATCCACACAAAGTCAAGAGATCAAGATGGAGGGCCCAGTTACGTTGTATGAACTCCTTGTAAGAGATTTATAGGAGAAGATGGAGAAGAGTGGCATGGGATGAGTTGGCACATGTGAGTTACAATCTGCATCTCTGGTATAGTCAGTCAATCAACAAGCATTTGTTAAGTGCCTACTATGTGCCAAGCACTGTGCTAAGAGCTGATATTTGCTTTAATAAAGAGTCTCTGTTCTCGAAGAGCTAGTCTACTGGGTATACCCATATTGAAGGCATCACAAATACATCAAAGTAGTGTAAAGGTAATAGTATAGTAAAGATTTCATACCAGAAATTAGCCTTTGGGAAATACAAAATTGTTTCTCTGCAGAGTCAGATTGAATCATATGAGAAACCAACTCAGTGTTGGACCCAACTGAGCTAATTGGCCAGATAAAGTCCATGAAAGGAGGCAAGGACAGCATCTGTTTTATATTCATTTTTGTTTCTCCCGTAATACCTTTCACTTAGTGATTGCTCAGTCTATCCAGTACTTTTTAAGTACCTACTTTCTACCAGGAACTGTGTTCAGCAAATGTTTGAAAAATGAATGATACTATTATCAGATTATAATAGCAATGTCAGTTTGTGCTTCTAAGATAAAATCAACAGAACACTTTCACTGACAGCCTTGATTGACTCCAGAGGACTGGCAATGAAATGTACTCCTCTCCTTTTTGATTGAGAAGTGGAGAACTATGGTGCTGAATGTTTCCAGATGTGGTCTTGGTAAATTTTGATGAGTAGTTTTTCTTTGCTGATGGAGTTGAGGACTCAATAAGTGTGAGAGGAGGTAGTTTACTGGGTATACCCACATGAATGTTAAATGATGTAGAAAGGAGAGATTTCAATAAAACCAAAAAATGATTTAATTAAATATGATCTGACTCTAGTCACGCCTTAGAGCTTAGGACATTTCTCAGCAGGTAAAGTGAGGACCAGAAACCCCAAAACAATAGAATAATCACACCAAAGCTGAGACTGAGTTTGAAAACCTCTGAGGCCTGGACTCAGTGAAGATACAACCACAACACAGGTCACGTGGTGTTTGAAATGCGGGAAACACCTCATGGGGTAGGATGGCATGTAGTTAGTGTGTCTTATCGCTGCACAGAAACCATGCAATTAACTTGTGTTACCTCTCCAGTGGATATGAACTCAAAAATAAAACTCCTAATAGAATAAATGCATTGCCTATAAATCTCATCCCATCCTGCATTATTAGTAAAACTTTTTAAAATTCATATCTGATTAAGTCATAAACTCATTTGATGAATAAGACCCCACGTACCAAATGGTGAAATACTAGGAGACCCGTTAAAAGAATAAACCTGTTGAATAAATCTGCTATGCTGAAATTTATCTCAATGTTATATATAATGAAACCCTTCTTAAACAAAAACCTGATAAAACAATAAACCTGTTCAGAGATTAAATTTGCTGCACTCTAGGGCTATACTTCTCGGCTGTATTTGGAGCTGCCAGACAACTCTCAACCTGTTTAATCTCAGTAGTCCTGTTTTACTCCAATTTTTGCTATTCTGTTTCAATCATTTCTACACTTGTAAAATGGAAGGAATGTCCTGCAGTCACCGAACAGAGCGCTATAAAATTGCTGCCCCTGGAAACTTTAATGGATCGAAAGTTTATCCTCTGCCCCTCCCCCTGCCTTGCCCCTCCTTTGCCAAGAGACATGCTTGTTTTCAATTAAATGCTATTTATCCATGTGTCTCACTAAGCAATGTCCCCTCTCCAACCAGGCAGGAGCTATTCTCTCCCCTCCTCTCCTGCTCCCCCCACGCACATCCTCTACATTCAGAAATAAAACGGGGAAGAAATCCCTAGTGCTCTCATTTATCCAGCACTCCACAGTTTACCAAAGGCTTTCCTTGCAAAAACTCTGAGAGTTGGTCATCTAAGGATGATTTTATTTATTTTACAGGTAAGTCAAGTGAGACTCTAAAAAGTTAAGTGAATTGTCCATGGTGACACAGCTTGTAAATGTTGAAAGTAGGATTTCAACCCAGATTTCTTAACTACCATGTCCAATGTTGTTCAGTAAGCTCCCATTCCATATTGAGCATACTCAGGGACTAGGTTAGCCTTCATTGATTGAGGTGCTTGTTTGGGAATAGATGGAAAGAATGAAAAGTACTCCCCTTGGGCTCGAGTTCTGATGGATTTGCACCTTCTTCCAATCGTTCCAAAAGCATTGAGCAAAACTGAGTACTAAAGAATAGAGAATTATACAGTTAAAAATATTTGTTGTTGTTCAGTTTTATCTGACTCTTCATGACCCCATTTGGGGTTTTCTTGGCAAAGATACTAGTGCAGTTTCCCATTTCCTTCTCCAGCACATTTTACAAATAAGGAACTGAGGCAAACAGGGTTAAATGACTTACCCAGGGTCACACAGCTAATAGTATCTGAGACCAGATTTGAACTCAGGAAGAGGAATCTTTCTGATTCCAAGGTCAGAGCTTTATCCACTGTGCCACCTGGCTCAGTGTCCTAGAAACTGCCACCATCCTTTAGAGCGCAGGACATCCCATGTATGGAATAGCATAGACTCTTAGGTGGTTGAGTAATCAAGACAGCTTTGCTCTGAACTTTCCCACCCAAGTACAGGATAGAATCAAAGAAAGAAAGACAGAGACTATGAAAGAGAAAACCTAACATTTCCTTTTGAAAATTCTCCCTGGCACCTTTCTCTCAACAGATAGCTAAGCCCTACTGGTTATCCTAGTCAGTAGTGTCTAGAAGTGTAGTTAGACTATTGGAGGGATTAAAATCCTGGCAAACATGTACGTGAAATTATTACATGCCATCCCAATGGTGCAGTGGACAAAGTTCCGGACTTGGAGTCAGGAAGACCTGAGTTCAAATTCAGCCACAGTTACTTACTAGCTGTGTGACTCCAGGCAAGTCACTTAACCTCTGTCTATACCAGTTTTCCCATCTGTATAGAAATAGGGATAATAGCACCTATATCTCAAGGTGGTTGTTGGGGTAAAATGAGTTATTTGTAAAGAGCTTTGCAAATGTTAAGGCACCATATAAATTCTAGATGTTATTTTATCATCAGCATCACAAGCCCATAAATATCAGCATGTAGAAGTGATGAGGCTCCAGAGGAAGTTACCCTGGGTCTAGAGTCACCAGAGCTGGAGTAAAATCACACCTCCAATGATGATTTCTTGTGGGTGTTTGGAAAGTCACTTAAATTATCTGGGCCTCAGTGTCTTCACATATAAAATGAAAGGTTCGGAATACATGGTCTTCCAAGGTCCTTTTTAGCTCTAAACCTATGATCTGAGGTTTGTCTAGAAAATCATAAAACCCATTATCTATCCCATAGACCAGAATTTATATATTCAAAGGAGTTTGTCCTTCAAAGTATTGGGAGAGTAGACCTTTTCCAGAGATACGGTCATTTCCTCTTTAGAAGCTACTTTCAAAGACAATAGTCAAACCACATATGAAAATCAGACTTCGGATGCTGTAGGCCCACCTCATAGACCGACCACGTGGGTATTCCCCTCAGCGTCATTGCCCACTTCAGTCCCTACACTTGAATTTGAGAGACTTTTGTCTGTTTCCAACAATCAAAATGATTGCTTAAGGGTAAAATTTTACATCTACTGAGAATATGAAAAAGTATGCATTAAAAGCTCTGAGGAGAATTTAAAAAATGTTTTGGACAATGACAGCATTGACAGACTTGAGGTATGGCCTCCTAAGAGGGAGCATTCTGAATATTAATTAAACTTTCCAGAGGAAGGATGACATAATGCTGAGCTATCTGACCTTGTTGTCATGAAGTTGAGTTTGAATTCTCTCAGATACTTATTAACTAGACCCTAGATAAGTCACTTAACTTTTATCAGATACATGAATGTTAGTATTCTCAGAACATATTCAAATAAGTGACATCATTAATCTAGAATTTAAAATTTTTGAATCAATGTTCACTAACAACATGGGTCTAAAGTTGTCTTTCTTCACATTGTTCAGTCACGTCCAACTCTTGGTGACCTCATTTGGGATTTTCGTGGCAAAGATACTGGAGTGGTTTGCTATTTCCTTCTCCAGCTCATTTTACAGATGAGGAAACTGAGATAAACTGGGTTAAGTGACTTGCCCAAGGTCACACAGCTAGTAAGGGTCTGAGGATGATGCATCTTCCTGACTCCAGGCCCAGTGCTCTATCCACCGTGCCACCTAACTGCCATTCTTGGCTTTATCCGTCCCTGATTTAGGTATTAGAACTAGATTTTCCTCATAAAAACATGCTATTTAAAAGCATGCTTTCTTTCTCAATTTTTGAGAATAATTTGTATAGCACAAGTATTAATTATTTTTATTTAAACCTGAAAAAATTCTCCTATAAATCCATCAAGATAAAGTCTTTTTATTGCTACCCCATATAGTTCAGTCCCTTCCCCTTTCTCTATTTGGTGTTCTGTTAGTTTGGCTGTTTTATATTTTTTCAAGATAAAAACAAAGATTTGAATTCATGTCTCTTGAATGATCTTTTATGGAGTCTCAGGCCAGACTTGGAAGCCACATTCCATGATTGTGATCTCACACGATCTATGTAGAAAGCCTGGTTTCTTGACAGCTATTTGGGAGATTATACCTCTAACATTTTCTGAGGTTGGCGGAAGAAGAAATCAACAAATTTTAACTCTTTTTTTTCTGGGACATTGATATGATCATCAACCAGTTACTTGGGCAATCTTGATTCATGGTAATACTCCAACATTCTTACCATTCCCCTCAGTCCCTTGCAGGCCCTTAACACCAAATGAAAGCACACATAGAGCCATATCTAAGGATCCTGGTAAATTCAGTGATCTGAGGAGAGGGGCCTTTATGAAAACATTTCCACACTTAGTACAGTATTGTCAGAAAAGAATATAACCCATTCTGCTGCCCTCTTTAAGTGCCTGCCTTTCCCATTAACCTTTACAGGAGGACTATCTTGCTGAGGAATTTGAGTTGCAGAGATGGCTGTCTCCAGACCACTGAGCAAAGAAAGTATCCCTTACCTGAACTTGGCGCCTAGACCAAAGCCCAGGAGGTCAAGCCCTGGTTGCGGCTCTGATCAAGTATATGTTCCTTGTTGGGCTGCTTATAGAATAGCTTTACAATGCCCCTAAGGAAATACCTAAAATTATTTCTGAGATCAAGATATCTTCCAAGATTTTTAGGGCTACCTAAAACAGGTAAAGTCAAAACCTATGACTTTGGGGGAGGGGAGGGGAAGGTATCAGGGAAATCTGGCTAATTGACATTTGACTTAAAAATACAACTCAGATGAATTACCATAGAGAGAAAAAATATTTTTTAGAGATGTGGCACAGTGTTACCAACATTGTGATATGTAATAGGCATTTTGATCTCTAACACTAGAAAGGTTGTTAATAAGAAATAAATGTTAAAATATAATGTTAAAATTATCAAGAGCAATTAACAATAATTGTGTCTGTAAGTCTTCATAGCAATTACAGAATGAATCAGCTCATTGTAGAAGTATGCATGGCCTCTCCCCCTATCCACACCCCACCCCAAGCCCCCTCCCAACCCCCCTCCTTCACCATTAGCTGTTCAAAGGCCTGTTTTGCTCTTCACCTAATGTTTGTTTTTATTTTCTTCCCCAATAGTAACTGGCCTCCATGCAGATGCTGGGATCTGTAATCGGGCAGCCATTTTTCTGAACATAAGCAGCTTGCATTTAGAACTCTCCTGCTCATCTGTCTTCATTTGAAGACTGGGTTAAAAAATAAAATTAATGATCGCTATCAGAGAGAAGATGAGCAGCGTCTTCAGTGAAAAGTAGATCTGCCACGTTTGGCCAAGGCTAACATCTTTCACTGGCTGGAAATAGCTGGATATACTTGTAAACATTATTAAAAATAATAACTTAATGTTTCCTTCCTGTGACTTGCTAGCATTAGCAAGGTATTTTCAATTAGCATTTCCTCCTAGCAATGTAGGTCTTTTACCCTGTTTTATTTAAAAGGGGATTTGTTTTCTAATTTTTACTTCTGCTGTTGTCAATAAGAAGACGCCCCGTAGAATGACTACCACCTCTCTTCCATCACTTACAGTTTGCAAAGCCACCGAAAAGGAATATGCCTCTTTGATTTTATTTGCTTTAGCTGGGCTTGCTCAATGAGAGTAGAGATACATTTACATTCTAGTGCCCTGGGATGGCATCTCTCAGAGTTTGAAAATACAAGTAAAACACATCAAGGGACTAAATCATGCCGTGGTATTTTGAGTGAATTCCATGAGAAATTAACATGGATGGTTTGAAACTGGTTTTTTTTCCCCTAAAAAGCTTCCCCCCACTCAACACCTCCTGGTATTATAAACCAAACAGAAGCATCCCAGCACCTCCAGTGAGCCTTTAGCATGTCCCTATGGAACTAGCTGCATCAGTTGGGGTCTTTCAGCCTTCCTAGCGAGTATCTCTTTAATAGACTAATCATGCTTTATTAAAGTCAAAAATATGTTTTAAATGCTAAGTAAAGACATATTATTGCAAATGCAAAGCTGCATGATGGGCTTGGCAGCCTCAAGGTAGTAATTTTTTTCCAATTTCAACACAAAGTTGTTGAATATTTCAATTGATTATGTTGGGCAATCCACTCGTCATTTAATCATATTAACATATAACTTGCATATTCAACATAATCTTACTTGCTGGTTTATCTTATGCTACAGAAAGCATTGCAAGGCAACAGTCACCCAAAAAAAAAGGGACATCTCCTACATTTCACTTTTAACCAAAGTCCTATTTAATGTTGAAACCAGTGCCTGCTGCTTGTGTGAATTGACGTAATGGAACTTTTAAATAGCATAACAGAGCAAATCATCATGCAGAAGTTAGGAGGCATTATTTACAACATTAATTAAGTCCAGGGGAAAAAATTCACTTTATTTTATTGTAAGTGCTTTCACACGGGAGCTGATGTTTTTGCTTTCCCACTTATTTGCAATTCAGGTAGAATAGAGAAGGCTGAACTTTTTAAATATTTCATGTGGTGTGTGTGTGTGTGTGTGTGTGTCTGTGTAACATGGCAACACTACCTAGGTGCCAATAGTTTACAAGTATTGCAAAAAAAATAAAATAAAATCCAACAACAACATTAAGAAGTAGAGTTCTAAAATCTGGCCTGATGCAAAAGGTTTCTTAGAATGTACTAGGTAAAGAGACAGCTGGTCCTAACAGGATGGGAAACTGCCAGAAAGTGATGGAACCCCAGCTCACAAAAAGAAAATGGTCCTTTCGTCCAGGTGTATAATGTCCATCCCTTATTGTATGGCCGTCTAATACCAATCATAGAATACATCTGACTTTCAGCAGAAGTCAAACTATTTTATGGCAAACAGCCAACCTCTTCAAATTATTTCCCTGGCAAATGCTAAAATATCTGTCAACATCGTGTAAACAGGCTGGCAGAGGAGGCTGAAGAAGGGAAAAGAAAGCTGCCATTTACTCAGTGCCTGACACCATTTAAACATTTTTCAGTCGTTAAATGTTGGATTGCTTTTTGAAATTTTGAATCATTCATCACTGTGACATGAAGTGGTTTACGTGCCCTTATAATTCAAACAGATCAATCGTTCCCCAGATTACCTACTAAAAAGCAATCAGAAACTTTGGAGGGACAGAGATAGGATTGGGAAGGCCCCTCCACAGCGGAGGAGAAAAGAGATCAACCTACACATCTTCTATTCTAAACAGGAAAGCAGTCAGAACCAACCTGCCTCTCATCCTCACGGTGGCAAAGTTCAGGACAACTCTGGGCTTGTCTGATTTAGACCAATTAATGTGTTTCTTGGGGGCCATCTGAGGTTAATCAAGTTGCCTTGGAATTGTTGGGACTTGTCGGAAAGCTTCTATCAATTGAGAGCCGGGTGCTCTCCGTCAAATCCCGAGAGGTCAGCAATAGCTCACTTTGGTAATATAGTCAACCCTCATGAATCCAAACTCCCCTAATTCATGGTGTGTCATAATTCAGACAACAGTGGGGCTGATGTTTACCACGGCTTTCCATATTTTCTTAACAATACAAGGGGTAGGAAGGACTGTTTAAATACTTAAGGACGAACAGTGAATTGGCTTTGGAGTCAGGAAGAACGAGGTTCAAGTTCCACCCGATACTGATGTCTGTAACTATCTATCTATATCCATCTATCCATCTATCTATCTATCTATCTGTCTGTCTGTCTCTTTCTATCTTTTTATCCATCCATCCACCCATCCATCCATCCATCCATCCATCTGTCTGTCTATCTGTCTGTCTGTCTATCCTTCTGTCCCTCCCTCCCTCCATCCCTCCATCTATCTATCTATCTGTCTATCTATCTATCTATCTATCTATCTATCTATCTATCTATCTATCTATCTATCTATCTATCTATCTAGCTGTCTGTCTGTCTGTCTGTCTATCTATCCATCCAACCATCCATCCATCAATCCATCCATCTATCTATCTATCTGTCTATCTGTCTGTCTCTCTGTCTATCTATCTATCTACTTATCTACACACACACACACAACTCTGTGGCTGTGAACAAGTCACTTAACCTCTCAATGGAGCAGGCAATTCTCTAAGAATTTAGTTTACAGAGGAGTTATCCTCAGACACTTCATAAACATTTATTGGAAGGGAACTCAGCATAGCAAAAGAACAAGAGCTCTAGAATTAGAGAACCTAGGTTAATCCTGCCTCTAAGATTTACTACCCAGTAGGTTACTTAACCTCCTTGGGCCTTGGTCTCCCTATCTGCAAAATAAGAGGGTTGAAGTAGACAACCTCTGAGGGGCAGTCTAGCTTGAAATCTATGATTGTTAACCAGCAATTGATTTTGGAGATAGGGAAGGCCTAGAACTGTGGTCTTATTGGTGTGGAAATTGCAATGATCCAGATCAACCCCTCATCGCCTCCATGAAGTCTTAGAGAATTGTCCAGGCCATTGAGATATGAAATGAATTAATCACGGCCATCCAGCTAGCATGTGGAAGAGAAAGTATTTGAACCTCTATCATCTCGACTTGAAGGCTAGCCCTATTTTTATTTAGTCACTACCACCTGTCTGCAACTGGCATGCTAACTACAAAATATTCTAACATAATCACTCAAGAAGTTTTTCTAAAGATGTGTGCTTGACAATATTTGGTTAGTTTCATTCTGATTGTTCCAAAATGACAAAACATCATTTCTTTTCTAAAGTTTCTACGCTAGACATCTCACTAATTCAGATTCATCTACTTTAATTAGCTACCATCAATGAGGCTTGCCTACAGCGACATTCTGCAGGATCCACCACCCAGGTAGAACCATATCAACATGGAACCTGCATGGTCAGTCTAGAAGATGGGACTAGCGAAGCTAGACCCAGTTCTTGAGGTCAGACTCTCTGGACAACAGGCTGAGGATGGAAAACTGGAGAGGCTGAAATTTCAGTCCAGAGAGAAAATGACAGAGAGATTGCCCATGAACACATCCTGCTGTTCCTGGTGATTTGCTGCGTACCTCAGTGTTTGTTCTGTGACAAGTTGGACTTTGGTACAAGGTCAGCTCCTGAATCTTGATGATGTGTTTTCCCCCTTGAGCCAGGAGACATTGATCTGTACATCTAGTTTACCTTGTTTTCTTAGCCATTTGTGACACAGTACAACAGTTCCCATCGAAAAAAGTGTCATGTAAATAAATTACAACTTAGGACGTATACATTAAATAATTTTATAAATGAACTTTAAAAATGAAGAAATAAAAAATGCCAGGCAGGGCTTGTATGGCTGCGGTGATTATTCTGATCATGCTGTCATGTGTAATGAAGCACGGGCCCGTCATTAATCAAAAGAACCAATCAGATAACTAATTTAGGCAATATTCTTTACCACAGGACATGTCGGTCAGTAAAAATGCATTAAAATAGCAAAAGATCAATAGCAGACACTGGGGACTGTGTTTACAAACCGGTCTTAAACTTTAGGGTATTAAATCCTCAGTCATATTGGGTATCTGTTTGGTAAAGATAAAGGAAAACTTCAGATAAATGAAAGTTTTTTAGTTAATAGTGCAGTTGTAATGTCCGCTGTTATAAATGTATGAAATGTTGCATTATTTCATGATGAATGGGAAATGCGTGGCTGGCTCCCTTCGGAAGCGCTATCAGGTCTCAGAAAAAAAGGACAATGGAATAGGCTGGGATTGACGAATTGGTCAGGAAATGGCATTGTGCAATAGGTGAGACCCAGATTTTTAGAAGCAATTTATGCTCTCAGCAGCTCCTTTCTGAGCTCAGCGCTGCTGCCAGGCCTGGCAAACATGGAGCACGATTTATGGGGTGCCTTTGGTCTCTCTGCATTTTACATAGTCAATATCTTTCCCAAAAGGCAGGTGAAGCCTTCCCTCAGCGGGCACCGTCAGCGACAGCCTTAGCACAGCTCCTTTTTGTCATGAGATGCCAATTTTGTCAATCCCACGGGGACACATCTTGTGAAAGTGGAAAATGCACCCATCCATTTTTAATGTCCCAAGTGAATCAACCTAGCAAGTGTCCCTTATTTGATAAGGACTACACACACACACACACACACACACACACACACACACACACACACCCCATTCTGTATCTCTACAGACACACTATTTTTTTTTAGAAGACTGGCATGTGTAATGGGCTTCTTTTCATCTTCATTGGACTGGAGACCTGCTATGTCATTGCTAAGAAGGAAGGAAGGAAGAAAGGAAGGAAGGAAGGAAGGAAGGAAGGAAGGAAGGAAGGAAGGAAGGAAGGAAGGAAGGAAGGAAGGAAGGAAGAAGAGAGGTAGGGAGGAAGGAAGAAAGTTAGAAAGGAAGAAGGAGGGAGGGATAGAGGAAGGAGAAAAGGAAATAAGCATTTATTAAGTGCCTGCTAATTACTAGACACTATGCTAAGCACTTTGCAAATATTACCTCATTCAATCCTTTCAACAACACTGTTATTTTTATTTTGCAGTTGAGGAAACTGAGGCAGGCAGAGGTTAAGTGATTGCTTAAGGTAGCACAGCTATAAGTATCTGAAGCCAGATTTGAATTTAGGTTTTCCTTATTCCAGCTCTAGTGCTCTATCCAGAGTTAGTAAGTGTCTGAGGCTGGATTTGAATTCAGGTCTTCCTGACTCCAGGCCCATTGCTCTATCCACTGCACCACCCAGTTGCCTACAGTAAGATTGCAAATCCAGAGCTCAAAGGGACCTCAGAAGACATCCGGTTCAGCACTCTCATTTTTCAGATAAGGAAATCCTCATCCTAATAGGGAAGATCATTGAGTTGTCCAAGGTTGTGCAGGCAGCATCGAAGGTAGGAATTGAACTCAGGTCACTTGACACCAGAGTCAGAGCTCCTTCTACTGTATCATTCTGCCTCCCTTTAGTATCAATTTTCCCTTATTACCAATACTCTGTTCTCAGTTTAGGGTAAGTTTGGCTTTCAAAAATTTAGGCCACATCACCCTGGCCAAAAGAGAGGAGAAGGTAACTTAGATCCTTGTTTCTCCTTCATCCAGGTATACTTATGATAGCTGGATTCTGAAAATAGATCACAGGAAGGGATTGAGATGGTTACAGCTAGACTTGGTGGCCTCGGAGGGCCATTTCAGTTCTGAGATTCCATGATTGTGAGAGCTGTCCTGGATAAACTCTGGCAGAATCAGGCAGAATCTTCTCCCCTCTCTCCACTCTCTACTCCGCCCCCTCCCCCCGGCCCTGCCACCTCAAGCATTTCCTGCAGCATGGGTAAAATTGGATGGACTTGGGAAGGTGCTACTGCCTATGGACAGGATTGGTTTGGTGACAGCGACCTGTGGCTGCCATGAAGTTGGTGGTTATTACAAACCTTACAGGTTATTCTAGACTTGCCAGGGTCTTTATCAAGGGTCGTGTATTGACCTAGGTTGTATGAGGGCCCCAAAAGCATGTCTATGGTGGCAAATGGACCAAAGCACCTCAGATCCAATAGCCACAACATTTGAAAATTTTTAGACCCCGCTGTCTGCCCACTGGAAACAACTGACTGCACTAAAATCCATTTCCAATTGAAAAATTCACCAGATAAGACCTATAGGTGAAAAGTTACAGATAGAAAGTAATAATCTATATATATTTCCTACAAGGTTCCGCCTTGTAGCCAGGATGCGACTAAATTTCCTGAAGTGAGAATGGATCATTATTCATATTCATTTTTAGCATAGAGTTCACAAGGGGAAGAGTAGAGGAAATGTGTATGCATTTGATATTTTAAGGGCAAAAATTAGATAGACAGCTTCCATTTGCCTGGGAAAACCGAGATGGCTGATGAAGATCAAGCATGCACCATTGATGGGATACTCTATATATTTCAAGCCAAATCCCAAAGCCCTTATGTGCTCAGTTTCCGTTGACTTGAGTGAGTGTTATATATGAGCTGCAGAATCAGGCCTGGATTTCCAGGTCAAAGCTCCGAGGCCCTTTGGGTGCCTCATTTCAGAGTTTGTGAAGGTGTGTTTGCACTCCAGGAAGAAGGACCTCCAGAGACACTAAGCAAGACTGTGCAGCTTTCAGGAAATGTAGCTCCTTTTGGCCCTTATTCAGAAAGGAAATTTCAAGATAGGAGTCAAAGGAGCTGAACGAGCTCAGGCGAAATCTCCCAGAATTAAGGATCTGACTCTCTGGTATTTTGGTCCTTAGAATTCGGTCTCTAGCTTTCACTTAATCTTGCCATGACTGTGGTGGGAGCTTGTAAGCCAATGTGAAAATAATAATGATAATAATAATAAACAAGGAATCAGGATTTGCAGAATTAATATTAACAGTTGCCTCGGCATCCTCTTCTGGGAGCAAGATGTTTATTTCAGTCCAAAGCAACTTGCAGATGCTCTCATAATGTAAATTTACTAAGTAAGGTATGGGTGGGGGTGGGAAACTCTAAGCTACAAAGCTGAAGTATGCCCAGACATCCCTATTTATTTTACTGTTTGCTTAAATTATGATTGACAATAGCTAACATTTATAAAGGGCTTTAGGGTTTACAAAGTTCTTTATAAATATCCAATTTTATCTTCACATCAAGCCTTGAAGGTAGGTACTGTTATTATCCTCATTTTACAGATGAGGAAACTGAGGCAGATAGTAGTTAAATGACTGCCCCAGCTATTAAGTATCTGAGGCACAAGACTCTCTGATTCGAGGCTCAGTACACCCATCTGCCATCTAGCTGCCCTGACTAATTTAGTGTAAGGGTTCTTAACCTGCAGTCTGTGAACTTGTTTTCAAAATGTTTTGATAACTGTGTTTTAGTATAATTAGTTCACTTTGTAATCCCAACTATTTTATTCTGTTTATTTAAAAGCATTATTCTGAGGGGTCACCAAACTTCCATGGGATCCACGACCCAGAAAAAGTTAAGAACTCCTGATATAAGGAATAGCCACTATTATCCATTGAGCTATCTGACTTTACCTCAACAAGAAATAAAACTTTGATGTTATAGAAAAGCCTTCGGCTCTCTGGATTTGGGGGTGGGTCTAATTTTTTTTCCCCAAAGAATGTCTCTGATCATCCTGCTCCTGCCATCTCCCCACATCCATTGTCTTCTATACTAGAAACCTTTAGGTCTCGAGCTAATTGGCTCCTATCTGCCTATGGCCCCAAAGGTGGGAAAAAAATCAAATGGGCCTGAATGACACATTATCCTTCTATAAGATACACGGATCTCTTGTGTTGAACAATCCACTGAGAAGATGCAGTAGCGTCTGTTATAAACCGAGTTATCAATCCATGGGAAGCTTCTCACAGGTTCACGGATCCCCTTCCTCCTCCAATCATGGCCTCAAGATCATCTGAAGGCTAGAACTCCCTGAATAGCCAAGTTAAGGACGTAACCTACCCCTTCAGAGACCGACTTTTATCATGTCTCTCCTCGTCTCTAGGTGACTGTGATCCTGATATATTCTTGCTCTTTCTTCCCTTGCCAGCCTCCCCTTTCCTCATGACCCTGAATATCTCAAATTGTCATACCTCTGACATTTACCACCTGTGTAACCTTCAGCAGATCACTTAACCTCTCTAAGCCTCTGTTTTCTCATTTATAAAAGGAGGAAGCTGGTCTAGATGGCCTCTGAGGTTCCTTTCACTTAGTTGAACAATAAATCATTTATTCCATGCCTACTATGTGCCAGACACCGTGCTAAGCTCTTGCAACAAATAGCTCTAAGTATATGATCCTATGATCTTATGGAAAGCCAAAAGGTCATTCCTGATGTAAGCTAAAACAGGTCAAACAAAGGTCTTTTAATTTCAGTCTCATGGCTGATTTGATTCCTCTGTGGAAATCTATAAGTTGGAGCCATGAATTGTCTTGGCCCTTTTGGAAAGTAGTTTGGAAATCTGCCCAAAAGGTCACTAACGTTTGTATACCCTTCGATAATATAATTACAAGACATATACCCCAAAGAGGTCAAAGACAGCAGGAAAGGTTGCACATATACCAAAGTATTTAAAGCAACATTTATTACTGTAACATATAATGGGAAACAAAACAGATGTCCACTGATCAGGGAAAGGCTAAATAAATTATGGTACAGGGATGATTCAAATGCAATAAAAGTACCATAAAAATAGAAAAACATGGATAGATTTGCACGAAATAATGAAGAGTGAAATGAGCAGAATCAAAAGAATGTTGTATACATTAACAACAATATCGTTTTAAGAACAGCTTTGAGCTATTAAGTAATTTTGACTATTACAAATACCCAAATTAACTACCAAGGCCCTGTGGAAGGAAGATGCTATCTGCATCCAGAGAAAGAAGTGACAAATATAAGTATGCATAGAATGAGTTTACATGTGGGTATATGTATTTGTATCTAATGGTAGCCATCTCTGGAGGGAAGGGGGTTGAGAAAAGAAAAAAGGGGGGAAAAAGTAAGTTATATGATAACTGTAATATATATATATATATATTTAAAAGAAATAGCAAGTTGTACATAATAGATTTGCAGTTTCATATACAATGATCTTTTATTCTGTTCTACTATGTTATGGAAATTCTTGTTTTATTTCTTAAATTCAGAATAAAAGAAAGAAATAAACAAAGAGAAATGATGATTGGATATATTTAGAGGCACTTCAGAAGACTTTCATGAACTGATGCCAAGTAAAGTGAGTGGAACTTAGAGAATGATGTATACAATGGCTAAGCAAATGTACAAGAAAACAATTTTTAAAACAGCTAAGAATTCTGATCAATGAAAAGAGAAATCAGGATGTTAAAAGACTGATGATGGAACGTGCTTTCCATCTCTTCATAGAGAAGTTGCTTAGTTGCTTACAAAGAACTTTGGAGGATGGATTATAGGTATAGAAGGAAACATTTCCAGATGTGGCCAATGTTCGAATCTGTTTTCCTTGATTATACTTATATGTTACAAGGAAGGGCTTTTGAGGGAGTCCAAGGAAGTCAGTGGATAATAATAGTGATACAAACAAAAAAGAAGAGAAAATGGAAAACATCATCGATGACACATTAAAATACAGAGAAAAGAAGAGAGAGAAGTTCAGAAAGAGACACGGAAAAGCAGTGAACTTTGATACGATCATGTTAAATTCATAGTTTTAAGAAAACCACATGCAACGCAAGTTTCACAATTTCAAATGCAATCTTATTTTGTCTTCTTTGTATATTGGATTGTTCAGTGATTTTGTTGATGCTTCTTAAGTTCAGGATAAGAAAGATAATTATTTTTAAGCATCAATTAATCAACCACTTAAGCACTCTGTAAGTCAAGCACTGTGCTAAACCTGGGGAAATTTAAAAAAATAGCAAAAACAGTCCCTACCCTCCAGGTTCTTACATTCTAATGGAGGAGACGACATCTATAAATCAGCACTTCGAAGACAAATACAGAGGAGATGGAAGGCAGTCTTAGAGGGAGAAAATTGTCTCCCAAAAGAACTATGATAAAGTAGGACGATCACAACCAAGAAAAAGGAGAATTGAAGACTCTGATGAGAAATGTACAGGGAAATAAAAACTTCCTGCTTTCAAATAAACTGCTCTCATGACTATCAGCCAAGAAAGGTTGAGTTATAGAACAGACTTGAAGGTATAGGCACTGAAGACAGATGGGAAACTAAAGGCACAGTGCAGTATACCCTAAATATCCAAATGCCATTTATTAATAAAGCTATTGACATGTTTTAATATTTATAGTTATTTATCTTGCAAAGTAACTGAATCCAAGAGAGTACAGAGATCAAGTCACTACAGAAAAGGAGTGTTTGCCTATGCTAATAGCTTCCCTTTAAGGCCTGGGCAAATAAGAGCAGAGACAAAGAGAGACTTAAAGGGAGCACTTGCAAATGGCACAGGGGACGCTCAGAAGAGCATCTTGTGGTGTATGCCACAAGAGAAACTTTCTTGTGGAGCCAGAGGACCTGAGTTCCTAACCTGGTTCTACCACTTATCGTTCAACAAGCAGTTATTAAACACCTACGATGTGCTATTACACCATCCTCATCACTTTGGAGTCATAAGAAATGGCCGAATGATATACTGAGAAAATAATTTTGACATAAAGAGGTATATAGTTTGTGGAGAAAAGAGCAAACAGTAGATTAATCAACTAATCAGGCATATGTATGTGTATATCTGTGTGTGTACATATAGTATATATATATATATACATAATATATGTGTATATGTATATACTATATATACACACATGCACACACATTCATACATACACACCAACTGTATGCCAGATACTGTGTTAGGCTCTGAAACAGCACCTGCTTTCAAGGAGATTACATTCTATAGGAGGAGTCAATGATAATATGTAAGTATATACAAAATATGCATAAAGTAAATATAAGATCATTTGTTCTTATTGGTGGGTGGAAAGAGAGGGGGAGCGCATTGAGTTGAGTTTTGAAAAAGGGAAGAATTCTAAGAGACATTGATGAGGAAGAGGCATATTTGAGGGATAAAGGACAATGTAAATAGAGGCAAAAAAAATGGACGATGGAATATCATAAGGGAGGAAAGGAAAGAAGGCCATTTTGGTTAGACCAATGGTCTCTAAACCTTTTGGATGATGCACCCCAAGTGTAAAAAGAACTTTTTAGCACATACTTCCATATATGTGTATATCCTTATTTATAATTTTATTACATTCTAATATATTAATAATTTTGTTAATTATAAAACTTAAACAAACCAAAAATTGTTTTAAAAAAGAGTTAGATACAGATGAAATAATGTTTGATGCAAGTAGCAACAGATTGTTGCTGGAATTTATTGAGTAATGAAGTGACATGATCATATCTGCATTGTATAAAAATCACTTTTGTAGCTATGGAGAAGATGGAAAAGAATAAGGAAAGACTTGAGGAAAAAGGACCATTTAAGAAGACACTGCAATAGTTCAAGCAACAGGTGGTAAAGACATGAGTTATATGAGTGACTTTATGGATAGAAGGAAAGGGTCATTGTATGATTTGTCCTTCATTCTCAAAGGGGACCATGATCTCAGGGAGATGATGACATGACTTGCAGTTGACTTTGATTTGAGTGAGGGAGGGCTGTACAAGGTCATCAGCCTCACTTTCTCCTCCAGAGCCATCTGGGTCCTGTGGCCTGATATTTGTCAGTATGACTAGAGATGGCCCAGGATATATTGGGAGACCCTAGCCCTTCTGAAAGGGCTGAAAGCCTGAGCTAAAGTCTTTTCAGGTTCTCACTTTGAGTGAGGCAATGTCTATTCGGTGAATAGATACATGCAAGAGATATTGTAGAGGTAGAAAAGGAAAAAAATGGCAACTGATTACACAAGTGGGATATGAGGGAGAGTGAGGAGTTCAGGAAAATATCTAGGATGCAAAACTGAGAGACTAGAAGGATGGTGGTACCCTAGAAGAAATGGAAAATTCAGTTTTTCAATGAGCATTCATTAAGCAGATACCAGGTACTTTACTAAGTGCTAGGGATAAAAAGAAAGTTAAAAAATAAAATACTCCTGCTCTCAAGGAGCTCACACCCTAATGGGAGAGACAACATGCAAACAACTATGTACAAACAAATTACATAGAGGATAAATTGAAAGTAATCTACAGAAGGAAGGCCTAAGTTTAAGACTAAGGATTGGGAATGGATTCTTGTAGAAGGGGGGATTTTATCTCAGACTTCAAAGGTGACAGTGATACCAAGAAATGGAAATGATGAAGAACAGAGTTCCAGACTTGAGGGAAAGTCAGTGAAAAGGTACAGAATCAGAAGATAAAGTATCATGAGTGAGAAATAAATAGCAAAAAGGCCCATGTTAATGGATTGCAGAGTACAAGATGGGGAATAAGGTGTCAGAAGACTGGAAGGATAGAAAGGGACCAAGTTATGAAAGACTGGGGAATGTTGAAGGACATGGTTTATTGGCGTTAGAGTCAAGCTCAAAATTTGTTGGGGATAGATGATATGTGACCCATCTTCCAAGCCTCTAAATGGCTAATCCCTTAGGGTCATTTTGTGGGCATTAGGGGCTTCAAACAGCACTTTAGAGAACTCTGGCCTAGACTGTAATGTTAAAGAGGCAAAATGCACAGTAAGCCTGGAAAGACTGATTGGAATCACTTAGGACATATGCAATCTCAAGCTAGACACTTTACCTCTCCGGGCCTCAGGTTCCATATCCACAGAAGAGGGGACTGGTCTAGATGACTTCTAAATTCTCTTTCAGATCTAAATCCATGACCCTAAGATCTCTGTGATCACTTTCATATAATTCAGCCCCCAAAGAGGAGAGACAAAATGAATTAATGAATGAATGGATGAATGAAAAGCACCTTTTAAGCGCTTACTATATGTAAATCACTGTAGTAAGTTCTGAGAATACAAATGGTAAAATTTGATAGGTCCTGCTCTCAAGGAGCTCAAATTCTAATAGTGAAAGACAACACATAGAAGAGGACTCATAACCAGGGTAGTGCTCCCTAGGGTTCAGTAACAGTGAAGATGGCAAGGCCCAGAAGAGTCCCCATCCCACTTGACCAATCAGTAGGTATTTATGCCTACATTGTGCCATGCACTATACTACAGGCTGCAAATGCAAGTACAAAGAATTAAATGTTTTCTACTCACAATAAGCTTACATTCCAATGGTGCTTCAGTGATTATCAGTCTATTATAAAGTCTTATCAATTTTTCTTTTTAAATGTCTCCATCTCTTTTTGTCTATTTCTACTACCACCAATAGAGCCCAGGCTCTAGACAGATCCTAGCTACTTTATTGCAGTCATGCCGTGGCTGGTCTTCCTACCTGAGAAAAAGCTTCACCCACCCAATCTACCTTGTGCATCGTTACCAGCTTAAGGATCTCAATATAACTGTTTTCACCCAGTCACTCTTCTGTTCATAAACCTTCCTACGATGGCTTTCTATTATATCCAAGGTGACGTTAAGAACTCCTCTGCCCTCCATAGTCAAGCTGCACTATGCCTTTATAGATTCGTTTTTTAATACCCCTACCTCTAATCAAGACAATCTCCTTGTTCCTGGGATGGACTAAATTCTTTCCTCTGCACTGTCACTCATGTTCATCGCTTCACCTGGAAACAATATATCCATCAGGGTATGGTAATGATGCCATGGTGTGGTTGAAATAACCCTGGATTTGAAGTAGGAGAGCCGCTCTGATGCCTACTTTTAAATTCTAGATCCCAAGGCTCATCTCCCTGAAACCTTTTCTATGCCCTCCTGTCCTCATTGATCTCACAGGATCATAAGAATCAGGTAATGTAGTAGAAAGTATTCTGAGCTCTGAGTCAGCACACGATTGGATTTCAGTCTTATCTGGGACATTTGTTTGTATCACCACGTGTAAGTTACTTATTTGAGCGCCCATTTTCTTGCAACATATAACAGTGAAAAGATGACCAGACCCAAAGGCAAAGACCCTACCTTCAACTCTTAGATCTACCACTTGCAAGGTGTATGATTTGGTATGTCACCTATGAGCCAAACAGGGGCTTATGCTTAAGATTCACTTTAAAAAGGACTACTCATACAGTTTTTGATAGAAAAGGTATTAAATGTGCAAAGTAAGTATGAGATATAGGTCAATTATTTATTTCTTCTGCCACAAAAGTATTACTAAAACACAAAAAACTCATAAACAGGAATTAATGAGTATTTATAAACCTAAGGCAATAACCTATTACTTCTATCATACTCTTGAAAGCGATAAGGCCACTTGTTGGGCTGATAAGCAGACACTTCACTTTTACCTCAGATCTGTGCTGTCCATAGGATCCACAGGGTTCAGGACTCGTGGCAAGACAGGACACGGCTTGGACTTTCTTAATCTTTTCAACTGGAGCATCTTCCTGCAGTGGTCATCTCTGAGACATGGTCTAAGGTGAGAAGTAGCTGGGCTGGGCAGTCAAGACTAACTCAAAACCCAGCAACTTACGAATTAGGAACAGGGTCAAAGGAGAAAACTGAATAAAGGGGAATGGGATAGGATGGAGGGAAATATAGTTAGTATTTCACTACATGACTGTTATGGAAGTGTTTTGCATAATGATATATATGTAGCCTATATGGAATTGCTTGCCTTCTCAAGGAGGGTGGGTGGAGAAGGAAGAAGGCAGAGAATTTGGAACTCAAAGTTCTAAAAACAAATGTTAAAAATTGTTTTTACATGCAACTGGGAAATAAGATATACAGGCAACAGGGCACAGAAATCTATCTAGCCCTACAAGAAAGTAAGGGAAAAGGGGATGAGGGGGAGTGGGGTGACAGAAAGGAAGGCTGACTGGGGAACAGGGCAATCAGAATATGTGCCAACTTGGGGTGAGGAGGAGGATAGAGATGGGGATAAAATTTGTAACTCAAAATCTTATGGAAACAAATGTTGAAAACTAAAATAAATTTTTTTAAAAAACTTACAAATTAGGACCAAAGCAGGAAATACCTATCTCCCAAGATCCTTTTTTTTTTTTTTTTGTGATCCGTGCTCAGTGAAAGAAACAAAGCTCTTTTTTTCTCTCTTATATTTTGGTTTTGTTTCTTCTTTCTCATGATTCATTCCATTGGTCGTAATTCTTCTTTACAGCTTGACTATTGTGGAAATAAGTTTAATGTGAAGGTATATGTAGAGCCTATATCAGACTACACGCCGTCTTGGTGGGGAGGGGACAGGGGAGGAAGGGAAAGAAAATTTGTAACTCAAAAACATGTGGAACTGAGTGTTGCAAACTAAAAATAAAAAATCTAAAAAAAAAAAAAAAAAAAAACAAAAAAGAAAGAAAGAAAGCAGAAGAGGAAACAAGGGGCTTTGAGATCCAGTCTTGAGCTCCCCTAGAGGCAGCTGAGCAGTAGAGTGGATAGAGCCCTGGGTTTGGAGTCAGGAATACCTAAGTTCAAATCCATCCTCCAGCACTTACTAACTGTGTGACTCTGGGCAAGTCAATTAACCACTGTTTACCCTAATTTCCTCAATTAGAAAATGGGGATATTAATAGTACCTACCTGACAGGATTATTGTGAGCATTAAATAAGATGCTATTTGTAAAGTACTCAGCACACAGAGTGTTTAGTAAATGATCACTTCTTACCTTCCCTAGGCAAAAATCTCTTCTCACTGCTCTATGTTCATAGTTGTGCTAAGAGGGGGAGAGCCTACCTCTCCCCCTCTTCTGGGAAGTCAAAGGGAATAGCTGCCTAAGTCCCTAAGTGACAAATTCAAAAGAGGGGTAGAGAAGACACAGATACTTCAGTAGACCACCAGTCTCAGCCTTTCTCCTCCTTTTTTGTAGCCTACTGTTCTTCCTGGCTCAGTCACCGATCATTAGTGATATAACCTCCTCTTCCCCCACCCCTCTGCCCCCCAGGAATGTCTCACCCCTCATCAGACAACCCAATAACAGCTTTCTATAATACCAAGACAAGGAAGTCTTTCTGTGCTGCAATAAAGTACAAGTTGAGGCCAAGGAACCCAGAGTGGAATGAGGCTAGTGGTGTCAGGGTGGGGGTGTAGAACATTGGTTTTAGAACCAGAGGCCTCAGGTACAAATCCCAGCTCCACCCTCTATGTAACTTTGGGTAAATTATTACATCCTGTGGGGCCTTAGTTTCCTCTTCTGTAAAAAAAAAAAATTGGGATTGGACTGGATGACCTCAAAAGTCCATTTGTGCTCTAAATCCTATGGCTCTGAGAGATATCTGCAAGGCCCTTTGTCAACCTTAAAACACTATATAAATGTCAATTCTCATTATAGGTTCTCCCTTTCCTTTGAAAGCCCTAAGCCACTTGTAGTAATACTCATTGACATTTATACAGTGTTTTACAGTTTGCATGGTACTTTACAGATATTAAACTGTTTGAGCCTTACCTCAATCCTGTGAGACTGGCATGACAAGCTTTGCTATTCCCATTTTAAAGATGAAGAAACTGAGGTTTAAAGAGTAGTCTGAATCCCCCTACTACTCAATTTTACATGTCCAAGGTAGAATTTAGTCCAGCACTTGAGCCAACATCTACTGCTTCCTCATAAACTGGCTAGTTCATAGTATATTAGATTATTTGCTACTGTCACATGAGAAACAACTACGGAACCATGAAAAGAGCCTTGGAATGGGAATCAAGAGATCTAGGTTCCTGCTGCCACTAATGAAACTCAAAATCTTAGGGGAAGGTATTTCCAGCTAAGTGGCTCATTGGACAGAGGTTAGGTCTTAGAGTCAGGAAGATAGGAATCGAAACTCAGTCTCAGATATTTACTAGTTATGTGACCTTGAGCAAGTCACTTAACCTTACTCTGCCTCAGTTTTCTCCTTTGTAAAATGGGACTAACCTGCCTGCTAGAGTTGTCATGTAGATGAAATAAAAATATTTGAAAAGTGCTTTGCAAACCTTAAAACAGAACAAAAATGCTACTATTATTATTTCTCTTACTGGATGTGAGTTTTCTCTGTGAAGTGGGGAGGTTGGACTAGAATGATGATCTCTGATGCCTTTTTGAGCTCTTAAAATCTTTGATTCCACACGTATTAATTACGCTTGTCTCCCTAACTGGGCTGTCAGCTCCTGGGTGTGAAAAAGATGCTCCTTGCCTCTGTAACCTCTACAAGGCTGAGAATGGGGCTAGCGATTTAGGACAGAGGTGAATCTGGCTGATCAGCATGGAAATTGATTGGAGACAAGCAGTTTTTCTAATGATAATTGAAGTTTCGGGAGACAGATAGAGGTAGGGATAGATAGAGGACCCGTCTTCGTGTTAGGAGACCTGGATTCCAGTCTTACCACTAACATGTTTTGGCTGCGTGACCTTTGAGAAGTCACTTAGTGTCTTAATGCCTCTGGTAGTGCTGTATGACTTTAAATAGCATCAATAATCTCTCTGCATGGGTAGGAGTACCTTCATTTCAAGTTCCTTATGCCAGTGAAATCATTGATCCAGTCCTCTCTCCTCCAATGAAAGCTCAGAGAAGGATCCAGGGAGCTGATTAAGAAACTGGATGATGAGCTAGAATAAGAAGGATCTCTGACATTTATATGTTGCTTGAAGTTTCCAAGTACTTTTCATAAATTACCTTGGTTCAGTTTCACAAGCATCTTTGAGATAGGCAAGGTAAGTATTAGTAATATAATTTTTGGTCTCTGTGATTTTCTGATTCGAGGTTTTAAATTAGTCAATAAGCATTTATTGAGTACCTTTTGTGTGCATAACATATGGCTTTGCATTTTTCGTGATCTCGTCAACGGAGGCCTCCCCTCCAACAATGCAAATCTCACCTCATCCAGGATTGCCCATCCTGTGCTACTTCTGGACTTAGCTTGCCATACCTTTTCCACAAGACAACTATTCAAGGCCCAAGGTCTTCCTTTAAATGTCTGGAAGTTGCATGCCTAAACAGTGGAAGACATAGGCTGCCTGTTGATGCTCTCAGTCTGATGACTTGATCAGTCCATCTTTTTCTTCAGTCACATATCTCTTTGTTGTCATCCATTATGCTGCTTCTCCCACATAATTCTTGTGGACTAATTTGTGGCAGCTTATTCATGCCCTCCATGAGCCTCTCCATTGCCTTTGGGGCAATGCTCAACCTTTATTCCTAGGGAACAGCCCTATGCCACCCATAAAAAAATATGGTCTTTAAAAAAGATGAGTCTTCAATTTAGGGAGAAGTTTGGGAAATAAAATCACTGTGCAACTGCCCAGAAGCAATGCAAGTCCTTCTGTTAGTCTCTAGGCTTGGTTCATTGGCCATTTGCAATGTCTGTCCTATATACATATACACCTATATGTGCATAGACGCATAACAATATGTATGTATGTGTAAACATACCAATGTGCATATAAATAAATATGTACATTATGCAAAATATATATATACACACAAGCACACATATAGATAGATGTAGAGATATCAGATGCTGCAAATGGAAAATGAGTTGGATAAACATATACTTTATGTAGATATGTTTATACACAGATATATTTATGTACATACATAGATATAATGTATGCATTGCATTGTGTATGTGTATATATACATGCACATATATTTATTCCTATATACATATGCATATACAGGTATATATGATATATACATTATATATATATGCATATAATATATGCGTATATATATGCATGTGCACTACACACATACACATTCGTGTATATAGACATACATACATGTATATATGTACATATATACATATGTATGTGTGTGTGTGTGTGTATCTCAGCTCTATTCAACAATTTGTTTTCCAGCCAATTGCATCTCTTAGTCTGGACAATAGGAACTCTCCTCCATTTCATATTTTCTGTGTGGATTGGTAGTTTCTTTTGAGTGACTAAGAACTGAATGAACAAAAGTCAAATAGAACTCAGAAAGCACAATAGACATAGACAGGAAGTAAATTAAATAAAAAATAACAAATAGAAAAAAATAAGATTTTTCCTGTGAAAGTGCATGTTAAAAACAACATTCTTAGGCTCACAAATATGAGACCCTAACAGTACTGGAGATCAGGTGCTGTTCAACACATCTGCGAAGTTCTCGCTTAGCTCCATCATACCTTATCTCCAGTTATCTTTATTTGTAATGTGTTTTTCCCTAATCTCAAGGTAGAATTGTTGTTGTGGTGGTCTTTCATTAACAAAGAGGACCAATGACACCATGAGGGTGATGTCTTGACTTTCAAGTGGATTAAAGTGAGGCAGAGCTGCGCAAAGTCATCAGCCCCACTCTTTCCTCCAGAGTCATCTGAGTCCACTGGCAAGGCATAAGTCAAGATGATTGGCAATAGCCCAATCACTGTAGAATGGAAGCTTCTTGAAGGCACGGGCTATACCGTTTTAAAAATCTTTGTGTCTCCGACAACCAGCACAATGCTTTGTGCATAGTAGATATCTTAATACATACTTAGTGAATGAATAGTTTTAAAACTAGGGGAATTGGATCTCCCCAAGCTAGTAATATTCTTCTTTAAAAAAAAATAGATTAATCGCTAAGTATCTTAGTCCCTAAAGTGCTGGGGAAAGTTTGGAAGAAAGAAATGGGATAGAAATGTTTTCTTTAAAAAAGATTCAAAGAGTGGCTATGTGTCATTAATCATGGCATGATGAGTCAGAGGAGGATTAAAGGGAATCAACCAGAAAATGTAAGAAATGAAGACTGAAGAGAAAGGAACAATGCCAGAGGTAAGAATGGAATTTGTTAAGAAATTGGTATAATCTTATTTTACAGCTGCTCATGTTTTGTTTAAAGGGTCTGAAATTGTGTATGTTTGTGTGCTTTTTCACAAGCAAAAGGACCAAAGGAATTAGAGTTGGAAGGGGTCTTAGAGTTCAACCTTCTCTTTTTCCAGATAGGAAACTGAGACCCAGAGAGTAAGGACTTACCTAAGGTAACACAGATAGTAAGGAGTAGATTTAGAATTTGAACTCAGATCCTTAGGTTGAATGCCTATTGGTCTTCCTCTTTATACAATGGTTTGGGTCCCTTTTAGAAGAAAGGTTGTCAAAAGGAAGAACCATTCATCTGGGTGGTGTATATTTGAATAATTAGATGCTCAAAGAGTAGCTGGGATGAGCTTTAAAAGAAATTAACAATTTTCAAATAAATAGGAATTGGAAACAGGCTGGATTCCTGATCTGCCTAGGTGCTAATGCCTCCCACCACCTTGTATGAATTTGCCACTTACTTACTTATTTATGTATTGCCTTCTCTATCAGAATGTCAGCTCCTTGAAGGCAAGGACTATTTGTGCCTTTCTTTGTGTCTCCCATGCTAGAACACTGTCTGGCCCACTGACGGTGCTAAGTGGTTTTTGATTGATCGGAGTGGAATGAAGCTTGACTTGACTAAAACATTTGGTGGTTTCCAATCTTCATAGTTTCCCCAGACTTAGAGAAGCCCAAAATGTCAGTCCTGTCACTGACTGGACAATCTCCATGAAACATAATAGACTCACTGAAACAACTAAAAATCGACAGTGATCTGATCCAACGGCAATGTGGACTAACGCAACTACAAATCTGCAGCGGACTGACCTACCCAAGAGCCTTTCAATCACATGGTTTGGGATGATTCCTGCAGATACAGCCATCAGATGTCAGTGAAATAGATGTGCCTGTGTTCTGGAACCTCTGCTGATAATAACAACAGCTAACATTTCTGTAGCACTTAGCGTACTATGTGTCAGACACTGGGCCAAGCACTTCATGATTATCTTATCTGACCCTCACAACAAGCCTGGGAGGTAGGTGCTATTTTGCAGATAAGGAAACTGGGGCAAAGAGAGATTAAATGACTTGTCCAGGGTCACACAGCTAATACATGTCTGAGGCAAGATTTAAATTTAGATCTTCCTTACTCCAGGTCCGGTGTTTTATCCAATGAGCCACACCCAGCTGTCAAATTGAGTCAACACATATGTGTTTTTTAAATACAGAACTATCTCAGTGGTGATCCCAATGATTTATATACTGCCTGCAGTGATGTTGATATCACCCTATTTGTTCCCTCCCATCTTGAAAAAAATCTGTGCACGTCTGCCCACAAGCTCATCATAGAGGATGCCATCTTAAATGGTGGAGGTCTTTCTTGGGTTCCCTTGACATCATAAAGACACTAATGGAGCATATGGTCTGTTCATTGCTTATTCCTTAGCCTTGCCATCTTCTCTTTCATAATTACATCTCTTACACGACACCCTTTGCATCCCTAGCTGTTGTTCAGTCATTTTCAGTCATGACCCCATTTGGGGTTTCCTTGGCAAAGATATTAAAGTGGTTTGCCATTTCCTTCTTCAGCTTACTTTACAGATGAGGAAACTAAAACAAATAGGGTTACTTGACTTGCCCAGGGTCACACAGCTTGTAAGTGCTTGAGGCTGGATTTGAACTCAGGAAGATGTGTCTTCCTGACTCCAGGCCCAGAGCTGTTGGCACTCTATTCACTGCACTGCCTAGCGGTCCTATCGCCTTCATAATTCCTTATATGTAATGTGCTGTGGCCTCATTCTCAGCATGTGACTTCCTGATGCCCTTTGGGTGATCCTTGACTTAATTTCTTCAGGGTTCTCAGCTTTCAGTGACTTAAAGATATGCAGAAGATGGTTCTTTGTTTCATGGAAATAATTAGAGACATAAGCAGAACTTCACAGTTAGAGTTTGGTTGTTATTCAATTAACCCTGCTCAGGGTAGGTTGTGACTGTGTCTTTATTCTTTGGTATCCTCAACCTGAGTACAAAATGGGCAGGTCAGGAAAGAAATAAAAGTCAATACTAGCCCACTAGGAAAATGGGAAGGAAGCTATACAGATAAAACAATTCCTTTCCATATAAGCACTCAAAGAACGATCTCTGAGGTAAAAAGTTTATAGTGAGCCTTTAAATTCCCTCCCTTCTCCTTTGCCTACCCAAATATTGTTTATCCTTCAGGGCCCAACTCTGGGCCCATCTTTTTCCTTGGTCAAACCTTTGCTGATTTTACAGCCCAGCTCAAAGCGATCAATCTCTCTCTTTTCTAGCAGTCCTACAGCAATGATTGTCTTTACTAGTCATCTAGGACTTACTATGACATTTGTCTTATTGCATCCACTTTTTTTTCTCTTGTATTGTTACCTCATCAGGAGTTTCATGTGTTTCTACCTTGTTTTCAGCCCCTTAATGGATGAGGGTTATATATTATTCATCTTTTTGACCTAGCAAAGGGTCCAGTGCATAGTAGGTGTTCCAGAAATGTTTCCTGCTGTTGTTGAATTCCAAATGAGCAAGACAGTTGCATGCAAATTCCTAGAAATACCACCAAGTAAGAAAGTGGCTTACACTCACTTGGCTACTGGACTAAGTTGCAGAGTAGACCAAGCCAACAGACAGAGATGAATGAGCTTCTCTCAGAAACCCATGGGGCATTTAACCCTCCTGGTTAACTGCAATTAAAACAAGGAATGATTAGAGAACTTGACAGGCGGGTTAGAGCCCAGTCCCCTGAGAAATATGCACCATATACTATGCCAAGAGCTCGAAGAAACAGCTACTGAAAGGATATTTGAGACTGATTAAAGGGTCATGGATTTTACTAGTTACTCCAGAAACTCCACAGGTCAACATCTATATTTCTAGGCAGAGGCAACTTGTCTATGTTATCCTCGAAGAATACTTATTTTATTGGACCTAATTTAATTACTTTCCACCTCCCTCCAATACAATTTTTAAAAAAATCTCATTCAAATGAAACCAGGATTTCTTCCCTTTTCTGGCCTGTTTACAGCATCTTTTGTACCCAGCTAAGCAATCTTCCTGGCGTTTGGCACCAATCCTGTTCCAAGGGCAGGATTTAGAACAGATGCCGACTTCTCCATGTCAGGATGCTACCAACTTCTCTTTTGATTAGTAGGGTGCATAATTGGATATGACAATCTAGAAATTTCTGGCCACAGATCATTTCTAATGGGGAAAGCCTCTTCCCTTCTCTCAGAAGGCACCCTCTCCATGGAGTACATCCTGGAAGTTCCTCAGTTAACCCCATAATTCCTACAATATGTTTGGCCACTAGTTTGGGGTCTGGGGTTCAGTCTGGTTTTATTTATTGGTGTGAAACTGAGAACAAGGAGGCCAAGTCATTAATCAATTTAACCTGGTATGATCTTTTCATAAGGACCCAGATTTACTACACTGGGGTCAGTGAAGCAAAAACATGTGCGTTGTCTATAAAATATTAATATCCCCTCATTACAATAATATCAAAAATAGAAGCTTTGATTAGAAAGCAGTTCACTAAATCTATAAAATCAAGGGCTTAATTATATTCCTTGTTCGTACCACAAAGCAAGCGAACCTTTACCAAATCCCCTTCGATGACTACAAAACATTTACAGTGGGGCTGTGGAGCACATTCTCAACATAGAACATGTTTGTTATTGGCGGATATGGTGTCTGGTTATAAGAAATCTTCTGCATATTAATGATCACCCATCTGCTTCAGTCTCCAGGATGTACATGAGCTGAAAACACCTCTCACTTTTATCCACCCATGGAAATACACTTTGGTGCTGTTTTGGGCGGGGCTCTTAAGTAGACTGCAAATCATAAGCTATAAAGGTCAAATAGAAAATGGGTTGAGATGAGTGGGCATAGGTGGGCCACATCCACTCTTTAGAGCACAATGAAGATGAGGAAATGATTTATCCCCCAACAGGCCAATTCCTTCTCTCTATTTTCTTGTCAGGGATATTGGTCAACAAACCCCATTCACCCATCTCACAAATGTGTCTTGTTTTGATGAGAGCACATTGATGGAACTGCTCAGTGCAAACCCCAATCTTTTCTTACTTACAGCCAACTAATCAATGAGTGCTTCCCTTGTACCCTGCGATAGGCTCTGTGGGTGATATACTATAAGCCCGGTCCTTGCCTTCAAGGAGCTTGTAACATTAATTATACAGAAAATTGCATATTAAAAATTGAAAATGTATATGTAGTATATGTGTTCTGTTTAAAGTACAACTAAGTATCAGGCATAGGATAGCTATTTATTTCCTCTACCATCACAAAATAATTGCTTTAATCACAAACTAACAAATACTTAAACAAGAGAAATAATTATTCATTATAATTATTATATTATCCAGATTAGTAAAGACACTTGGTGGTACTCCTAAACATGAACAAGCACTTTACTTTCACCTCAGGTCTCTCACAATATCCAAACAGCATTGCGCAATGTGAAAACCACTGGATTTGGAGTCATGAGATATGGGTCTTTATCCCAGTTTTGCCACTTGTTACCTATAAACTTCAACATCCTTCTTGGAAAACAAAAGTTTGGACTATATGACCTCTGAAGTCTCTTCCAGCTCTAACAATCCAAAACTTTGAAGAAAAGGAGCATTACCAATGGAATATTCCATTGGTATCCCTATGATATCCAAAGTGAGGAAGGCCCCCAACACATTCAATAGGTCCCTTGAGACAAAATTCTAGGAGCACATGGATACAAATCACGCAAAAGGAAACGCAAGAGTAGACTGTGACCTGCCTTGTTGGAAGGATGTTGAAATCAGTGAGATCTCAGATCTGTTTGAGAAGGACTCTATGAGACATGAGAAAACATAGTGATTTCATTGGAATAGAGAACTTCCATGTGAGGAAATTCCCTCTATCAATGCGGGTTGGCACCTCATTATAATTTGTAGTCTTAGAGAGTCACCTGGGGGCACTGAGAGATTACATAACTTGTCCCTGTCACACAGTCTATATGTGTCAGGGGTGGGACTTGAAATCAGAACTCAGATGAACTCCTGGCTTCAAGGACAGCTCCCTATCCATAATGACACATAGATATGATGTCATTATTTATTCAGATATTGCAAGGAAACACTTGCTTTGGGACTGAATTATCTAGATGATTGGCTCACTTCTCCTGGTGCTCCTATTGATACAGCTAGGAAAGGGAATATTTAGAACCCAAAGCATTTCCTACTTTTTTCTACCCAGTATCAAAGAGAGAGAATTTTCTCAGAAAATGTTATCCTTACCAGGATCTCCATAGAACTCCTTAGTTGAACATTCAATTTCACTCCAACTCTAAGCATTCCTAAGAAGGAAAAAGCCTCTCTATTTACTGCCCTCCCTTTATTTTGTCCAATAATACACTCTTTGAGCTCTGTTCTCTGCCATCCCCCCCCCCCAGTTTTGGAGCAAAAACTTGTAAGCAAAACAACAATATGGTGTTGTTTTATTGGAAACTGGCATACTTTCCACCCTTAAATCAATGAGTAATAAAATACCTAATTAGTAATGGGCAGCAGTGCTATTTTTATTCATCTATACATTTCTAATTAAAATTATGCCATTCTTGAAACTTGCAACAGAATCCACACAATTCCTTCATTTCATATGCAAAATGCTGGGAAGTCTGTAGCTGAGTGAGGTAGCGATTTCAAAAGAAATGGCAAACTAACAAAGGGGAAAATGGAAAGGATAAGTGAGAAATTCCTTTTAAGAAAATGTATAGGTTACACTAATTTGAAAGAAAAGTGATTTTGAAATATAAAAGGAAACCTAGAAAAATGAAGTGTTCTGTTCTTTAATCACACAGTGCTCCCGATGACATTGTATATGTGATTAAAGATATTTACTTTGGTTTCTAAAAAAAAAAAATGAAAACCAGCTAAAATACTCCTGCCCAAAGCCCAGCCCTATGTATAGGAGGAAACGATCATAATATAACCAGGGGCTCAAGTCCACTTGCATAAGACTCTTCTTATTGGTGAAGAATAATTACTTAATGATCTATGCCTTTATGAGACATGGAATTGGCAAGAGTTTAAGTGAATTGTAACTCTGGTCTTCTGGCTTCTAGCTTCAAGAGAAAAGGCACATGATTCCAGAATTTATTCAGGGAAAAATACCAGCAGGGATAAAAAAGCCTGGGAAGAAGCCAACATGTGGAGAAACTGACACCTTGAACATGTCCCTATGCCCAACTCAACAGGCTAGAGATTTAGGGGAATTTCCCCTTGGAAACGGGATGAAATCTGTTACTCTCTCTCCGTCTCCCATACTCTTATCAACTTTGGTCCTGGTGCAGCCATGAAGGATCAGTAACTATTCTTAACCAGTAAGGAGAATATTATGCACATAGGGCTTGACCCCTGATTATGTTGAAGGTAATTACTGCAGAATTGCAGTAGCTCAAAAGAAATGTGAGACACATTTAAATTTAGAAACATCTCCACTCCAAATGTTCATGTGGAATGTTTGTTTCTGACCTGTGGTAGAGCCTTCTGAGCTCTTATGGGTCTGATCAGCCACAGTTGGACACACCGTACCTTGATTCCAACACAAAGACGTCATTTTGGTCCTCTTCAAGCACAAAGGACAACCACCAACCAACATTGGGCAACTAATTTAGATCTAAAAGGAACTTCAGAAGCCCTTGAGTCCAGCCCCTTTATTTTCTAGATGAGGAAATTGAAGTACAGAGAGGTTAAGTGACTAGCTCAGGGATGCACAGCTATTAAGTGTCTAAGGAGACATTCCAACCCAGGCCAACCTGGATGTCAGTCCATTGTCCTGTCCATTTTACTGTACTGTTTCTATGTGTAAAGACAGCTTCTACTGGGGTTCTAATCCTACCACCATGGAAAGAAATTATTACAAAATGGAAAAAAAATCATGTGCTATATGGGAATCTAGCATTTTCAGGTTGGTTATCATGATATTGTAGAAAACTTTCAGAGACCTTATTAATGCCTTCCTCTGGATGAAAGCAGTGTGATAGGGTCTAGCAGAAGCAGATATTTCCTGTACATATTTCAAACAATATTCAGATACAGTTTTTTATTTAGCCTCCAATGCTTGTGGGGACTTTGTTCTTGTTTTGTCTTCCTTTCTTAATGCAGTTGTAGGAGAACTGACCTCCTTTACACATCACAGCTATATATCCCACAGTACTCTCAGAGTAGAGAATATCAGAGCAGAAAATCATATTAATCCGAGGAAGCAAGATTATAATAAACCTACGTGGTGTTATGTCGATGATCTTTTAATATTCATTCCCTGTAAGACTTCTTTTGTTGTTGTTTGTTTGTGAAAACATCTGGATTCCGTAGTGTGGCCATAATATGCTTTGTTGTTGGTTTTTCGGTTTTTTGGGTTTTTTTTTGAGACTAGCTCTCGCTATCTCACCCATGATGAAAATGAAGTGGGCCTGATCCCGTTACTGATCAGAAGCTTTGACTCACTCCATATCTTACCTTAGCTTGTTCATTTCCCACCAAGACAGTTACCATATTAGTGCAGAAGTTAACATGGACTCCCAAAAGAATTATTCTTACTTCAGCTGAGAGTTCTTGAATTAAAGTAATCCACTAACCTCAACCTCCCCAGTAACCATCATGCCCAGCGCCTACACTGATAAGTAAGTCCCTCATCTTGTTGAAGACTTGGCTAGTTAATACTCTCTTAATCTGGATTATATTAGAGATTATATGGTTTATATAATGTAAAGCAATATGCTAATTTTCAGTGCAAGTAAATAGAATCATTGGGGAGCAGGGGGAGAAATGCGTAGAGTTTCAGAAAGCCTTGAAAATAAATGTTTCAGTGCTAGCGCATCTCCCACATTAGAGTCATCCATTCAGTCATAACTAAGGTGGTCTAATTAGGACATTTTCCTGGGGCATCAAAGTTGAGAGGCCGACATCATCTATACTGCTTTAGTAGCATAGAAACAATTGATGTTAGAATCTAGTTAACATAAATAGTTAAAATAGGGAATAACTCCATGGTAGATTCCCCCCTACCTGTAGCCACATCTTAGGTCTATCTAAGTCCTACCTTACCATTCTTTCTCTTTGGCAATTGCTTTTCACGCACAGAGCTATAACTAGGTTGGGGTGACCAGGACTCCTCCCAAGGGCATCAAAGTTTAGAGGATACTGACCTCATTTGTACTCTTTTAGCAGTGTAGACATTAAGACCTAGTTAACATGAATAGTTAAAATAGGAAGTTATTACGTGGAAGTCTCTGCCCAATCCCCACCCCCTGCGTCCTGTGGCCGCATTCTAGGTGAATCCTATTTCAGATCTACCCTGCCCTTCTTCCTTCTTGGTAATCAGTGGCCTCCACTCCCCAGCAGCTTCTCTGGGTCCTAGAATCTCTGCCTACAATGGATGGTGCCCTGGGATGTCACTTTGCATTTTTCTCCACCTTATGGATGAATTTGTTTTAAAAAGTTAATTTTTCATGCTACATGTTCTTGGCCTCAAAAGTTTCTAGTTCAGGTTCTGGTAAGAAAGGATCCTGAGCTGCATGACTACATTAAAGACTAAGCAAAAAGAAACAGAGAATAGAATAGAACAGAGTCAACTCAAACTGTTAGATGCCATTTCCAGTTCTGCTTTCTCTCTACGTCACATTCTGGTACAGTATACAAACACAAGGTGTACATACCCCAAACATGTGTGACTGCATGTATGCCTGTGTATGTAATACACAGAACATTTAATAACCTCACTCTAGCTACAAATTAATTCAAATCTTGTACTCACATTAAAAATGAACTCTATTTTATGTTGATCATTAACTAAGAATATTTCACACTGGAGATTTGTCATATTAAGGAGAATTGAAACCACTTATATCAATTAAATGTACAGCATTATACTTAATCTCAACAGAGATTACCAAAATACTCTAAGCGTGATTTTAAAGAAATGTGAAATATAAATTAAGCAAAGGAATATTGGCTTCCACACACACACACGCCCCCTGCCCTCCTCCAGCTCCCATCTAAATATTACTGTTCTTTAGACTTGATGGGTATAGGGGCAGATAAGTAATATTTCAACATGAGATCCCTGCAGTCCGAGGCATCGTAAAAATCAAGGCCAAAGTAATTGCCAGTGGGGATGGCAGAAAGTTTCTCTCTCGCTGCCAGGGATTAAATTGTGATGGGTAGAGGACACAGCAGACTGAGGGTACAAAAAGGATTGGGGTAACTAGCAGTGTCTGGCACCTTCATGGAAAAAAGGACACTATTTGGTTACCCCTCTAACTAAATCTATAAATGGTTTTCTAGACTACTTATCTCCTTGTTCACTGTAACAGAATACGAGGCAGCCCTTCTGCATGAGGGGGGATTTCTGGTAGCCAAGAATAAAACACCACACACACACACACACACTGCTTTCCCCTGATACTTGGGATCACCTTCCAGTGAGAAAAATCTTTTCATTCCCCAAAGAAGACTAAGGAGGAAAATACCAGCCCCCAATGTATGATAGAAAATAGGTTTTCATTCATGCTTAGGTATAGATGGCTAGTATTTGAGTTATGCTAGGTGGAGTCTATTGGGGAGAGAAAAGTGAGGAAGAACATTGCATCATTCAGAGAGAAGATAGTAGGGAAAGGGGTGATGAGGTCACACAGAGAAGGGAAGGTGCTTAGAAAGGGCAAGCTAAGGACTCTGAGGCAAACACTGCCAGTTTCACAGTTGCAAAGGTGGGTAGTCCTGGCTGCCTTTTATGAATCTCACTTCAGGAATTAGCCTGGAAGCCCCCTGACATTTTCTGAGGCAGGGACCACTCTCTCCTCTACTTCCTCCTTGAACCTCTGGGATATTCGTTGCCCTTATTGACTGATTCACTAACCTTGTCCTGAGGCAGAAAACAAGTCTCCTGTGAGGTATTGTCCAGGAGACAAGAGGAGTCTCAGTCTCTGCCCTTGGTGAGCTCCTAGTCTACTCAGGGAGACAAGACTTATAGAAAGGAAACAGAGATAAATGCAAGTTCTTCAAAACTGGGGGTGGGATGCAAAATCCTGACCAGCTTCTGAAAGGAAGGTGTGTAGAAAATAGGGGTGAGAATCAAACACCACTAAAGATAACAGGCTCTAGGAGGAATGAAGACAAAAGCAAATGAGGGTTACATTAGAAGCTTCCAGAAATCCAGAGGCGATAATACTCTCCTCATCTGCCCTGGGCCTGAGGTATTGTGATCATTTCTGAACACTACAGTTTAAGAAGGATGCTGATAAGCTAGAGGAGTAGCCCGAGGAAAGCAATCAGTATAGGAAAGAGCCTGGAATCCATATTACACGAAGATCATTTGAAGCATCCAGGGAGAAACTAGCTTTTACCAGGCTTAGAACGAAGAAAAAAAAGACTTGGGCCGATAACTTTGTTAAGGTATTTGAAGGGTTGTCATATGGGAAGAAGGGTTAGATTTATTCTGCTTGACCCCAGAGGCAGAGCTAGGAGCGATGGATGTTGGTCACAGAGAGGTAGATTTGGGCTCCGTGGAAAGAATAATGCCATAACCATCAAGACATAAACTCCATCCTGACTCCACTGCTGGCCCTCCATCCAGTCTATCCTGCTGCCTCACACATGCCTCATCTTGGCGGTGTGTTTGTCCTTCATTATCAAAGAGGACCAGGACATCAGGGAAATGATGACATGATTTGCAGTTGATTTTGATTTGAGTGAGGGAGGACTGTGCAAGGTCACCAGCCTCACTTTCTCCTCCAGAGCCATCTGGGTCCAGTGGCCCGATAGTCACCAGGACGATTGGAGATGGCCCAGGATGCAAAATGTAAAGGGCTGCCTTGGGAGGTAGAGACTGACATCGTTGGAGGTTTTCAATGGATGTTGTAGGACCATTTCTCAAGAACCTCTGTGAGAGGATTCTCATTCAGGTCCAGCTTGCACTGGCCTCTTTACTCACACTAAGGCCTCTTCAGCTTTTAGATTACCAACTCTGCCCCTCCCCGCCACACACACAACCTGAATGAGACCAATAAAAAGAAAAAGCCATAAGAAAAGACATATAATAGAGAAAGAAGCAGATGTCCCTCCAGATGTCCCTCAGGTCAAGTGACACCTTGGTCAAGTGACCATAGTAAAACTATAGCTCTCCTCATATTTTTTTTCTAAAAAGACCTGATTAGGAGATATGGTTACCCATCACAGACTACATAGGCAGAAGGGGGGTGGTGTCTAATAACCTATTTTTTTTCAGAGCTTAACACCAGGGGGTGGTATGCAGTATAGCAGTCTAGTTCAGGGGCTATGACTGTAGTCATCATACAGAATCAGAGGCATCTATTCATCTGACAGCATTCAGACACTGCATATTGCTGGTGTGATGTTTGGAAACAATAGTAATAGGCGGTAACACTTGCATATGCATAGTATTCTTAAACCTTTAAATCTGGGCTCTCTTTACTCGTTCCAATTCTATGTGATAAAGCAGTAGCTGAAGTTTACGTCACTCCATCTTAATTTTCTGTGCTAAGTAGGTAGCTTTTGAAACGATTTCACTGAAAACATTTTGCTGTCATGAAATTACCATGATTTAATGCAAATCTGAGATATATGTATTGAGGTGTTAGTATTTATCCTTCTCTCCTCTTCTCACCTCCACCCCCTTTTCCTCCATTTTTTTTTCTTTTAGTGTAGAAATCCAAAGAAATCATCAACTAAGACCTGGAGAAATACAAATTCGCAGGAGCAATATGAGGTTATTATGTCATTTCTGGGCTTGTTTCTTTGAATCCATATCCTCAGTAATAAATGATGTTTGGGAACAAACAGGTGATTTCGGTAAGAGGAATCGACAGTATTTTTTGTGAGGCAGCGGTTTCTGTAGAAACCTTTCCTCTCTTTGTCCTCTCCTATCTGCAGGATATTGACAGCTCTGACAAGACTTTGATTATCTAGTCAGCAGGAGCCTGGGACTTGTCACTTGTCAGGTGTGAGCTGACAGTCCCACAGCTGATGAAACAATTGAAAGGAGATAGGCTGTACGTGAGAAGGACTAGGGTCAGCCGCCCAAAGTGTACGACGGCTGTGTGGGGAACGGGAGAGCTTACACCCTCATTAATGTCTCCAAGAAGTCAGCAGAGAAACTGGGGAGGAGTAGAGACAAATTCACACTGGGTGGGGATGGTGGGAAAAGTGAGGATTGTCAATATCTGTTTCGGCCACTGGGCTACACAATTAGTCAGTAGAAGAGAGCGATGCTATACTCCCAATGATGTCACTTGGGCAGTAATGAAGACCTTCAGGAGCTGGCCTTCTCTGTAACACCACACACCTCCCTCAGACACCCTCTCCATCAACAGAGGGACTGGATTATTTTCACATCAAGTCTACAGACAATACTATATTTCATCTTGATGGGGAAGGGGTAGGAGAAGAAGCCACCTTTTGTCTGTGCAAAGTAGAGCAGATAGATTTAAAAGATGCAGGTCCAAAATGAGAGAGAGAGAGAGACAGAGAGACAGAGAGACAGAAAGAGAGAGAGAGAGAGAGACAGAAAGAGACGAGAGAGAGAGAGAGAGAGAGAGAGAGAGAGAGAGAGAGAGGAGGAGAGAGAAGCCAATGCAATCACATCCTCCCACTGGGTGCATGAAGAATTCAAAGCTCAGCCACTAAGTGACTCGTTTGTGTCCACAAGTAAAAATGATTCTTTGAGGTAAGCTCCTATTTACCCTCACACCGAAAGCAAAAAATACACACCAGGAAACCTAAATTTGTTCATGAAAACTACACTTCAAAAGGACTCTTGAGCACTTGATAATGCTTGGTGATGACTCACTATACCTCCCAAAGCAGCCCTTTTTAACTTGGGACAGTGTTAAGATGAGGCATGCATGAGGCTGCAGGATATATTGGGTAGATGGCCAGTGTTGGAGTCAGGACAACTGAGTTCACCCGGCCAAATTCACCAAACTAGTCAGGAGCCTTCCCCACGTCTACCAGAGTGAAGGAAGTGAGTGTCATGCTTTTATGAGAGAAATACTCCTGCAGAACATAGGATTTGAACTGAGTCTTGAAGAAGACCAGGGAAGCCAGGAGGCAGAGGTGGGGAGGGAGGCCGTTTCAGAGATGGGTGACAGCCAGTGAAAAGTCAAGCAGTCACGAAATGCGTTGTCTTGTGTGAGTAACAGAAAGCAAATGTATTGTTCCCCAGAAAAGGGAGAAATTTGAAAAGGGGGAGGGGGAGAAGGGTACCCAAACTACAAAGATGAATGAATTGTAGAATAGTTAAAAAAGGGGCTCTTAAGCAATAAAGACAATGTTAAGAGTAGCTTCCAGTAATTTATCACTGTTGCCGTTCAGTTGTTCAACCATGTCCAACTCTTTGTGACCCCATGGACCATAGCATGCCAGGTCCTTCTGTCCTCCACTATACCTCTCAAAGTCTACAAACTAATAACATCACTTGGGACGCTAACATTTCAGGCTCTTTTGAATAGATTGTCTGCAATATTGCTAATTAGCCATTTTCCATTTCACCTTTACACTATCATTGCGCAGTCAGGTACCAACCCGGGTCTTCCTACCAGGGGCCTCCCTTGACGATGCCGATGTTTTCTGATCCCGTTAGTGCTGCTACAACTGCAGCTACTTCCGTGGATGGTCCCCTCGTGCTCAGTGGTCTTTCAGGGACTTTTCATGTTCAGTAAATGCTAGATGAAAGGAAAGAACTGCAAGGCAGCAGAGGACTCTGGAACAATACCTCTCATTTGAGGCCTTACTCTGTATTGGGAGCTGGGGCCCCGAGGGCCTTGGCTTCACCATTATTTCATGGCTGGGAAGGATTTTTCTTTCTCTACCCCCAATGGAGTCGCATCTCATCTTCTCCAAAACCGCCTTCAAGAGTCCTGCCTGCTAGAAGCTCCCTCTTCTACCAAAATATTTATTAATCACCTACTATGTGCCAGGAACTGTGCTAAGCGCTTGGGATGCAAAAAGAGGCAAAAATGTCCCTGACCTCAAGCAGCTTACAATGTAATGGAAGAGCTTATCTGCGCATGCTCCAGGTTCTACAAGGTCTTCTGGGACAACCAGAGAATATCTGTACATTCTCCAAAGTAGGTAGGGGGAGAAGGGTGCTGTGTATACACAGAAGAGGTGCTGACTTTCACTGGTAGAGAGAGTTTCCTCAAGTCTAATTCCTAACCTCTTAAATGTTATCTCACTTGATCCTCATAATAATCTAAAATAGGTACTATGGGCATCATTAGTCTTATTTTATGGCTAAGAAAATGGAGGCTCAGTGATTTTAAGTGACTTACCTATGGTCACACAACAAGACTGTGCCAAAGCAGGATTAAAATCCAGCTTTCACTTAAACTCTAAGTCTAGTGTTCTTCCACTGTAACAAAGATTCTTAACTTTTTGTTAGTGTCATGGACCTTATTGGCAGTCTGGGAAAGCCTAAGGACCCCTTCTCAGAATAATGCTTTTAAATAATTCAAGAAAATGCTAAATTTCAATTAGAGCTTTGTAAAAATAAAGACGCATTTCCCCCATCCAAATATATTGACCCCCCACCCCCAAAATCTTTACAAAGATAGGTCGAAGGATCACAGGTTAAGATCCTGGTGGGCTCTATGCTTCCTTTCTTTGTCCCATTCCTATGTTGTTCACCTAGATAATACATAATCACTTATCAACATTTACCGTGAACAATGATGAAATTATATAAAATCACAAAATAACAGGGTAAATATAAAACTTTTTCACCAAATTTCATGACATGAACACTAAGCACAATCAAAGAAATTTTAAAAAGGTACTTTTAGGCCAAATAAAAGGAGAGTTGTTTCTAATTCTAAATCAATGGTCTTGGCCAGTTGTTGAGAATCACAGGGTTCGATATGTCAAGGATCCATGATTTCTTGGTGGGGGTAAGGAAGCAGGTCACAACCCTTTTGTAACTTGGGAGAAAGTCTTCAGAAGTTGCTGTGACTAAAATATTTATGTCCTTGGTGATGAGCCTCTTCGAACTTTACTTGGATCTTCCTTGGGACAAAGATTCTCCAGTCCATCTCTGGACCTTTACTTGAAACCTTTCCAGCTTGGTAGGAACTTCCAGAGCTTAAACTCTTGTAACCATTCCCACCAATTTCCAAACTATGATGAGACATCAGAGTTGGCTCAATATTAAGACAAATTTTCTAAACATTAGATGTTATCAAACAGTGCCTGGCAACATAGAAGGCACATTTATTAAAATGTTTGTTGACCGACTGGCTGATTGACAGTGTGATGAGCTGCCTCAGGAAGAAGTAAATTGTCTGTCACTGGAGGTATGCAAACAGGCAGGTGATGATCCATCAGGAAGACGGTAGAAGGGACTCCCTCCTGCCTGGGGTGGGAGCTTGGATTAGATGACCTTCCATCTCAGATGTCCTGCTATTCCATTACCTTTCCATATAGTTACAATGCATGGCATAAAGATGCTATATAAAGGCTGCATGAGAAACTCATGGGGCAGTCCCTTTCAGTATCGAGCCCTGCCTTCTCAGCGTTAGCAAGGATATTCACAGCAAAAGTATTTGGTCTGAGGTGCTTCCTCAGTCTTACCCTGAAACTGCTGGTTCCAGACAGCTCTGAACATTTCCAAGATGTTTCTCTCAAGTCCTGTCGTTTCAAGTTGGCTACTGCTTCTAGGGGATTGGTTATTGAGGTTTCTTTAATCTTTGGGATGTTGGCTGATCAGATGTCTAGGATAAGCATGGATTAGCTAAGTCTAACCGTGCATATCAATTAAGTTAATGCTGCTTTAAGGTCAGACTGGGACAAAAATCCACTAAGATGGAGTCCGTAGAATCCTAGGACTGAAAATGGGGCAAAAACAAAAGAGGATTGCTTATTTTCTTTAATGAAACTATTTGTGTGATTTGGAGAATGCTAGTAATGATGTCTATCGCTTTAAGGTTAGCAAAGCTCCCTGCAATTAAATCTCACTGCAACCCTGTGAGTTAGTTATTATTATCCCCATTTTATAGATGAAGAAACTAAGAAAAGGAATTTGCCCAGGACCCAAGGAGGGATTACAGCACATGCCTTGTTTATTCCAGAGACCAACCCTTGCTCCATCTTTTGGCTGTCTATGGTACATACTGTGACAATAAGGAACGGTATTTGCTCTCACTTCAAAGCCTCTGCTGTTTTTGGAACCAGAACACATGGTAGCAGTTTAAATGCTCAGTATCAATTTTTATTTTGTTCAACATAAGAGCACCAGAAGTGTCCCACAGGTCAGTTCCAAATTTGACCCAGTCCAAGATTTTTTGTTTGACCAAAGTACTAAAAAGTGTTTTGTGGTTATTTTCCTCCAAGTTAAAAGACATCCCTCAGAACATCCTAATTTCACTTAACCTGTTATAAATTTGTCATTAAAAACATTTTTATAATTCTTTCTATGTAACAGTGACTATTCTGGTTCCCACCACCTAGAGACCAGATGTGTTCCATTTCACCCCTACCCTAGCTTTCTCTGGTACCCTTAGGGAGATATGGGGGCATACAGGCTGTCTGCCATTGTGTCTAGACCTCACTGATGGTGTTCCCCCAACTGTAGCATGGTCCCCTACATCCCGGTTCCATTGAATCACTTGACAGTCAGTCTAGAAGGCTACCTAGTCTAACACCCTCCTCATTCTACAGAGGAGAAAACTGAGTCCTGGAAAGAGTAAGGGACTTGTCCAATGCCACACAGGGATAAAGCATTGGGGGCAGAATTGGAACCCTGGCCTTCTGATTCCAGAATGCCCTTAGTCACTATAATTCTCTACCAATATTCAAGTTATAACGCAGGTATTAATGTGTTTATACCCAATAAGGGGATGAATGAAAAATAAGATGAGAAAATGTTTGACATATTTATTACTTCAAATAGCTGGCCTATGTTTATTTCAAACTAAAACAACAACAACAAAAAAGATAGCTCTTAATCTATTTTTTCTCAAAAACAGAATTATATGCGTTAATTTTGGTTACCTTTACCTTAGCGTCATAATTATTACCTACCTTAATGCTCCAATGCAAGTATAAATGTACCTGGAAAAAGTGATTGTCATTGGATTTGAAACTAGGAAGGACATTAGAGCTCATCCTCACTTTAGAGACGAGGCCCAAGGAGAAGAAGGGGCTGATTCAAGGTAACGTAGAGCTAGCGTTCACACACAACCCAAGTCTCCATGCCCATCAATTGGACAATGGTTGAACAAATTCTGGTTCAAGAATGTGATAAGATTCTATTGTGAGGAAATAAGGAAATTAGGAAAAAGATCGTTTCAGCGAAAATTGACCTGACACAAAGTGAAATGAGCTGAACCAAGAGAACAATTCAAACAAGAACAACTTTGTGAAAAGCAAAACAAAGCATCTTTGAATCATAGTTTATCAACCAAGGGTTGATGATGGAGCGGGTCACTCACTTCCTGACAAAGAGGTGATGAATTCAGACTGCAGATCAAGATATTTTTTGGATACATCTAGTACAGGGTTTTGTTTTGTTTGACTATGCATACTTGTTACAAGTTTTATTTTTGTTCTTATTTTTGTTTTCAATTGGAAGAAGAGAGGAAAGGGGGAGAAAACAGATTTCTGCTCATTACAATAATTAATTAAAATGAAACACAGAAAACAAAATTTAGCTCTCCTAACTCCAAATCCAGAGCTCTAGACAGCCACTGTCCCTTACGTAGTGAGAAAAACAAAGAACAAGGAGGGCGGAGCAGGGTAAGGAATCAATCAGGGTAAGGGTCAAGTTGTATGCTCAGGAGGGCTAAGCTTTTCCCCACATAGCCTCCATTGCTGGGGGTGCAGAGGATGGGGGTGATGGAAAGCAGACCAACAGGATGGCAGAGTAAGTGGTTCTTGGCACAATTCTGCCCTCTAATCCCTCCCCCACCCCCCCATTCACTCATAAAACTCACAACAAGAAATGTAACAGGTATAGAGAACTGAACATTGCAGCCAGAGGAGAAGACAGAAAGTAACACCGCTAAATGGAAAGCCTTTTGAAATGACCCAAGGCTGTGTGACCCTGGGCAAGCCACTTATTTTTTTTTTAATTAAAAAGTATTTTTTTAAATTTATTTTTAGTTTTCAACATTCATTTCCAAGATTTTGAGTTACAAATTTTCTCCCCATCTCTACCCTGCCCCCTACCAAGATGTCATGTATTCTGATTACTGGGCAAGTCACTTAACCCTATTTGCCCCGTTTTCCTTATCTGTAAAAATGAGCTAGAGAAAGAAACGATGAGCCACTTGAGTATTTTTGCCAAGAAAACCCCAAACGGAGTCAGGAAGAGTCAGACACGACTTAAAAACTACTGAACACCAGCAGCTTAGTGAAGACAGACATCCACCTCTCTTTAGTTTCTAACTTGAGCTGCAGTGGCTTCTCTCTCTAGCTAGCCATCATTTTAGTCTTATCGCCACCCACAAATATGCATAGAGCTAGAACAGGAACTAGCGTGAACCCCCTTGCACTTCCTCTTCCTCCAGGGGCAAGGCCAATGAGATGCTTGCCCCAAGGCGGGTAGAGCACAACTAAGTCAAACTACAAACTGGCTATGGCTTCTCTGTGCCTCCCCCCTTACATGGAGGTAGAGTGATGGTAGGGAGGGCCTGGAGCTTAACTCTCTGGAGTAAGAAGGGAAGGAAAGGGGGAACAACAATTAATGGAGTAAAATGAAATCTCAGCTGTGAAGCACTTAGCTTTTGGCCCAAGGAGGGCTGGTGCAGGGAGGGAGATAGTATAAATCTCTTAGAATCTCAGCTTTGTCTGATCTTGAGTAAGCCACTTCTCTTCATGGGAGCCGACTGTAAAAAGATGGGGTGAGAACTAATGACATTTAAGATATCTTTCAGCTTTAAATGTAACGATCATAATTTTTCCTAGCTTTGCCTACACTGGCAATGTAGAATTAAGATAATTATCTGGATAATTCTGTTTTTTAAAGATAGGCCAGCTTCATTTTCTTTTGACTTGAGATACTTACAGATTAGGGGCAGCTATGTAGCACAGGGCAAGGCTTGGTGTCAGAAGACTCATCTTCCTGAATTCAAATCTGGCCTCAGACACTTCCTAGCTGTGTGACCCTGGGCAAGTCACTTAACCTGTTTGCCTCAGTTTCCTCTTCTGTAAAATGAGCTGGAGAAGGAAATGACAAACCACTCCAGTATCTGCCAAAAAAACCCCAAATGGAGACAAAAAGATTCAGACATGACTGAACAGCAACAAAAATGATGTTTCATCTCAGTTACTCATTAAATGAATGAAGTAGAGGGAGATTTAAGCCAAACAGTCCCACTCATCAACAATTTAAGCCAACAGTCCCACTGATTTTTGAAGACTACCAAACCAAGGAGTCTGGGCAAGGGAAGGAATAAGAGCAGAGGCTGGAGGTCAGGGGTTGAGGGGAGAGTGGGAAAGAAGGGGCACAAGTCCAAGCAATGGGAAGTCCTTATAGAAGACTAACTAATCAGAAGGCAAGGTCAACAGAAAGAAATGGGGGAAAGCTCAGGCTTGAAGCAGTTATTTTTTTTTAGGTTGTAAACTCATGAAAAGAGGAGAAATGAATAAATAAACTAAGTAGCTGTGGTCCTGAATTTGACCATAGAACACCCTTCCTTTGGCAGAAATATCCATTGTTTTCATTTTAATAATTTAATTTCAATTGCCCTAAATTCAGATTAGGCATCAGTGTCTCTAAGATTCTTATGAAACATTAAGAGTGAAAGCCTTTTTTTTAAGAGTGTTCCTTATGCTATGCTGGTTTTATTGGAAAATAATTTTTAAAGCCTCCTCCAAATTCATTAAAAATTACCTATAGCATATCTATCTGTAATATAATAAATCACAGGAAGTCTTGCACATTGATATGCATGGGAGCCCACACCAAGGCACTGGGCTCTCCATTAGACTGCCAGGGGTTTAGGAGGAGCTGACTTCCAGCCAAGTCATCCAAGTGGATAAAAAAGCCCTCTTCTTGGCCCCCTGTTTCTATCCCTTCTACCTAGGCACCCTCATTTGAGTCTTGGCAACTTGCCAAGAGCAAGGACGATCAGACTGTTATCCCCTTTGTGAATTTTGTTTTCTTAGGGAAATAGCAAAAGAACAGCTATTTAATTGGGGAAATGAGTTATTTGTATACTGGTTCCATTTCCTCAGCTAGACTATAACTTTTTTGAAGGCAGGGGCCCTAATCTGTGCTGGTTGCAGAGTTAGGATATAGTTGCTAGCTGTATGTCCTTAGATTGGTGGTCCTCAAACTTTTTGGTTTCAAGACCCCTTTTCACTCTTAAAATTATTGGGGAACCCCCAAAGAGCTTTTGCTTACAGGAGTTATACCCATTTACTATTTACCTATTTACTATTACTATTTACTATTTACCTATATAGAAAACTTACTTAATTGTATACTATGTACCATTCTAGAAATTAAAATATGCCTTACTGTGGCTGCTTCACTGCCTTAGATAATTTCATCTCTCTGAGACTTAGTTTCCTCTTCTGTAGAAAAACAAAAGGGGATATCAATACTGAGGCATCACACAAACTTGTGATTAAAATATTTTATAAATAAGAAATAGCTATAGAAATGTGTTATTATTGCTGTTGTGGAAAATTTTTGAGGTCAGGTACTGTTGTATTTTTTTCCTTTGTATCCCCCGTGCCTAGGATAGTGCATGCCACATGGAGCTTGTTGATAGAGTGATTGGTTATAGCTCCCTCAGGGCCTGGGCACTTAGTAGTTGGCTAATAATGGTTCCCAAACAGATAGAAATGTTTGCTTCAGGGTGACTGGGAGAAAAGAAGTAATGAAAGGGGCAGGAGTGACCAGTTAAGGGGAAGTCCTAATATATGGCAGAGGATTAAGGCATTTTCTGGCCAAAGAATTCTTCACACCTTGAGATTTAAAAGAAAGAAAGAAAACCTGGGTTTTCTTGCTCCTTGCAGATAGCTCATCGTCATCTGTGATCAGTCTTTCATATTTGTTTTCAGGTACCCTTCAAATGTTTCCATATATTGTGGAGAGGACAGACAGATGAGCTTTCCATGGCCCAGCAGAATCATTTTTATCATTGTGGAAAATTCCTTCATTCATCGGGCAGCTGTGCTTTCAGAGTCTATTGTGTGCACAGCCTTCTCATCCCTCCTCTTTGGTCCCGGTCCTTTGTTGTCACCATTTTAGGATTGGAATAAAGTCTGAAAAAACTATTCCTCAATGAGGCCAAAGAGGGGTCAGGGACCTCTGTTTTCAAGAATGTTTAATCCTCCAGATAATGTAAAATAATTGTGGAAATGGTTGGCGAATTAAAGATGGTTGTTATTGATTCCAAAAATACTTTTGCTTTCAGCAAAATACATTTTTAATTACTTTCCTACTAGCTGTCATTTTTCATAAACCAGTCTAGACTATTCGTGCCAAATCATGCAAAAACTGTTTTCAATGAAATGTCTTCTCCTAATATCAAAGATCAGAGCATTTTTCCCTATTTTTTACATATGTGAAGTTTAACAAACAATGGTCTAACAAACACATCGTTTGTGCAGCATTTGTGAAACCGCAAGTTCCAATTATAACAAACTGACCAAGAAAACCTAATTTACAATTCTCCCTTTACCTGTTTCCTGATCCACTACAGACTCCTCTTTGTGAAGGTCTGCTTACAAACCTACACAAATATAAATGCAAATAAAATGCAGTTTGTTTTTGCCTTTTTCCTTTGTTGATAATTTGTTATCCATGGATTCAAATTCCCTTTTCCCCAAGCAGTTTAATACAAAGATCAAGATCGCAGAATCTGCATACCCGGAGATGGAGAAAATGTGTGATTCTGTAAGAATTCTTTTCTCTTTATTTATCTGGAGCTTACTGAAATGGAGAGAAGGAAAGGGAATAATTTGAACATTTTTCCCCTTATAATTTTGATTGGAAATGACTAAACCAAGTGGAAGTGCCAGGGAAAAAATGTATATGTTCTAGCAGAAATGTAGATTTTGCTTTAAGCATCAGAATCAATGTCCAAATCTAAAATTGATATAATTGACTGTTAATTAATTCCCTTGATATTTTCATTAACACTTCCAAGCAACAAGTATTCTGTTTGGCACTTCTGAATTATTCAGGAGGTATTCAGATTGCTCTAACTAAGGTACCATGTGACTGAGGCTAGGCTGGAAAATAAACTTAGACCCAAGGTCGGCTCCTATTTGACTGTATTTTACTGAGGGGAGGGGAGGGGACAAGTGGGGGGAGGGAGGAGTTGGGCAGGATGTCCCAAAGAAATGAGTTCTGTTGAACACAATGCTAAGAGTATCCAGACTGATGAAGAGAAACGCGTGGTACTTTTGTAATTGAAAATGCGATTCACCACATCCATATTACTCTGAACATGGCTTTCCCTCAGCACAGAGGCATCAAGAGGAGAGAATTAAGCCCCGTGGAGGCCTGAGTATAGCAGGAACTTACTTCTCCGGCCTGGTTTTAGACTTCCCTGAGAATATCCAATAGTTTTAGGCACAGCAGAGGAATCTTTTAAAATCTCAAGATATAAAGTCATTGCCTCAATTACTATTTTAAGTACCTAGAACCAGAGCTGGGAAGAGTGGAAAGACTATTGGGTTAGGAGTGAGAGAACCTGGATTCAAATTCTGCCTTGACTTCCTTACAATCTGTGTGACCCTAATCAAGTCATTTGACATCTCTGTGCCTCAGTTTCCTTATCAGAAAAATGAGAAAGTTGAACTCAAACTCAAAGGTCTCTTCCAGGTCTAAACCAATGATCTTGTGTGCAGAGTCCTATTCTAAGCACTGGGCTAGATACAAAGATCATTGAGGTAAGAGCCTGGCCCTATTGGCACTTAAGATCTAGTGGAGACATAGAATACATACACAAATAGGCAACACTGCATAATTAATTTATAATGACTATGCCATGACGAGTTCTGAATAGAACAAAATAATAGCATGGTGCTATGGGACAGCTAAGGAAGGAATGGTCATTTTCAGCTGATGGGACCAGGGAAGGCTTACTGGGGAGGAGAAAGGAAAGATGGGACTCAATAGTTAGGGAGAATTTCAAGAGACAGAGATGGGGACTGAAGGAAGGAGACCGCAGATAGAGAGAACACCAGGAGTAAAGGAACGAAGATAAGAAAGTCCTGGTCGGATACGAGGAAGTCAGAATTTTCTATAGAAGTCCTCCAAGGGTCAAGCCAATTTTGCAGAGGGCCATGTTCATGCTGTTCAGCTTGAAAGTTATAGGTTCATAGAGGTAGAGCTGGCAGAGACCTCAGGTATCATGGACTCTTGTAGTTGTTGTTCAGTCATTCCAGTCACTCCAGGCTCTTTGTGATCCCATTTGGAGTTTTATTGGAAAAGGGACTATTCCAGCTTATTTTACAGATGAGGAAACTGAGGCAAACAGGGTTAAGTAACTTGCTCAGGGTCTTGCAGACAGGGCGTGTCTGAGGCTGAATTTGAAGGCAGTCTGTCTCCAGGCCTGGTGGTCTATCCACTGTGCCACCTAGCTCCCCACATCTTCATTTTACAGATGAGGAAACTGAGACTCAGAGAGGCAAATGACTCTCCCAGGGTCATATAGTTGGAAAGTGTCTGAGCTAAGAGTTGAATCCAGGTCTTTCTGACACTAAATCCAAAAACATTATCCATTAGTAACCTATGCTTCCCATAGACCCTCGCTAGGACCCACTGCCTTATTTAGCTTATTTTGGACTTATTGTCTGTACCAAAAAGCTAATGGCACCTCTTGCTCAGTTTCTCCATGGTCTCATTGTCTGAACAGCACCCCTTGTATCAATATTTATTATATGTGATATAATGGCAGCATTTTCATCCTATTAGTAGTTTTAGGCTACCCTTTGAAGGTTAGCTCTTAGTATCATTATTCTTGAATCTTCCATACCACCCAGCACTGTACCCTGACCAAGGGCATATACCAAGAAATGAAATCTGTTGGAAGAATGAATGAATGAATGAATATATTGTGCCATAAGAAATGTTGAAATTGATGGTTTCAGAGAAATCCGAGAAGACTTGTATGAACTACTACAAAAGGAAGTGAGCAGAATTAGGCAAAAACAATTTATATAACAAGAATATTGTATAAACAAACAACTTTGAAAAACTTACAAACTTTGATCAAGGCAAGAACCAACCATGATTCTAGGCAATCAATAATGAAGAATACTTTCCACCTCCTGGAAGAGAGGTGATGGACTAAATGAGACACAACTTCGGACATAGCCAATGTAAGAATTTATCTTACTTGATTGTATGCATATGTGTGTGTGTGTGTGTATATATATATATATATATATATATGTATATACATAATATATATGTATGTATGTATGTATGTATACACACACACACACACACTTGTCTTTGTGAGCATATTTGTTACAATGGTTTTATTTTTCCTTTCTTTTTTCCCAATGAAGATGAGGTAGGAGCAAGAAAATAAAAGATTGTTAACAGAAAAAATATAATTTTTTTAAAAAATGGACAAATTACAATTCTTCTCCTATGTAATTTTTTTTTCTTTTCATTATTGCAATTCTTCTATTCCTCAAGTCTATAAGCTCTTTAAGGGTAAGGAACAGTCTTTATATGGCCATATAACAAGTGCTCCATAAAAACTTACCATTTGATTACTTACTGATGAACTTGCAAAGCAAGGATACTCCAATTCTAAAATCTCAGATTGACAATGATCAGGTCAGGCTGGGATCTAGAGGTAGTAGAGCGGACACTTCAGTTAGTCATTGAGGTTTTCTATGAAAAGCAATTATGTTATGAGGTAAAGGTATAAGCCAACAGTTGAATTCTGGCAAACAGGCCAATGTGAGCTTCTGGGGTGGGTTCATTACCATGGAATCATGGAATCTCAGAGTTGGAAGGGACCTCAGAGGCCATTTGGCTTAACCTTTCCTTTTTGCTTTTAAATTGTATAACATCAACTTCTTCTCAGCATAAGATGCTCTATTTCTTGACTTACTGTCAATGGCTGGCCACCATACCTAGAATACTCACTTTATCTATTCATCTCTTCTTCTGAGTTTCCTTCAAGTTCCAGCCAAAATCCTTTCTTCTGTGAGAAGCCTTTCCTGATGCTCCTTAATGCCTTCCCCTGTCCTGATTATCTCTAACTGATCTTGGATATATCTTGTTTGTACGTGGTACTTTGTGTTGTTTCCACCATTAGACTGTGAGTTCCTTCAGATCAAGAACTGTATTTCTCTTTTGTATCCCAAGCAATTACTGTAGTGCGTGGCACATAAAAGGTGCATAATAAATTTTTGCTGAAGTTGCCAGCTTCTGGGATAAGAACTCGCTATTTGACAAAAATGGCTGAGAAAACTGGAAAGTAGTGTGGCAGAAGCTAGGCATAGACAACTATCTCCCACAATATATCAAGATAAAGTCAAAACAGGTAGATAATTTAGACATAAAGGGTGATGCCATAAGCAAATTAGAAGATCAAGGAATAGTTCACCTGTCAGATCAATGGGAAAGGGGACAAGTAGAGAACATCATGAAATGCAAAATTGATAGTTTTGATTACATTAAATTAAAAAGGTTTTATACAAACAAAACCCACACAACCAAGATTAGAAGGAAAGTAGAAAGATAGGAAACAACTTTTATAGTGTTTCTGCTAAAGGCCTCATTTCTCAAATATATAGAGAACCAAGTCAAATTTATGAGAATACAAATCATTTTTCAATTGATAAATGGTCAAAGGATATGAACAGGCAGTTTTCAGATTAAGAAATTAAAGCTATCTATAATCAAATAAAATGCTCTAAATTTCTATCAATGAGAGAAATGCCAATTAAAACAACTCTGAGGTACCACATCACACCTATCAGATTGGTTAATATGGCAGAAAAGGAAAATAATAAATGTTGGAGAAGATGTGGGAAAACTGGGACACTAATATGTTGTTGGTGGAGTTGTGAACTGATCTAACGATTCTGGAAAGCAATTTGGAACTATGCCCAAAGGGCAATCAAATATTGCATACCTTTTGATCCAGCAATACCATTATTAGGTCTGTATTCCAAAGAGATCATAAAAAGGAAAAGGACCCATATGTACAAAAATATTTACAGCAGCTCTTTTTGTGGTGGCAAAGAATTGGAAATTGAGGGAATGCCCATCAATTGGGGAATGGCTGAACAAGTTGTGGTATATGAATGTAATGGAATAGTATCGTCCTTATAAGAAATGATGAGCAGGTAGATTTCAGAAAAACCTGGACTTACATGAACTGATGTGAAGTGAGCAGAACCAGGAGAATATTGTATACAATAACAGAAACATTGTGCGATGATCCACTATGGTTGACTTAGCTCTTCTCAACAATACCATGATCCAAGACAATTCCAAAAGGCTCTTGATGGCAAATGCTGTTCACATCCAGAGAAAGAACTAGGGAGTCTGAATGCAGATCGAAGAATATTATTTTCACCCTTTTTTTTGGCTTTTGTGGCTTTTCCCTTTTGTTCTGTTTCTTCTTTCTCAACATGATTAATGTTGCACATGTATAACCTCTATCAGATTGTTTGCCATCTTGGATGGGGGAAGGAAGGAGGAGGGAGAAAAATTTGGAACGCAAAATCTTATAAAAATGAATGTTGAAAACTATCTTTACGTATAACCAGAAAAAATAAAATGCTATTTACAAAATGAATAAATAAATAAATGGATAGATAGATAGATAGATTGATAGATAGATAGATAGATAGATAGATAGATAGATAGATAGATAGATAGATAGACAAATAGATAAATGTTTGTTGACTTACTCACAATTGGGCCTGGAATGAATGACACCTCTTGAGGGATCTTTAATACCTACTTGTCGTAGGTCCTACTGAAGTCTTCTCTTATGTATGTACATTGATCCCAGAAATTAAGGTTTTGATTCTTAGATTAAATTTCCAGTTCTGCTTCTAGGGTTTTCACTAAACTTTGTATTGTCTCAGTCTCTCTACGTTACTCTCTCACTCTCTTTTATAATTTTTTTTTTAGTGTTGTGAGGTGCTAAATGACAGAAATCCCATATATCTTGCCATTTCAAAAGAAGAGGCTCTGGGGGATGGGGACAGCAATTGATGGATGCACTGTCCTTAATGCATTGGCTCCTCTCTAAAGGGGTTCTGGTTTTGAATTTAGGGCAGATAGAATGAGCTGATCCTGGACGGATGGCAGTAAGAGTTCATAAGGAAATGGTTTTCTCTTTGTTTTTATTACCTTCAGTTCAGTTAATTGTTCTATCATCCCGTGATAGAGTCCACTCTCCCCTAGGTCCTTTGCCCCTATTCATTGGAATAACAAGAAAACTGGACAAGAGGTCCTAGAACTCTTTTCATGACATTTGAGAAACAGTGGGAGACAAGGTAGAGGGAAGAGTGTTGGGTGTATTTCTGAGACAAAATCACACTGTGTAATCTCAATCATTTGGTAGAACCTAAAAAAATACTTAAACAAAAGAAAAGTAAAATTAAAGACTATTTTGATTCTTCCCCTGGAAGTTCTGGTGAGTTAACATCATAAAATCTTCCTTGACAAGTGATTCTCAATCAAGCTGGCAGCTCCATCAATGGCCTCGGGATGGTGGCCTGATTGACAGCTAGCAGATGGGGGACGAATAAGGTTGTCACTACTGCTGCTGATCGCCCCTGAGTTGTTTGTAATGACAGCCAACAAAGAATGGCTGCCTAGAATTATCTCTTGTTTTACAAGCTGGAAATTAGGAGGACCACCCCCCTCCCCCAACTCATAGGTCCACGTGTTAGAGTCCAGTCTCTGTGGGATTTTCTCCAGGCTAGACTGCATTCTGATTGGAACATGGCCCCTTTTTGGGTACTTGATGCATTGCATAGTCTATTACACTGCAGTGATTTGTCATCTGTCATCTGGGTTCCAATAAATACAATGTAAAGTCTGATGATTCTCCCCCCACCCCCGCCCCACCCCTGATAATTCACTGCCCTTCCTATTCTGAGATTCCCTCTCTTATTGTTGCCATGGAACATTTTCCAATCATGTTCAGCATTTGATCTTGATTGTCTTAAAAAATTAATCAGACACATGTTCACTATGTTTTTTATCCAAATGTCTCCAGAATGTTTTTTGACAATTTAGAAAAATGTTTTGAAAAATAGTAAAGGGAAATATTTAAGTAATTATGATCCTCATATTGCAAGGCCAAGTGAAGTAAAATAATGTAATGCAAACATGTTTTACAGATTGGTTTAATTATTTGTAAGTACAATAAAATCATATTGCACTAAACGGAAGATTTAAAATTTGCCATGTTTCTAGCATTCTTCTCGTCTGGATTGCCTTCCTCACCAAAATGGAAGTATTGTCTTAAAAGCCATACGTGTATTAGCAAATAATTGATTAGCCACTAACTAGGGCCATCATCTGAAACTACTGTCATAATGTCCATTAACTCTATGCAGACATGATTTGCAGAGAATAGGAGGTACCTCAATGTCACATGGCACAGTTTGGAGCCAGAAGTCCTGGGTTCAGATCCCAGCCCAGTCACTTAATCTGAGATTGTTTCCTCATCTTAAAAAAGATATAGGGGAAGAAGTTAGAATTGTAAGTTCCTTCTCACCTCTAAATCCCACCCTACTGTGATCCTAGAAGCTAGGATCTTTCAGGCATCAAATCTGGCATCTCTTTTGATGAGTAGTTGTACAAAAAGCGCGAATCCGTGTACTATTCCCTCTATTGTAAAAATGAAGAAACTGAGGTTGAGAGGTGAAGCAGCTTGCCTGAGTTTAGGAAGCTAGGTGGTCCAGTAGAATGAACGCTGGGCTTGGAATCAGGAAGACTTGTCTTCCTGAATTCAAATATGGCCTCACATACTTACTAGTTGTGTGACCCTAGGCAAGTCATTTAACCCTGTTGATCTCATTTTTCTCATCTGTACAATGAGCTGGGGAAGGCAATGACAAACTCCAGCGTCTTTGCTAAGAAAACCCCAAAGTGGAGTCATGGAGAGTCAGACACAACCGAAACAACTAAATAGTGATAACTAAGTGTCAAAACCTGAGCAGAAACACAGGTGAGGCCTGTCTCTGCTGCGTCCAGAGTCTGTGATTTCTCAGACTTGCTGAAGAGTCTAGAAAAGACAATTGCTATACTTAGTAGTAGCAGTAAAATTAAGCGCTTATCAAAACCCATGCATCAGTTCTTTATTGAGTCTTACGATGTGTCTTAACTCTGTGCTAGGTAGGATGAGAAAGGAAGAAAAAGCAGTATTTCTGTCCTTGCAATCTGATTGTAGAGGTAATATTCCACACCTGAAGTAAAAAAGGTGGCAATAAAGCAGAAAGAACACTGACTGTGGTGTCAGAAGACCTGGATTCAAATGTTGTCTGTGATGTTTAATGCCTTTGGCAAGACATTTTACCTTCCAAGGCCTCATTTTCCTCATCTGTAAAATGGGAGGCTTAAAACAAGCTGGTTTCTAGTATTAGATCTATGATCCTGGTGCAATTGACTTCTAACATTTCATTTTTTGTTTGTTTGTTTTTGCACGGTAGAGGGAGGTTCTTACTCCTTGTTGGTTGCCCTGGAGGGCAGGCTTATCCTTCAAGGACTGTCTACCAAAGCCTCTAGGGCTCTGGGGAACAAGAGGTCAGTATTCTGAGTGACAGGTGGGGAACATTTTCCCAATGCCCAGGTAATATTTGGATTATAATTGTCTTGAGTGGTCAGCGGCCAGGGCAGAAAGGAGGAAGCTGGAACCTTGCAAGGGTGAATGGCAGTGAAAGGGAGTGGGGAAATGGAGAAGTATTGGGGGATAATGCATGAAGGGTAGTTATGATTGTGATGCAGGCAAACCCTCCACAAGGCTGTATTGGTAATTAAGGTGGGCCTTTTTTTTTTATTCTTTCTGTTTTAGAATGCTAAAATAATCAAGTGCCTTTGATTACGTCTTGCTAGATGTTAAGCCCTAGGCCCACACTCTTTTGCTGATTAGGTGTGAAGCCTTCTGGCCCTAAGAAGGGCATATAAACTCAGAGACTAACATTTTATTTGGAGCTCTCACTCACTGGAAGAGTGTGATTTGATTAGATGAGACTCTGCCCGGCCATTTTTTAAGAGCGCACCTGCTTGCCCCCCACCTTGAAAACTCAGATGCTGGTGCTTCCCTGGTAACCATGTGCTGAGATGTTGGACACAAAGCTAGAAGCCTGTCTTCTGGTTTGTGTTATTTGATCTGTTGATAATTTCTGTTTGCAATTTTTGTTTGTATTTGCTCTGAGGTTCAGGGGGCTGGCTTTTCCCCCTGAACTAAGTGAATGATATATGCATGTTTCCTTAAACTGGGACTGTTAACCCCTTAAAGTTGCTTTCCTTAGAAAAGCAGATCAAAGAACTTGCGCTGGCAGTCCTCTTGTGTACTGCTGTTATTGGCTTTACACAGCCACAGCAGCTGCTAGCAACATTGTTGTTACAAAGGCCAATTTCTGGGAGGGTGGGATTTGATCCACCTTCCAATTCCTCAATTCTTATAATGTCATGACATCTCTTCTGAGATGAACTTTGCCCTCACTTTGGAGATCACTGTCTAAACAATGTGTTGGTGGAGTTCTGAGAAAGGATAGCTTCCTAATCCAACTTCTAAATCTATCTAGGAATCCCAAGTTGTTTTTCCTGTTCTCAATTCCTGCTGGCATTTTTCCTTAATTCCCATGAATTTGGCCATGATCCCGAATAAAACAAAACTCTTCTGCTTTCTGCTTCCAATATAACCATTGGGCCATCTCCAGGCATCCTGATAGATATCTGGACACTGAACCCAAATGGTTCTAGAGGAGAAAGTGAGGCTGGTGACTTTGCACAGCCCTCCCTCACTCAAATCCAATTCAGTGAAAGTCATGTCATCACCTCCCTGATGTCATGGTCCTCTTCAAGAATGAAGGACAAACCACACACAACTGATCTAACTCCTAAAAAGAGGCTGCCTTCTACAAAACTGATTGAATGCCTAGCTCCACAGGGCAGAATTAGGAGCAATTGAGGGGAGCCATAGAGATATCAAGAGACAGAAGATGGTATTGCTCTCAGGGATCATAGTCTATGTGTGTGGTTGAGATAGAAAAGCCCATGTGGGTGGGATTGGAAGTCCTCTGACCACAGTCCCTGGGAGGCTCTTCTTGGTTTGCAGTCCCAGAGAGACTTAGCATTTGTGCCTCCCTGGACCTTAGAACCAAAGCCCCTAAAAACCAGGAACCTTTGTTCATAATGAGCTACTCGAGGGTTATTGGGGTTATTTGGCTACTTCAGATTATCTTAAAATTATGTTCAGAAGGGATCTCACCCAACCTATGTATGGGCAAGAGTCTCCTTGATAACATCTTTGACAAGTGGTCATCTAGCCTTCATATGTAGGAAGGCAGTGTAGGACAATGGAAAGAAGCCTGAGTTTGGAGACAGAAGACCTGGGTTCAAATCCTGGCCTTGCCATGTAATACTTGGAGCCTCAATTTCCTTATCTGTAAGTCATCTAATATCTCCTCCAGCTTCAAATCTGTGATTCCACGATGTAATGACCCTCTGTTGAGAGACCAGCAGTGACAGGAAGCTCATTACCTCTTAAGCTGCCAATTTCATTTGTGTTGGGGCATTTGAACCCAGATGCTGACATTTATAAGCCTCAGTTTCCTCATTTGTAAAATATAATAATAATAATAATAATAATGATAATAATAGAATTCCCTTTATATCCAGATGAAATCTGTCACTCTGAAAATTCACCCCTCCCTACTTTGATCCTAATTCTGCCCAACGGAGCCAAGCAGAACAAGTACGCTCCCTCTTGCAGGTGACAGCCTTTCAAATCCTTGAAGACATTTATCATATCCCCTAAGTCATCTCTTTTCTAGGCTAAATATCCCAAGTTTGGTCCCAATGAAAGACTGAGTATGTTTGATACTCTTTAAGGGAGTTTTACAGATCAAAGCCTTGAGAGCAGCTGGGGAGGGGGGAGAATCTTCTCCATTTTAAAATATGGGAAAAAACCAAGACCCCCTTCTGTGGAGACAGGGTGTACATCTGCCCAGTCTCTCAGAGCTGCCATTCATTTTAATGTAAATGATTTTTTAAAAAAAAATGTTTAAGGAGAAAAAAAGAATATTCTCCCTGGTCTATTTAAATTTTTTATTTTATTTCTGACATTTCCATAAGCTTTGAGCCATGGCCTGGAAGGAGCCCTCCTTGGTGTACTTTCTGCTTATAATTAAGGAGCAAGTCTCTATAAAGTTCTAAGGAGCTGCAGGAGAATTGCAATCAATTTCTGCAGCAAAGCATTCCCTGACACCAACATGCAGCAAGTGTCCTATCTGGAGGCGGACGTCTTGTTTACTGCATGAGCTTTTGTTTGGTCTGCTGTCTGCATTATGGATGTCTGTATCTTGTTAGGCAGACTTTCTTCATTTTTAGGGAACATCAGCCCTGGCTGGTGGGGTGGATCCAATTGCTTTGCTTTTTGTCTCTTTTGGTTTTGTTTTCTCTCTCTCCCTCTGTCCTGTTTCTGTGATTGAATAAATTCTACAAGACACCTCTTCCCTGTGTGGGGAAAGAGTGAGTGACCCAGGGAATAGTGAGGGGAGTGGGAAAGCCACTCCCTGAGTGGACTGACAGAGCTTTTGATCAGACACAAGTTATCTGTTTCCAAATGACAGGTGGGCATTCAGGGAAAGTGAGGAAATTGTGTTTCTCTGAGAAGTGCTTTGTTATATTGTGTTACATTGTGCTGTGTTATATTGTGTCACAGAGGATATTAGGTCAAAAGGAATTAAGGAAAAGATCCAGGATGGTGAGGGCTGGGGGAATGGGGGTAGGTGTGGGTGGAGTTGATTAGATCTCATGGAAGTCCATGGCAGGTTCCAGACAAAGGAGGAAAGATACTGTTTGAACTCAAGCTGGTAAATGCCCTCTGAGGCCAAGGTATTACCAGGTTCATTATGAAGAAGGAAGGAAGGAGAGAAGGAAGGAAGGAAAGAAGGAAGGAAAGAAGGAAGTTAGAAAGGAAGGAAGATAGGGGATAGGAAGGAAGGAGGGAGAGGGGTCTCCTGTTTATCTTTTCTCTTTTCTTTGTCAGAGGCCTCCGAGAACACTCCTTAGTTTTGGTGACTTTGCTCAGGGTAAGGAGGTAAAACCCCCTAGGTACTGGAATGAATAACTCTGAATGACACTGAAGTTGAGTTCTAGTTTTAACCAAGAAGGGAAAAAGTTCAACAAAACCATTCAACAGATATTAAACGCTACTTGCGTTCAGGGTCTTGCGCTTGCTGCTAGGTATTATGTTGCATTCAGTGAGTCGAAGAATGTTATGGGGCCTCCTCAAGGAAATGTCATTCAGAGGAGACTAGACTTGCAATTCATACTGTAAGTACCCAATGGATGAGGTTATTATATGTAGTTGGACAGGTAGTCCATTGAATTAGTAAATTTGTATGTATAACTGGAATACCATGACAAGAGAGTTCTAGAATATTTAGGAGAGGACTGAAAACCATGCCTAATGAGGATCAATGAAAGGGATCAAGGTACCTGGTGTGGGGCATGGTTTTAAATTCAGAAAGTCAAGAACAGGGCTGGAAGGAGAATGATGACCAGCTTGGGCCCCTTCCATAAAACTGGTAAGGTTGCGGGGCGGGGGGCTGAGGGGCAGCGGGTTGGGGGTCTTACAGAGGGATATTCCAGGTTGAGACAGCCCAGGGTGATTGGATGTTCCAGGGAGAGGAGGCCACAGGCACTGAGAGAAGTCCCAGGATGAGACAGTGGCAGAGGTTTGGTTTGAAGTTCAGAAGTTATGAATAGGACCAAGATAGGAATTAAATGGATTAGAGTTCTTATGTTTTGTCCCAGATGGTATTAAAAATGAGTAGAAGTTACAGGGAGGCAGGTTTCTGGTCAACTTGAGGAAAAATTCAGACTTCACAACCATGCCCCCATTCCTTTTCAACTCACTTTTGCCCCCATTAGAATGTAAGGTCCTTAAGGGCAGAGACTGATTTTCTTTTTGCTCACATTTATATCCCCAACATTTAGCACCATGCTAGTATAGTTATATAGCATTATAGTAATATAGAATATTACTAGGATATAGTAAACATTTAATAAATGTTTGTTTCCTTACTTCTTTCCTCTTTTTTTCCTCCTTTCCTTCCTTTCTTATGAAAATTCTTCAGTTATTTTGAGACTCATATCATACTTCCTTTAGTCTTTCCCAGCCCAGAAATCTTTAGTCCTTCCCTTCCATTAATCCCTTTTAGGCATAGTTTTGGTGGGGCTAGAACACGGAGGATGATTCAATAAACAAGACCAAGATGTAAGAGTCTGCTAAATGGGAGAAAAACCAAGAGAGAGTAGGATCATGGAAACCCAGAGAGGATATAGTACACAGAGGAAAGAGAAGGCCATGGGGGTGCCCTGCTGAAAGAGGACAGAAGGGTAGAGAAATGCAAAAGGGCCATTGGGTTTAGTGATCAAAAAATCATTGGCAATCTCCACATAGACCATCACTATTTCATTTAAAAAATTAACTAGTATAAGTCATTTTCCATTATAAAGAGACTCAAAACACCTAGAAACTAACTCAACCAGCAAACCATCTCCTGGTCAAATGGAAATACACGGTAGGCGACGGGCAATACTTGTTTAAAGTATAAATTGGTTTGTAAAACTTAACAAAGAGGATGAGAAATAATGAGCAGTAACACTTCATAACACCACCAAAAAAAGTTTAGGGGGAAACAAGTTTACAGAAAGCTTGGGGTAAAATCCAACTAGTCCAAATCATCCCAAAGACATCTTAGGATTAAATTAGAAGGGGAACCCAGAATTGATGAAAAATGGGAGAAGACCTACAAATATTTCCATAGTAAACTTATTTCCCCATCAATGACAGTGAAGCTATTATATATAGATTCTAATATCATTTACTCTTGTGTGATACAGTACATGGGGAAGTAGAAATTACATTGAAGAAAGAAGAGATGGAAAGAATAAATGGACTAGACCAAGTAAAGGGGAAGGATATGCTGAAATTGGCACAATTTTGAAGGCATAGAGGGACTGATTTCCAAGATATTTGCAAATGGGAGGAATACCAAACCTTTTGGGAAAAAAACCCCAGAACTTATTGTTACCCCCAACAACATGATGGATAAAAATGTCATTAACTACCCCTCCAACTGCCTAGTTTCCCCTCTCTATAAAATCTTTATGAGAATCATCTTCCCCTGTGTCTAGGGCATCCTTGATGAAGGTTTGATGAAGACAAAAGCAGGCCGTTGCAAATGAACTTCCTTATATAGCAGGACATACAGTCACACAATTGACTGCAAGGTGTAGAGAATACAAGCTGCCACTCTGCTTGTTGTTTGCTCAGTAGAGCAAAATGGAATCTTTACAGGCTCTTCTCTATCGAGGTGTCTCCTGTGCATACATCAAAACCATACAAGATTCCTTGAAAGACAAGATAACAGAGATAACTTTTTTTGATAACCCACTTAAAAATTAATACCAAGAAAAACACAAAGCAGGGAAACATATGCTTGCCAAATCTGACACCATATGAGGAGCTCAGAGAAACCCTTGAAACACAATGAAGACCACTCTCTCTACAAGGCCTGCCTCCAGCTCCCACAGCCATGGCGAGGGGAGGGGGGATACCTTGAGGCTGTTCTCTGTCTCTCAGCAGGATGCCTCGTGTTCTGCTTGGAATCTACCCACAGAGGCACCACCACACCCTCCCAGGAACAGTACGCCCAAAACACAGCTGGGTCAGGCCACCCCTGACAGGCAGACAGCAGCTGAAACAGATGATACCCAGCCAGTCTGAGGAAGATGAAAATATGGGGGAAGATTTACTCTCTTTTTAAAAAAGGAATTAAATGGAACAGTTTGATCTAGCAAGGAGAAGGATTCTGGCTCAGAATTCCTGAGCTCTCTGAATGGCTTGGTGGGGCATGTGGAATTGCAAAGTTCAATGGCCTTTCTCGGATCTCATCAATCTTGACCTCTTTGCAATGGTCAAAAGCTGAATTTGGAGTCAGGAGAGTGACTTCTAGTCCTGGCAACTTATGAAACTTGAGACAAATCATAATCTTCCCAGGAGCCAGTCCCTTCTTCTCTAAAATGAGAGAGCCAGGTTCTGACATGCTTTCCAGGCCCTCTAAACTATCAGGTAAGAGGCAGAGAGATTAGAGATCTGGATATTAACGTTATAGGTCTTACTAAGTCATAAAAAGTGCTAACGAAATCACTTAACTCAGGTCAATGGGACTTTATGGAAAACCTACTATGTGTTTCACCTTATGCATGTTAAAGATGGGGAGGAGGAAAGGAGGCATCATTGAATCACAGGATCACAGATCTAGAACTGAAAGGAACTTCACAGACCATTTAGTCCAAACCATTCATTTTACGTATGAGGAAACTGAGGTCCATGAATGCTAAGTGACTCGCCCAAAGGTGCAAAAGACAGAATTTGAACTCAAGTCTTCTGACTCCTAAGCTAGTACTCTTTCCTCTGCACTCTCCTGTAGGAACAGAAAAAGAAAAAAAGGATGTTTTCCTTCCAGGAATTCAAAGATTAGCTGCAAAGACAAGATTCATGTGTGAAATAACCGAAGAATATGAGACGATGCTGCCTCAAGAGACAGAAGACCTGGGCCTTTTTGTGCCTTTGACTGAGCTGTTTAGCATCTGCAGGCCTCAGTTTCCTCATCTGTAAAATCAAGGGATGTGACTAGATGTCCTCTAAGATCCTTTCCAGCTCTAGTTCTGTCATCTATTATGTACAGAGTTATACTACATGGAAATCCCAATCAAATCCTATGAGAGATGAGAAAGAAGAGAGGCCGGCCTAAGCTTGAGTGGCTAATAAGGGCTTCATGCAGTGGGAATGGCAGGGGCAGGGCGGTGCTATGGCTCAGAATCAAAAAGTGGTTAGAATTTGAGGGGGGTGGCAGAGAGGATTGGAGAAAGATCCAAGAAGAGAGTCTATAGGAAAAGCAAGACTGTGGTCAGATTCCAGGTGGTATGGCCTCTTTCTAGCTCAAAATGAACAAATGTCTGTCCCCTTTTTGGAATTAATATTCAATTGGCTGAAAATGAATCGGATGATTAGAGATTAAAGAAGGTGAAATGCTTGGTATTTGGCAATAAGACAAAACTAGAGTAAGATCTTGCTTTTTCAGGTCCAAGTGTTGACTTTAGATGATTCAGAGCAGGTAGAAAACACAAGAAAACTCCAGCATTTAACTCTGGGACATATGACGTGTGCGGGAGACTGGAGGAAGAAAGGCAATTGCACCACGACCCCCTGGCATGGCCAACAGATAAAGCACTGGACACTTTAAAGTATCTCTAGTGTAGTATAGCCACACATCCCACCTGGCCAAATAACTTCCCCATATCCTGTAATTCAGGCCATTATAGTAATTCCATTTGTCTAAGATATTCTGTCTCTTGAAGGCCCCTGGGAAACTACATATCCTGCCTAGGAAGGTTAAGTCGTGAGAATACAAAAACACATTAGCACAGATTAGCTAGCTATCACCTAGACAAGCAAAGTTCAGGGTAATGGGGGAGTGGAATATAGGACAGATGTACTGATGTTTGTAATAACATCATAGAATCCCAGAATTAGAAGGGAACTCAGAGGCCATTCACCCCATCCCTTCCATAGCATCTCTGACAGGTGGCCATCAAGCTTCCTATGAAATTCCTCCAAAGACAAGAATTCATTACAGTCTGAGTCAGCCCATTTCACTTTGAGATAGCACTCATCATTGGAAATTTTGTTTTTTTTTTGGGGGGGGGGGTTTGGGGGTGTATTTTCCTCCCTTACATTGAGTTAAGTTCCATCTCTCTGCAACTTTCTGCCCATACAAGATATGCCCTTTGGGGCCAAATGGAAGAAGTCTGATCCCTCTTCCACATGACAGTCCTTCAAATATGTGAATACAGATGACACATCTGTTTTCTCCAAATAGCCCTAGTCAGACCAGGGGAGGGAGACAGAAAAGCAAAGTAGGCAGTGGGCAGGATTGTCTAAATTAGAGATGGGAAGTAGAAAGGAGTGAAGCACAGATCCTGAAGGAGGGCCAGGGGAGGAGAAGACAAATCAACTTCTTCCCTAGTTTGCCTAAAGCCAGCCCTCAGCATGATGTATAATATAGAATCGTTTCAAAGGAAAAGCCAAGCTGGGTTTTCCTGATGTTGGACTGAGTTACTTATTTTTAGACCAAAAAAAAAAAAACTTTTTGTGTGTACATCCATGTTATTCTACTTCAGCAAAAACAAGTACAATACCTGAGGGGGGAAACAACCTAAACTATGCCTTTGCTTATTAAGTTAAAAAACCCAGCACAAACACACACACACACACACACACACACACACACACACACACACACACACGCACACACGCACACGCACACGCACACCAACAAGCTCCCTAAACTCACAGAACATCAGATCTAGTAGATACCTTACAGTGGATGACAGAGACTCAGAGAGGGGATGAAACTGCCCAAGGTCACAGAGCATGTGGATGTCAAAGTCCCAATCTAGATATCCTGACTCCCAGGTCAGTATTCTTTCCACTAGAGGTTATTTGGCCCTTGTGTTCTATTTCTTGTAGAGAAGCAAATCGCCTCCTAAAATTTTCTGTCCCTGCTCCATATTTTTCCATAGGTCCAATATTTTTCAGTAGGTTTTTGGAGCCTTAGCTCCATTTCCCTGGACCGGGGTAAAACCTGCGGGTATCAAATTGCCCATTTGGTGTGCATGGATCCATAGAAACAGGGCAACCAGCTTTCCATCTGTGTTCTCTGACAGTGTCCTGTCTACACTGATGGAAAGGTTCTTGGCATTTTGACTGGCTCTTGTGCCTTAGTCACAGCAGGAATACATCTGGTTGGTCTGGACTCTCCTCATCAGCAAATATTTACCAAGAGCCTTCTCTGGGCACCCACTGGAGCAGAGGAATTTCACACATGCAAAGAAGGCAGTGGGTGGCTGGCGTGGTAGATGCCCAGAGAGACTGACCACCTGGACCCAACACTGGAGACATCCTACTGCACTCCTTCCTTATTCTGCTAGGTTGCCTGACTTGAATCAAAACCTAGGGGGAGGGAGAGAGGAAGGGAGAGAGAGAGAGAGAGAGAGAGAGAGAGAGAGAGAGAGAGAGAGAGAGAGAGAGAGAGAGAGAGAGAGAGAGATTCTTGGGACTTGGGGTGTGGAAGAGAAGGAGAGAAGAACACAAAATGCTTTGTAAGCACATATGGGATGCTCTGCAAGTCTAAACTGTTGATGGATTGTTTGCCAATAAAGAAAGTCCCACAACATAATAACAATCAGATGGCTCCTTGGCTAGGGTCTGTGTTTGTGCTCTATGCAACTGTCTGGGCTGGTGTTTTCAAGACCTAGGCTGGAGGGGTGGGGGAGGGGTTGCAATAGAGGATGGGAGAAGATCTGGTCTCACACACAGGACTTCAATTTGGTTAAGTCTTTGGCACATTCCGTTTGACTCAGCGTGGAGAGAGAGAGAGAGAGAGAGAGAGAGAGAGAGAGAGAGGAGAGAGGAGAGAGAAGAGAGAGAATATCAAATGAATTTTTTTCCTTTTCTTTTTTTTTTGGTCCAGAAACTTGAACTCAAGTCCCACTGTCTCCAGGATATCTTCCTTGATGCCTATGATCCTTCTCCATATCCTATGGCACTCATCATCAGTGTGACACAATGAGCATCTAAAAGTCTCTCACTTCCTTATATTGAATTCTGCCTCTCCTTAGCTGTCTACCTATTCTAGATCAGGAGTCAAGTGGAACAAGTCTGATGCTTCTTCCATATGACAGCCCTTCAGATGCTAGAAGATGGATCATGTCTCTCTTAAGCCTTCTTTTCTCCAGGCTAAATATTTCCATTCAGACCAAGGAGACAGGAAAGCAAAGGTGTGGATTATGGGTAGCTGGGAAGGGAAGACTGGCCCAGGTAAGGGTGAAGGGAATGAACTGGAGCTCTTTGCGGAGCTTCATTCCATAAGCCCCAGGGAGCAGAAATAGGAGCCGTGGGAATAAGTTGAAGGCAGGTAGATTTCAGTTTCATGTAAGGAGAAATAATTAAATCCCTAATTACTAGAGCTGTCCAAAAGCAAAGCAAGCTGCTCTGTAAGGTAATGAGTTTCTTGGCAGTGGATGTCTTCAAGTGAAAGTTGGATGATTACTTGTCAGGAATTTTGAACAAGGGATTCTTTCTAGGTAGAGGTTGTCCTACATGCCTACTGAGGTCTCTTCCAATTTCGAGAATAAGACAGTAGATTAAGAAAATATCAAATTATTTTATTAGTATTAGACAAGCCTCCTTAACTGTTAGGTCCTCTAGAAGAGCATTTTATTCTGCTAAACACTTGCAACAGTTCCTAGCTCTGCTAAGGATATAGCCCAATAACCTCTCTCTCCACAAATTCTGTTGTTTCCTTATCTCTGTGTGCATTATACCTCCCCTTTATAGAGTGAAAATTTCTTAAAGACAGAGACACTAGTTATGTGTCTCTATATCCCCAGCACCATATGTTGGACTAGTGTCTTGCACTTAGGAAATGATTAATAAATGTTTGTTGATTTGAAATGAATAGTAGCTGAATTAATCCACAAATATGTATTGAGTACCTATCTCCAGTACTTGTAATTGGATATAGGGTATGGATCCCCAAAAGAAAAATGGAAGAGAAGCTAGAGCTTGCCCTTCTTTTGGATTATTTATTGAATTAAACTAGATTATTCAAAAAATAATCCAATGGTGTGGTACAATGCAGTCCAAAGCTCCTTTTATCCAGTCCTCTGCATCAAGGCCAGATCTTCTCTTAAAGCCACATTAGGGCAATAGGTGTCAAATCAAGTCAACGAGAATTTTGTTGTCTCTCCTATCTTCACCTTGAAGCAGATTCCACTGCCCTGCTTGGTGCTGTCTCTTTGAGAACAGCTTTGTCCTATAGACTTTCAAACAGAAGCAGCTTGGAGGGTCAGTGTCAAGGCACTATGACATTTTCAAATGCAAATGATCCCAGGAAGGGTGATGTTCTGTTGTTTCCCCCATCATATTTTATGAGACAGTGGGAGACATCCTATGATTCCATTAGCAGGGAAGGAGCTGAACTCTGGGATATGATCAGCAAACTCTTCAAACTGCTTTGCAAATAAATGTGTGGGGTTTGGTGAAACCCAAAATGCACTTTGCCAAATGTGTTTTTGTCCCTCCTCTTCATTTTGAAACCCATGTGGATTCCAAGGGAAATTGAATCCATATGTTTCTGATTCATTTACACTGAACTCATCAAAATGCAATTTTGCAACAGCTAGTTGACGTCCAGGATGACTTTAGAAGCCTCATTATTATGCCTTCTTATAAGCCCCTCTCCCTTGGAGACAGGAAGCTCTGCTTTGCTCAGAGTGGGTGGAATTGGAGACACTAGGAGAATCTGGGGAGAATAGCCAGAAAACTTGAGTATTTTCAAACTTCGATGGTCCATACTATGGACAATCTCTCAGTTTTGGGGGAGGGGAGGCAGCCCAGTGGGATGCTGAGGGAGTGTCCCAATGGACACCAATGGGATGGTAAACTTTGGGGGAGTAAAATCTAAATTGTAGCGCAGAGCTAAATGACATCCAGGAGACTACTGTACCAAGGTTATGCTTCTCTACTAGGCATTTGTCAGTTTTCTATAGGCGCTACTCTGCAATGTCCTTAAAGCCCCTATCAATCAGCAATTACTTATTAAATATGTATTATGTGCCAGGTACTGTGCTAGGATAGAAAGACAAAAGTTAAACAGTCCCAACTTCATTTCCCTTGGCTTCCCAACATGACTGCTCTTGTTTGCCTGGTCTCTTCATTGACCCCTGAATGTACTCTAACCCTTCCTACCCCTTTGCCTTTGCTCTGCTTATCTGAAAAGACTCCCCTTTTCTTTGCCTTCTTTCCAAATCCTACCAACCCCTAAAAGTTTAAATCAAGCAAGCCTCCACAGTTCCCCCTTCTCTGAAGTCTTCTGCATGTTTCAAAAACAGAGATGTAATGATAGGGCCCTGAACTGAAATCCTGGATTCAAATCCTATCTTGGGTACTCACTAGCTTTGTGACCTTAGACAAGTTATTTAATCTTTCTGTGCCATGGGTTCCTAATGTGAAAAATGAGGTGGTTTAAATCAATGGCCTTTAAGGTCTCTTAAAGCTCTAGAAAGATGATCCTGTGATCCAACAGGACAAAAAAAAGGAATGAAAAAAAGGATTTTTTTGAGCATTTACTATTCGCCAGACACTGTTAAGAGAATATGAATATTAAAACTGAAGAGAAAGGAGAGTATGGAATGGAGTCAGGGTGGGGTGGGGAGGGAGAAATAGAGAGACAAAATGAGAGACAGGGACAGAGACAGACAGAGACACAGAGATAAAAAGAGAGATAGAAAGAGAAACAGAGAAAGACAGAGACACAGAGATAGAGACAAAGAGAGACAGAGACACAGAAATAGAGACAAAGACAGAGAGAGACAGAAAGAGAAACAGAGAAAGACAGACAGAGTGAGAGAGATGCTGCCCTCAAGGAGCTTACATTATAATAGGGAAAGACAATATGTATAGTCCAATGGTGGACAAGGGTGGATGCTGGGTGGGATATGAAGCTGAAGAGTGGCCTGGTATCTAAGGTCAGGTAATAACCATAGTGGGCTAGTTTTTAAATATTCAGTCACCAATTAACTGGGTTGGGCCCTAGGGTGGGAGCTACAAAAATGAGTAGATTAACTTCCCCAGGCCCAGGGGTTATGGATTCCAGATGGCTATGGGTCAGGGAGGTCTGAGTCCAGTGCTGGTTCAGGCCAGGAAGAAGAGATAAAATGAGAAAAGGCAGCAAGGTAATGGAGTGAATAGAGATCTAGATGTGGAATCAGGTAAGTCTGAGTTTGAAACCTGCCTCTGATACTTACTAGTTGTATGACCCTGGGCATGTCCCTTGACCTCTCTCTGGGCTCAGTTCTTCCATCTATAAAATGGAGATAATATTTACCTCACAGTGTTGTAGTGAGGATCAACTGACGTGATATATGTAATACATTTTTGAAACTTTAAAGCATTATGTAAGTGTCAGCTATTACTATTAGAAGGGGCTTTAAAGGCAGATTAACAGAAACCCCGCATTCTATAGATGAGTTAACTGAGGCCCAGAAAAAGGAAAGGATTTTGACCAAAGTCATATTGTGAAAAGTAGAGCTCTGATTCCAACCTAGACCTTCTGTTTCTAAATCTTAAGTTGTTCACTTAGTACCCGTGGGCCTCTGTTCCATCCCATGGCTATACCATGCCACTGAGTCCTTGATTATGTGCTGTGGTAAACTAATTTTTAATTGTTTTATGTGTGAATCTGGGGGGCAAGGACCCTGTCATAAATATTCACCATCCCTACAACATAACAGAATGTGGAAATGCATATTCAGTAGGTGCTCAATAAAGATCTTTTAAATCTGTAAAACTATCCATCAGTTTTCAAATATGTATTAGTATTGTCGTTAACAATAATGATGATAATTTTCTGTTACAATCTTTTTCCAGGGCCTCATTGCATCCATGCAGGTAACTTTAAGATCTCATATGCCAGTACAACAAAAATTCTAATGGGTCCTAACAAGCTGGAAAGGTTTTGAGGATGGGCCTGATGGCTGACTGTGTGCTAACCTACAAAGATCAGTCTCTCCACCTCTGGGAAGGTTTATCATCAAGATGGCTACCTGGTAGTGGGTTTTTCCACTCACTGGGGCAGAAGAGGTCGTGGCCAAGGAGATCAGATATCCTTGAAGGGAGACCATGGGTGTCTACTTATGGAATGTAAGCATGCCTGCTGTCATGTTATTGAATGAATTTTACAAATTGGGGCCATAGATGTTTTGCTGCCTGAAATCTCATTTGGGTTACCTATAAAAGCCAAATATGAAACACCTAGACCAGGGGTGGGGAACTGCGGCCTTGAGGCTGCAGTCAAAGGATTCAATCAAAAGGCCACACTTGAGGACCTAGAGAGCCACATGTGGCCTCCAGGCTGCAGCTTCCCCACCCCTGATCTTAGACACAAGCTACAACTAAGCGTCGCTTGCAATATTTCCCTAGAACAAAATTCTAGAGCGGGAGTAACAAACCAATGAGAGAAAGTGTCTCTTTGGGTTCAGGCCCCTAGAATCAAACCATTTCATGTGACCCCAATTTTTTGTTGATTCCTAAGACACGAGTTACAGTAACTAATAACAGCAATAATAACTTATAATTCTGTAGCAATTCAAACTTTACAAAGTCTCTTCTTAACAACAACTCTATAAATAGGCAGTTCTAGATTACTTAGACTATTTTTCATGTGAAGGTATTGAGTCTGAGGGAGCTAAAGTGATTTGCCTACTATTACATAGCTTATGAATAATAGTCAAGGAATCAAACTATAAAATTCTAGGGCTCCGAAAATTTACGGTGCTATGCTAAGGACTAGGGTGCTGGCGGCGGTAGAGGCAATATTATCTAGTGGATAGAGTGTCAGACTTGGAATCAGCAAAACCTGTGTTCAAATCCTGCCCCAGATACTTATTGACAGGTATACCAGGCCAAGTCACTTAATCTTCCCCAGTCTTAGTTTCTCATCTATTAAATGGATAGATCAAACTAGATGACCTCTTAGCCTCCATCTACCTCCAAAACACAATCCCTGCCCGCCCTCCCCCCAACCAGGAACTTGTAATGTCCATGGGCAGACAAGGATGGCACACGGGAAATAATTAAAGAATTGAATGCTATGAGATGAGGGACTAATTGTGCAGTCCAGGCAGCAAGTGGGAATGTAGACTGAAAAGAGAGAGGTCAGTGTAGGAAAGCCTGGGAAAAGAGCGACACTGATAACAGGAATGTTCAGGAAGGTTTGCTTGGACCCCAGGAGAAGGGCTTCCATTCCAGGTGGGATGGAGAGAAATCTGCTCGATGCCCTTCCTGCTGCTCTGTACAGATCCTCAGCAATCGCCAATCAGGGCATCTGCTGGGCAACATAAGGCTCTGGAGAAATCTGAAGGCTCAGAAGGCAACAGGATAAAGGAAGCACACGCTACTAATAAAAATAACCAAAAAACCTCCCAGGGTGAGTGGCTCGGTTCCTTCTTCCTCAGCTGTTAAAGATTCCACAATGAGTGGGAGGATGAGATGAAGCAGATGCTTTTGGAGTGTGAACCCAGAAAGGAAGGATTCCCTGTAGTGTAGAGGTCCGTTGAAGAGGAGGAAAAAGGAAAAGTCTGAGGGACCATGCTGATTGATGGCCCTGTCTCCTGATGTTCCTTGAGGCACAGACCGGGATTTTCAGTTTTTGTTGTTGCTGTTCCTATTCAGTCATGTCCGACTCTTCATAAACCTTTGAGATTTTCTTGGCTAAAATACTGGAATACTTTGCCATTTATTTCTCCAGCTCATTCCACAGATGAGGAAACTAAGTCAAGTCAGGCTAAGTGACTTGCTCAGGGTCACACAGCTAGTAAGTGTTGGACTCCAGCACCCTATCCAACGTGCCACCTAGCTGCCCCAGGATTTTCAGTAGCATAATAACATAAATAATATAATGGTCCTCTCCACCTTGCACTTGCACCTTCCTACCATGAGACCTCTCCCACCCATTACACTTTAAGTTTGGAATAAAGATAGGAAGAGGAGAAGACAAGGAGAGGGAAGACAAGAGAATGAGAGGTAAAGGGGAGAGAAGGGAACAGGGGAGTGAAGGGAACAGGAAGGGAGTGAAGGAAGGGGAGGGGAGTGAAGGGAACAGGAGGGGAGTGAAGGGAACAGGAAGGGAGTGAAGGGAAGGGGAGGAGAGTGAAGTGAAGGGAACAGGAGGGGAGTGAAGGGAAAGGGAGGGGAGGGAAGAGGAGGGGAAGGGAGGAAAGGGAAGGGAAGGAGAAGGGAGGTAGGTGCACCTAGAAGCATTATCAGTGCAAATGCTTGACAAGCCGTGCTATCACATCTGGCACACTGTTCTAGGTTAGCCTTGCCTCCCCCACTGAGGACCAGAGAGAAGCGGCTCTGGACAATTTGAGTTGAATAACCTCCCACCCAGAATGATTTGCAGGGTCTGACAGAAAATTGAAGAAAATTTGGGATGCATTGTCAATCATTCAGGCTAGGGGGAAGTTCTCCAAGGGATTCCTAAGAGTAGGGGAAAAAAGACATCAGACTATGAAAACCCCCTACCTGGAACTAGTGCTGAGGAGATTTTTGCGGGGCGGGGGGTGGGGGTGGCCAGAGGTTGTTGTGAGGCTTGGCATTGGCCAGGGAAGGCATCAGAGCTGAACCACCTGGGTCGGACGTTGTTTGAGCCATAATCAATCAATCAATATGCAGTTATTATGAGCAGATCATGTGCCAGGCACTATGCTGATGATACAAAGTCCCTGTCCTCAAGGAGCTTATATCTTTAGTGAGTACTCCGACCTTATTCTCCTACAGCAAAGCTTGGTACAATTCTCCTTCAGGGTTCTAATGGTACCCCTCAAAGGGCATAGATTATTTTTCTAATGCTATTGGCTCAAGCTACCATGCTGGCATGTGCCACCCCACCCCCTACCACTCACTATTAACTGCTAGTGACCGATGCTCCAGTTTCATTTAACCAATTAATATCAATTAGCTTTTACAAAGGGATATTTACTGCAAAGATACAGTCATAAGAATAGATATGCAAACATTTCTTCCCCACACCTATGGGACATTATCTCCCCAATAGTATCTCAGTCTCTAGGGAGAGTGAGCTCAGATTCAATATAGTTTCTACATGGCATTAGTCCCACTAAGCTCATGTCCAAATATAGCATCTTTGCTGGATGAGTCCTTGTCTCAGGTACCCATGGGCCTCTCCTTAGAACATCAATATTAGATTGTCTGTGAAATCTGGCATGAGCTTCCATGAGACCTTCTCCTGGACTTTAGGCAGCTTGCTCTCCTGACCTTCTTAAACTCAGAGTTGTAGCCTCTGCTATCCTTCCTCTTAAACAAAAGAACAGATCGTGAGGCAAAGAACCAAGGCCTGTATTAACCTCATTCCATCTCAGATAGAGGGGGAAGATTTGATAAGGGGAGGGGGCTGAGGCTTCTCCCTTTATAGCATTGTTTCTCTTCTCTCACCAGAATGCTGGCAGCAGAAAGAAGTCAGCTGAAAGGAAAGGAGACATTCTGGCCAGATTAGTGCCTTTTGAATGCATGCTCAGCGACAGTGATGCAGCCAGTCAAAGATTTTCCCATTCTTGGTGGTTAGTTGGTCAAAACCAATTACAGAATATCTACACCTGCCCCAAAACCCAAGTGGGAATTGCATCAGCCCAGTGCACAGTATATGCTCATAACAACTGAGCTCATTGGCTAGTCCTCTATCACACATACTGCTAAGTTGTAGCCAGGGAAGTGGTCTTTGGTCTATGCAGTCACAGGGATTGGGGAGGCAGCTTGGTGCAACAGATTGTTAGCCTCTTTTTAGTAATAGAGGCAATATTTCATTATTATTCCCTGAGTAAGGAGTGGAAAGCAGAAGGTTGGAGGGGGACAGTACACTGAAGGACCCTGCATCTCCTGTGTGAGGGGTAAACCCTTAAATCCCACCCCCTGCCTTACTGAGATAAGGGCCTCCCTCAGACATTTAGCATGTGCTCTGGAAAGGGGCCTTGCAGTGCCATCTACAGGCAGCTGGGGAGAATTGCAGGAGGAGTGAGGTGTGAGACCATCTGATGAGAGCCACAGAGTTTTACAGGTAGGAACTGCATGATAAAAAGGCATCTAGGTGGCACAGCAGATAAAGTGCGGGCCCTGGAGTCAGGAAGAGGCATCTTCCTGAGTAAAAATCTGGCCTCAGACACTTGCTAGCTGTGTGACCCTGGGCAAGTCACTTAACCCTATTTGCCTCAGTTTCCTCATCTGTAAAATGAACTGGAAAAAGAAGTGACAAACCACTCCAGTATCTTTGCCAAGAAAACCCCAAATAGGGTCACAAAGAGTTGTACATGACTGAAATGACTGAACAGCAACAAAAAACTTAGCAGCTACTAAGATCCTAACCTATTGAATGAGACCATACAGGTCTGGGAGAGAGGTTTGCTCATTGATGGGTATCAACATTTTCCATGAGCTCTTCTATGAGATATAATTATTTTCTTGACCTTTAAATAACTTTTTTTTCTTCCCTGACCTTTGAAAAATGTATTTTCGAGGAATTTAGTGGGAGTTCCCAGATTTTCTGGAAGGTGTAGTTAGTCAGAGAGGTAAGAAATCCCCCTGAACAGACCCAGGCCCTTTTCACTATGCCTCTGGTGGAGGGTTAGATTCAGTTATGTTATTTGATGATGTGCTGTAGTGGAAGGACACAGGGCTCGTACTCAGAGGCAGAAACTCTTTACCAGCTGGGCAATCTTGCATATCACAACTTCCCCAGCCCTCAGCTTCTCCATCTGTAAAATACACCAGTTAGACTTGGTGATGTCTAAGATCTCTTCTAATATTAACATTGTATATCCTATCATCCCTTTTCCCTTTGATCTTTTATGATTCTATGGCCAGATCACCACATATTCTAGATAAAAGAGAAATTGTTCTACTCTATATGTATTACACATGGACATATATAATACATATATGTGAATATGTGTATGTATACATGAACATGTATGCATACATATGTATATTGTATGCATGTGTGTATGTATACATGTGTGTCTATGTATGCATACACATACAGACATACATATGTGTATAAATATATACATGTATGTATATATTTGCCTCTATTTCTTCTCATGCATATCTACAACTTTATTTTTATCCTCACCATAGTCCTGCGAGTTTGTCAGAGCAGGAATTGCTATCCTTGCCTTACAAATGAGGAAACTGAGAGTAAATGACTTGACCAAGGTCACTGAGTGAGTTAGTGCAGAAGCTAAGGCTGGGGCCCTAGGGCTCGTGGCTTCTAGCCCAGCGCTCATTAGCAGGGTGAGAATATGTGTGTCTCACAACCTAACAGCAACAGCTGCTGCTGCCTGACGCCTTGAGATTTTCTTGGACATCTCTGAAATAATGGAAAGAAATCCATTAGGTCTCTGACCAGGTTCAACTTCCGGGGCCCGACAGGATTCTGAGGTGTTACCTTATCAGTGTGCTCCATAGCAGGTTAATGGCCCATTTAAAAGTAAAATTCTGACCAGTTAATAAGGCCTCCTGTCTCTGAATCCAGTATAAACACAAATACAAATGCACCAAGTGTAGAGGTCACTTCAGGGTCAGGGTGTTTAAGGCAGATAAGTGGGAAATTTGGATTCTGGTCCCGAGTACACCAGAAAGTAGCTTCCTAAAATACCCGCTCTAATTAATTAGAACATCTTTTCTGGCTCACTCCTCAACAATTACCCAGACAGAGAAAAATAGCATGTAATCAAAGGGTTTAAAAAGGTCTCCATATATTTTACATTGGTCATCAAATGCACAAAGTGTCTGGAAATTTGTGACCGCAGGCCTTGGGTAGGCCTGGAGCTGAATGCACGATACTTGTCATAGGAGCACAGTCAATTCTCAGATGGAAAGAAGCCAGAAAGTTCATCTGCCTAGCCCCTGCTTTGGCATGGAGAGGAATTGTGGAGAGACAGAGAGAAGCAGCTGAACAGAGACACGAGGGGAGAGACAAGACAGTAGACATTCCAGATAACCTGTACTAGTGGAGGAAAGCAATGGACTCCACATTGAGAAAAGCCAGATCATCTGAAATATTATGCTTCTATATGGAACATATTATCCATGATAGCTGCTTAATAAATGCTTGCTAATGACTACTATAAGGGTCTGAGATTCCATTCATGTGGGTGGTCCATCACAGCTCCTCCATATCTCAGAAAATGAGCCTCATGAGGTACTGCTGTTAAAAAATCCATTATCTGGTGACCAACTTTCTGGTGACCACCCTCTCTGATCCTTGGTAGGCTGCCTTGGTCCTTGGCCAACTTTCATGTGGTCTGTTGCTAGTCCTGTATTCAAAACTTTTCCTGCTAAGTAGCACTTGCCAGAGGACCAGCCATGGTGAAAGTAGAGCCCTGGAGAAGCCAGACCACGTCTGTGCCATGATGCAACATTGGAAAAAAGTCTTTAATGAAGGTTAGGATTTTCAAAAGGGAGTACACTAAATGCATCTATGCTTTCTCATCCTGTTCAGTTTTTGTCCCTATTACACAGTAATAGAGTTTGTATTGGTGTACATAGAGATTGAGATAAAGGTGGGGGACATAGACTGAAAGGGTGAAGCTAGAGGTGAACCAGAATAACATCAAAGAGAGAAAACTAGTCTCAGAGGCAGTCTCAGACCAGGGTTCAAGTCCTGCCTCTGTTACATACTGACTGTACCTCAGGCCACATCAGTCAAACTCTTCATGCTCCCAGAGAAGTCTCTAAGGCTATTTTTTTTTTGCAGAGGATGTATTGTTCTGCATTGGTAGGGGAGTTATCTGGAGATCCATCATGCCAATCAAGTCATGGTATAGTTCCTTCTCCCCTCAAATACACACAGATATAGTCATAGATATAAAATCTTTCTCTATAGATACAAATCAGCAAATAGGTGGTGACTAGTAAGCTTGGGGAGTTGTGTGGGGGCAATGAAATGTGGAGTTGATGATGGTCACTCAACCAGCATGTGCCAGAGGCAGGTCTTAATCCTATCCGAAGCAAACACTATTCACTACATTACACCGTCTTTATTCTACATGCACACATAGGCATATATATAATGACATATCAAATCTAATCAAATCTAAAACAGTTCACATTTCAGTAGCACCTTACCCAGTTTAGAAAGCATTTTCCTCATCGCTTTATTGTGTAGCCTAGAATCACAGAAACTTTGAGCTGGAAGAAGTCATAGTAGTCACCTATCCTGCACCTGGAGATTTCCGGGGATGAAGAACTCACTTCCTACACAGGTAGACTGTTCCACTTTAAAACTGCGCTAATTATTAGAAATTTGTTCTTTATCTAGAGAACTTCTCAGCAATTTCTATGTATTATCGCCAGCTGCAGCCCCTGGGGCCAAGAGGAATAAGCCCCTTTCCCACATGAAAATCCTTCAAGAACTTTAAGGCAGTTACAGTTTTCCTCTTTCACTCTTCAGATAAAACACCTGCAATTCCTTTAGTTTGTGTTCATGTAACTTGGTCTCTAGACCTCTCTCGCTATCTTAGCAGTCCTCCACCGGACAGACTACTTTGTCGACATATATCTTAAATGTGACACCAAGACCTGAACTCAACAGTCCAGATCTAATCTGACCAGGGCAGAATACGGTAGGATTATTACCTCATTCTGGACACAATGTCAAGACTTCTATGGATCTGCGAGTTCATAAAAGTGGATACTCCCTTAAATATTACAAACCTGAACTCATGTATTCCTTCCATCCTGTTCAGTTTTTGTCAACAGACACTCATGGATTGATTCAATAGGCTGATTATCCAACTGCAGCAGCACAGTGTCTGGATTATAGGAAGTGTTTAATAAAATCTTGTTCATTGATTGAATCGTGCAAATAGTAATTCTTCATCCATTTGACTTTTCTATGTGAATTGTTAGGCTAATCTTTTTTTGAGTTGTCATTAATATCATCAAGGAACCTCTGATGACCATTTATCAGCAAGGGCATTTGGAGGACCTCACCATCTAGGAAATCCTTCTTCTATGTGTACTTTGTACAAGATGTCCTCCATGCCAGTGGGGAATGATATTGGTAAGCATAAATTTCCCCATTTTATGCCTTACTTAATTCTTATAATCAAGGAATTATAGAAAAAGTAGTATCTGTGATTGTATCTATTCAGGAATCATATTTTATATATGAACAGGACACATAATGTTGAAAGAGCACTTTAAAGGTTTCATTTTACTGTGGTGAGTTTAGTCTGTACCACATTCCCAATTATATTGCTCTACTGAATTTCTGTATAATTACTGAATAATGACTAACCTGTCATTCAATTATGTGACTGCAAAGATATGATCTCCATAGTTAATCCTTTGCTAAATCCTTCCTGTTTCTTTCTCATATTTCCATCAAGGAAACCCTTCATATATAGTTAGGTACCTCATTCTCATAAAGATTCTATAGAGATGAATGGAGCCAAGATAGCAGAGTACAGGCAGCAACTTAGCTGAACCTCTCAATATTCCCCTCCGAGTAACTTAAAATAACTCCTTAAATCAAATTTTAAAGTGGTAGAGCCTACAAAAAGTCAGTGCAGCATTTTTCCAGCCCAAGACAACTTAGGAGATAAGCAGGAAAGATCAGTGACATTGGGGTAAGGCAGCTTAGAGCAAAGTAGCAGCAATAGCTGTGGGTATCAGAGGCAGTATTAACAGTAGCACCAGCTTCAGGAGATCTCAATCCATAAACAGTAAAGTAGTCAGACAACTGGTCAGAAAGAGATTATAAGGGATTCTTTGCTGCCACTGGCTGCAACTGGCACCAACTGGCAATTTTATTGTACATAAGCACTTCTGGGTTGCAGTTCCAGGGCCAAGAGGAACACTAGTGTTTTTAACTACAGAGAACGGGAGGTTTTCCTGGGTAAAGAACAGAGCTCAGACCAGAAGAGCAATAGCCACACCTCTGCCCACATTATGCCACTTTAGAAGAACCAAAAAATGCAGACTTCCAGAACTGGCTCTGAAAACAGCAGCATGAAAAAGCCTAAAGCTTGAGATAGTGCCTCCCCACCCTAAGGTGAGCAGAACCCAACTTAAACATAAAGTTCGAGTCAAGAAATTGGCTGAAAAAAATGAAGAAACGACAACAAAACCTGACCATAAAAAGCTACTATTATGACAAGGAAGACCAAGATAGAAACTCAGAAGAAGCCAACAATGAGAAAATAACTGCAAGCAAAGCCTCAAAGGAAAAAAAAAATCTAATTGGACACAAGCCCCAGAAGAACTCCTAAAATAGTTAAAGAGATAAGAGTGGTAGAGGAAAAATTGGGAAAAGAAAGGAAAGTGATACAAGAAAATTATGAAAAGAGAATTAATGGCTTGCTAAAAGAGGCACAAAAAATACTGAAGAAAACCAAACCATAAAAAACAGAATAGATCAAATGGAAAAGGAGGTACAAAAACTCACTGTAGAAAATAATTCCTTAAAAATTCAAATTGGGCAAATGGAAGTTAATGACTCCATGAGATACCAAGAAACTATGAAACAAAATCAAAAGAATGAAAAAAAAACAGAACAAAATATGAAATATATCATTGGGAAAACAACAGACTTGGAAAATAGATCAAGGAAGAACAATTTAAGAAATATTGACCTACCTGAAAATTATGATTTTAAAAAAAGAGCCTGGAAATCATATTTCAAGAATTTATCAAGTGAAACTGCCCTGATATCTTAGATCCAGAGGGTAAAATAGAAATTGAAAGAATCCACTGATCACCTGCAGTATTAATGTGATCAAAGATCTTCCCCGCCCATTCAATAGGCCTCAGGAGGGCCTAGGTGGGAAAGCTTGATTATATCTTTGACTGTAAGTAGGCCTAAAGCCCCTACATACTAGGTGCTAAGCCAATGTGGGCATGAAGCCCTCAGGATCCTAAGGGGAGTTGCTAAGACCAGAGCCAATGGTATGTGCACTGAGTTCTAATCAATCATGAATTCAGCCAATCAGATACCTCAGTTCTAGCCAATCGGATGCCAGCTAGGATTATGTAAAAGAAGAGCCCAGAACTGAAAAGGAGCAGAATTGAAGAGGAGAAGAGGATTGAAGAGAAATAGAACTGAGAGCAGCAGAACCGAGCATAGCAGAACTGAGAGGAAGACATTGAGAGAACCATGGTTGGCAGAGCACAGAAGAGAGTGCTGAGTGGAGAGTTAGGATTCCTGAGTGATTGTTTACAGGAAAGCCCTAGCAGGGAGAAGGTTACAGGATGACTTGGTTCCTTGCTATAATACTGTGCTATAATTTCCTTGTTACTGCATTGAGGTGGGCTTACTGGTTTTGGAATATAATTGCTACTATATCAAATTGAAGGTATTGGGTCTTAGATTTGATCCTCTGGAGTCTAAATAAATCTTATACTTCCTCTGCCTTCTACATAGAGAATTTTTCATACTTTGCAATTCCGAACCATTCAGACATGTTCATGGTCACCTTCGAGGTCATGAATCTTGCCTTAATGATATATCACCTCCTGAAAGAGATCCCAAACGTATGCTATAAACCAAATTCTAGAGCTCTAATGTCAAGGAGAAAATATCGTAAGTGGTCAGAAAGAAACAGTTTAAATATCATGGAGTCATAGTCAGGATCATATAAGATTTAGCAGCTTTCATGTTAAAGGGAGTGGAGGGCTTGTAATGTGTAAGAAATTCTAGAAGGCAAAAAAAACTAGGATTATAACTAAAAATAACCTACCCACGAAATTAAGTATAATTCTTTGGGTGGGAGCAGAGGGACGGGGGAACATTAATGAAACAGAGGACTTTTAAGCATTCTTGAAGAAAAGACCACAGCAGAATAGAAAGTTTGACATTGAAACACAAATCTCAAGAGAAGGACAAAAAGGGAAACATGAAAGAGAAATCATAAAGGATTCAATAAAGTTAAACTGTTTAAATTCCTACATGGGAAGATGATACATGTAACTCCCAAGAACTTATAATTAGTAAGCCAGTTAGGAGGAGTTTACTTAGAGACTATGAATGTGGGTTAACTATTTTGGGATAATCTCCCCCCCAAAAAATTAAAGAGTATTTAAGTGATGCACTGGGTAAAGAGGAAAAGGAGAGATAGAAAGGGGGAAACTTTCTCACATGAAAGAGGTTCACAAAGAAGAGCTTTTATAGTAGAGGGGAAAATGCAGGGGGTGATGGGCAATACTTGAACCTCACTCATCAGAATTGACCCAAAGAGGGAGGAACACACACACACACACACACACACACACACACACACACGTGTATATAAATCTATCTTAACCAAAATGGAAGTAGAAGGAGAAACGGATAAGATATATAGGGTGGGGGGAGGATGATAAAAGAGAGGGCATATTAAGGTAGGTAGTGTTTAGAAGCAAAGCAGACTTTGGAAGAAGGACAGGATAAAAAGAGAGATAAGGATAAACAGAAAAATAAGATAGAAGGAAATAGTTAGAAATCATAGCTGTAAATGGGAATGGGATGAGCTCACCCATAAAGCATAAGCAGATAGCAAAATGGATTAGAAACCAGAATCCAACAATATGTTGTTTACAAGAGACATGCTTGAAACAGAAAGACACACACAGAGTTAAAACAAAGGGCTGGCACAGAATCTACAATGCAAAACTGACCTAATTAAAAGTGATAATCAGGGAAACTACATTTTGCTAAAAAGTACCATAGATTTAAAGAACAATTAATGCCAATATTATATGAACTATTTGGAAAAAAAAATTATGAAGAGAAAGAATACAGCCAAATACTTCCTATGACACAAATGTGGTGCTGACACTAAACCAGGAAGAGCAAGAATAGAAAAAAGAAAACTATAAGTCAATTTCTCTAATGAATATTTAATGCCTTTTTAAAAAATTTATTTATTTTTAGTTTTCAATGTTCACTTCCATAAGATTTTGAGTTCAAAATTTTCTCTTCATCTCCCCCCTCCCCCCAACCCAAGACAGTGTGTAATTTGATAGAGGCTCTACACATATATTCATATTGAACCTATTTTCACATTAGTCATGTTATAGAGAATAATTAGAACCAACGGGAGAAGCCTCAAGAAAGAACAACAAACAAAAAAAGGAAAAAAAAAAAGAGGAAATAATATGCTTCAATCTGCATTCAGACTCCGTAGTTCTTTTTCTGGATGTGGACAGCATTTTCCATCATGAGTCGTTTGGACTTGTCTTAGATCCTTGCATTGCTAAGAAGAAAGAAGTCTATCAAAGTTAGTCATTGTATACTGTGGCTATGTTCTCCTGGTTCTGCTCACTTCACTCAGCATTAGTTCATGCAAATCTTTACAAGTTTTTCTGAAGTCTTCCTGCTCATCATTTCTTGTAGCACAATAGCATTCCATTATATTAACATACCACAATTTGTTCAGGCATTCTGCAGCTCTTGGGCATTCCCTCAATTTCTAATTCTTGGTCACCACAAAAAGAGCTGCCATAAATATTTTTGTACATGTGGGTCTTTTTCCCATTTGTATGATTTCTTTGGGATACAGACCCAGAAGTGGTATTGCTGGGTCAAAGAGTATGCACATTTTTAATAGCCCTTTGGACATAGTTCCAAATTGCTCTCCAGAAGGGTTGGATCAGTTCACAACTCCACCAACAATGCATTAGTGTTCCAATTTTCCCACATCTTCTCTAGCATTTATCATTTTCCTGTTTTGTCATGTTAGCCAATCTGCTAGTTGTGATGTGGTACCTCAGAGCTGTTTTGATTTGCATTTCTCTAATCAATAGTGATTTAGAGCATTTTTTTTATATGACTATAGATAGCCTTAATTTCTTCATCTGAAAACTGCCTGTTCATGTCCTTTGACCATTTATCAATTGGGGCATGACTTGTATTCTTATAAATTTGACTTAGTTCTCTATATAGTTTAGAAATGAGGCCTTTATCAGAGACACTGGTTATAAAAATTCTTTCCCAGTTTTCTGCTTCCCTCCTAATCTTGGTCTCATTGGCTTTAGTTGTGCAAAAACTTTTCAATTTAGTGTAATTGAAATAATCTATTTTGCATTTGATAATGTTCTCTATCTATAAATTCTTCCACTCTCCATAAATCTGACAGGGAAACTAGTCTTTGCTCTCCCAGTTTGTTTGTAGTATCTGCCTTTATAGCTAAATCATGTACCCATTTTGACTTTATTTTGGTGTACAATGTAAGAAATTGGTCTATGCCTAGTTTGTGCCCTACTATTTTCCAGTTTTCCCAGCACTTTTTGTCAAAAAGTGAGTTCTTATCCCAGAAGCTGTAATCTTTGAGTTTATCAAAAAGTAGATTACTATAGTCATTGACTACTGTCTTGTGTACTGAAGCTATCCCACTGATCCACCACTCTATTTCTTAGCCACTACCAAGTAATTTTGATGATTGCTGCTTTATAATACAATTTAAGATCTGGTAAGACTAGGCCACCTTCCCTTGCATTTCTTTTCAATAATTCCCTTGATGCTCTGGACTTTTTATTCTTCCAGATGAATTTTGCTATTGTTTTTAATATTTCTATAAAATAATTTTTTGGTGCTTTAATTGGTATGGCACTGAATAAATAACTTAATTTAGATAAATTGTCATTTTTATTATGTTAGCTTGGCCTACCCATAAGCAATGATGAATTCTAATGAATAATAACATAAAAATGATAAATAAAATATTAGCAAGGCGATTAGAGCAATATGTAACAGAGATCATATACTATGATCAGGAAGAATTTATACCAGAAATGCAAGGGTGGTTCAATACTAAGAAAACTGCCAGCATAACTGACCACATAAATGACAAAAACAATAATCATATGATTATCTCAATAGATGCAGAAAAAGCTTTAGAAAAAATACAACACTTATTCCCATTAAAAACATAAGAAAGCACAGGAATAAATGGAGCTTTCCTTAAGATGATAAGTAGTCTCTATCTAATACCATCAGCAAGCGTTATCTGTGATGGAAACAAGCTAAAAGCCTTCCCAATAAGACCATGGATGGGGAAAAACAGGTACACTAAGAAACTGTTGGTAGCGTTGTGAACTGGTCCAATAATTCTGGAGAATAATTTGGAATTATTCTCAAATTGTTATATAAAACTGTGCATACTCTTTGACCAAGCAATACCACTACTAGGTCTGTATGCCAAAGAGATCAAAGAAAAAAGAAAAAAGACCTATATGTACAAAAATATTTATAGCAGCTCCTTGTAGTGGCTAAGAATTGGAAATTGAAGGGGATGCTAATCGACTGGGGAATGGCTGAACAAATCATAGCATATGATTATGATGGCCTTTGAGAACCCAGGCTCCCCTCTCTACTAAGATGAATCGTCAGAGGAGGACTTGACATAGGCTCTGAGTAACGTGCGTCTCTCAATGCAGCCTAGTTCAAGTTAGCTTTTCTTGGTTATTATTCACAGCATTGATTCACACTGAGCTTCCAGTCCACTAATGCCTTCAAATCTTTTTCACAAGAACTATTGTCTAGCTGTGCCACTGCCATCTTGTCCTTGTGCAGGTGACAGGTTTGTTTTTTTTTTCCTCGTCCAAATGCTGGAATCTTATCCCTATTAAATGTCATTATATTGGATTTGTTCCATCACTTGAGCCTGTCAAAAAGCTTTTGTGGATCTTGACCATCTTATTAGATATCCCCATTTTGCCTTAAAAATCTTGAGCTGGAAGGAAACATAGAAATTATATAGTCAACTCCTCCTTTTAGAACAGGAAATAGGCTTTGACAAGGGATTTGTTTGCTCATAGTCAAATAGTTACTAAATGTCAGAGGCTGGATTTGAACTCAATTCTCTTGAATCAAAATCCATCAGTGTTTCCACTGCTCTATGCTCACTCTCACAATTGCTTACTTTTGTTTCTCTCACTTTATTTGTTAAAATCTATGTACATTCTCTTAGCAGCCATCAGCTCATTGACTGGAGAAAGTGTTAGAATAATTAGGGTGAGACTTTTTTGTTTTGTCTTCTGGAATGCTAAAGTCATCAGGTGCCTTTGATTGAGTCTTGCCTTTGTTTCAATTGGGAGTCTTTGATTGAATCAAGAGTCTTTGATCTGCTTAAGAAACAAGAAAGCCCCAGGCTCTACACCTTTTTTGCTAAGTAGGCCTCAGGGCCCAGAACAGGGTATAAAAGCTCTGAGGTTAGCATTTTGACTTTGGGGTCACACTCTTAGAAAGAGTGTTGGTGATGAGACTCTGGGTAAGCTGTTGAAGCAGAGTCCCCCTCCCCCCTCCACTCACCCCTCCATCCCACCAGTTTAAAAAACCCAGATGTTGGTGCTTCTCTGGTAACTACGTATTGTGATTTGGTCTGTTTATATTGTCTCTGTTTGTAATTTCTGTTTGTGTTTGCTCTGAAGTTCAGGGTGCTGGCTTTTCCCTCGGAACTAAGTGAATGATATATGTATGTTTAATTAAAGTAAGATTGCTCACCCCTTAAAGCTGCTTTCCTTAGAAAAGCAGCTCAAAGTACCTGTGCTGGCAGCCTTTCTGTATGTTCTTGTTGTTGGTCTTGTTAGGTCTTTCACCTCCACAGCAGCTACTAGCAACGTTGTTGTTACAGAAAGTGAAAATGATGAGGTTAAAGAAAAATGATGATGGTAAAGAACTATCTGTTTTTAGGGGTGCTTAAGATCTCAAAACACTGATATGCCGAGTCCTGCTGAATGAATTCAACTCAAGCCTTCTCAGCCAAGGGAAAAAACAAAGTTTATTAAGGACTCACCATAATGGATTGTCTTTTCACAAGCGGGCCAGATTCAATCTACTGAGCTAGATTGAATCTGAGCACCTTCATGGAGGCAAGATGGAGCTTATATACAGAAAGATTGTGGGAGGGATTGAGGGGTGGTCAAGTAGTCTGGGGTGACTAGATGAGGGGTTTAGGGAGGGTCTTGGGGAGGAGTCTAAGGAGGATCTTGATGAGACTAGGGTGATTAGAGGTAAAGACTCCAGGAAGCAAGAGAATAGGATTTTGATGGGACCAAGAGTGAGAAGCAGCTGGACAATAGAGAGCTAGGCTAGGTAGAGATTTGGGCCTAGATAATGAAAGGCTTATGGCCTTAGGCAAAGGCCAGATCTAGTGGGAAGATTCAAGGAGAGTTCAAGGGGGTCCCCAGAGACTGTATCCCATCAGGTTCAAGGGGGTTCCCAGAGACTGTACCCTCAATAGCAACACCAGTGAGTAAACCCAACCTGGAAACAAACTAATCAACCAGTCAGTCAATTCATCGATAAACATTTATTTAACACCAATTGTGTGTCAAGAACTGTACAGACAAAAAGACAAAAAAGAAATAAACCTACTCTCAAAGAGCTTGCATTATATCAAGGAAAGCTCTACGTATACTTAAAATAAACAGATACAGAAACAAAAAGATAAATGCATAGATAAATGAACGAGTAGGAAATAAATAAGTAGATGAATAGAGATGAGTAAATGGTATTTATATAGCATTTTAAGTTTTGCAAAGCAGTTAACAAATAACAATTATCTCATTTTATCTTCAGAACAACCCTGGGAGATAGGTGCTATTATTATCCCTATTTTGCAGATGAAGAAATTGAGGCTGACAGAAGTTAAATTTTTTTCTAAAGGATAACACAACTAGGAAGAACAAAAAAGAGTCTAGGCTGAATTTCTCAGGACATCCTGATTCCAGGTCTCCCACTCTATCCCCTGTACCACCCTGCTGCCGATCAGATACAAAATATGTACAAAGTAAATATAAGGCAGTTTTTGGTGAGAGAGGAGAGGGAGGGAGGATCAGGAAAGGCCTCATGTGAGAGGAGGCTTTTGAACAGGGCCTGTGATAGTCTAGCCACAAAGCACACAATTCAGACTCAGAGAATGCAAAGAGAGAGAAAGAGAATCATTTGAATAGGCTTTTGAGGAACTGGTCTAACTTAATACCTAGTCTCTGGAAAGAAAATTTCTACCCTTCTAGCATATATTTCACGATGATTCTATTCCTAGCTCAAACGAATTTACAATTCTCCAGGAAAGCAAGATGCCTCTTCAGGACGAAAGGGAGGAGAATCAGACTAACTGATAGGGGAAGAGGAGGAGCTGCAGATGTGAACACTGCCAAGAGGGCTAGAAAGGGATCTCCAGGGGTGATCTGTCAGAACAAAGGACAAGGAAACCCCTTGTTAGAGCTGTGAGGACACCCCAGAGGACCTGATACTCTGCTTTTGCCATAATCACCAGCACCTGTGGGCCCCTGCCTCGCTCAAGGGAACAACACATACCTGCCAGGCTTTATCTGCCCATGAAACAGGAGGGTTGCTTAAAACCAGAGCACAGGGCAAAACGCTTCTATCTTGGGATCAAGTCACAACTTTGTTCTCTTTGCAGTGGTGAAACTTAGCAGCCTTTAGGGAGCTCATTGAATAGAGGGTCTGATCTGGAGCCAGAAAGCCCAGTTTGAATCTATCTCAGACACTTAACACTCAGACACATGACCCTGGGCAAATCACTTAACCTTCTGCCTCAGTCAAATGGGGATAATAACAGCCCCAGCCATCCAGGGTTGTCATGAAGATCAAAAATGTTAAAAATGCATTGTGAACCTCAAAGTGCTAAATAAATGTTAACTAGTATTATTATTTTAGATACTTTTCCTGATCTTCTAGCAAGAACCTGCACCCTGGCAGTTCCTCCCTCCTGACTTGAACCCTAATCAGGCCCCAGCCAATGCCTAAAAGCTCAGATTTTCCTCCTGCCTATGACTCCTGTCTAAAATGGACCCCTGGAAATGGACCCACCCCATTCCCCACCAATCCCTACAATCAACGTCTGAACTGGCTCTTCTCTTCTGGCTCTATAAATGGCCATATATGGTCCATTTTTATCTGACATCCCTGACTCGGACTTAAACTTTTCTCTCAGGTTTAAACCCACCAGCCATGCCTTCCTACCAATCATGACACTCCTTGACTGACCCAGTCCCCTGATGACCTCTAGTCTAGCCCATCTCTTCTGAAAGGCTTACTTGGGGGCACAGTTCTACAGCTGGAGACATTGAAAAGTAGAATGCTCTATGGAAACTTTGACTTGAAGGTTAATGTAGCAGAAAAGGCCCTGGCCTGAGAGTCTAGACATTTGGGTTGGCCGGTAACAACTGCACCATGAACTGGCTCGATGAATTTGCATTCCACCTACCAAAATTTCTGTTTACTCAGCAGTAAAATTAGGATAATAGCACTTAAACTGGCTATCTCATGAAATAAGACAACGGTGTGAAACAAATACTCTGTGACTACATGCTATGTAAGTGTGATCTGTTATTACTGCTACTGGCCCACACTGCTTTTTCATTATCATACACATCGATATTCCAGCAATCCTGCTATCGAGAAGCAATGACATTTATAGATTTAGATTTAAAGCTAGAAAATATAGGCAATATAGAGCTATGAATATTAAATATATGTGAATGCAAAAATGTGGGGAATATGAAGTTAAGTGACTTACCTAAGGTCACACATTTTCTATTTTCAAGACAAAACAAAACAAAGATACCGAGAAGTAATAGTCCATATGAGACAGCATAGTCTACTGAAGAGAGCCTTTGGCTGAGTCGGAAAGCCTGTGCAAGTGACTTAACTTTCCCAGACCCCAGTTTCCTCATGTGAATAATGAGGAAGTTGAACCTGATGGTTTCTAAAGTCCCTTCCAGCTCAAAATCTATGACTATGATTATATAATATAATGTGTAATATGATTATATTATATAAAAAGGTGCTTAGTGATCTGTACTAGAATTTGGCAGATAGAAGTAAACCTATTCTGTCCCTTGGGAGACTTAAACTCAAGTTTCTGGATGAAGAAAGCAAATTCAGCTACTCCCTGATATTCTCTATTCTCCCCTCCCTCAATCAGTATATTTCATTAACTTAATGCCCATTTCTCCCTTCTAGAAATTTAGTGCATAAAGAGAACTAAATTAGCCCACTCGCTGGTCCTTGTGGCATGGCAGGACCCTATGAGACAGGTTGCTTCTACAGAGAGGAGAGGTATTAGTCAGGAATGGAGCAGAGGCCAAAGTTATTTTGAATTAACTACTAATGGATAGGATTTCTATAGCTATTTTTTAATACCTGTACAATTTGATGAAAATCAGCCACAAGAGGAACTCAATTTTGTTTTTCATTAATATTCACTTTGTGAACATGAACAGATGATTTCTGGAAGCTCTCATTGCCCTTTTAATTTGTCTCTGTACAATGCGCCAGAGATACCACCATTATTAAACTGATTAGCAAGTTTTAAGAATCTTTTCTTGTCGATTTCTTCATTATTACTTATGCAGGACAATGTGTTTGGATTTTATGAACCAGACGGGCAGAGAATGGGAGGTAGGAGGGAGGAGGAGAAGGGCTCTGTTTAATAGAATCCAAATAAGTCCTAAATAACAGCCAACCTGTGTTGAAATTACACACCCCAAATTCCTTAAATCATTAGCTAATACTAAGCAGAATACTTAATCAGAAATGCTCTGCATTCTATGGATTATAAACTTCCTGCTTGGGAGGGGCTGAAGTTCTTAAAATCTCATTAATCTGACAGTCAACAGTCAATCAATACACATTTATCAAGTACTTACTTTATGCCAGGCACTATGATAAGCACTGGTGATACAAAGAAGGGCAAAAGACAGTTCCTTCCCTCAAGGAGCTCACAATCCAATGATGGAACCAATTTTTCCACCCTGGGTTAGAAAAAGTTCACAGAATCATAGATTTAGATTTGCGAGAGATCTTCAACATCTTCAAGTCCAGCCCCTTCTTTTTTCAGTTGAGGAAATAGTCTAAGAACATTGGAATACCTTCCCCAAGGTCAAATAGGGAGTAAGTCTCAGAGTCAGTATCTGAACCCAAGACCTCTGACCTAATTCAGCCCTTTAGTTGCAGGTAATTGTCAACAGCAAGGTTTTAGAAAGTGCCTCCTGCGTTGTAGAGGAGACCTTCTATACTACCTCTGTGTCTGCATTTGCAGACCTCATTTCATCTCTCTGAGACTCAGGTAACCCATCTAGAAACTGAGGAGTTTGAATGACGCTAATCTCTGAGATCCAAAGAAAGAGAAACTATTTCCTAAGACAACACGCAGTATAAGTAGCAAAGGCCAAACTAGAAGCTAATGCTTAGTCAAGTGTTGTTTTTACTACCTCCGTTTATTTTCATTTACTATGCTCTCTTTGTTTCAGAAAAGCCTGTAATAGCTGGATTTTGATTCTAGGAAAATAAGGCTCTGATCCTCAGAGTCATTAGATTATAAAAAGAGATCTGCCTCCTCGGCCACTCATTGTACAAGTGAATACTATCAGTAGAATTGTGGAAAGAACTCTAGATGAGAATTCTGAAGGAAAGTGCATTTATTATGCACTTACTGTATGCCAGGTACTGTGCTAAGCACTTTTCAGATTTCTTCTCATTTTATCCTCACAACATCTCTGGGAGGTAGGTGCTATTTTTAGACTTGTTTTACAGCTGAGTAAACTGAGGCAGATAGCAGTTTGTTGACTTGTCTGGGGTCACAAAGCTAATAAGTATCTGAGGCTGGATTTGAACTCAAAACTTCCTGACTCTGGACCCAGAGCTCCACCCACTGCACCACGAAGAAGACCTTTGGTCAGATCCTAACTAAATTTATACTTACCCCCTTCAGCTCCTTGAGGGTTGTATGACCTGTGCCTCAGGGAATCACAACTTGCACATCTTCTACTTTCTCAGGGTTTTAAAGGTGTCAGTAGAAGTCCAAGTCTCCATAGTGTTTGAGAATTTTCCTGGACCCCTGAAAATGGATCGTAGGATCGTGAATTTGAAGGGCTAAGGATAGCGAGTGACTTGTGACTCCATTGGCATGAAGAGTTCCTGGGTGAGGAAATTCCCTCCACTAAAGCAGATTGACATCTTCTCTGTAACCTAGTATTAGAGAGCTGTCTAAAACAGTAAGAGGTTAAGTGACTTGCTCACTCACACAGCCAGTATATGTCACAAGCAGGACTCAGAGCCTGGGAGATTAGCTCACTCTTTAGTGTGCCATGCTGTCTCCCTTGGATTTAGAGATGGAGATCAGTTTATAAATTCCATAGTCCAATTATCTTAATTTTACATAAAAGAAAAGTAAGCCCCAGAGATGGGAAGTGACTTACCTAAATTTGTACAATTACCAAGTGTCAGAGCTAGGATTTGAACCCAATCTTTTGACAAGAAATTCAGTGCTCTTTGGCCTTGCCTAGGGATTCAATTTGTGTCCTTCCTTATTTTGTCTGAGGATAGTGATAGGAGACACACAAATATATGACAGGCAGTTGGATGGGCAATCTACTGAATTAATCCATCAGTTCATACATCTTAGACAAGCCTTAGCTGATCCCAGTATTAAATAGGAGGGAAAAAATAGGTCACATTTTATTTAGCAAGCTACTTTCTATCACACACACACAGAGAGAGAGAGAGAGAGAGAGAGAGAGAGAGAGAGAGAGAGAGAGAGAGGGCTTCATCTTATATTACTGCCATTCGTGGAATACCACAATGTCCATGGAATCAAAATTGTGGGAACCCCAAGTCGGTCAGTCAAAAAAAATATTATGCACCTACAATGTGCTGGGTACTATGCTAAGCACTGGGATACAAAAGAGGGCAAAAAAATGGCCCTGTCCTCAAGGAGCTCACAATTTATTGAGAGAAACAACAAGCAAATGAGTATGTACAAGCAAACTATATACAGGAAAAACAGGAAATAATTAAAGACAGAAGCACTAGAATTAAGAGGAATTAGGAAAGAGTTCCTGAGTTCCTGTAGAAGATGAAATTTTACTTGAGACGTGAAGGAAGCCAGGGAAGCCAATAGGCAGAGATGGAGAGAGAAAATTCTAGGCGTTAGGGACAGCTAGAGAAAGTACTCAGAGCTGAGAGATGTCTTCTTTGAAGAACAGCAAACACACACACACACACAGTGGGTGGTTTTAAAACCTTTCTTCAACCACTCTCCCTACCTCAAACTCATCCCCCAACAAATACATGTTCAGATGAGAAATCCTCCAAATTCCCCTAATTTGGGTTGGGGTAAGTATGACCACTTAAATCATGCCCATAACGATGCCTATAACAACTAGAACCAGAGCACAAATTGCTCTCAAGCTTCAGTTTGCCTCAAGGAAGCACATAGAGCTAAGGTAGAGCAGAACCGGTTAAAATTTCCCTGCATTCCTGTTACTACACCTAGTTCTCTGTCCCCTTACTCTCTATTGCCTGAAGGGTTACATGCACACAGTGGTGTGCTGGTAAGCTTTCTGAAAAAAACAATGTGCCCATGAAGTACTTCTTAAGCTTAATCTGAATTATTAACATTTTCTCCATCACTTTCCTAAGTCTGGAGACTCTAGACAAGCAACAAAACAATAAGTTCTGATTTATGGCATTGCAGTTTCCAGCATGTAAACACTCACACTAAAAATTTAACAATTGGCCCTTATGAGCCAGTTTGAGCTGACCCCAGCACACTTCTGTAAGCGTACTACCCCAGATACAGAGGCCCACATGTAAGTACATTGTAACATGCATTAAAGAAAAAGGTTGCATGTAGTAGCACAGAGATCAAATGCAATACATAAAATTAAAGTTTGGGGCTATATATAAAAAGAGACATTAGTCATACTTCACAGGCACATAGCATGCAACGACATATATCACTTCACCCATTATTCGTATAGTGTATATCATCATTGACAAGTTAATCCTGGCACATACAGACTTCTTGCCAGTTCTCTACCTTCAATATCCTCAGACCCACTGTCTAATCCAGGCCTTGATAATGGCCCAAACTGAATGCTATTGTCTCCAGCCCTTATTGAGTCAATATCTCCAGGTAGACACAGTTCCTTTGGAGAACCCATAGGAGGAATATAAAATAGGCAAGGAGTGACCTCTAGATTCAGCCCTCCTCCTCTTTCTTAGCAGAGGTCTTTGTTAGGTCATGATAGCCATGGGAGGATTCCCTAGCCATCAAGAAAGTACCAGCAAAATTAAGCATAATTTTTCAGGGAAGGAGATGGACGTTCAACGAAATAAGGGAATTCCAGACCTTCATGATGAAAAGGCCAGAACTCAATGGAAAATTTGATTTCCAAATACAAAACTCAAGAGAGACATAAAAAGGGAAACAGGGGGGAAATCCCCCACAAACCTTATTAATCAATAGGGGCAAATTATTTGCATCTTTATATAGAATCACATCGTCTTATGTACGTTTTATATGTATACATATATATGTCAATCTTGAGAATAGTACAGCTATTATGACAATTGAAAAGGATACACATAGACTCTGAATGTCTGTATAAAATAACTGATATAAGGATAAAAAACATAATTAAGAGATGTAAAGGGAGGGCTTTAAGAGAGGAGGTAAGGAGGTAGTAGAAAAGGGTAAATTATACCAAATGAAAAGGCACAAAAACACATTTTAGTAGAGGGAAAGAAGGGAGGGAGAAGAGCAGCATTTGATCTTTACTGTCATCTGATCTGGTTCAAGAAGGGAATAACATACCCTGATAAGTATAGAAATCTAACCTGTCCTACAGGAAGTAGGAGG
>CM053625.1:102433925-102465063 GCA_028646595.1 Phalanger gymnotis
TTTGCTGCGGTGGGGCCTAAATAAATTTCTTGTTGTTTTCTCCTTAGAGAATCTCTCATACCTTGCAATTTCGGACCATTCAAACATATACATGATTATATTTGAGATCATAAATTCGGCCTTCCTACTACACCATCTGACACTTAACTAGCTAATATAAATGAGTCTTAGCTAGATATGACAGGTATGGTCAACAATGGATAGGTCACTTAATCCCTCTGTACCTCAGTATCCCATTCTGTAAAATATAGTGAGGCTCAAAAAAAAATCAATCAATAAATATTAAGTGCTAACCATTATGCTGAACTCTGGGGTTCCAAAGACAAAGGCAAACCAGTGTCTCCTCTCAAGAAGCTCACATTTTAAAGCAGACAACATGTACATATCTAAGTATATTCAGGATATATACAAAATTAATAAAAAGGCGATTTAAGGGAATTGTGGCTTGGGGAGGGGGTAGTCATCAGCAAAGGTTTCACATAGATGGAGAAACTGGAGTTGAATTTTGAAGAAAAGTAGGGATTCCAAGAGGTGAAGATGAGGAGGGAGCATTCTAGGAATGGGGGACAATAAGTGAGATAGTGCTAAAACAGGAGATAGAACATTATGTTTGAGGAACGAAAAGAAGGCCGGTACGTCTGGACCATAAGAAGTGACTACAAGGAAAAGGCTAAGGTGGGAGGGCACAGGTTGTGAAGAGCCTGAAATGCCAGACAAAGGAGTTGCTACTTTTCCTAGAGGTATTTTCCTTCCTTGTTTGTTATATATCTTCAGAGTTTAGCACAATGCCAGCAACATAGTAAGAGCTTAATAAATACTTCACAGTAATAATAGCTTAATAAGTAATAGCTTAATAAATGCTACCCACTAATAATAGCTAGCACTTTTATAGCCCTTCAAGGTTAGCCAAGTACTTTACAAATATTTTCTCATTTGATCCTCATAATCATCCTAGGAGGTGGATGCTGTTATTATCCCCATTTTACAGATGAGAAAATTGAGGCAGACAGAGGTTAAATGACTTTCCCAGGGTCATACGTCTGTTAAGTGTCTGAGGCAGGATTTTGACTTGGGCTTTCCAGATTCCAAGTCCTGTGCTCTATCCTCTGAACAACCTAGCTGCCTTCATAGATTCATTGATTCGTTTGCTAAAGGGATGTTACTGAATGGAGAAGCGACCTGGGTCACACCTGTGATTTAGAGAAACTACATTGGTTGCTTTGTGGAGTATGGATTGGAGGGGAGATAGAGTTGAAGCCGGGAAACCAAATATGAGAGCATTACAATTGTCCAGGAGAGAGGTGATAAGGTCTGAACTTGGGCGGTGGCCGAGTAAGCAGAGAGAAGAGGATACATAGAAGGAATGTTCTGGAGGTAGAAGCAACAAAATTGGCCACTGATTGGATATATGGAATGAGCAACCACGTGGAGCTGAGGCTGGCAGCTAGGTGGTGTGTGTTAACTGCAAGAATGGCAGTGCCCTTAACAGTTGGCTCAGATGAAACAATCCATGAAAATTATTGTGCAGACCTCTAAGTGCTATATGGAGACAAGCTAGTATTGTTGTTATTATTATTATTATTATTAGCTGTTTATTGCATGAAATTGTTAATTAAGTGTTAATATTTTTCAGCATCTATTTAACACTTTACATTTTAGCAAAATCTTTCTTTTCATCAGCCCACATGGCCATTCTAGGAAGTCACTTGAAACTAAGCCCCTTGCTACAGAAGTGAAGATCCTTCTCCCACTAGTTCACAGAATGATGATGACTTTGGGGAAACTTCTTTGACTGACTGTGCCTTAGTTTCCCCATTTGTCAAAAGGAGATAAAATCCCTGCCCTGCAAATAGTGAAAGAATGTTGAGAAGACTGAGAAAATGTGTTTAAAAAAGTAAAAAAGGTCTTTGAAACAGAATGAATTGCTTTCCATCCAAGTGCAAGACATCATTTTTAAAATTACTTTTCAAGAAAGTACAACAACCCAGGATTACATTCCCTGGTTCCCGAAAGCAAAGTCTTTACTCAGAGTGGCAACAGTCAAGTACATAGCTAGCATTATGTCAAACTCCTCCAAGGTGAACCTTGTGATCAGTCCAATTCATTTTCAAGATTTGTTCAATGGTGAAATAGTGCCCTATTTCAGAAATAAAGCTACGTACACACTTTCATGGCCTTGGCTCACCTTTTATCCATTGATACTCACAAGGATAACATTCTCCACAGTCAACCTGTTCTATTAAGAGTCAGATGTGGCTGCCCTTAATCCTCCAATTCAAGGTCATAATTTCAGATGATCATAGATTTGGAGCTGGAAAAGACCTTAGAGACCAATAAGGGCCTTCTCTCCATTTCACAGATGATAAACTGAGACACAGAGAAGTGAAGTGACTTGTTCAGACTCAGACAACTAGTAAGTATTTGAGGTGAGATTTTAACCCAGTACATCTGGACACCAAGTTCAGTGCCAGGTGTACCTGGTGGCAAATATCTACCAGGCAACGGAGGTACATGTTGACAAATGGCATTACGTCCACCAACAGAATTGAGAAGAGTGGAATTAGCCATCTTTGCTATTTTATCGCCAATTGAGGATGGTATCCCTGGTCTGTGCTTCTCATTCACTTTGGACTTTCCAGGCATTCTAACTGGCAAGATGAGGTGTTTTTCTTCATTTCCCACTTTTAGATGCCCACTTTAAGCTTTTTTTTTTTTTTTACTTTTTGGGCTTAGTTGTGACTTTGCTTATGGGTTAGGGAAAGTCACTTGGCACAGAGGCTCTGGCCTTGGTCAAATGTTTGATCTTATATAGCATGAGGTCCTTTTGGAATATGTCAAGGATATTGCTCAGCAAACTGAAGGCTTTGCAGATATATTTCATACACGCAGACTATTTTATTAAGGTGAAGGAGGGTGAAGAAGAGGAGGGTCATGAATCTGCCAAAAAGTAGCTTTGCTTTTGTTGTTATATTTGATGCAACGAAGCTTTGTCAAATTGAAATAAATATTCATACGATCAAGCATTTATACGAATACTAAAGATGGTTCCATGAATGAGGCACTCACCTGTTCTTTTAGGCGAGCTATTCACACCTTCCACAACTCTAGGCTGCTCTAACCTTGGACCTTAATCAGCCTTTCCAATATATCTGGTGCTGAACAAAAAAGAATCCTCTCTACAGACAAGGGTGCTGTTCACAAAAAAGCATCTGCTCTAGCTGAAGGACCAGTGACATGCTCACCTTCCATCCACCAGGACCCACAGGGTCCTCAGATTTGGGTTGGCCCATCAGACAACACAGAGAGAATTGTCAAAGTAAGGAAGTCCCTGCGTAGGGAGAACCGGAGTGCAATTATCAGTGACTCTCTTAGCAGCAGCACTAGACCCTCAGAGTGCAGAAAGACTTTTCCGAAGGAGGAGGACAAAGGCAATGAAGAAACAATGGCCTAGGTATCAGTCTACTGCACGACAGCTGATGGTTGGGAACAGGCTATTATGAGCTTTTGAGCAGGCTTGGCTATGAACCACAGAGCTTATGATTTCCATCTTATTCACTCTTTACTCATTTACAAGATAAATAATTTTGAGATGTAACTAAAATTATTTTACAATCTTTTAATCACTAAAAATTGTGTATAATTATTATACCTGCACTCCAGTGCCAAGAACTGCTGTGAAACACTGGGCTGCTCCAAATGTAGAGAGAAAATGCCTCAATTCTGCATTAATTAAAGAATTTTTTTTTCAATTCCTGTCCATTAGCAGCCACCATGCTATGGCTATGAATGGTCATTATTACAGACAGAAATAGGAACATAAATTTACTGCTAATGAAAATGTCAGTTGGAGGTGCAGTCTATCATATTGGCTAGTGATATGGGGAGACGTCCCCCCCTTGCTGTGTCCTATCTTCCTAGAGTGTCTAAAAGACCAATGCAGAAGGTTAAGCATATATCATGTATCAATAACTGAGAAGCACCTTTACAATATTTTGAGGTTGATACTCGTTTCACTAGTAAAAATTCTATTGATTTTTTTTTAATTGACCCACTACTTATCAGGCATTGCAGGGGCTTGGCCTGTGGAACCTCTTTGACCTTTGACCCTGCCTACAAGACCGGTTTTTGTCAGGTAGGAAACAAATGAATTTGGTGAACTCTCTCACATGCCCCTCTGCCTCTTTAGGAGTCAGGCCTGTGCCCTCCCTCCTCAACACGCACAGAATCTCTAGAACTGTCTCCCATTGCAGTCTGTGGCACTCAATCGGTCACGGTTTTTAAACCTCTCTCAAAAACGTACCTTTCTGATTTAGCTTTTACTGCTTAATGAATTTAGTGTTTGGGTTATGAGCTCCAGTGGTGGCTCCTCTGTTGATTAGTTTTATTAGGGGAAGTACCTTATGCTGGTGCTTTGTAGCCTGACGGGCACTGGTGACCACCCTGCTTAAGCAGTCCCATTTTTATGGCCTTGAGCTGATAGAAAGCACTTCTGATTCTAAGGAAGACTCTGATTTTAGAGTCTCATTACTGAAGTTCAAACTTTTCAAGGCAATGAGCATGCTTGAATGGTTGTTTCCTTTCTTCCTTCCTTCCTCCCTTCCTCCCTTCCTCCCTCCCTTCCTTTCTTCCTTCCCTCCCTTCCTTCCTTCTTCCCTTTCCTCCTTCCTTTCTTCTTTTCTTCCTTCCTTCCTTCCTTCCTTCCTTCCTTCCTTCCTTCCTTCCTTCCTTCCTTCCTTCCTTCCTTCCTTCCTTCCTTCTTTCCCCATTAAAATGTAAGCTCATTATAAGTCAGGCTTGTTTCACGTATGCTTGTATCCCTAGGGCCCAGCACACATGGAAGACACTTAATAAATATTTGTTGGTTGATTGATTGAAAGACTCATCTCTTAGAGGTGCTGTGTCTGCTTTGGGCAGCAATCAACTTTGACCAATTCTTACCACTGCACTTTAGATCTGCTGTCCGTGATCCAGTAATTAAATAGCTACATCTCACACAGGACCACTTAGGTGGCACAGTAAATAGAGCACTGGGCCTGGAGTCAAGAAGGCCTAAATTCAAAATCTAGTCTCAGACTTGCCAGCTGTGTGGCCGTGCCCAAGTCATTTAACTCTGCCTCAGTTTCCTCATGTGTAAAATGAGCTGAAGAAGGGAATGGCAAACCCACTCCAGTGTCTTTGTCAAGAAAACCCCAGAAGGAGTCATGAAGAGTCTAACACTACTGAAAACAACTAAACAACAACAACAAATTCCTCAATGTAGGGAATTCTCCTTGCCAATTTAATTTCCTAGTACTTGGTAAATAAATCCTACAGAGGCACACACCACCAAATGGTATAGAGTATCTTGCACAGCCACATGGGTATCCAGCCTCAGAGGGAGGACTTAAGTCTCGGTCCTCTTGACTCCCCAACTCAGCACTTTCAATCCGGGAGGGGAGACCTTCAGAGTTTCTGGCCAGAACAGAAACAATTGCTATTTACATTCACTCTGAGCCACCAAAACCTAAACAATGAGGGAATAAGGTTTGGGCTGGGACACAGATTGATTCTTTTGTGAAGGCTAAGTAAGACATCTTCTGCCTCAATTCTTATCTAGCCTTTAATCACTGAATGGGTGTTGCCTCAGACCAGGCCAACTTATCCCACCACATCCAGGCCATGGCCAGTCATCCTGACCTATGCCTGACCACTGGACTCTGATGACTCTAGAGAAGACAGAGAGGCTGATGACTTTGCACAGCTCTGCCTCACTTAAATATAATCCACTTGCAAGTCAAAACATCACTCTCTTGATGTCACTGGTCCTCTTCCATAATGAAGGACGAACGACAACAACAAAACTCAGCACTTTACCACACCATACAGTCATAAAGTGAATTACAAAATTCTGAAACTCCATGGTACTTTATAGCTTAACAAGGACTTTCTTTCTCATAATGATCTCATTTTATCTTCATAACAACTCTATGAATTAAGTAGGGTAGGGATTATTCTCCCATTTTACAAAGGAGGAAATAAGCTTCAAAATGTTACCTAAGTTCACAGAGGTGGTGAGTAGCCAAGCTTGAGTCTTTCCATTTTTAGGTCAGGACTCTTTCTCATTCCCCTAGTTGGTTGATAACGAATGGTTAAAATGAACACTTGGGGCACTGGGCACCTGATACAGGCCACTAGGTATATTACAGTTGCTTAATAAACACTTGCCAACTAAAAACCTAAGTGATGTCACTCAGGCAAGGAAGAGGCAAGCAGAAGGATAGGAGATTTATGAAGAATTATTATTATTTAGCTCTTGGTGATGGGTAGGTTTGCTGGCCTGAATATCAATAGCATTCCCAAAATACTGCCGTGCTATTTTTCCGTTTTTCCTCCAAGAAAGAACTTCCTGACAGGCTGTGTTGAATGACTTTATTTTAGAAATAATATGTCAATATATTAAAATGACTGTCAGCAACTAACACACAACACTGATTCCAGTTTAAGAAAGACAATTGAATTCAGTCAAATAACTGGTGGGTTTTTTTACATGCTATCCAATAATGAGTTTGACTATATTTTTAACTTTCTGACCAGCTAGAATGGTCCAACTCATATAATGTGGTGCTGGAAGGGACCTCAGGTACTATTTATTCCAACATTCTCATTCTTATATGGAGTAAGGGATATCTAAAGAGGGGAAGAAACTTAATAGTAGTCTCAAGCACCCTATGTTCCAGGGATGGAGGGAGGAGGAAGGTTGTCCAATCATATACCTAGATATCCAATTATTGCCACTATTATAATTATTCCTGGTACCCAAGAAAAAAGTCCATACAGCTACTTCTGCAGGCTAGCAGAGGTGAAATCAGTCCAAAGGTATTATTGAGAGGACAGCAGCTCATTCTGGCAGGTAGGAAATGATGGCTCATCTGGCAAACGTTCAGACCCAATTGTGGTTTGTATTACCTGATGTCCAAAGGAGCAGATGCTAGTAGAAAATCAGGCAAAGTCTGACCCAGAAGCAGAGCTGAAGCTCCAGCTTTGTGAGGTCCCTCAGGCTGAACTCCAATCAGGTGACTCTCCTTCCTGAGCTTCAAGGGCTGTCTTTCTTCCTCTTCCACCCTTCTCTTGATCCTGTTTCTGGCTTTGGGACTTCCAAGCCTTGCCCTGCCCAGGGACCTTCTCCCATGCCCTTTTCATCTTCCTTTAGTATGTTATCTTCTCCCATTAGAGTGTAAGCTGTTTGAAGGCAGAGACTGTCTACCTTTCTGGCTGTGTTTGTATTCTCTGAACTTAGCACAGTGTCTATAAGTGCTGTGTAAGTGCATGCAGTAAGTGCTTGATAAATGCTTATTTTCTTCCTCTCTTTCTTCCCTTTCTGTTCTCTACATGTTCTGCCTCCATCCTACAACCAAATATAATCTCAACACTTCCATTCTCTCTAAGGTATAAATAACTACCAAAGAAATAGATATTTACTGAGAGATCCTATGTGCCCAGCCCCGTAGCAGGCACTGTAGATGATAGAGAAAAAAGGATTCAAATTCCACATCCTCAATCAGTATGAGGCATAAATATGAAAAGTAGGATAACACATAGTAGATTGAAATACCAATTGAAAGTTATATAATTAAGGTCAGAAAAGAAAGAAATTTGAGTACAGACATTAGACCACTAAGGACTGGAGTGATTAGGGAAAACGTCTGGAATTAGAAAGAACTGAAATTGGGTCTTAAAACTGCAAGTGGAGAAGATACTAGCTGTTCAGTGGACTTCTCCTCCCAAGGTTAGAGTGCTTAGCTAAGAGGAAAGTAGAGTTATCTCTACTTTTTATCTAACAGTTTGGGGAGGATTTGAAGGACCAAGGTCTGACTAAGCCTATGGATCCGATCAGCTTTTTCCAGTAGTAATCCTGGACTTTACAATGCGCTCAAGAGATTATCGAGAGTGGGACTTTTATTCTAACTAGCACAACTTTTTTTTCTTAAACACAAGCTTCTGAGGGTATGACCAATTCCCTTGTCCATTCAGAACAGACATCCTATGGGAAACAGGGAGGTGTCTATGCCTCATTCTCATGTAAAAAACAATGGAAATGTGGTTTTAATCTGATTGCTATATCAGGGCCCAACATTTATTTACATGGAGCAGGTGATTTGATTGATTTACTCAGCCACCCTTATGTGTGGGCAATAGTCAGGGCATCAAAGGCCTAATGCCATGGCCAGGGCGGCAGACAAGGGAAGGCAGTAGCAGACAAGAAATCCCAACAGGATGTCAGTGGATGCAACAGAATCATCTTTCATGGGGGCCCCCTGCTGCTTATACCAAACCCTTGCCGATTTTGCTATTTAAAGGGGGCAAGTTCCAATTTATTCCCGTATCAATTCCGTACATCGTTTACCTCAGCACTGATTGTATCATTTGCAAATTAGCATTAGGCAGCAATTTCTGGTTCAGTATAAAACTATTTAGAAATCTAACCAGGAAATTGAAAGATGTAGTAAAACACCAACATCAGGGCCGAACTTAATTCACTTCCTTATCTTCTTGTTACATATTGACGTATTTCAGGCAATTTGAAAACATCTAACTTGTCTTCCATGTGTGCAAATCAGATTATTGACAATGAAAGCAATTTCACAGGTTATTTAAATGCTAGAGTAATATCATGGTGGGATCTGTTTTTTGACTTCCATTTGCCAGGATATTTGGCTTTTGTTTGCCAGGAATAGAGATGCTTCCTATTTAATCCAAGAGATTTCACCCTGATTTCAGCAGCAGTCTTCATATCATGGCTTCCCAAGGAACTAGCAGGCTTGGCTCTGGCTACATTGTTCCTTCACAGCTTCCTTCTTTGACATCTAGCCCTGGGCCACCTGTCCGGGTTCCCTGCTTGACCCAGATGTAGGCGTCTGCGGCAAGTGCCTATCCCTAGTATAAAGATATCCGAGGAGATATCTGTTCGCTGCCCTCCATGTCTGACCCTAGGTGCCCTCAACCACTTCTACCAGCTTTTTCTCAGGAGGCTTATGAAGAAGGATCTTTAAAACACTTAAAATCCATTCAAGTTCTATTCTTATGTGCCTAAATTGCCATTCTTAGTGCACATCCATTTGCATCAGTTTTCTACCCTCCTTTAAACATCACGTTTCAAAACGGCATGATTACTCTGAATGCTGGTTGTCTTAGTCACTCCCTTGTTCAGTTTTTCTGGCTCACATCCCAATACCCCTCAGAGAGGGGTACATGCTCTCTTCCCTTAATCATCAAAGTTCCATATTTTACCCTTCCAACTGATTCCTTTATTGCCTCAATCCTATTTCTAAAGCAGGCCTCCTCTGCAGATGTCTTACATGTTTAATTCCCAGACTACCCTATCGCTCTCCTACTTCCTCTTTTCTCAAAGTCCAACACCGTCCACCCCTCACCCTCCACCCTGAGTCTCAAAAATTTCTGGAAAATTCACATTTATTCTTAACTTCTCTCTGTGTCAAGGGGAGTTGTGTATGTGTGTGTATGCGTGTGTCTATATATATTATATATATGTATATATATATGTCTTTTTATGCATGCATATATGCATGTATATATGTGTGTATATATATATATATAAAAAAACACGTTTTTATTTTCCATATATATCTTCTTGTCTACCTTAACACTGTGCAAATGGGCATTGTTTTCAGCTAGTCTTTTCTAAGCAAACCTGGCAGGTGGGAGCCCACCTTCTCAGACATTTCTTATTCTGGAAAGCTCAGCAGGCTTTCACCTCATTCCTCCATCATTGTCCTTCAGATTCAGTGCTGGGCATAAGCCACTCCCTCCTTATCACTGCACCAGCTGGTTTAGCTTGTGACATCCTGGTACTTTGCTCCTCTCAAGCTCTCTCTTACTCTTCTAAGAGACATTTTGCTTTTCTTTTCTAAGGGTAATGACCCCTCCCACCAGGATTCCAAGTGTGGAAGATGAAACCTCTGATTTCTCTCCCTCCTCTCAACTCTCACTCCCCTTCCTTAATAAAATTATAACATAAAACCATCACTCCAAACTGTGCTCTGAGTTTGCCCTTCCCAGCCCCCATCACTGGGAGGCAAATACTCTAGCTGTTTTTCAATTCTATTGGTCTAACTGTTCTATAAGGCAATAAAGAGAGAGAGAGAGAGAGAGAGAGAGAGAGAGAGAGAGAGAGAGAGAGAGAGAGATTGTGTATCCAGTTGGCAGTATCCAGAAATAACATGTATAAAAAAACAGAATTAAGAACAGTTTGATGAGCTGGACTCTGTTACAGAGACAGCCTCCATATATTCTGTGGTTTTTAATTTCTTCTCAACTTCTTCCAATCTCTTTCTCCTATTCCAGGTTGAATCATCATATCATCTAAAATATGCCCCGTGGGTACAGTATAGGTCACCCAGACACTTATGCGCTCCATGAGGAAATGCAGATGTGACCTGTAAGTGGGATAGTTAAAGACATTTTCTTTTGTCTTTAGCTTCTAAACTAGCTCAGAGGGTTTAGGATTGAAGGGATATGTGGCAGACCATTATGTTGACTCCTATCACACTTCAATCAATAAAGAAGTTGCCAACTTTTATCCTAGGTTGCTTTAGGATGCCAAATTCATTGTAATGATTGTCCAGTTCTTCCATCTCGTTATAAGACAAATCACGAAATTCCCAATCTGGCCAGAGCTTTGAGTCATAGCCAAGACCCACCTGGGCATTGATCGTAGGCTATCAGTCGCTGAGGCTCTCACTTGCAAAGACTCCATGTGGACATTTAGTTAGACCCTAAGGAATTCATCACCAATGCCCTATCCCTAACTCACTATTTAACCATGGGCAAGTATCTTTTTTACTTTGGGCTTCCAATTTCTAAAATGAAAGGCTTGGGAGATGAGGCAATTTCTGATGCCACTTCTAGCTCCAAAATGTTCTGATTCAACGAATGTTTCTATGACTCTTCCTCCTCTCTCAGATTGCTTCTCTCTTATAGGAATTATTTAAAAAACACAATGAATCACAAAATTAGTCTCAGAGCTGGAAACAAATTAACAAACCATGTAGTCAAACCCACCAGGCCCAAGAAAGAAAGAACCCTGACTACAACATACCCTGACAGGAGATTGTTCCATCTCTGCTTGAAATCAGCTCCCAAGTTAAAACTGGCCATACTGATGTTAACCAGGCCAACCCTGTGATCCCTTTACCTCAGTGTTTCGGCCCAATTTGGGGGAAGACAAAGTTGTCCTCAAGTTCAAGACCCCCCCAATATTCTGTTTCCCCAAACTTACTCATTATATATCCCTCATCCACGGGTTTTTCTAACTCCTAAATATTTCCAACCAGTGAGAAAACAAAAACAAATAAACAAGAACAATTTATTGGGAGAAATGAGATCCAAATGTTAAATTCTCACTTGGCCTTCAAAGGTACTTTCTTTTCTTCTCAAACATCAATCCTTTCTTCTACATCTAACTGCTCCTACTAGCTGCCACATTCTCTTTAAATACCTTCCTCAACCAGCTCCTCTCCCAGCTGTGTTGACCCCCTATATTAAATATGAGCACGTTAAGAATCTGTGAATTCCATTTGCTTCATCCTATCATAGAACATTAGATATGCAAAGGGTATCAAAAGACATTTAAAGGAACCTTTTCATTTTACAGTTGGGGAAACTGAGCATCAGAGGAGGGAAGGGACTTGCACAGGGTCTCATACTATCTCCCAATTCAGTATCCTCTCTATTGAAATGCCTACTTCCTCTCAAAGATGGAAGGAGAGCTGTGTGGGGGAAGGTAAGATATGCAATAAATACTTAGCTGGCATTCTGTTCTCTGTGGTTCCAAAAAGCCACCTGTCATGGTCAAAGAGCTAGATGGCACTGGGAGGCTGGTTCTGTACGGTACTTTGAGGTGAGAAATAAAAACCACTCCTTAATGGGACTGTAGGCCCCTCCACATGACTCTGGGGTAGGCTGGTATGCCATCTTTATCTCTGCCTGCTGTAGAAGCCCCGAGAATGCAGGCTGGGCATGAAAACATGCAGGCCTGGGTTTGAAACCTGGCACTATGCTACAAGATGATCTTGGGCAAAGCATGGCCCCTCTAGACCTGTTCCTCCTCTATAAAATGCAGGCCAGAAGAGAGTACGCAGATCATAGGTTGAAGGCCTGGAGTGAACTTTGGAAGTTATCTGGGCCAGTCCCTTCATTCTGCTCTTAGGAAAGAATGAGACCCATAAAGATGACTTGCCCCAGGTCACAGAAAGTTGGCAAAGGCAGCGTTCAAACCCAAATTAGCTGATTTTCTAAACCCCCAGTTCATTCCACTCTACCTGACTGAGCAGGTGTTTCCCTCCATACCCTACAAGGGTCCATCCAGCCTATCCCTGAGGAGATCCCTCAGGAGAAGCTTACTACCTCCTGATGAAGCTCATACCTTTGGAGCTCTGGTTCTGAACTTTGCTTTATATAGGTCTGAGGTCAGCCTCTTAACAGTGTCTACCCGGGTTACCTAGGATCTTAAAAGATGAAATGTAATATTAAGGGGCTGCTGGATCTAGAAGAGTTAACAATTGATGTGGCAGCCACAAAGTACCTCCATGATCTTGGGCTTCAGGAAGGGATGTCTTCCTGGTGCCTGGGTCTCTGCCTGGGGAGACCCTGTCATTCAGGAATCATTTATTAATCACTTGAGTGTGCTTGGGCCCTTAAATACTTATTGAAAAAACAGGAGCAGCTAGATGGTGCAGTAAAAAGAACATCAGCCCTGGAGTTAGGAGGACTTGAATTCAAATCCAGCCTCAGACACTTGAAACTTACTAGCTGTGTGACCTTGGGCAAATCATTTAACCCCAATTGCCTTGCCTTCCCCCCTCCAAAAAAAAGTTTTAAAAAGGGGTTTTTATACTTACATTTGCCAGGATATCTGTCTTTTGTTTGCCAAGAATAAAGATGCTTCCTATTTAATCCAAGAGATTTCACCCTGATTTCAGCAGCAGTCTTCATATCACGGTCTAATTTCTGTACTCAAACTTGTCCTGCCCTGTGCAATTCATTAGGGCTGCATAGAGGTGGAGAGAAAGAAGGTGGAGGTTTGGGAGGAAGATAATGAATCCTTCCTGGTTCTTAGAAATTGCCTCCCTTCTTCCTACCACCTCATTTGGGTTTCATTCCTCCATCTGTTCTCTATCACTGAGGCAGGCTCTCTCTCTCTCTCTCTCTCTCTCTCTCTCTCTCTCTAACTCCCCTAGTGAATGTTTCTCTTGCATTAGGTATTTTCCTCTTCCTCTCCTTTCACTTATCTTGTTCAGAACCATGTTTCCGCTTCACTTCCTGGTCATTTTAACAACAGCATCAACAATATAGCACTTCCTATATGCTAGTCGCTGCAGTAAGCACTTTACAAATATCATCTCGTTTGATCCTTACATCAACCCCAGGGGGGAGGTAGATACCATTATTGTCTCAATTTTACAGATAAGAAAATCGAGGCAAATGGATTAAAGTGACTTGCCAAGGGTCATACAACTAGTAAGTGACCGAGGTCAGATTTGAATTCAGGTCTTCCCGACTCCAGGGCCCAGGATTCCACTCATTGTGCCACCTATTCACCTCAACTTGTGCTACTTGCACTCCATTCATCTTCCTCGTTCCCCTCCCATCAGAACTTAGACTCTGTCCCTAAAATCTTAGGCTCAAATTGGTGAGATTTGGCCTAATCTTGACTGGATCCAGGACTCCACAGGTCTTCTCAATCATTTCTAAACCAAACCTACATTCGCATGTCACCTCTCCTGTCTCCCGCTAATGTATCATCTTCCCCATTATGATGTAAGCTGCTTGAGGATAGGCACTCATCTTCCTTATTATAATCTTATTCTTGGTGATGAGCACGGTGACTGGTCAGTAGTAAGGGCTTATGACTTTCATTCATTCTCCTTACGATTGTAATGATTATGATGATGGAATGGAATCATAGAATCATGAGCTAGAGGAGATCGTAAACATCAGTTGGTCCCTTAATTGTCTCATTTCACAGATGGGTAAACTGAGATCTGGAGAAAGAAAGTCACTTACTCAAGCTTAAGCAGTGGGTGATGATATGCTATCAGAAGCAGATTGAGATGATAATAATTAGTAAAAGTACATTGTGAGGAGGTAGGAAAATGTCATTCCCTCATTTTACAGATTACAAAAAGGCTCAGGGCAGGCCAAGTGACTTTCGTGCAGTAACTTGAGCAAGGATCAGAAGAGCCAGGGCTTACTTGAATCCACATCTCCTGTTATAAGTCCAGTGAACTTTCCACTCTATCATATTGGGTTTTTATCCATATCTCAATGAAGATTGAAGAAAGGAGATGCTATTTCTGCATTTTACTGGTGGAGCAACTGAGGTATGAAGGGACAACTGAAGACCTCTCAGGTCTGTGGTACTATTAAGATGAGAGCCCCTGGCCCTCCTACAGGATTTGGCAGCCTCAATTAGCAAACAGTCTGAGGGTAGTGGCCAGCATTTCATCTTGTAATGAACTACACTGTGGGTGAGTAATCGCTGATCCCATGGAGCCTGTTCTGCTTACACAGCCCTCCCTGCCAGCCCAAGTTCATTATTCTGCAGAGTTGTTTAGGAAACAAATGAGAAGCACGTTATCAGAAACAATCACTGGATCCTAGGTTCTCTTTGTGGCTTAGCCTTGGAATTTGAACCTTGGGTACATGGGTAGAGAAGAGGAATATGCTGTTTGGCCATTTCAAATTGGCTGCTTCTTAATATTCTCCTACGTCACAGGCTGTACGTTCTTTCCAGAAAGCTGAGCACACACCAAAAAATATTTTCGTAACTTCCCCAATTATTCCTTTGCCCATGCCCTCCCCACTAGCCAGACTGGACCACTAGCTACTCCCCAAACAACCTTATGCTTGTGCCCTACTTCGAGGACTTAATTCTCCCTTCATCTTCATAGTTGGAAATCCTCCCTATACTTCAAAGCCTAGTTCAAAGACCATTTCTAAACTCCATGGGCATCAGTTTCCTCAACATTAAAATGAGAAAACTGGACTAAATGATCCCCAAGGTTTCTCCCATCTCTAAATCTATTAGAGGATGATGATGGTGATCGTAATGATGATGAAGGAGAAGAAGATGATGATGATGTGGTTGACAGCTCACATTTGCATAAAGCTTTAAGGTTCATAAATCGCTTCCTACACAACACCCATGATATGATGGGTGAAATATTGGACTTGGAGTCAGGAAGATCTGGAATCAAATTCGGCCTCAGATATTTGCTAGCTGTGGTGATACCTAGTAAGGCACTGTATCTCTCTGGGTCTTCATTTTCTCCTCTCAAAAATGAGAGGGTTGCACTAGATGACCTCTAAGGTACTTTCCAGCTCTAGATCTCTGATCCTACAAACCTTGTGAGATGGGTGCTGCCTTTTGTATTGTAAATATTATTGAACTTATTTCAAAAATCAGGAAACTGAGACTCAGAGAAGCTACGTGACTTGCCCAGGATGACTCTTCCATACCTCTGAAGTGAAGGATGATAACCCTTTGTTTGACCTATGAACTTATCACATCGTAACTGATACCATTTTTTTTGAGTACATGTCTTCTCCATCCACACTAAACTGTGGACTCCAAAGGGACAAGAGCCATATCTTCTCCTTCACTTATGTGTGCTGCTAAAAGCAGAGAAATGCCTGCTCCATAAGTGTTTGCCAAATGAATCGATGCCATGGAATTGAATTGTTTTTTCTAGATGTCATTAAACCTGATAACCTTAGCTGTTCACTGAGTAGTCTCTCAGAATCATCTTCCCAGAGATGGAAACACATGAGAGCTAAACAAAGGCATACCATCTTGCTTGAGAGAAAAGAGCGGGGACTCATTCAGGAGCCAGGAAGGAACACAATTCCTAAGACCCAGCCTCTTCTTTCTTCAATTATTTCCTCCAGTGTTCTTCACTTGGCTCTTTATGGCCCAAGACCCAGAAGAGCAGGAACTTACAACAAAAGCCTTTCAATACATCACCACATGGGGCAGCTTGATCAACCCAACAAAAGACATTTATTAAGCACCTACTATGTGCCAGGCATTGTGCTAAGCAAGGCGAAACAGAAGGACAACAACAAAACAATCCTAGGCCTTGTGGAATTCACTTTCTATCAGGGGAAGAAATATATACAAACCAGATCACAAGGCTTGGCAGAAAGGAAATCTAGATTCTTGTGGTTGGTCCAGCCTTAGCTAAGACTATGGGCAAATTGAGATAGGGACATTGGAAGGCTGTTCTCCACGTGGTATTGTTTTCTCAGGCAGGAAGCAGCAGAAGAGACAATTAGTGAAGGGTGGTTAGAGCACTGTGCTGTCGCTCAACTATACCACTATCCATCAATCAGCTATCATTTATTAAGTGCCTACTGTATGCCAGCCACTACACTAGCTGCTGAAGTTAGAGAGACAAAGACTGAATTAGCTCCTGAATTCCAGAAGCTTATATTCACTTGGAGAAAACATGCGCACAAATATGCAGACATAAACGACATATAAAGAAGAATTATCACAGTACCAATAAAAGAAGGTGGAGTTTGGGGCACGTGGGCCTGAGTTCAAGTCTTGTGCAAATTCTAACTTTGAGCAACTTACTTAAGCTCTCTAGGTCTCAGCTGCCTCCTTTCTAAGGTGAAGGGGTTGGACCAGATGACCCTCCCAGTTCTTTGATCCTAGAGATAAGGACCATTGGACAAGCCATTTCATTGGTTTGGTGTCCATATCTCCCAGATGTAGGCTGACACTTCTACAGATGAGAGTTGAGGGGACCTGAGTAGGGTCACACAGACACTCTGCATTGGAACCTGGAAAGCCTCATATAGGAAGAGGCATCGAGCAAAGCTGTTCTCTTTGGGTCTCAATTTCTGCTTATGTAAAATCAGAAAACTGGACTAGGTGATTCCCTAAGACCCCTATTTGGTTTTAACATTAAATGAGTCTATGATTTTTCTGCTCCCAGAACACTGAGGACTGGGAGCTGGCCTTTGTTGAAATGAAGGAGGGACTTCTGGGAAAAAGGCCATGGAGTGTTCAAAAGGAGGCTATGGCTCACCTGGAATCATTCCCTGCTTAATCCACCTGCATTTGTTTTTATATCACTTGACTGTTTTGTTAACAAGATTTTTTTAGGGGGATGAGAGGTGCTGGGGAGGATTATCTATTTTTCTGACAGACTCTAATCCTCAGAACATGGTATACCTTCAACCTGGGTGGGAGAAAGGAGCAGATTCTGATGCCCAAGAGCACGGGGTGTAAGCGTGCTCATGCATGCCCTCATGCACATCTGCTAGCTCCTACATTAAAGCTTTCAGACGCAACCCTTACTGTGACAAACCCAATAATGAAACAGAGTTCTCAGGCAATTTTCCTTCAAATTAAGAAAAAACAAATATTTCTGTGAGGAAGAAAATCCAAGGAGCAACTCAGAAAGTATGTGGTTAAGTCTCTCTTACCAATTTACAATATAAAAACATCTCATGCATATAAAAGTGAGTTTTTGTATCAGCGGAATCGTATACAGTACTGGGTGCTTCTATAGACTCAGGTTGGTACATATTTACGCGTAGAATGCACACAGGATTATGCTAGGGCCAAATACTGAAAGAAAACATGCGGTAAATGGTTGCTTTAATAAGTCCTGTTCCATTGAAAGGAAATAAAACCTGAGTATTAATGAGATATAATTATATATTTAAAATCTTTTCCCTTGTGCAGTATATAGAATTAATGCCAGTAAACTCACAAACTGCAACATTCTACTCCATTACATCTGCAATGATTAGAGATAGTTTGAACATCTGGCATATAATCTGTGATAGAAAACAGCATTCTGCACTTTAATGGACGTCTGGAGGCTACACATATCTGATTTTATTTCTTTCTGTTAACTCTTTCCTAGGAGATGAAGGTTATATGTAAGAACTCTCTCTCTCTCTTTCTCCCTCTCTCTCTCTCTCTCTCCCCTCCTTTTTCTCCCTTTTTTTTCTCTCCCTCTTCTGAGATCCTATTCCCCACACCAGGGCTCACTTCTAATTCACCACTTGCTGGATATTTTGAAGTGTGAAACAAAAATGGAAGCCACTTGGATTTGTCAGAAGTTATTTATAAACGACACAATTGAGCAGCATTAATATTCAGATTTAAAAACCTTTAAGAACCTCTACCAATGAAAATGAGGACAATTTCCTCATTATCGGTGAAATCAAAAACATTAAAATGAAGCAGTCCTCACGGTTTCTTCAATATTTCAAAGGCAGTCTGCAGATTCTCTCTTAATTTGGCTCCCTTTCATACTCTTGTACATGATAACTTGCCTGTCGAGGCTAAGGATTTCAATATTTGTACATTTTTGATGTCTCTTAAGTGTGAGTATGCAAGAATCTCTTTGACGGACATTGGCTTTCATTGAAAAAATTAGGTTATTTCTCTGTCTGGTGTAGGGTGTGTTTAGCCCCAAGCTAAACATGTTAGGTTTTAGCCCTACTGCCATTCTGTGGGGAAAAGACAGATTCTTGGTTGAAAAAGAAAAGACTAAGGGCACTGTCTCTTGCTGTATTTATTGAAATATTAGCTAATACCAACAGCTAAGGAAACCTTGAAATTGGACTCTATGAATAGTAATTAAGAATGATTGAAGAATAGTCTCCATAAAGATCTATGTCACTGCTGAGAGGCTTTAGCACGTAGGATGACCTGAAATATGAGAGCTCTAGAGGATCAGTTTGGTATGAGAACATGTATGGAAAAATGCCAGTGGTAAGTGGATTTGGGGGGGAAATAATCACTTGTATGTCCTGGATTTAATGGGCTCCTTACTGTATGAGGTAATAAAGGCAATAGTTACAGAACATCCCTGCTTGAGAAGTGATCATAACTACAGGTGTAATAAGAAGAAGGATTAGGCCTTCAGACCCTTCCAGCAATAATTCATATGGGAATGAAGATGCCTTAATGACTAAAATGCCTCGCTTGGGGCCTCAGAAATAGAGTTCATAGAAAAGAAAAAAAGCAGAGATGACTCATTGAAATTAAAAGTGGGAGAAGAGATAAGAGTGGCTAAGGACAATTCATTCATTCATTCATTCATTCATTCATCCTTTCATTATCCACTCAAAAACATTTATTAAAATACATTCTGTATGCAGAGCAATGTGCTAAGTGCGATGGGACATAGAAAATTTGGATAAGGCTGTCTTTGCCTTCATTGAGCTTATAGTCTAGTAAAGTAATGCATTAGAACTCTGCCTTCCAATGTTTCTTTGGTTTGAGGATTCCTGGATCCTTCACTGACTCTACCTTGTCTCTTTCAAGACTCTGTGTCCAGGTGCACTGGAAAAGGAAGAGAGCTGTGAATCTATGAATGCTTTTTAGCTTAAGTGTATCCCCCAAACCTTGCCAACTTACAGATGGAGAGACGAAGCTGATTCTGGAGCCAGTGTGGAAATAGACCACAGGACATCTGGTCTCTAGTATAGTAAGCTCTGTGGGCACTGTTGAATTTGCTTAAGAGAAGTGGGGGGTGGAGGGAGAGGAGAACCAACCAGATATTTGTTCAGTAATGTTACCATTACTCCTTGGGATACAAAATTCTTAAAATGCTTATTACAAGGCATACTGACTTACTCATTAGAACAAATCCAGTTCACAAAATTGTAAAGTTCTTCAGAATAGGATTCATTTCATTTTCCATCACCATCTCTAGTGCTAAACACAGTGAACATAGTAGGTGCTTAATAAGTAAATGCCTATTAAGTTGAATTCACCTCAACTTGTCAACCCTTTCTTGCCACCTTCTCATTATTTTATTTAATAATTAAATTATATTTATAAAGTATTTAATAATTAAAGTAATACAACTTCCAAAAACACCTTGGTTTTTTTAAGTAAGAGCTGTCCTCTGAGTCAAGAAAGTTAAAACAAGTCACTTGGCTATGCGTGTTTGGTATAAGGGTTTTTTTTCTTTTTTTCTCTTTTTTTGGCAGGGTGGGGGGTGGGAATGAAAATGGAAGGAGAAAAAAAATAAATGATTGTTAATTGAAAAACTAAAATGTAATTCAAGAGAGAAATATATAATAACAGAATAAAAAAAGTCTCTTAGCTCCTCAGGGCCGCAAGCAACTCTCTTAGATTTAAATGGCAGAGCAGGTGTCTACCTGCATTGGTAGAGAGAGTCCCTCACTGGAGTTCTCCATACTAGACAAACCACAGGTATGATTAAAAATGAGCAGCAGCAGCAACAATAACAACAAAACCCTTTCTTTGCCTTCCCACTGCCAAATTAAAACAAAACAGACCTCTTTCTTTTAATCCCAGAATTCATAATTCATAAATTCAGACTAGTCATAACCTTTGGTAGTCCACAGTATGGAAGTTTTACTATATAATTCCCTGCCTACATTCTTCATTTTAAACATAGTCTTAAGAAAGGAAGTAAGCTTCTCTGAGGGCAGAAATACTGTCTCATACACAGACCCTATGACTGTTTGGACTTTACGAAGTACTCACTCCATATGATGACTTGGATCAAATTAATGTGAGACATCACTGTAATAGATGGCATTTGTAAGGATTTGGAAATTGAGGAATTCCAAGAAGAGAAATGATGCTCATTTTACCTACCTGGAAGGAAAAGACTCGTTGCCTAAGAGTTTAAATTGGAGTAGCTGGTAGGGGGTGGTTAGAGGGCCAGAACTCAGCCAAACTGTGACATTGGTCCTTGATGCTACCCACAATCCCCTTTTGGTGTTCTTTTCCTTTTCTTCTTTTGGCGTCCTGATTCTAGCTCTTCTCTGTTAATTCTCTCTACCAATGCTATCTTGTTCCCCCTGCCCACTACATATATGCAGCTGAATATTTGAACCTTCTCAGAAGTATTTGCATTCTGTTAAGTCAAGGCTACAAGCATTTAAGCACTTACAAAATTCAGGGGACTCAACTAAGGTCTGGGGATAGAAATAGAAGCAAAAAGAATGATGGTCTCTGCCTTTAAGGACCTCACATTCCAAGAGTGGAAGATAATATATAATAGGAAGCCAAAAAGGGATGGGTTAGAGGTACCAACAAGGCATATAAAACAACAAAGTCTGGAGAGTTCAGATCTTGACCAAGAGAAGAATATAAGCTTGAAATTCAGGAATGAATATGGCTGGCCTGGGAACCCTTCCTTAACATGGAGTTTCCTGGAGGAAACAGCTAATCAGAGGAAGGTGTTGCTGGAGTAGAGAGATCTTCTATGAAAAGATGGAAATTCATCCCCAATAAACTGATGAGGGAGTTATTCTTGGTAGGCATAATTGTCTGCAACTCTTGAAGCACACTGTTCTCCTTCCTCTTTGGAATACTACCAAACTACATGGTGGTTATCCTATAAAGCCTTTCTAATGTTTAGCTTTTTTCATTCCAGAATGAAAATTTCGACCCTCTGGGGTTAGATTTGGGGGAGAGATGACATTTGCTCAGCTCTTTAACCATGTACTTTCCTCTTTAAAAACCTTTAAATTCTTTTGTGCAATAACAATGGATAAAACGAGGGATTCAGAGAAATATAGGAAGATTTGCATTAACTGATACATAGTGACACAGGTAAAAGCAGGAGATCAACAATTATAATTACTACAATAATGCAAATGAAAATAAAACTTGAGTTCTGGCAGCTGGACTCAAAATAATTGTAATAATACACACACACACTCCCAAAATATTTTTGATGGAATACTCTTCCCTCCTCTTAATGGATAGGCGGAAGAGTAGCGGCATGATCGGGAATGTTGCATAGCAAGCACAGTCATTGTGTTTCACTTTTTCTTTGTTAAAAGAGAAAGATCCATGGGGGAAGAATGTGTGTGTGTTGAAAAGTGACTGTAAAAAATGAAAAGGCATCAAGAAAACTTCTTTAAAAAACAACCATACTCCTCTGTTCATTATAACCATCGTGAGCAGGATTTAATGAAATACAGTTAGGCAGCCGGATGGCACAGTAAATGGAGCACTGAGCCTAGAGTCAGGAGGACCTGAGCTCAAATCCAGCCTCAGACACTGGCTGTGTGACCTTGGGCAAGTCACTTAATACCTGTTTGCCTCAGTTTCCTAATCTGTAAAGTGAGGATAATAATAGCACCTACTTCCCAGGGTTGCAAATATTTGTAAAGCAATTAGCTCAGTGCCTGGCACATAGTAAGCACTATATAATTGGTAGATATTATTATTACTTTACTGGAGAAGGAAATGGCAAAGTGCTCCAGTATCTTTGCCAAGAAAACTCTATGGATAGTAATGTCCATAGGGTCACAAAGAATGGGACCTGACTAAACAACAGCAAATAATTAGTTTGGAAACACAATGAAGGTAGAACCAGCCTCAATGTCCCTGGATGTTGGAATAAATAGCTTCTATGTGGACCAGATTTTCAGTGGAATCTTTTCTCCCACCCTTGTGTCTGCCATTTCAGTTAATCAGATGCAGCATAAGAAGTGTCGCACCTTGATTTTGGTCGTTTACCAAGATGACAAAGATCCTCCAACCGTCTGCTCTTTATTTCCAATTAAGCTGCCCAGTCTTTCTTTTTCTTTCATTCTTATTCAGACAGTTATGAAATGTTGATCTAGAGCCAGTAAAAGCAAATCATTCTAAGTGTCTGGGGTTGAACCAAGGAAGAAAGTGAAAGTATTCCAACTTAGGTAGGAAGAAAGTGTAGTTGTTCTGCTCCTCAGGACAGTGGCCTGACTTTGGCATCAAAACAGAGGATGATACTAAACCTGAAGGGCAAATTTGTTTTTCTTTGTTGTTGTTATTGTTAAGTCCTTTTCAGTCTCGTCTGCCTCTTAGTGATCCTTTGGGATTTTCTTGACTAAGATATTGCCATTTCCTTCTCCAGCTCACTTTACAGATGAGGAAACTGAGGCAAACAGGGTTAATAGACTTGCCCAGGGTCACACAGCTAGTGTCTGAGGCTGGATTTGAACCCAGGAAGAGGAGTCTTCTTGACTCTAGACCCAGCACTCTATCTGTTGCACCATCTAGCTAACCCAAAATTGGATTTCTAGGTGGGATCATCTCTGTAGGATATGTCAGAATTGAATATGGGAATTTATCACAAGGATTCAGATTTAACAAACATTAATTTCTTACTATGTGCAAGATGAGAAGCACATGGTATTAATTGGCCAACTATGGGCAAGTCACTCAATGTCTCAGTGCCCTAAAGAACTTACTTTCTCTCTCTCTCTCTCTCTCTCTCTCTCTCTCTCTCTCTCTCTCTGTGTGTGTGTGTGTGTGTGTGTGTGTGTGTGTGTCTCTCTCTCCTATAAAGTTCAGATCTCATATCTGGAGTTGGACCTCGGAGGCCATCTAGTGAAACAGGGATGGGGAACCTATGGCCTCAAGGACACATGTGGCCTTCTAGGTCCTTGGTTGTGGCCCTTTGACTGAGTCCAAGTTTTACAGAACAAATCCTTTTATTAATGGTATTTGTTCTGTGAAGTTTGGATTCAGTCAAAAGGCCTCACTTGAGTACCTAGAGGGCCACACATGCCCTTGAGGCCTCAGGTTCCCCACCCCTGAATCCTGTCATTTTAAATATGAGGGAATTGAGGGTCAGGGAGGTTATGACTTGCCCAAGGTCGCGGGGGTAATAAAAATTAGACAGAGGATCTGAACCCTGGTCCCCTGACTTCAAGAGTCAACATCCCTTCTGCTATACCGTGTTGTGAGAGGTTTAGCCACATTGGAGATAATTTTCATACCAAGAATTCTCCTTGCCCCTGAAATCAGATCTGCATTTGTTCCTCCCCCAAAAGATACAAAGCATGGTACATGCTATGGGGATGGGAATACAGCTACAGATATGATCCAAACCCTTCTCTCAAGGAGCTTACAATTTAACGGTGGAAAATATGAGTACATAACTATGGATAAATATATAATTTACTAAATTACACTATATACGCAAGGGTGAAATAAGTATAATGGAGATATCCAGATGAAATGTTATGAGAATTATGATAAGAGAGATTATTTCCATTTAGGAATAGGAGGTTATGATGGGGGATATTAGGAATTGTTTTGTGGAGGGTATGGTATCTAATTGAACCTTGTAGTAAGGGTAGGACTTCAACAGAGGTAAACAGAGGAAAGTCTGTTCCCGGCATGAAGGACTTTGTGAACAAAATCATGAAGACCAAAGAGGGCAGGAGAGGGGCTGGTACAATAATTCAGTTATACTGTGCTCAGTTATAAAAAGGTTGAATAAGAGGTTCCCAGTCATTTGTGGAGAACCTCGAATGCCAGAATCATGAGTTCATACCCTATTTGGTGGACTAATCAAAGTCTGGGCTAGGGGAGTGATACGAGTGAAATAGCAAGCCGCACCTTAGAAAGACAATTGGACAGAGATATTGAGGATAAACTTAACAATCTATGGATGGGAGTCAGGAGACTAGTCAGGAGTTATGATCACATTGGATGAGACGAGTTTTGCCCTCCTCAGCTAGTTCAGGTGTCTGTGGGAAAGAAATGCTAAGTTCCACGATGATGGTGATTTTTATTTGATTTCAACTCAATCATCGCCATTGTCATGATCAGCATCACCCCCTGCATGCAGATTTTCTTGCCTATTAGCTTACTTGATCCCCAAAATGACTCTGTGTGTTAGATTGTATTGGATGTATTTTCCCACTTTTCTAGATGAATTGATTAAAGACCAGAAAGGTTAAAGGCTTGTGGTTAGATGGCAAATTAGGCACAGAACTGAATGTTCAGGAATACCAGTTCCCAGGCCTTTCCTCCTTGGTGTAGAATTGAGATCCCTGGGAGAGGATGCTCTGGAATTCAATTTAAACAACAAGAACTTTTTAAATACCTACCAACTTCAAGGCACTGTAGGTACTGGGAATATAAACACAACATTGTAATACTAGATGCCCTTGAGAAGCTTACATTATACAAGGGGGATAGAAAATAAAGAAGTAAATACAAGATATGAGAAACAATGTGGAGTAATACGTTAAAGAACTTACACTCAGGAGTCAGAAAGACCTGGGTTCAAATCACACTTCTGACAGGTATTGGTCATGTGACACTGGGTAAGTCACTCAGATTTGGGGCTGCCAGATAATCATCTAAGACTAAGAACAATTCATCATTGAAGGAAGTTCTCCCACTCTTGAATTTTTATACCAAAGGAATAAGAACCCACAGAAAAACACAAAGCTATTTTTTCCAGGGGAGAACCCGAACCAGGGATTCTAAGAGGTAATGGTAAGGAGGGAGAGAATTCCAGGTGTGGGAGCCAGCTTATGTAAAAGCAAGGAGATATAAGATGGGAGATATGTTTGTACTGCGATCAGGAAGAGAACAGGGCATTCTCAGTGCCATTGCTCCTGGAAGGAAAGATGAAACTTGCTGTATATAGCAAAAAGGCAGTGTGGAGGAGTTATGGAAAGAGCACTAGATCTGGAATGAAGACAGACCTGGGCTCCAATCCTGCCTCTGACACTCGCCACCTGTGTTATAGGCAATTTACTTCATTTCTCTGAATTTGCGTTTCCTCGTTTGTAAAATGGAGGCCATGATACCTGCAGTTACAGCCTCAGAAGGTGGTCGTGAGAGTCCGATGATAAAATCAATTAACAAGGATTTATTAACTTCCCCCTGGAGCCATTCCCTGTGCTAGGCACAAGGCATATAAAGAGGAAAAATGTAACAGTCCCTGACCTCAAGGAGATTATATTCTAGTAGGAGGGAAGCAATTTAAGGGAAGGATTTCCAGGGAAAAGTATTGGGTTTGGGAAATTCAAGGGGATGATGAAAAGAGCCATCAGAGAGTCAAACAGCATGGCCTTTCCACGTCCGATAGCAGGATTTGTTTGATTCTGTTGCCCCACAAGAGGTGGAAGAGGGGGAAAGGAGGCAAGTGCCTGTCAGAGGAGTAGATGTCAAGGAGATGGTGGGGTTGAACATCAAAGAGGATGCCAACCCCGGTCTTGGGTCCTGTGCTAGCCTATAGGTAGGTATTGGGCCACAACTGTGTGTGGTGTCTGTCTTACCAATCAGGACAAGAATGTCTCCAGAGCATCCTGTGGTCCACTGGAAATAGCAATAGAAGAAAGAGTGAATGGTTAGAATGGATGACTGGAAGAAATGTGAAATATATACATAAAAAGATATATATATATATATATATATGAATATTGGTATGTATACTTATTTATACATATATACATATAAAGATATATATGAATATTGTTACATATACTTATATATACATATAGAGATACATGTATTTTATATGTGTGATTCAATAAGCATTTCTGCATTTACACATACATTTCTATATAGAGATATACAATGCACATATGTATGTGTATAATTCAGCAATGCTTGCTGAATTATATACATTTGTGCATGTATGTATATACCTGCATATGTCTGCATAAAAGTATATATGCATATAAAAAGCTGGTTGAATTATACGTAGACATGTACCTATGTGTACAGGCACATAGGTATATTGTTATGTATCCTCTTATTCCTCCACCCGCATCTGCACAAATCTACATATATATGCACATGTGTAGATATCTGTAGCATATCTGTAAATGTTTATGTGTGTAATGTAATGTATGTTTATGTATGTAGCAGGGTAATTTTAGGGAGAAGGCACTAACAGCTAGGAGGATATATGTATGTAAATGTACATATATGTATATTCATGTATGTGTATATATGCATGTATATTATCGCAAGGGGGAAGAGGTCACCAGCATCTGTAAAGATCAGTTAAAACTTCATATAAATGGTGGTGCTTCAGCTAAGTTTTAAAGGAAAACAGGGAATTCCAAAAAGTAAGAGTGAGATTGGAGTGTGTTCCAGGCATGGGGGACTGCCTTTGTGAAGGCATGAAGACAAGACATGAGGTTTTAGGAACATTAATCAGGGCAATTAGACTGGATCATTGAAGTGGGAAAGGGAAGTAAAGGTGGACTGGACCCAGGTGGAGAAGGACTTGAAATGCCAAATAGGAGTTTATATTTCATTTTAGGGATGAATAAGGTGCCACTAGAGTTTGAGAAGAGGAGCAATGCGGTCAAACCTATGCTTCAGCAAACAGTACATTGGCACTAATGCTTGAGTATTCTAAGGTGCTTTGCGAACCTTAAATAACCTCATAAATGTGCATTGTCTTTAGTCAATAAGTCAAATAAGATCACAACTAATTCAATCCTTAATATGTATATCTTAATTAAACCTTCCAGAGCTGACATTCGAAAATAGCTGCAAATTCTTATGGCGCAGGTTGACCCTATGAAGAAATGATCATTTTTCAGCTTTGACCCAAGGACTTTTCTGATCACACTCCTAGCCTCCCATCATGCATCTTTCTGCCTTCCCCAATAATGTATCTGTGGGAAGTGGAGAACACTGCTATTTCCCTCTATCCAACTAGAGCCATATTCCTGCACACCTGGCCCTTTAAAGAGCAAAGTTCTCCACTCTGGACTGGATTGCTGGGCTGGGTTGGGGACTGCAGCTCTGTTCCTACATATTATCTATTCATCTGTCCTGGGAAGCTCCACTGTGGTCACTGGAAGTTCCACATATGGAGCAGCCATCACATCCATGGGCTGCTGCAATCTGTCGTGAGGATACAACGGGATTTGGAATGTGGATTAGTGAGAAATGGATGTGCGCCCCCGGCCCAGTCATTAATACCCTGTGAGTGCTTTCTGCCAGCTGGACAACTTTTTTTTTGGTTTTCCAGACCAAGCTCTATGCTCAGTTTCCCTGCATGCCTCCTACTGTTACATAAACTGATGTCTGGAGGAGTGGTCTAAGCAGGACCCGAATGAACATTCAGTTCTTTGTCTAGAGCATCTCTGGAAGGTCAGTGTCCAGTTAAATCAGATTGCAAAAGCAGTATTGCTCCTATGAGATAAAATCTCTGCAAAAGGACCTAAATTTGTTTTACCCACCCCTTTTCAGATAGGACGATATGAGGAAAAATAATGAAAAGGAAGATTTCATGGTTGTTTTTGCCTTTTTGTGTGTGTTTGAAATAGGCTGCATCCTGAGCTTCCACACCTTGGAATGACTTTCTTTCCAGAACCTATAGTGGTGTTTGATGGGAATCAATTCTGAGAAGGTTGTGGGGGCCATCTGGTGTCAGACTCAGACAGGTCGCTCTGAGAGATGAATTTGAGAGAAAAAAGGACAGAATGAAATCAAGGAGTGCAATTCAGACCCACCTCTCAAGGGAAGATGCCACTCTTTCCCTCAATAGGAAAAACAGTCCATGGAGGTTGAGTTTAAGGGGAACTTATATCTTATAGAAAGAAAACAGGAGGGAAATGTTGTTTCTAGAGGAAAGGATGAGACAAAAACACTGTTAATGGAAAGCCTAAGTGAACAGCCCCAAGTTGGGCTGAAGCCCCTGAAGTGCATAATTCATTTTCCTATTTAGAGACCCTCAAAGAAATAGCCTCTCTCTCCCTGCACTAGCAGTCCAGAGCCTGAGACAACATGAGATACTCAAACAATCTAAGTATGTCCTCACCCAGTCCTCAAAGCTCACTGAGACATATAGTCCCCTTCATTGGTTTTCCATGCAGAGCTGAAATAATTCATCAAATATTTGGAATGTGTAATTAAATATCTAATGCCAATTAGCAAATTACTAATGAAATAATCAGGGGCTTTTATGGTTTATAGTTTGGCTCTAATTTTAATTTTAAATGGTTATTGATTCTAAATAGAGTAGGATGTGAGTCACAAAAAATTAGGGGTATATATATGAAAATGAGAAAGAGAATGAAGGTTACAGCGTGGTAGTCACACATGGCCCGTCTTCATCATCTTAATGTATAGGCAATAGATGCAGAGGGAGCGATGATGGAGTAACATGTCATGCATCCCTTGCCAATCACTGATAATGTAATCCGGCAAAGAGACAAGACAGCTTTCACCAAGGAATGGCTGGGGTTGTCAGTGTATGCCTCCCACTGTTAAGTTTTATAGGTCATCTCTTTAGGCTCTCTCTCTTCTTTAGGACAGAACACAGTGCCACATACCAGGACATCCTAGGATAGGATTTAACCACCACAGCCCAGCACAAGAACCCTGTCATGAATTATCTGTGAAAAAACAAATGCTACCATATGGAAAATACAGTGGGTAAGATATTTTAATTTAGAGAAGAGGAGGTCTTTTAAGAATAATTTTGGCCAGCAGTACAATAAAATCTAATTCATATGAACCTTGGAAATTTAAGAGTTTGTGATCAGTAGAACTGAGCTGGTATTTACTTTGTTCTATTTATGGTGGGGAGGAAGGATTTCTTAGCAAATTAATAGTGCAAACAAGACTAAGACTACAGGGGAGTATTTAATGCACTTGGCAAAATGGGCTATTTTCTACACTCTCATACACTTTAGAAGAGGCTGCTTGCTTGAAAATGATGTGTATACTAATTATAATCATTTTGATCTATTCTTTAAAGCATGTCCTTTTATTTGTCAATACTTTGTTAGTGGTTAGCTAAAGTAACTGTATGTCTACTTGAAAAGAAACAAACTTTATTTCTTTAATAAAACTATATCTTGGGGGCGGAGCCAAGATGGTGGCTGGAAAGCAGGGCCTAGCGTGAGCTCCCCACCAAGCCCTCCAAAAACCTATAAAAAATGGCTCTGAACCAATTCTAGAACTGCAGAACCCACAAAATAGCAGAGGGAAGCAGGGCTCCAGGCCAGGACAGCCTATTTGGTTGCTGGGTGAGGTCTTTCACACACGGAGCTGGGAGCGGAGCTGAGCAGAGCCCAGCGTGGGCTGCGTGGACCAACCAGACCAGGAGACAGGCAGAGTGCCCTAGCACCCTGAATCAGTGAGCTGCAGCAGCTCTCAACCCATGAACGCCAAAGACGACAGAGAAGGTTAGTGGGAAAAGCTGCTGGGGACAGAGTGAAAGAAAACACCAAAAGAGGTCGTGAAGAGTCAGATACAACTGAAAAATGACTAAACAACGACTACCTGAAAACGGGGTCAGAGTGGGAAGGGAGGAGCATGAAGGCACCTTGCCTTTATGTCTCTGGGTCCAGAGGAATATTTCAAATAGTCCTACTGCCTTGTCTAACTCCAACTAGCCTGACACTTCTCCCACAGTGAAAGGAAGGCCTAGAGGGAGGGCAACAGGACCTAAGGACCCCCATAGCATTAATGAGTTTGCCATCTCTGAGATGCAGGAGATAGTATCCCTAGATACTGCCATAAGCGCTTCCTCCCAGGTGCAATAAGTTTTTATCCTCTTCTGCTTCATAGTATCGTAGGATCATGATTTTAGATCAGAAGGGACTTTAGAGTCTATCAAGTCCAGTGATCTTATTTCACAGATGAAGAAACTGAGACCCAGAGAGTGAAGTGCCTCTCCCATGGTCATACCACTAGTACTGGCCCTTTCTCCATTTCTAGTCCTTTCTGAAGATTGGGGGAAGAGACAGGCTTCCAAGATTCACTAATGGAGTAGAGAGGGAGGGATGAGCTTCTGTTCCTCAGTGTAGAATTTTTCCTTCTGCTTCTACTTCTTCTTGACACACATAGCACTATGTATGTAGGAAGGGGGATGGGAAATGGGGAAGGGGCATTGAGACCACTTGGATACCTAATTTCTTAGCTTGGGTCTGAGAATGAGAAAGTACTAGCTTTTGCTTCCATTACCTTCACATCTCAGTAGACAATCCCTGTTCTTTGCCACTCTGTGCCTAGAGTCCAGCCTTGCCCACTATCAGAATTTGCCTGGGGTTGCTGTGTTGTTAAGCAAAATTGTCTCATTAGCATGGCTTTTGTTTCTTTTGAGTGGAAGTGCTTTCAGCTGTTAAGTGCTAAGCCCCAGGCCCAGGGCCCTGTCAGGTGTGAAACCTGTGTGGGTGTGGGTTGGTGACCTAGGAGGGGCCAGCTCGGGAACCAATGGTCTCTGGTCATTGAGGCGGGGCTTGAGAATGCCAGAGGCTCGGCTGCAAGGAGGGGTGAGCCAGGAGACAACTTCAGCAGCGGCGGCAGTGGAAGGTGTGGAAGCCAGAAGCTGAGGAAGCCAGAAGCTGCAGAGGCAGGGCT
>CM053625.1:102465563-102535802 GCA_028646595.1 Phalanger gymnotis
TGCGTGCTGGTCTCAGCTCCGCTCCCCTCGGCTGGGGGCTGGGAGGTCCGTGTGGGACCGACCTTACCCAGAGACCATCCAGGCTGTCCTGGGGTGGGGCCCTGCTTCCCTCTGCCACTTTGTGGGTTCTGCAGCTCTAGAATTGGTTCAGAGCCATTGTTTTATAGGTTTTTGGAGGAACTTGGTGGGGAGCTCAAGCCAGTCACTGCTTCCCAGCCGCAATCTTGGCTCCGCCCCCTTTTGATGCTCTTCTTAACTGGCCAAACTCCTTCTCAGTATCCTTTCCTGACCCATCAGCCATATCCTATCCCATGAATATGGGTGCACTCCAAAGACTGGCCCTCTCTTCCATTTTAATATACTCTCTCATTTATCTTACTAGCTATCATGGATTCAGTCTTTATCATTTCTACAGATTACTCCTATGCGTGTGTGTGTGTGTGTGTTTGTGTGTGTGCACCTGCAGATATATACGGGCATGTGTGTGCATATGTGTATGTGAATCTCTCCTTAGCCATATTCTTATAACACCATTTTTTTGAAATCTCCACATATGTGTCCCATTGGCATTTTAAGCTCAACATGTACGAAACAGGACTCATCACTGCCTCTCCCTAAATCTTTTTTTTTTTTTTCCCTAAGGGTAGTACCACTTTTGCAGTCATTTAGAAACATGACTTTAGGGCCATCCGTGGCTTTTCCCCTTCTCTATCCTTAGTCAACCAGTCTGTAATTCTGTTGAGTCTTTTTCCACAACATCTTATGTATCTGCCTTCTTTCTACCCCTATGAGAGCCACCCTAGTCCAGGCCCTCATTGTCTCTTGCTTGCACATTAAAATTAGTCTCCTAATTATATTCCCAGCTGTCAGTCTCTCCCCCCTCCAAGTCGTCCTTCTCACAGCTTCCAAAATAATCTTCCTAAAGCACAAGTCTGGCTAAGTCTTTCCCTCACTTGAGAACCTTCTGTGGTTACCTATTTTCTCTTGGATAAAATACAAAGTCTTCAGTTTAGCATTTGAAGCATTTCACAATTTGGCTCTATTCTATTTCTTCTATGCAATCCATCCCCCATAATGGCTGCCAAACTGATATTCCTAAAACATAGATCTGACCATGTAACCCCCTCCCTCCACACAAAAAGCTTCAATGGCTCCCTATTGCCTCAGTATACACTCATTCTGGCATTTAAAGCCTTTCACAATCTTCTTCCTTTGTAATGTTATTCCACAGTATCCCCCTCATACACACTCTTCATTTCGGTCAAACTGGCCTACTTACAGTTTTCTACACAAGACATTTCATCTCCTATCTTTATACAACTGGTCCTAAGTATTTGGAATATATTCTCTTCTCATCTCCATCTCATAAAATACCTTAACTTCTTTCAAAGGACAACTTTGGTGCCACATGTTAAATGATGATTTTCCTCATCTCCTCTTCCTCTAAACTAACATTATCTCCTTAAAATTAACTTGCATTACTTTGGATCCATTTTGTTTTCACTTGTGTGTGTTGTATCTACCCAGTATACTATAAATTTCTTAAGGATAGTGATTGTTTTATCCGACCTAATTAATTTGACTTTATACACCCAAGAACTAGCAGAGGACTTTGCATGTAGTAGGCTCTTAATGAATATTTTTTGCAAATAATAATTAAATTTTGTAGTAAATTAAATTTTGCTTAATTCCAAGAGTTACTATTCCCATTTTACAAATGAGAAAACTGAAACCAGGGGTAAAGAAACCTACCCATAATCACACAGTTTGATTCTCTTTGAATATGACCAACCATGGAGATTTGGAACTTAAATTATTATCAGGCTCTCCCCTTAGCATTACTTGGACATCCCTCTCTAAATAGACATCCTCCGCCCAGACCCATCCTCGAGGCAGAAAGGCAAACTCTTCCTTCCCACTAAGTCACATGGTGTTAGGAAGCAGAAGGAAAGAAGATGCTCACATACAGCTCAGTAGTGATTTAAATACTCCTCCTGCTCAAAGGGGAATCTTGGATTTCATTAATTAATACATCAATAGGAGCCAATGGAGAAAAACATGTCTCGTTATCTGGTTTTCTCAGATGCTAGACACTGGCTCATTAGCCTTAAGCATATCAACCCGATAACACTATTTATTCCATATAGAATAATGATCTACTTTCAGGGAATACTACACTGAGCAAAAAGAATGAATCTATCCATTATTGCTGCTTAAACACACACGAACACACACCCCCACACATATGCACACTCATACACTTCTTCCTGATGGAAGAAACCAGGACCAAAAGAGGCACAAAGATCAACTTCACAGAATAAAGCCTAGGAAATTATCTCACAAACTGGTCTGAGCTGATGTCCATCAAATTCCTGGGAATCTATCAGCTGCCCATTTCTGTCCATCAGCCATCAGCAAATTAGAAGATGATGTGACTCTTGGCCTGTTTATTTGCAATATCATAGTCAAATTATCTTCAGAAAAGGCTTAACATATAAAAAAGTTACTCTGTTGTCCTTGTGTTTGTTGATACAAAAATTAGCAGATAGATTTTAAAAATTTAGTTAAATAAGTAAATTGTGAGGTAGAGAAAAGCTATAATATATCACCCCATGATGTGTGGTAGTTATGAGGGACATACTTAGGCATAATATTATGCTTATAATACAGACAGAATAGTTCTAGTATCTAGCGTTTCTGTGTGTGTCCTATATCACAACAACAACTACTACAATATAAACAATAATAAACCGGGATATGAATGTATTTTCAGGCTTATACTCCAATATTTCGGTTGATTTTGGGTCTTACTGCTGTTAGGTATTCTCTCCAGTCATATAGATTACAATCCCCTCACATATTCATGCTTTCTTATTCTGAGCAAATTTCATCCATGACCAAAGGGCTTTACCCAAAGTCCTGGGCAGGGATGGGCTTTTTTTTCTCTTTACATTGTCTAGATGTTAATGAAGCTTGCAATCTATCCTCTCAAGATATAGAAGATATACTGTATTTCCCCATGTATAAGACACACCTTAATTTTGGGGCCCAAAATTTAGAAAAAAATGTATTGCATAAAGTTATTGAACTCAAGTTTTATTCATCTGCTCATAGCTTTCAGGCATCTTTTGGGCAAGTCTGGTTCATGTATGCATGCTTAGTCCGTTCCATTTTATGAACCTGAAGCACCGATTGTATCCTCCTTTGAAATCAGTAACTTCTTTTTCATCAGCAATTCTTCTTGCCTCATGCTGAACCATCTTTGTGGACACAAGAATTCCAATTGCCCTTTGCTCTTCAATCCATATCTTCAATTGCCTCTCTAAATCAGGCCATTTTGCTGACTTGCCTCTCATGGCCTTCTTCTGCCGTGGTGTTTTCAATAGGATTTCTTCTTCCAGTCTTGGATTGTTTTGTTAGTTGGAGGAGGACCAAACTTACGTTCAGCAGCACAATTTCCATTCACTTTTGCAAACTGGATCACTTTTAACTTGAATTCAGCACTGTACAAAAAATCTTTTCTGAGCCATTTCTGGGCAGAACGTGGCAAAACATAATCTAATATAACAGTAACAAATGTGAAACAATGAACACAAAGACAACAAGCGGGGAAAAAGCAGGAAATGCAAGTAAAACAATCTACAATGACTATATAAGACGCACCCAGTTTTTAGACCTCAAAGTTTTCAAAAAAGTGTGCATCTTATACATGGAGAAACATGATAGGCCACTCATCAGATATATCTATATAGATATCTCAACTATATTAGGAGGAGGAAGAGGAAAAAGAAGAAGAAGGAGGAGGTAAAGAAGGAGAAGGTGGAATAAGTCATTTCTGTCCTCATGAATATTTGGGGAATCAAGAGCAGCAAAAGGGAAACATCACTTAATTATATTTCATCATGTCTGCTTGTTAACTTGTGCAGTTTATCACATAGGACCTCAAAGCAAGGAGAGATCACTGGACTGCCATCATCAGCAAAGTCTTTAGGAAAAATGTGGGCCTTGAGGATAGATGGAATAGGGAACAGTGAAATGAGAGGACATTGATGGGGCAGGGGCCAATATGACTAAAAACAAGGAAAGGAAATGAGACAGAGGCTAAGGAATACTTGTTAAGGCCAAATAGGAAATGAGGTTGGACGGACAAGATCTGGCCAGACTCCAGAAGACCTTATAAAGCCAGCAAAGAGTTTATAGCCTTGACCCAGAAGGCGAAGGGAGCCATTGCAGGTTCTTGTTCATCAGAGGAATGTGATACATGGATTGTGTAACAGTGTATCCTCAAATAAGAGCACTGAGATACACTCCATTCATTCCAAAATGTTTTGTTTTCCGTTCTCCACTGAACATTTTAGAGAAAAGAAGAAAATATCTAAGCCAAAAGGGGTGTTGTCATCTTTGTAATGGGCCTATAATAGTACTGATGAGTAGACTTTGTCAGTTCTGTCTGGAAAAATGTGAGTTTTTCAGACAATACTGAAAGTACCACATATTTTCCAGTGAATTACTCCCCAAAGGTATGAGTCACTCATTCATTTACATCCTTCTCTGAAAATGTCACATTCCTTAATTGAAATGGCACTAAGATGGCACTCTGACACAGTGTTTAATCCAGCTACTGACTTAAAAAGGACTTCAAATAAAGTGCCATTCTATGGGACCAGTGGCCATTGTGGTTAAATCTTGCAGAGTAGCTGTTAGAAGAATCTTTTATTTTTACAAATTAGCAAAAAGCAACAGTCCACGTGAAAATTGGATTTCCCAAAGATCAAGTCGTTTGGGAAGCAAAGATGGATCAAAAAATGAAAAATAGATAAGGCGCAACGGAGAGAAAGCACATGAGGGTGAGGCTCTGAGGCCATCGTGATTAGCCATGCTAATGTCTGCATTGGACACAGTCAAACCAGAAATGTAATTTTGTACATTATCAACCAAAAGGCTCCAAAGAGTTCAGGAGGGTGGTGATCTCCATTTTCTACCCTGTTTCACTACCTCACCTCACTGCCTCCTGGTCAGATCAGAGAGGGCTAGTACCAGAGCTGAGACCAGAGATTTGTTGGGGAAATAATAGGCAGATTTTGTTTCAAAAGTTTTCGACGTCCTTTTCTTGTTCTCTGTGGTGGGGTCCCCTTCACGACTTGGATTGGTGAAGTCAACATCTTCAGGCAGTGATAAAACCATTGAAATAAAGTAGGAAAACTTTGTGGTTTTGGAGTCCAAAGACCCACATTCAGATGCTGTTGCCACTTATCATCTGTATGATGTTGCTTAAGTCACAATTTTTGTGAGCTGTGATTCTGTAATTTGTAAAATGACAGGATTGGACTTGAGGACTTCTGACATCCCTGTAAATCTGGCCTCAGACATGTATTAGAGTGTGACCCTTGGCAAGTCACTTAACCTCTGTTTGCCTCAGTTTTCTCAACTGTAAAACGGGGATAATAACAGTGTAGACACCTCATAGGTTTGTTGTGAGGATGAAATGAGACAATATTTGTAAGGTACTTGGCATAGTGCCTGGCACATAACAGGAGCTGTACAAATGCTTATTCCTTTTTCTTTCTTCTTCCCTTTCCCTTGATTCTAAAAAACTGTGATCTTATAGAGTGTTCGGAAATATGTCCATCTTAGTCTACTTTCCTTCCTCTAAACCGTCAACTCTCAAAGTTTTTTGTCTTGGTACCCTTTTATAGCATTAAAATTATTGACGAGCACTCAAAGAGCTTTTGTTCATGTGAGTTATGTCTGCTGCTATTTACTGTATTAGAAATGAAAAGTCGGTATTATTATGGAAATTATTGTGATCAAAGAGAGTGCCATGAAGGGTGTCAGGGACCTCAGGGGATCTCCAGACCACACTGCGAAAACTGCTGCTCTACTCTATACCTGGGTTGGATGGGTTGGGACTGGATGGGACAACCTTTATGGCTCATTTGCTTGACATCATAAGGAGAGGAAGGACATGAGTCTTCATGTCCTCACTTAAGTTGAACCATCAGTAGTAATTTTTTTTATCAGTAGTATTTTTTTATGTTCCAGTGATTCTCAGAATTTAATGCAGCTCCACTTTCTTCTCCTATGAATGCTGAATAAGAGTGCTAATCTAGTCTCACTCAGATTAATATTGTCCTACCCAGAGGTAGCATGGTTTAGGTTAAGAGGAAAAAACTGTTCTGGCCTTGGAAGCTAGAAAAACGTGGGTTTGAATCTTATTCTTGACATACTTACTAGCTTATGAGGATGGTCAAGTTATTTTAACCTCACACAGTCCTGGGTTTCTCATCTGCAAAATGGGGACAATAATATTTTTAGTACCCACAACTCCTAAGACTGTTGAGTATTGTGATCTCAAATGCGATTATGTATAGGGTGTCCCAAAAGTCTCAGTGCAGAAAACCCCACTAATACTTTTTGTATGCCCTATATTTTAGACAAACTATTTTCTGAACTTTAAAGCACAATATAAATGTCAATTGCTGTAATGATTATTATCCCTCCAAATTTCATCTCCACTCTATTTGGGGGCAGGTCAGTCTCTTCCTGTCTTCTAAAAGGACCATATCCATTGGCAACTCCAAGCTCTTACTCATACTGTTTGCTTTGCTGGAAATAACCTTTCATTTCTGTTAGCCACCCTTCAAGGTCCAATGTAGCTCAATGTCACCATTTCCAAGAAGCCTTCCCTGATTCTTCAGTCATGCTCTGTTTTATTGAATCCCTACAACACTCCCTGACTGCATCATTCTTGTAGATTAGTGTTCTTCAGCAAAGTATATGATTCACGAGTCTGGAAAGTCTAGGGAAGCAGAGCCTCATCTCACATGTCCTTTATATGGTACTTACTCTGTGCCAATCTCTGTTTATACAAGTTGAGTTCTAGATTTTTCAGAAGCTCATCCCTTAGCAAGCATATTAATAGATTGCCAGGTCCAACCTTTCGTCCTCTACAAATTGAAACGTTTTTATTAACTCTCTAACTCTAATTTGAATTCCAAATTCTGTGATTCTTTGAACTCTTTCAGAGCAGGAAAGGGATGGTAGAAAGGATTTTAGATCTGGAGTCAGAGGACTTTGGTTAGAATCCTGCCACTTGCTATGTGCTTGACCACGGACAAGTTTCTAAACTTCTCTGAGTTTCATTTTCCTTATCTATAAAATGTGTTCCTTTTTTTTTTTAACCAGATAGCCTCTAAGGTTCATTTCAACTCTACATTTATGATCCTATGACTTGAATGAATTCACACAGTGATAGTGGTTAGGATCTATTTCTACTAATTCCCAATCTGATGCTCTTCTCACCATGCTATATTACAGGTATAAAATGACCAAATGAATCGTTCTCCTCCCCGCCCCACCCTCGAAAAGAGTGGATGGCCATTTTATTTTGTTCTTTTGTAATGAAACAGTGGTTTTGAGATCTGTCATCATGTGCCAACTATCTTTACAGCTTAAACTCAATTGGATTTTATTAAACACCTACTATTTTCCAGGCACTATCCTAGGTAAAAAGGATATTAAAACAAAAATGAAACCGTGCCCAACCTCCAAGAACTGACATTTTATTTGGAGAGATGACACATGTGACACATGACATAGCATATTGAAAATATCTACACAATACATACGATGTAAATGCATGGGGGAAGGAAGGACACTAGCAGCTGGAGGATTAGGAAAGCCTCATATAGAAGTTGTCACTCAGGCAGAATTTGGACAGAAACAAGGACTTGATTCTAAAAGGCAGAGGTGAGGTGGTGGGAAGCTCTCCTGGCAATCAGGAATGAGGAGAAACAAATGCTGTGAGGAGAGATTTATACCATCTTGCCTACCACTCCCTCCCTTAAAGAATGTATCCCCTTCTCGTTCTATTCTGAGACTCTCCCAGCCGGTCCCTGCTGAGCAAGGCTTGTTGTTTTCCATTGTTAGGCAGTGTCTGATTTACTCCTTCCAATGTTCCAGAGGCCCCTTCTGTTTCCACCTTCAGGTATGTGATGTTCCTGTTCCCCAATTCAAAGCAAGGGGAAGGGGGAGGAAAAATACATATGGATATCCCACTATTTGTATTTATCATCTTCCACCCCAACTCCTGAATATTCTCATCGTGAAGTTTAGTCATCTGTTTTTGTACGTGGTCCTAACTTAAAACATAGAATATGTCACTGTCATTCCAGTTTCCTTTTCTTCCTTCCTTCCTTTCTTTCTTCCTTCCTTCCTTTCTTTCTTTCTTTCTTTCTTTCTTTCTTTCTTTCTTTCTTTCTTTCTTTCTTTCTTTCAGAATGGACATTTGAATTCATCAGCATCTGTTGAAGGTGCCTGGGGGCACTGAGAAGTTAAATGATTTGTCCAGAGTCACACAGTCAGTATTTCTCAGAAGTAGGATTTGAATTTAGGTTTTTTTTGCTTCTAACACCAGCACTATCCACTGTGCTGTGACTGCTTAAAGATAATTACTATCCTTTTTATAAATAATAAGACTGATAACTCATATGTATTGTTCTTCATAATTCACACATTGCTTTTTATACATGGTCTCATTTAATCTTCATTAAAATAAAGTTATGTGTATTAAAATCTTTTGTTTACACAGCTCTCATTTAATCCCCACAGCCATCCTACAAAGTAAGTAGAAGGAAAGTTATTAACATCTCTGAATTTTATTGTACCCATTTTGCAGATGAGGAAACTTAGTGATTTGCCCAAGATCATGCAAGTCATTGTCATGAGAAAGACCAGTCCATAATCAACCACAATGTACAATGCTTTTTATACTCTATTTTATAAGTTTAATCTGAGAACATATTAATAATTGATCATATAAGATTTTCATAAGGTTGTAGGATATTAGGATCATAGCTATAGATATGGCAGGAGTACAAGAAAGACCAAATGCCCAGATTTCAATATCCATATGAATGGATATCCTGTAGAGCTTTTCCTGGAATACCTGTATCAGAGGGACGATGAGTTAGGTCCATACAAGAAAAGGAGGAACAGAGTGGGTTGAAATGATTTTTGGAAATTTTTAAGTCCTTGCCTTGACTCTAAGCTTCCCAACACAGCCAAGGCCCATCTTTTCAACACATTTTACAGGCTTGTATGTCCTGGAATATCTGGAACACCATTGCCTCTGAAGAACCCAAGATGAGCACGACACAGAGAGCACTGGGGAGGGTTATAGCAGGTGTACAAGCAAGTTGAACACATAATCAGTGAGGAATTTTGAAGAATAGGAGTGAAGTTGTTGACAAAGAACTGTATGACAAAGAGGTTGGTTGATTCTGTGGCAAGAGTAATGGATGAGAGCTGGATGCTTGGTGATCTCAACACCAAGGTTCAATGCACACTGAATCTCCATGGCTTCAATTAACATCTCTGTGAGGATGACTCCCTGATCTACACAGGCATCCTTTACCTCTCTCCCTAGTTTCAATCTCATATCATCAACTATCTCTAACTTGATAGCCCGTAGACATCTCAAATTCGACATGTCCAGGACAGAACTCATTATTTTTTCCTCCTAAATTGTCCCTTCTTCCAGGCTAATATTTTTACCATAGAGGGAACCACCACTCTCCTGGTCACCCAGGTGTGCAACATTTGCATCATCCTGACTAAACAGCAACAATGACAACCACTGACTTGATATAATTCTTTCTTTGTTCCATGAGATTTGAAGCTTCCACTCAAGGACCTGTCGGGGATACTGCAGAAGGCAGGAGGGTGAACTCCTTTTCATGCTGAAGAACAACTGAGAACCTAAAAACACTTGGAGCCTTGGTCTGTACCCACAGGTAAAAAGAGTGGAGAGAGAAAGCGGAGATTTGGAAGACAAACTCCACCCATTTTCCTCCTTTTGCCGGAGGCTCGCCCTGTTTTGGTTTTAACCTTACACACAAAGGGAAGCTGTGCGCAGACAGAGGCCAATGTCTTTGGTGGCTGCAGAAGACAGCCGCTTAGAGCCAGTATTGCACCTCTTTCATTCTCAGAGGGCCTCTCTTTGGAGCTGCTCATCCACCCGACTGCCATCCAACTTTTATTGTGGCTCCAAGAAGCTGGAGCATGCACAGCAGCCATATCCCATTAAAGTCATCATGGCGTATGAGCTAAAAAAAAAAAAAAAAGGTTGAGGGTAACTAACAGGATTCAAACGGGTCTTTCGGTTAAGGTGATGTCGACCCCAAGTATGCGAAGATACCCCCAGCAGAATAGATGAGAACAGTTTGTCCAGTGGCCATTGTTAGAGAGTACATAGAGGGAGTAAGGCACAAGAAAACTGGAAAGGTAGGAAGGAGTTTATTGAATGGAGAGGAGGAGTGACATGGTCAGAAATGCTTTAGGAGGATCAGTATGACAGCTGAGTGGAGGATGGGCTGGAGTAGGGAGAGATTGGGGGCAGGGAGATCCACCAGCAGGTTATTGCAGCTGCCTGGGTGTGAAATGAAGAGGGCTTGCACCAGAGTGGAGGCAGTGTCAGAGGACCAAAGAGGGGCATATATGAGAGAATTTCCAAAGTGATATTGATAACTAATTGCCTATGTTGGTATCCTCCCAGTGTTGAGAGACAGAAAGAAAGGAAAGCCTTTGTTGGCTTTCCAGAGTATGTTAGATAGATTCCCCTGTAGTGAACTTTAGAGAAAGCATGGAAAAAAGTAGGGTTGAATTGGCAGATATGGAAGAGTTGCTTTCCACATCTTAGAAGGAAACTCATGATGAAAACCTACACCTATTTGAATACTTGAGGGATCTGAAAAACCATTTAGTCTAATGCTCTCATTTTACAGAAAAGAAACTGAGGCCCAGAGGGGTTAAGTGAATTGTCCAAGATAACACAGACAAGAAATTGGCAGTCTGTATTTGAACATAGGACCATTGATTTAAAATCATTTCTACTGATTTTGCATAAACTCATATATGCTTTTCTCCGTATATGTTTTCCATTGTCAAGCTTTAAGGTGCTTGTGGGCAGGGACCATTCCCCCTTTCCCCTGGCTTTAGCACAGTGTCTGGGACATTGCTGGCATTTTATCAGATGCTTGTGAATTGATTGATTGAGGATAAACATCTTCAGTCCTCTATCCCTAGACTATTGCTATATGGCATGTCTTCCCTCTCTATAAAATTTGAGAATCATAAGGGGGAAGGGGACAGGGGGTGGGACGTCAAACTAAATGATCTCAAAGGGTATTTTCAGCTCTATATGATTCCAATGCACTTTAAGTTTTTTATAGTTTTTTTAAGACTGTCTAAACTGGAATTTCAGTCCCGTTCTTATCAGGGTGTGTGTGTGTGTGTGTGTGTGTGTGTGTGTGTGTGTGTGTGTGTGTGTTTTCTGAAGGGTGGTACTGGAAAAGAGGTGAATGGGAAAACAAATAGATTGAGGGCTGGACAGCTGTAACAGACCCCACAGCTCTCAGGAGAAGGCAATTAGGGCATGAGAGCGTAGTGGATTAGAAATGGTCATTTCTAACAAATGTTCTATGTGTAGTATTCATTGTCAGCCAGGACTCCACATGGTGTCTGCTGGTCCAGATGTGGAATCACTTCCATTTCTTTCTTCAAGTTCTAGGGAATCTAAGTGCTGAGGGTCTTTGGAAAGGGACATGATTCACACACCAGCAAACCAGGCTCCAAACCACCTGCTCCAAGCACCCTGCCTAGCCTATGGTACAGAGCCATGACCTCAAGAGGCTAGCGTCTCCCTGGGTGGATCTATTACATGCATTAAAATAATTTACGCCCAGACCTATAAAGTGCTTAACTCGTCATGGCATCATCTATTCTAAAAGCATTCCTCTGCATCGTGAATTATTTTTGAAGTATTTATGTGGACCTCACTGAAAATCACCCTAGTCAGCAAACTGGGAAATGAAAAGTCATTAAGAGAAGGTGATGACCCCAAGGTCACAGGCACGAATCTGACTTGGGTTAGGAAGGCTAAAGGGCAAGGCTGGTGGAATGTGGGATGACTGCTGTGTGGAGAGGTAGGAGGGTCTGGCTTCAGCCTGTCCTCGCTAAGCTGCCCTCTCCTATCATTGATCAGTCTCCTTGGAAGGGGTAGGATCTCCTCTAGGAGTCTGAGTCACTTGAGATCTTTGTGTTACCCATTCTAGGGAGATGCCAGAGTTCAGAGGCAATTAACTAGCACCTTTCACAAGTTTTCTCATAGACAAGTATCTTGTGATAGACTGAAGAAATAACTCAAATTTTCTGAAATTGGGATCAGGTTCTATCTTCCTGCTTCCTGGTGTGGCTGCCCTTTCACAATTTAGGCAGATTAGTCAAGTTAACTTGAAATTCTGTTTGGTCTCTTTATGGGCTTTGTCTTCATAACTTCTTGCCTCCTGACACCTGTGGCTTAAAGTTTAGTGTGCATTGACTAAATAGCATTTTTTTTTAAAGTCTTAGTTCCTGGGATTTTTTTTTCAGTGGTGGGGAGGGATTTGTTTTCTTTCCTGGTCTTACAAAGTTTCTCAATGGTTCTCAATCTTCAAGGCCAAGCTCTCTTCCTACTTCCTCCAGGAATCCATGTTCATGATTACTCTGTCCTTCCCTCATCTCTTCCTTCTCTGAAGCCCTAGTCACTCCCAACATTCTACCATTTACAATGTCTCAAATTGCCTCAGGGGTTATAATTCACACAATGAATGACAGGGACCAGATCTAAAAAGGTCTTGACAAACTGGAGTATTAAACTGAATGTAAAGAGATCAAATTTAAGAGGAGTATTTATTCCTATAGGCTTACCCTTGGAGTCTTTTTTTTAAGTATAGGTAAAAGGAGGTATAGTTAGATAGCAGTTTGTGTGAAAAAGATCTGAGGGTTTTAGTGGACCATAGACTCAATATGAGATAGCAATATAATGTGGCACTAGAAAAAAAATAATGTGATTTTTGAGTATATTAAGAGAGGCCTAACTTCCAGGAATAGGGAGGTGACAGTGCCTGTGTCCTGGTTGTCAGAAATCTAGAGTGCGGTGGTCAGCTCTAGGCCCCACAATTTAAGATGTACACAGACAAACTGGAAATGAATACCATTGGTGGAAGAAACAAAAAAAAATATTTAGTCTGGAGAATAAAAACAAATATAACAAAAGAACATGATTGCTGTCTTTCAATACTTCTAATACTTGTCTTCCAATACAGAAGCATTTATTAAGCACTTACTATGTGCCAGGTATTGTGCTAAGCACTTTACAAAGAGTAGCTCATTTGATCCTTGAAACAACCCTGGAAGGTAGATGCTATCATCTCCATTTTACACTGGAGGAAACTGAGGCAAGCAGAAGTTAAGTGATTTGCTCATCATTATACAGTAGCCAGTGTCTGAGGCCCAATTTGAACTTGCATCTTCCTGACTCCAGGTCTTGAATTTTGTCCACTTAGATACCTGCAGGTGCTGGAAGAAGGATTAGATGTGTTCTGTCTGATCCCATAAGACAAATTTAAGCCTTACATCAAGAAAAAAAAATTCTTAAGAATGTGAGCTGTTTCAAAGTAAAACAAGCTCCAGTGGGTGGCAAGGTCTCCCTCCTTGGGGTTCTTGAAGCACAGGATGGATGACCGTTTGTCAGGCATGTCATAATGGAAAATCCCCTTCATGAGTTGCCCAAGATGACCACTAACTTCTTTTCCAACATCGAAATCCTGTGATTGTTTGGGTGGCTTGAAATCAAGCTCAGTAGCAAAGATTGTGCAGTGTCTTGCGTCCCTCCCTGTAGTACGCAACATAGGGCCAGGCACACAGTAGGTGTTCAGCAAGTCTGTGTTGACTGACTGACCAACCTGGACAAGTCACGTCCTCTCTGGGCCCGGGTTTCGGCATGAATATTAACCCACTGAATGACAGGAGCTAAGGGGAATGAACTGCATGTCCTTTAAGGTCTCTTTCAGCTTGAAGCCTATAATGTTATCAATCAATCAACGAGGATTTATGCAGGTATTATGGTAAGCGCTGGGTATACAAAGACAAAGCAAAAATGGCCCCTGCCTCCAAAAAGCTTGCATTCTATTCATGGAGACAACATATATGCAATTCAGGCCGTAAAAGATAGATGCAGATTAGGGGGAAAGTAACATTAGGTGAGTAGCTAGGTGGTGGAGTGGATAGAGCCCTGGTAATCAAGAAGAGTCATCTTCCTGAGTTCAAATCCAGCTTCAGACACTTACTAGCTGTGTGACCCTGGGCAAGTCATTTAACTCTGCCTCAGTTTCCTCATCTGAAAAATAAGCTGGAGAAGGAAATGGTAAACCACTCCAGTATCTTTGTAAGAAAACCCCAAAATGGAGTGACAAAGAATCAGATATGACTGAAAAACGATTTAACAGCAACAACGAAACCTTAGCAGGGAAGACACTAGCAGCTGGGGAGACCGGAAGACCTTCTTCAGAAAGTAGAACTTGAGAGGAGTCTTAAAGGAAGCCAGGAATATAGAAATATTTTACATAATTGCATGCGTATAACCTATATCGGATTGGTTACCGTTTCGGGGAGGGGAAGGGGAGGACGGAAGGGAAGATAGAATTTGGAACTCAAAATTAAAAATTGTTTTAACAAGTAATTGGGGGAAAAATTAAATATTTTTTTTTAAAAACAAAAAGGGATTCTGAGTCTGAGGTTAGGAAGGAAAGTATTCCACATACTTATCAATTGGGTACAGTAATGATAATTGCTATAGAATTGTTTACCATTCTACAAAGTGCTTCCTTTTTTTCTTTACAACTCTGTGCTATGAATATTATTGGCTCCATTTTATAGATGAGGAAACTGAGGCTTAGAGCTTCAGTGACCTGACCAGAATCACACATAGAGTTGTTTCGGAGACAGAATTCTATCTCCATTCTTCCAGCATTCTTTTCACTACACCACATGGAAGAGGCAAATACGATTTGGAATCAAATCTTAAATATAATTAACACTTTGTGGGATGATTGTAGGGGGCTGAAGAGAGCAAATTACTCTCTCTCTCCCTTCTGTTGTGAAAGGAGACTGCTATGGCTTAATTTCCAAATGCTGTTTTCCTCCCAAAACGCTGCTTATTTCCATCGCTTGGATTATTGGCATTTAACCCTGTAATGAGTCAAAGATAGGACATCTGTCCTCATTCACATTAATGGAGTTCATAGCCCATTCCAAGGGGGTGGTGGTGTGGCCTTTACAGAGGAAACTCTAAAGCTACCATAATTCATGAATTTTTTTTGGCTTTTTCTAGTGAAGACAAATGCGCGATGACTGAAGTGTTTGGAAGATTTTAGCCTGAGAGGTATTTTTCCCGTTGTGGCTAACTCTGACACTTTTCTCTACTATTCCTCATCACACCCACCAACGAATGAACTTTCTCAGAGGACAAAACGAATAGCACATTTCCCCAAGAATAATAAATAATGCCTACAAATCAGCGTTAAGTAGCAAAACAAAGGACAGCAACAGGATAACCTGAACAGGAGGCAAAGATCTCTCAGCAAGGCAGGCCTGTCTGTGTTTGCAGGCATGCCTTTAGAGAAGCCTTTCACTCCCTCTTGAAAATCCATTAGTTTTGGACTTGCATAATGTTATCAATGCCTGTAGCGTACTTCTTGTCTTTCTGCCTCTTTATTAAAGAGAAAGATGCACTTTTAAGAAAAGAACTAAGAGAAGCCTTTGGAATCCAAACAGAAGCACAAGTAATTTGGGGGGATGGGGCAGGGTTGGTTTTGTTTTTCCCCTCCCTTTATCAGGTTTCCTATACATAAGCCTGTCTCATTTCTTTTTCCCTCCTCTCTTTATCCCAATCCACATAGGAACCAAAGTACAGGGAAATCTCCTTCTGGAGGAGTTTATGGGGGATATTGAAGTTACCAAATGCTATGTGTTATTTGCCATCATCACCCCTTTGGAGAGATTAGTAGATGAAGCCAGACCTTCAAGATTTTCCTCTGACTTTACCTAGCAACTTGCATCTTCTGTGTTCTTCATTCTGATATGTACATATGTGCACATACACACGCTTACATACATATGTGTTCATATATGCATGTATACATTCACATGTGTATGTAAAATTGGTTGTGCATAGATATACACGTGCTATAGCATGTATAGGTGTGTATATGTGAGTATACATGTATGTACTTATACCTACACATGGGCACTGTGAATGCAATTGAACTGATAAATAGCATATAGTTGCACAGACATGTAATATCAATACCATGTTTCTTATCCAGCCCTGCCAGACCAGAAATCCCATGAAGGCAGGCACGGGACCTATATTAATAACTTTCACCTTTTCCCCAGGACCAGACTCAGACCTCTACATTGGGAAGGTGTGGCTTAATTGATTGTGAAATGAATGAGCAAAATGTAGCTTTTCTCCTTGATTTCCAAGTATGAAGACCTGAAGACATATAGATTCTCAGAGTATGTTTTTCCCCTTGTTTAGTTTTTAAAGATATCTTAAAGAAAAAGTTGCCATCTTGTGAAAATAACTTTAATAAAGAAGTATGAAGATAAGACGTGAGCCATGTGCCCTGTTAGAGCTTTGTTGGTATGAAATAGAGTTTAGCATTAGAGCTGTAGGCAAAGGAACAAGGCTGAGAAGCACTTTAAGAAAATCCTGATTTAAAAAAACACATACAGTCTCTCGTGTGCGCCCACACACACACACACACACAGACACACACACACACAGTTTTTGGGGGAACTGTGTATGTACATATGTATGTATACATATATACACACTGTTGACTGAAATATGTATGTTTATATGCATGTATACATGTGTGTATATGTAAATATATATGTATGTGTATATATATGTGTGTATATGTATGTATATATACAAACATATATACTTTTTCCAAAAAACTAAAAAATTAGGGCCTTTTCCATCCCTTGGAAACTAAGCTAGACCTTTGTAACATAGTCTGATTTCTTTCACATTTTTCTCTTTACAGAGTAATAGAAATTTAGTTGGAAACTGAGAAAAAGATACATAACACACACACACACACACACACACACACACACAAAGATGAACCAACCCAAATGGTCCCTTCCAGTAACCTTGCTTGGTTGGCATCTTTGGACAGTCTGATATATTTTAAACTTCAGCTGGGTTGATTCTTTCCTCCCCGGCTGGTTTCAGTGAGAAATGAAGATCTGGGAAGGAATTTTGTCCCTTGGAACTTTCTACTCAGGCCACATTTGCCTTTGGAAATTTTCTCTGCACACATCAGGGACATTCCATGCCACCAAGTAAACCAATTGATCTGGGCATTTTCCCTTGCCTTTCCATGGGCAACTTGCAGAGCTGGGATGCATAAATAATCACGTGTTATATAAATAGCTTCGGGTGAGAGGCTGTAAAATACGGAAGATATATTTGCACTTTTATGTACGGGGAATATTTTCTAAAATGATTGCTTTATTTGGTGTGTATTTTTCTTATATGTGGAATGGGGCGCCTATACGCGCAACATTTTCCAAAGTTTTCCCCCGCCCCCTCCCCCTTCTTCAGGTCAGACTAGCATTATAGTTAGCAAATTGATAAGGTTCCACGGGTAAGCTTTATTACTTCTGACACGAGCCTATGACACTTTATAAAAAGAAGTAATCCAGAACAATCTCTAGGTAATTAACACCTAGATAAACAAACATAAATTTCTATATTGCATTTATTTGGACTACCACTCAAATATGCGTGAACCATGCTTTTTTAATTAAAAGATAAATCTATGTGACACTTAGCCTCAAACTTAATTATTCAGCATAGTATAATAAAAAATAGGGCCCATTAAATGTGTCTTGCACTGTATTTCTGTATTAACAGCAAAACAGTTCAGTCTGGGATCATTTAAATTTTCTCGCTCCTCTTTTCCTATGATTTCCCAGTTCACCAAGGGCCCCTTCTCCGCTTTTTCTCTCTCTCTTTTTTCCCCTCTCTCTTCCTCTTTCCTCTTCTAACACCAACAGGTGAAGAGATAGAGAACTTTAGTCAATAATCCCTTAGAATATTCAGCTGTGCTACATTTAATATTGCATGACACCACTCTGTCCCATATTTTTTTTCTTCCTCTCTAGGCAGCCTTCTCCGTGGAAACATCCGTCCTCTTTGGTGGAATGGGCCCAGATTGGGTATCATGAAACGAAGAGCATAGCACTGAATGATAATTTCCCTGAGATCTTGCTTACAATACGCCAGGTAAGTTTTTTTTTAATAATATGCTATTATAATACAGATGTTAAACAGAGAGGGGAAAGACTCAAATCCCAAATTACAAGAGATAGTAAGGTTATAGCTCTTATAAAAGTTTCAAGAAGAAACTATCAGAAGGTCGAATATCAGCAGCTAGCCTCTTGTCCCAGGTACTCCCCATTTGAATCTAAAGGCCCCAGAAAGATGAGGGCCAGTCTGGATCCCCAGGAAAGAACTTTCCTAGGAGGCAAAAGTATTGAATGCAGTCAGACACATCCTGCTTCCTGAAGATCCCCATGAGTGACGACCACGTGGCCTTGAAACTGGATTCAGGACATCATGCATCATCTTAACTCTCTGAAGAGAGGGGATATTCAGGGCTAGTAAATATTCCCAGATTTGGGCTCTTTATGCTCATACTACATTTTTTTTTAAATTGCTAGCAGGTTACTTTAGGCATTCTGGCTTTTCATCCCCCATGGTTGAAGATACAATAAGAATAGGGAAAATGTAGAGAATTGACAAAAAGATGATTTGGATTTATCTGTGAGATTTCATTCACTCCTCAAATATTTATATACGCATATGCATGCCAACTGATTTGACTCAAGGCTTCCTCTCTACTTTCCAATACAACTTCTGTTAAGAATGGGTTCAGAAGAAGAAACAGAGGAAAAGTAAAGGGAGGAAAAAAAAGAAAGTATGAGAAAGGGACAAGGAGGCCTTTTCCATGGTGGTACAATGTAAGAACATATAGCTCTGGAGATGGACAACCTGAGTTCAAATCCTGTGCCTGGTGCTCACTATGTGTATGACCTTGGTCAAGTCACTTAACTGTGAATCAGTTTCTTGATCTGCAAAATAAAGGCATTGGGCTAGCTGGGCCTGGGTTCAATAGGACCCGAGTACAAAGCCAGCCTCGGACATTTACTAGCTGGTTGACCCAGGGCAGGTTACTTAGCCTCTGTCTGCCTGAGTTTCCTCAACTATAAAATAGGAATAATAACAATAACGACTACCTGCCAGGGTTATAAAAACCAAATGAGATGATGTCTGTGAAGCTCTTAGCACAGTGCCTGGTTACATACTTGTTTTTATTGCTGTCCAGGCACTTTTTAGTTGTGTCCGACTCTTCATGACCCCATCTGTGTTTTTCTTGGCAGAGCTACTGGAGGGGTTTGCCATTTCCTTCTATAGCTCATTTTACAGATGAGGAAATTGAGGCAAACAGGATTAAGTGGTTTGACCAGAGACACACCGGCACATGGTAGGTCCTTAATAAAGCCTTTTTCCTTCCTTCCCAATCCAGGTTTGGATATCCCATGATATTTGCCTTGTATTTAACCACCTTCCAAATCGTCAGGAGTCTGTTTCTAAGGGCCAGGGAAGCAGACAAGTGACTTGGAAATGCAGCCAAGATGGTCTCACTAACAATGCTGTGGGACTGTAAAGTTAATGCTAGCTAATCCGTGGACCTTTCCCTCCTTGGCATAAGTACTCTTGAAAATTATAAGATCACAGGGTTAAACGTGGAAAGAATCTTCCTGGTTCATCTTGTCCTACCTCTCATTTTACAGGTGAAGAAACCAACCCCCAGAGAGGGTGAATGACTTGCCCAAGGTCATACATTTGCATAGGGGCAGAGCTAGGATCTAAATCTTCATCCTTCCCATTTCCAGACGCCATGTTGAATGTATTTAATGTGGATTCACCTTAGATGGACACCAGTGTTATTATTATTATTACTGTATTTGGGGAGTGGGGGTGGAGAGAATCAGCATTTATGTAGAACCTACTACATGCCAGCGCTCAATACTTTACAAGGTACGTGCTATTATCACCCCCTTTTATAGTTAAAAAAAAACTGAGGCAGACTTAGGCTAATTGACTTGCCCAGGGTCACACAGACAGTAAGTATCTGAGGCTGGATTTGAGCTCAGGTACTCCTGACACCTGGCCCAGCACTCTATCCACTGAGCCATCACTGCCTGCATTTAGCTAAAACAATGTATTTTTCCCCAGTATATTTAGATCTATTATCACATTTAATCATCAAAACAGCCCTTTGATTAGGAGGGATGCATATCATTATTCTCCTTTCAGAGTAGGTGTTCTTTACTTCTTTGTGTCCTGGACCCAGACCCCCTTGGCTGTCTGGTGAAACCTACTAGCCCTTGCTTGAAAGAATGCTTTTAAGCACATAAAATAAAATGTGTACTACTAAAAAGGAAACTAATGGTATTGAAATGGAATTATCAAAATATTCAAAAACAAATTCACAGACCTCGGGTTAAGCATCTTTATTTTAAAGGCAAGCGTCATAAATGTGGCAGTTAGGTGGAGCACTTGATAAAATGCTGGGCCTGGAGTCAGGAAGACCTGAGTTCAAAACTGACCTCAGTTATTAGCTGTTTACCTCAGTTTCCTTACCTGTAAAATGAGCTGGAGAAGGAAATGGCAAACCACTCCAGTATCTTTGCCAAGAAAACCCCAAATGGGGTCACGAAGAATCAGCCACGACTGAAACGACTAAACAACAACAAAATCATCACCGTATGTTGGAAAGATGGTTGATTTGGTGTAGGAAGAGTTTGAGGGATAGACTAGATGACTTCTCAGTTTCTTTCCAACTCCAGACCAGATTGGGAAACTAAGGTATTTAGATAGGCTTAATGACTTGCCCAAGGTCACAGAGGATTAAGACTAGGACCCAGATCTCCTGACTCAGTGTGGTGTAGAGAAGAACACAATTGGGTAGTCCCTCCACTCTCCTCCCAGAACCCAGCAAACCTCACCCCCAAACACAGTCTTCTATGAGTGATTGTATCAATCTCCTATCTTAATCAAGTCCCACACCATCATCATCATCCATGAACCTATGGTCCTATGTTAATTCAAATAATGGGATATAGAGACCAAATGAGGAGTCTGGTATCTTTACTTCTGTTGCAAATTCATAAATGGTCATGATTCCGTTTCCTTCTAAGTCCCCTTTCCCCTCCAAAAAAGTGGTTGCTCAGCACCCTACCCCTCACCCTCACCTCCACTCAGAAAGACTAAAGGTAGACTGGAGACAAGCATTTTGATTTCTTTTAAAATGGAAATAAATGGCTTTCTTTCTGGGCACCAGGACAAAAAGCCTACACCCACACCCCAGGGCACTCTACCTCCATATATGTGCACTCTGCAAAAACACGCGTTCCTAATATTTTAGTGTTTGTATTTAGGTTATTTATTCTTTGTATCTAAAATTTAACAGCTACTGTGCTATATTGATTTTATTGGTAGTATTGCACAGACTTTGTTTCTGCATGAGACTAGTTGCAAAACCCACTATTTTGGAAAAAAAATGTATTTTGACATATACAAATAAAATAAGTAAAACTATTTTAAATGTCTGAAAAAGCACATCTTTTATAGGAAAACATGACTTTGTGCATCCATACTAAATATACTACAAAATTCATGCCAGGCCAGTTTTCTCAGCAGATTTGGGTGCTCTGCATTTGTATATAAGTACCCTTATAGAAACCTAGTACCAGTACATGCTAAAACTAATTTCTATGTTTTTAAATTTAAGCCCAGTAATATACATATATGTGTGTGTGTGTGTGTGTGTGTGTATACATGCGTATATGTATACATGTAAGTAGGTATGTATACATTACCGAGCCTGTATTGTGCCTAGAGTCAGGAAGATCTGAGTTCAAATTCGGACTCAGACACTATGTGATCCTGAGCTAACCCGGGATGTTCCCCAAGACTCTGTCTTGGATCTTCATCTATCTCTATACTGTTTCCTTTGGTAATCTTATCAGCTTCCATGAATTCATTCCCTACGGTACAGCTAGATGGCAGAGTGGATAGAGCAGTAGGCCTAGAGTCAGAAAGACTCTTCTTTCTAAGTTCAAATCTGGCCTCAGACACTTACTAGCTGTGTGACCCTAAGCAAGTCACTTAACTTGTCTCCTCACCTATAAAATGAGCTAGAAAAGGAAATGGCAAAACTACTCCAACTTCTTTGCCAAGAAAACCCCAAATGTAGTCACGAAGAGTTAGACATGGCTGAAACAGCTGAACAACAGATAAATGTTTGTACTGGATACAGTTGTGTAAGATGTAAAGTTGGGCTGAGAAATATACCATCCCAGGACGTGTACCACAGGAATATATGACAATGTGTTCACCTAGTACCGGATGGACCATCATCAATAGTGGAGAAAATCTAACAAAGCTTCAGAAATGGATTTAACAGTTCCTAATAAAGAGACAAAAATAGGAGAAGTTGTTTTTTTTTTTTTGCTTTTTTTTTTCCAGAGGTAGAGGTTTTATTGCGTAAAACACTGGATAAGACTTTACTGCTTCAGAGACATTTTATTCTAACAGGAGAAAGAAAACAGTCATTGCTGAAAAAAACAACTTTTAATACTTTCTATACCAGAATAAAGTTCTGTCAACTGATGTATTATAATAATAAATAATGACCAAGAATAAACTTTAAATACAAAGTTTTCTACTTGTTACAAGCATAGCAACACAATCCTCTACTCTATTGATCTCAGATTTCCTCCAAGAGAGAAATTTTTTTTAATTTTTTCTTTGTGTAGGAATGTAGACAGTATTATGACCAGTACCACAGACTACAGAAGTTACAGAGAAAAAACTTGACATGTTTAGATATGAGAAGCTGATGATATTCAGAAACTGACAATGCATCACTGCCGCTGTCACTTGTGTGTTTTACAAGTTACAAATGTTCTGGAAAAAAGGCCCATGTCAGAGGGGGAAGAAGGGACAGTAGCACTGGACCAAATGGAGTCAACACACACGTCACAAAGAAGGGGAGATGTTCCCAATGTCACAAACAGAATTATTGCCTGTCGCATCTGAAACCGCTCAGACGACACAAAGAATACCGAAGGATCTCCTTGGTGCAGGAGATGGAATGTGGCTCTTTTTTCTGATTTTTTTTCTTTTTTTTCTTTTTTTTTGTTCTTTTTTTCCTTTATTTCTTTCCTTTTTTTCCTATTTTCTATTTTATTATTTTTTTTGCTAAGATACTGAAGGCGGGCGCAAACACACAGAAAGCAAGCGACTGACACAGTCACCAAACACGGTAGTGCAGTTAAAATTCTAAAGCTTACTACAGTCAGAAAGTTTTCAATAACATTTCAATCCCTTCTCTAGGATCATAGAAACAGTTGCATTAAGTTTATCAACTCGATTTAAGTAAGGCAGTGAGAACTATACTAGAAAAACAAGAAAGCAGCCTGCTCTATGCCAGATGGGTCCAAGTTGCACAGCGAACTCATTTAAACTGAAACTTCAGTTAGATGACACCCTTTCGACAGCATATGCAAACCGTATTCCTTATTAGCCTGAGAATTTTTTTTTTCCAGTCTCAGGATAGCGCTAAGAATTTTATTTACATTGGTTGCAGTTTAGTATTTTTGTAAACTGCTTTAGGCAGAGCTGAAATTTTAAGGCCCTGGGGTTTTTATTCTGTGCTCCCAGCCTGCAAGGAAATATTGACTTTTTATTTATTTTTATTTTTTAGGTTCTGGTTGATTTTGTTTTAGACTAAGTTAATACTTCTCTACCATCACAATCCACAGCACCTGTGTCTGTAAAAGGAATCACTTTAAAAGGCTGAAATTTTAAGTCGTTCAAGCAGATTTAAGACTAAACCTTTCACTAGACTTCTTGCAAGGTTTGGGGTTAAACATCTGGATAGTATCCCTCAAAAGCGACTTCTGTGGTGAAGGAAGAACTTAATGTGGAGGATCTAAATGGAAGAAAATCTAGCATCATTGGCCAAAAGGGGGAAAAAAGAGAGAGCAATTTTTTCTATGAAAAAAAAAGTAGAACACGTTTGTTTTATTTAAAAAATCACAACAAAAATGATTGCTCAAACACTTTCTTCATTAGAGACAAAGAGCAGGATGATGGGATATCCATATTTTAGCATAAGCTGCTTCAGAAGACCCCATTCTAGAAGATACTCCTGCCCTGTGTCTGTCACATCTATAAAAACTAACAGATGAAAAACTTAACCAGGATTAGAAAATCCCTCATTCAAGTAAAAAAAAATTCAAAATTAAAAAAAGAATTTAAAAATCCTCTATTATAACATAAAATTCAATTTCTCACCAGCACCTTCTACAGATGAGGCTGACTAATTTGGCTAAACAATAATAATATGTCCTATACCCCTAGATTTCTTTAGTAGACACCTACTTCATCCAAAAAAAAAAAAAAGGACCCAGAATAAAAGCTTTTCCCTCAATACTGCCATTTGAGCTGAAAAAAGAAATCACTCATCAAATCTGCAATGGACATGTGTCCGCACATCCTTCCTGACCATTGATTCATTCGGCTGTGTATTTTTAAAAAATGAAAATGTAATATCACAATCTTTTCCAATATCAGTCAGTCCTGACCCTCGTTAGGGGCCAGCTAAGATTTCTCCTCCAGTGCAGTTACAACACCACTCCCATTGATTTTCTCTGCAGTGACAGCCCCAGTCTGACTGGCACCATGGTAGCTAGCGTACCAAGTCATCTCATTGCTATGCTGGGCCAATGACAGCCGCCAGTATCATATTATAAAGGTGTTTTCAACAATGAAGACGCAGCCTCTCAATCTTCGGAGGCAACGCTAAATCGTGGAGATGGTATCATTTTTCGGTTAAGAGCGTTATTTTTGGACAAAGACCACTTTAGAGTTTGAAGTGCCCCCTGCTTTTTATAGAGTACTAACGACCTCCTCACATTTTGAAATCACTTTATTATCCCACCTGCGTTGTTTGGAAGCATTTGTTGCCAGGTAACAGTTTAGCAGCCATTTTCAAGGGCTGGGGAAAATTTTTTTTAATATATATATATAGATATATTTTAAATGTTTTAACATCCTGTACACTACTGGGTTGGGGGGGGGGAGGGAAGGGAGCTGTATACAACTCTTTATTTTTCTCAGAATGCAGTTAGCAAACTCTCTTACCAAATGCCTATCTAAAGACTGTAAAATAATATTGCAATATACAGATAGACTTGTTCAGCTGTTACTCCTGGGTCTTGCTGCCCACCTCCGTTAGCTCTGCTGAGCTCCCGGGTCTGACAGCTGCAGGTTCCTCTAAATTCCCAGAAGCCTCGGAGTCAACTCTGGAGCGCTTGAACCTGCGATCAGGATACTGGCTGTTGTCAAAAGGCATGCGATGGACACAAAGAACATGGGTCTTCAGGTTTCCCTTCTGAGAGGCACTGTATGGACAATATCTGCACTGGAAAGGCCTGTGACCTGAAGATAGACAAAAGTCTGGTTAGTGGAGTCAGGGGTCACAAGTTTTTTTTTTTTTTCTCCCAAGCACATTTAAGTAATTTGCTATTTTTAAAAATCCTCTTTAGGAGCAAGTACTTCAGGAAAGTTACAGCAAAACAGAGAGAAACAAAACCAGATACATATGAGTCACATAGACAATAATTTGAAAGGAGAACTTCCAACACAGAGATTTTAATCCATTTGCTTGAGGAGAAGAGAAAGCTAGATATCACCTGGCCTCTCTATAAAATGATCGTCAATCACTCGGTATGGCAGTCCAGCTCAGGCCAAACAGTTTAATAAGTGGGCCTCCTTTATATTTGCTCATTAACTTTTTATTGGAGAAAGATATAGACACGCCACGCATAGACTCAGTACTAACCACGGGTTTCAGAGACCTTAGGCGGGGTGGGAGGAGAGGAAGAAGTGTCTCTAACCTTTGAATGGAGTGGAAAATATCCCTCCAACTCGGTTTTAATTACTAAGGCATGTGTTTGTGTGTATGTCTATACATATCTACATATTTGGGGGAAGGGGAAGATGAGTGAGGACGGATGGAAAGGAATCAGGGGTCAGACAACCTAGGCCCGTGTCATCTCCTAGAACTGTCGACTACACAGGTTAGATTTAGTTCTTGAGGTCTAATACTCGAAGACTTGCAATAAACCTTACATTTTGAATAGAAGACAAATGAGTGAAGAAAGAGCTCTGATCCCCATAGTCTCATTTCTTTGTTCAGACACACCGCAGACACACATGCACATTTTTGCCATATTGAAAAACTGGAATAGCATCTGGTTTGGGAAGTTATATTGGAGCAATCACATTTCTTCTATGCTAGAAAGTTGATGCACTGTCTCTGGAAGTTTATGGGCTTTTGTCTCTCCAACTAGCAGCATCAGAGGTCAAACGCCCTTAGCTGGGTTTAATTTGCTCAGAAATATTCAGGAAGAAAATTAAGTGAGCCCAGACACTGACATTGCCCCTCCACCCCACCCCTCTCCACCCTGACACACAAGCACACATCCATACCCTAAGAGCACTTTCTGTGTTCCCAGGCTGGACATTCCTGAGGGCCAGCAAACCATGCCCTTTTGGCTTTCCACAAGAGCTATTCTCCAGCAAAGCGGTGGGTAAGGCATCTTTCTTTAGTGAAATGAAACCATGTTTTCCCAGCAACTTATATGATAACGTCAGAGCCGTTTTGTCTCTACCGAATTGCTTTTAATTTGCCACTCAGCAGCTTCTAATGCCTTCACTTTAATATCTCTGATCCCTGGCCCCCTAGCCCCCAGCCTCTTTGCAAACAACTGCTTACGTGCCCAGGGGGGCCTCCTAGTGAAGTAATGCTCTTTAAAGGCAGCCTTTAATGTAAATAATCATCTCTGCTTTATTACTCCTTAAACTTGTGTATGGAAACCCTAATATACAAAAATTCAGAGCACAGCAGCCTAGTGAAAGAGGAATCCTCATCAGATCCCTAATGGAACAAGGTGTCTCAACAAAGGACTCGCCCCCTCCCCCCTCGAAGATCTGCATAGCCTCGACTCAGAGCATTTTGGAAAACTTTCTATTTCTCCACACACACAGATTTCTTCCCAGAAATCTGCCGGCTTCACATTAAGTACCTTAAAAGAAGAAAAAATGGTCTCCATGTTTTTTCAGGGCAGTTCCCATATTTCTGATTTCCAGGGGGACTTTTTTTTGTTTTTATTTTTGTTCTTACTAGGCTCTGCACCCCATTGTTCATACTAGCTCTACCTCCGTGTGCTGCTATTTATTGGAATGTTATCTGTTTCTCAGTTTCTAACGGAAGCTCCTTTTCTACCAGGAAGACTTCGGCAGCTCTGCCTAGTGGAGAGGGGGCTGCCTGAACATTGTGGGTCTGTTGAGATGCAGGGTCTTAGGCTAGCTCTGAGCAGGCCACCTTCACCTGTCTGAGCCTCAGTCAATTTATCTGTGGCACAGGAGTCATTTTTGCACTACTTACTTCTCAGAACTGTTTGTAAGGACAGTGTTCTGCAAGCTGAGAGGCCAAATGGACCTGGAATCCAAATACTGGCTCAGCCATTTAACTCTCTGAGGGACTCTGGGCAAGTATTTTAACTTCACCAGGTTGTGGTTTCCTGATCTGTAAAATGAAGACTAGCCCGTTCGACAATAAGGTTGCATCGAAGCTCTAAATATAAGATCTGAGGATTATTAAAGGGACCTATAAAGGTGAGCAATCATTCTTCCAGCCTACCCCAATCTCCTTCTGGGTAGTCTCCTAATATTTCTCTTCTGATAGACAAACAGTATACCGCCAAATGATTACAATCATCTAACGGCTCCATGAGTGTGGGCTTTGTCTCCTCGATCAGATGGGAAAATCCTCAAGAGAGCTTCAGTCTCCTTTTTTTTTTTTATTTTTAAATCTCCCTAATGGTGCCAAGAACAAAGAATTATAGAACTCGAACTGGGAGTCAGAGGTTACCTGACGCAACCCTTTGTGTTATAGATACAGAAACTGAGGTACAGAAAGGATAAGTAACTAGGTCAGGCTGCGATTCCAACTCAGGTTCTAGTGTTTTCTACTCATTTCTCTTTCCCAGCCACCTCGTAGGCATTAAGAAAGGCTTACTAGAATGATTTAATTTCCCAGTTGCAAAAGTTAAATTGAGAAATCTGGGATGGAAAATTTTGAAATTTTGATTTTTTAATTTTAGTTTTCAAAATACAAGCAAAAAACCCCCAAATTCTCTTTGGTGACTACGACACCACAAAAACATCTGTTAACATAAAGTGCTTAGTAGAGATAGGTAAAATAGCACAATTCTCAGCTGCTGAGAGATCAAGGGGGTGGCTTGCCCTCCTGTACCCACTAAGCAGCTCAGTATTTAATAACAATCATGATAACGGCAGTCACAACAACACATTTACATAATAATTTTTCAAGTTTACAAAATTATTTTCTAACAGTATCCTGTGAAATAGGTATGGCAAATATCATCATCCCCAGTACCGTAACTAAGGCAAAGCAAATGGGGCTTTTTCCAGTGCACCCAAATTTTGAGGGTTGCTGACAACACTCTCCTCCAGCAGTGAAGAAGTAAATGAAATTAGTGCCTAGTTAAGAAAAAAAAATCATGATTTCTCTAAACAGGAAGCTTCCAGTGTACCTTCTGAACCCTTGCCTTCAGAAGTTGATTTGAGGACACACTTTGTTCTATTTGACCAGTAGTAGCTGTGGCTCTGACTGTCATCATTTAACATGCAGAAAGGACTCATCTCACCAGAACAGGCCAGGGAATATTCTGGGCTCTGTGTGAAGTGTTTTAGTTCAATCCCTCACTGCACAGAAAATAAAAATGAGACTTTCAGGCTGCTTGACTTGGCCATGGTCATGTAAGCCAGTAAGAATCACACAATCAGAGTCAGGAGGGGTCCGTTCACATCCTACTTCTGCATCCCGGGCTTTTCTCATTATACCACAATGGTCTATATCCGTTTCATATCACTCCAATATGCTAAATCTAGTGACATAATTCATGGGAAAGGAGGTTTGGAAGTCCTGGTTATAATAAATTTTTAGAGTTGTTCAATGATTTAATTTCTTCCTGCTTGTCATTAACATATATAATTGGGATTTGTTTCTTATGTACAATTACTCTATGAAAATGGTATATTGTATGTAATACAAATATAATACAAAAAATACACAACCATAAAAACAAAGGTTTATTACTCACATAGATTCGTATATTGCCAGAAATAAAAAAGACCACTGTAAAATCTTCCTATTTGACAGGTTGGAAAACTGAGGCCCCTAAAAAAGTGACCCTGATTATGTGGAAATCCATGTGTAAGTGTCTAGAACTATCTGCAATTTATAAAAATAAATTTATATAACTATTTGGTACATACGGTAATATATTTACAATATATTTTTTTTTGCTGCTGAGTCAATACTGCCTTGTGTTTTTATAGAATTTATTATAAAATAATAGATAACATTCTACTTTTATGTCTAGTGTCCCAGTGACATAATGATCTCTCATTTAATCTAAAGTGTTAGAGACAGAAGGGACCTTAGAGATTTGCACCTCCATTCTGATTATTTTAGAGATGAAGAAACTCACACCAAGATTGGGAAAATGACTTAGCCAGGGTCACACAGGTAATACACAACAGAGCCAGGACCGAAATCCAAAATTTTAAATTCCAAGTCCAACTTCCATAACAGGGATTAGCAAACAATAATCTGTGGGTCAAAATCATCCCACGGTGCCTCCTGTTTTTGAACAGCTAAGATGGTTTTTATATTTTTAAAGGCATTGACTAAATTTAATTAATTTTTTAAAAAATTTTTTATCTGATTTTTATCCTCATAATTGCATCACCAAGGAGTTAAGAAGGTATTGCCCACAATATTCAGATGAGGAAACTGAGGGCTGAATCAGTGCACTGACTTGTATTACATCTCATTTTCTGTGATTTCATGAATCTAAGAAGTTTCTGGTGAGAAACTACTAACCATGCAGATCAGCACTTTCTCCACAGGTTATAGTCTTACAGAGGTAACTCTGTTCCTGCCCAGCCTATGTCAGAAAGTTGAGGTGAGGATAAAATGAGATAGTACCAACAATAACTACCATCATAATCATAATACATATTTATGTGATGCTTTAAGTTTTGGAAAGTGTTTTACAAGCACAAACTCATCTGGCTTCAAAAAAAGGAAGTTGCAATTATTATCCCCATTATACATATGAGAAATCTGAGGCTTAGAGGGGTTAAGTAACTTGCTCAGAGTCACAAAGTTAGCTAATGGCAGGGTCAGGACTAGAATCCATGTACTAACTAATTGCTTCCACCTTCTCTCCTCTTACTCATATCTCTACCCTTTGCTGTCTGGCTTCCAATTTCATCACTCAACTGAAACCTCTCTCCCAAGTTACTAATGATCTCTTTTCATGGCCAAATATGATGGTCTTTTTCCCCCCCAAGTCCTAACCTTTTGGAACTATCTGCTGTATTTGATGTCATTAATCATTCTCATCACCTGGGTAATCTCTCCTTTCTGGCCTTTTTGTGACACTACTTTTTCCTAGTTTTTCTGCCTATCTACTCCTCTTTCTCAGGCTTTTTTGCTGTTTCATCTTCAAAATCACACCCCTTAACTATAAGTGTTCCCAAAAGACTCTGCCTTGCCTCCTTACTCTTACCTCTCTATTCTCTTTGTGATTTCATTACATCCCATTGATTTTATTATCTCTATGCCAATGACTCCTGGACCTAGTTTCTCTGCAAGCTTCAATTCCAAATTACTCATTGCTCATTTGACATTTCAAGTCAGATGTTATGGAGATACCTCAAACTTAAAATATACAAAGTAGAACTCAGCATTTTCTCTTCCAAAACCTCCCTCATGCCACAGATCAAATCAGTTGCCACACATCTTTATTCACACCGTTACTAGTTTAATTCAATCCATCATCTCTCACCTAGATCACTGTAACTGTCTTGTGATAGGTCTGCTACTTCAAGACTCTCACACCTTCAGCTCATCATAGGATTCTCCTTAAGCATAGATCTGGTAGTATGATTGGTATGGCAGTGGAAGAAGCAAATTAATTTAGTCAATATTATAAGTTTTAAAATATTGGCTTGACCTACCCATGAGCAATTAATATTTTCTAATTATTTAGGTCTGTTTTTATTTCTATAAATAGTTGTAGTTCTATTTATATAGTTCTTATGTGCTTTGTGGAAGGTAGATTCCCAAGTATTTTATACATTGTGTCATAATTTTGACTGGAATTTCTCTTTCTTTCTCTTCTTGCTGGGTTTTACCAGAATTATATAGAAATGCTGATGATTCGTGTGATTTATTTTGCATCCTATAACTTTACTGAAGTTTTCAATGTTTCAATTAATTTTATTTGATTGTTTTGGTTTCTTTTTTTCTTTTTTTTCAATTTACATTCTTTATTTTTTTATTTAATATATTTAGTTTTCAGCATTGATTTTCACAAGAGTTTGAATTACAAATTTTCTCACCATTTCTACTTTCACCCCACTCCAAGATGGTGTCCAAATGTGGATTTGTCAGCAACTTCCTCAGGAGAAAACAGTGTATAGTAGTGCAGGCCATCATCTACTCAGTCGTTTTCCATCAGACCTTCCCAATGTTATGGACTAAAAGGTTTGCTAGAGAGCACACACCTCATCTGGCAAGGTTCAGTTCCCTTGACCAGGGATTGAAATAATTAATGGTTCTTTATGATCTAGAAGTGACAAAGTTACTAATGCAAATCCATTTCTAAAAAACTTTATTAAAAAGAAGAAAAACCATGGAAGACAGTTTGACTAAAATGATATTTTTTACTGAAACAAATTAATACAACCCCCTTCTTTTCCTATGACATAGCATTTCAAATCAACAGCCTCTGAAACTTCAACCACTTTGGAAAGTTTAAAATTCCAGTTTGGGGCAGAGAATATACTGAAGACAAACTCCCTTGACATTATAATTTTACCTGTTAGGTCCTCCTCTTTTATTCTATAGGCACTAGAATTGAAAAGGACCACAGACTACCTAATGGGACAGGTAAAAAGTGCCTTAGACGTCATCTGGTCCAACCCTCTCTTTTGTTACAAGTGAGAAAACTGAGGCCCAGAGAATTTAGGTGGCTTCTCCAAGGTCACAAAAGTGATAAGTAGCAAACATAATCAGAATTCGAACCTAGGTCCCTGACCCAAAATCTAGTGCTCCTTTGACACCACTACACTGCCTTTTATAGTCAGTCAACAAGCATTTATTAAGTGCTTACTATTGTACCAGGCACTGTGCCTTGATTTCCCCTTTCTGCTAAACTTTTAGCTTGATGAAATAATATCAATAGAATGTAAGCTCCTTGAGAACAGGTACGGTCTTGCTTTTATGCCTTTGTATCCCTAGCACGTAGAATAGTGCCTGGCACATGGTAGCCACTCACCAAAGGCTCCTTTAATGAATGAATTCTGATTAGATATTAGCTGTATAAGTTTAAAGTATCACCCCTTCCACAGTTATTTCTTTTTTTCTTTCTTTTTGGCAGGGGCACAGATTAGGTATTGGACTTACAATTTCATTGGTGCGAGGAATTCTCAGTGGGGAAACTTCTACCAGTGCAGATCTGCAAATAAAGCTGTCTGGAGGGATGGGGTGTCTACTGAAAGGCTGAGTATCTTGCCCAGGGTCACAGCCAATATGCACCAGAACCAGGACTTGAACCCAGGTCTTCTAGATACCCAAGACAGTTCTACAGCATATCTATTGTAGCCACTTTGCATCTTTAAATTTTAATACTTGCATTTTCCTGGGGGGCAGGGTACCTAGACAATTGAAAAGCCTTCAAGACTGAATAGAATGGATCCATAACCACAGAGTTAGGGGCACTGTGACAAGTTTGACAGTATATGGGGAATATGCATGCCTTACCTCCCCATTGTACCCTGCAAAGAGTTGGCTACCTCCTTTGTTTAGCAATAAGGCCCATTCTGGTGACAACCCCCAAAGCAGCCTGCATCCTTTCCCTTTTTCTATCACTTAGCATTTAAGGCCATCAAAATTTCCTATCCCTGCCATGTGAAAAGTAAGTACACAATAAGTTAATTTGTATTGTCACTGTGCAGTAGAAGGGTGGTAAAGAGCACATTCATTTTTAATCCACTATGAATAATATATAAATATGTATACAGAGCGGAGGGTCAAGAAGAGTAAGGAGAAAGCTAGTGGTACATTGTTTACCACAGAAGTAGCAAAACCAGGTATTTTTCTTACTTGCTAAGATGGGAATATCTGCAATTTGCTTGCACCTAAGGGGTGGAAGCAAAATGCCTAGTCCTCTAGGGGAACCCATCCATTAATTACAGCTCAAAATCAGGCAAAGGCATCTGACTCCAGAGAGAATGGGAAACCTTCCTGATGGTTCAGAACCCCTGCAATGCAGGACAACAAAGTTCAAGGTGGTTCGGGTTGAGTTAGGAATCTGAGAGCCTCAGGAGAGGGCAAAAAGATGATAAGAATGGGAGTGATGGCAAGTCTGCATCGCTGCCCTTTGGATCCTAGAAAGCTGCCCTAGCCCTCTTGGTGGGGGTATAGCTGTTCAAGTATGCAGAGAGGGGCCATGGAGCCAGCTGGGTCAAAATCCAGGCCACCTGAAGGAGAATCTGGAACATGACAAACCTATGTTTATTCAATCTTTAATCCTACATCCTCATCTTAGAAAAATTAGCAAAAACTCTCAAAACTAATGGTGCTAAATCCAGACATGAGAGTGGAGTCATAGGATTCAGAGCTGGAAGATGCCTCCTCTTTTACCTATGGGGAAACAGAGGCTAAAGCCAGCACTCGGACCTGGCTCTGCTAGCCCCAAATGCAGCACTCTTATGCTTACATGCAATCAAAATGACTTTTTGACTCCTTTGCTGTCCTGTCCTCCGACTGATTTTTTATTACATTTATTCCCCAAAGTGAATATTTAGTAACCTACACACCATTTCCCTCCATTATAATCTCTTACTATTGTTTCTTCGCCGTCTTCAGTTGATCACTTTGAAGAAAATGCTGGGTTTCCATTCAGTTACCTTGCAACATCATACTTGGATTATACAAAGACATAAAACTTGGCAAACACACACATCTCAAAATTCTACCACAGCTGCCCTACAGTTGGGTCCAGGAAGCGTGTATACGTGTAGTATGTATTAATAGGAAAGATCATCAATGAGAAGCCTGGACATATATGGGACTAGGGATAGGGATAGGCTATATCTATCTGGCTGGCAGACTCTTAGGCAAGGTACATTACAAATTTCTCTGAAGGTGACTCTACGGTAGAGTAGACAGAACACTGGGCCAGAAGTCTAATCCTGGCTCCACGAGAAATTAGTTGTGTGGGCAATTCAGCCTCTCTGGGCCTTCATTTCTTCTTGGAAAAAATAAGTGACTGTACTAGATGGTCTCTAAGGTCTTTAAGACAGGCGGCATAATGGATAGAATGATGGCCTTAAAATCAGGAAGATTTGAGTTCAAATACTGCCTCTTGGAACAAGTCACTTAAGCTTTGCCAGCCTTAGTCTCCATACATGTAAAACTGAGATAATGATAGGACCCACCCCCAGGGTTATTATAAGGATCAAATGGGATAATGTATACAAAGTACTTTGCAAACCTTAAAGCTATATTTAATGTTAGCTGTTATCATCTAAGGTTCCTTCCAGTTGAATTCTACCAATTCATTCAGTTCATTTCATTAATCCCATATTTGTTGAATTTTTGTTACATGTTCAAAGCCACCAATGACATCCCAATTGCTAAATTCAAGGACATTTACAATCAAACCACGAGCATTTAGGGTACCTACTATGTTCAAGGAACCATATAGGCTCTTGGGATACAGTGATGACAACAAAATGTCTACCCTCAAATGCTCTGTTAATTATCTTTTTAAAATTTGTTCTCCTCCATTTGTTTTCATGACATTGTCCTATCCTTGTTCTTCTACTAATCCTTTAAGGTCTATTTGGCTGGTTCTTCTCCCTCCCCATGCTCCACCACATGTGGGCATCCCCCATGATTCTGATCTTGGCCATCTTTTTTCCTTTTTATTCTCTGCCTTGGCAATCTCAGTGACTCCCATGGCTTCAATTATCACTTCTGTGAAGATAATTCCCAAATCTATTTATCTGTCCCCAATTAGACCTCCAGTTTCCTGTTTCCAATGGTCTATAGGATATCTCTACCTAGTTATCTTGCCAATACCTCAAACTCTACAAATATAAAACTTAGTATAATGTAAGATCATATCTACCCCCCCAGAAACTCATCCCTGCTCCTTATTTCTGCATGTTCACTAATGTCCCATAATTCTCCTGGATTGAAAATTCCAAGTTATTCTCTTTTTTCCGTGCCCTCAACCCCCAAATTCAATCAGTTGCCAAGTCCCATCAATTTTACCTCTACATTACATTAGAAACTCACTTTTTTTTTCTAAATCCACTGCCATTATATTAAATCAGGTGGCTATTACTGTCACCTGGATGATCACAATAGGATTTGGCCATCTGACTGTTGACCCTAAAGGAAAGAACCTAGCCTACTAGCTGCTCCCTGAATGTGACACTCCATCTCCCGTCACTGCCCTTGAAAAAGCTACCCCCACTATTAACCTGCACTCCTTCCTCACTGCTGCTACTTAACATCATCGTCCTCTTTCCAGGCTCAGCGCTGAGCCTGCTGTCAAGAGCACTTGGGTCCAAATCCTGCCTTTGACATTTAAGTTGTGTAACTCCAGGCAAATCTTTCCACCTCTGTGTGCCTCAAGAATTTTTAAGGACTTAGCTACTAAATCTCAAAAGTTTGAAGTATGACTTGGTGGAAGGTGTTTCTTGTGCTGATGAAACCATACATGCCCATGTCTACATTGTATCTCTATTCCAGAAGTAGAAAGATCAGGATAATGTTGTTTCAATGCATGTGTCTAGTACATAGGAAGTGCTCAGTAAATGTTCATGAGTTCAGCTGAAGATGTTTCCACACACATCTCACCCCCATATCCAATCAATTGCCAAGACCTGTTGATTTCACCTTCGCAACATTTTTCAAATATGCCTCCTTCTCCCCTTTAACACTGCCACCACTCAAGTGGATAATTGGAATAGCCTGTAAGGGCTGTGCCTGCCTTAAGTCTCTCTCCACTCCAATTCATTCTCCATTCACAGCCCCCAAAATGATTTCCTAAAGCACAGGTCTGGTCGTGTCACTCTGCCACTCAATAAACTCTGGCAGCTTCCTATCGCCTCACAGATCAAATATAAAATGCTCTGTTTAGCAGTCAAAGTCCTTTATGACCCAGCCCCCTCCTACTTTTCCAGGCTTCTTACACCTTACTCCCAGATACATACTTTTCGATCCAGTGACACAGACCTGGTTATTCCATTAAATAAATAAATAAAGCACTCTATCTCTCAGTTTCTTGCATTTTCTCTGGCTGTCCCCCATGCTTGAAATATCTCCCCCTTCTCAATTCTGCCTACTAAATTTCCTTGCTTCCTTTAAGTTCCAACTAAAATTCTATCTTTTGCAGGAAGTCGTTTCCTTTTTCTAGTGCCTTCCCTCTCTTAATTATGTCCTATTTTTCCTACATATGGCTTGTTTGTATATAGTTGTTTGCATGTTGTCTCCCCCATTAGATTGTAAGCTCTTTGAAGGCAGGGACTGTCTTTTGCCTCTTTTTGTATCCCCAGCACTTAGCATATTGCCTGGCACATAGAAGGGGCTTAGCAAATATTTATTGACTGGATAAAGATTTAAGTAGCAGAGATGCCCTAACTGGTCTTCCTAGTTCCAAAATGTATCCATTTTCTATATCCTCCTTCACACAAGATACCAGAATAATCTTTCTGGTGTTTTTTGCTTCATCATGTCACTCCTTACTCAAAAATCATCAGTGTCTTTCTATCAACTATAGTATCAAATATGGACCAAAGATACACTCAAAGTTCTTCCCAATCTGGCATCAGCCCACTTTCAAGCTTTATGTCACACTGCTCTCTATCTTAAATTCTACTTTCTAATCAAAATGGACCATGAGTTATTCTGTTTTTATTGTGCTGTCTCCTACCTCCATGCCCTTAGGTAGTCCATGGCACATGCTTTGAATACATTCCCTTACTGAAAACATTTTTTCAAGATCCATCTCAAATGTCTCCTCTTCCATGAAGCCTTTGCTTATCCCTCCAAATGGAAATGAGCCAGCCCTTCTCCCCATCTTTCACCCCTCTCTAGGGAAGGAGAATGATACAATGGGAAGACAATAATGCCTCTGGAATCAGAGAACGTAGGTCCTAAGTCTGCCTCTACGTGACCTAGGGCAAGTCATTCACCTGCCCTGGACATGAGTTTCCTCATTTGGAAAATGGAGGGGTTCAATTAGATAGCCCCTAAGGTCTCTTCTAGATCTATGAGCTTATATTACATTTGAGCATATATCACAGTTATTTGTACATGCACCTTTTCCCTCTACCAGCCTATGAATTCCTTGAGGACAGGGATAGTGTGGTTTTTCACAGTGTACTGTATGTAGTAAGTGCTTAAAATACTGTTTGTCAACTATAAAGCACCAGAGAAATATGAGTTATTAATGCATATAGTGCCTTCTTCCCAACAACCCTTTGAAGTGGGGCAGGGGGAGGGGAAGCAAAGGCAATAACCATTTATATAGAATCTGCTATGTGCCAGGCACTGTGCTAAGTGCTTTAGAATTATTAATTCATTTAATGCTCATTTAATCATCAACCCTGGGAAGTAAGTACTATTATAATCCCCAGTTCAATATTGAGTAAACTGAAGCAGAGAGAGGTTAAGTGACTTGCCCAGGGTCACACAACCAGTAATAATATGAGATAATATTTGAACTCAGATCCTCCTGATTCCAGGTCAGTGCTCCAACCATTGCTCCATCACCTTAAGAAAGAGTTATTATCCTCCTTTTACCGAGGAGGAAAATGAAGGCTGACTATTCAAGTGACTTGATCAAGGTGGCATAGCAAGTCAATCTCAGAGCCAGAGTCTCCAACTGAGACTTTCTTATGCTAAGACCAGCAGCTTTTCCTTACATCCCACTCCTCGTTCACATGAATTCAATATGGTCCATCCAGTGCTCCCATTCAATGGGTAGTGAAATTAAAGGATGAAGTAATAAGTAGTCTTGCCTTTAAAATGCTTCCCAGAATCACAAAGTCAGAAGGCATCTACTCTTCCATGAATAGAAATCTCTTATATACTATCCTTCACAAATGGTTATCCAACTTCCCCTCGAAGGGACCCTCCAGTTCATGGGACAGCCCACTTCACATTTGGAAAACTCTAAATATTAAGAATGAGTTTAAATCTGCCTTTCTGCAACTTCCACCCTCTGCTACTACTTCTCTCTTCTAGGACCAAGCAGGACAGAACTCATTCCTCTTGTAATAATAGCTAACATTTAAAGAGCACTTACTATGTGCGAAGTGCTTTTACAACTATCTTACTTGCTCCTCACAACAACCCTGGGAGATGGGTTTTCTTACTATCTCCATTTTATAGATGAGGAAACTGAGGGAAGGCGAGGTAAAGTGACTTGCCCAAGGTCACACTGCTAGTGAGGGTCAGAGGCTGAATTTGAATTCAGGTGTTCTAGACTCCAAGACTAGCATACTATCCAAAGAGCCATCTAGCTGTCCTAGCACTTCAAATACTTAAAGATAAGGATCACATCCTCCTTGAAGTCTTCTTCAGGCTAACTATCCTCAATAGTAGATTCCACATAAAATGTTCTCCATTCTTCTCCCCTTCCTGTTCATCCTGCTCTGGACACACTCCAGGTTGTCAATGTCCTTCACGACATGTGTTGCTCCAAACTGGGCAGAATACTCTGGGTGTGTTCTGACCAGGACAGAAGAGAGTGTGAATGTCAGGTTCCTTGTTCTGAACAATATGGCTCTCTGAATATAGCCTAACATGCCATTAGCTTTCTTTTCGGGGTTATTGGGGGGTAGAGGAGTTTGACCGTTGAGTCATCCTCTTGACTTTCATTGATCTTGCATTTCAAAGAAATTCCATGTTTCCATTTTTGTTTTTTTTTCCTCTGATGACCAATTGCCTAACAATGTCATCCCCAACTTGTATCGGGGCGGATGATTTTTCAAACCAAACATAGAACTTTATATTGATTCCTATTAAATGTTATGTTATTAGCTTAGCCCATCTTTCAAACTTATCAAGCTATTTTTTGGATCCTAACTTTGTCATTCATTGTTTAACTTTTTCTAAGAGCTTCATGTCATTTGATAAATACACAATCTAAACATTTATGCAAGTCATCATTTTAAAAAAATGAATAGCCCAGAGCCCACAGCAGATCCCTTGGGCTTTCTAGTAGACTTGACTCCAAAGTGACATTAATTACACTTTGAGTCTGGTCATTCAACCTAATCTATCTAACTACATTATTTTCTAGCCTATATCTCTCCATCTTGTCACCAAATGTAACATGAACAATTCTGTCAAATGCTTTGATGAAAGGTGAGTATACTGTGTTGATTGCATTTCCCTAATCTGCTGGTGTAGGAACCCTTTCAAAAATAGACATGAGATTAATCTCACATCACTTTTTCCTAATGAAGTCATACTGGCTCCTAGTGATCACCACTTCATTTTCTAAATATTTACAAACAATCCCTTCGATGCTAAGTTCTAGGATTTTGCCAATTATTGAAATTAAGCCTGATAACATATAGTTTGAAGACACACTTTTAAAAGATAAAATTTATAATAATTATAATTGTTACAAAGAGGATTTATATAGTGGTTTTTTGAGAATTCTTTTTTAATTCATTTTGAACTTATATATAGATTCAAAAAAAGAACACTTCCATGTACACAGCACAACATAAAAAGAGGATTCACTATAAAACCATGAATTTGCATTGCACACTTTATTTTTTTAAAAAATTACATAAGTACTACGTATCATTTTCAAAGCTATTCTGTTTTCTATGCTTCCTTCTAACTTTTTTTAAATCTCTGCTGTGCACTTTTTATATTTGTCACCCTCCCTTTCCACCCACTCTCAAAGATGGCTACCATTAGATACAAATATTGAGTTGTGTGTATGTAGAACCATACTATGCATCTATTTATATAGCGTTTAAAGCCTTGCAAGCCTGTATCATCTTGAGGCACTCTCTTATTTTTCAGAATTTTTCAATATCACCAATGGAAGATTCAGAAATAGTATCTACCAACTCTTTCAATAGCCTGGGACAGAGTTAATTTAGCCTTTTGATTTAAACTTATTGTTGATAGCTTGGTGCTTTGGTTGGGGGCGGGGGGGGGGCTCCTCCTCACTTATCTTACTTAGGCATCTGAGTGATGTCATAGCTAGGGTGCTGGACTTGGAATCTGGAAGACTTCTAATACTGCCTGAAACACTTACTAGCTATGTGACCCTGGCCAAGCCACTTAACCTCTCTTAGCCTCAGTCTCCTCATCTTTAAAATGGAAATAATAATAGTACCTACCTCACAAAGTTGTAAAAAAAAAACAAATGAAATACAGAAAGCACTTTGCAAAACTCATAGCACTGTATAAATGTTAGGTATTATTTATATCAACTTTTAAACTCCCTGTTAACCATATGTGTTCCCTCTTTCCCAGTTACAAGATCTTTTTCTTTGCCAGAGAAAACAGAAGCAAAGTAAAAGTGAAATTCTTCTGCCTTCTTGCCATCATCTGTTACCATCATCTCATCTGTCCCAGACAATGGTCCTGTTCCTTCTTTGATCTTCCTCTTGCTTACAACATAGATTTTTTTTAAAAGCCCTTTTTTGTTCCCCTTGAGATTCGCCACCAGGCTCAGCTCATTCTGAGCTTTAACGCTACTGACAGTAATCTTATGGCTCTTATCTCCTTCCCTATGTTCTTTGACCATTACCTGCCTTTGCTTCCATGTTCACCACCTTTGCTTCCATCTTTTTTAAGCCTAAGTTTTTAAATCCATTTTGGTCTCTTTAGAAAGCTATTTTGGTTTGTGTCTTTGAAAGTTCATTCTTGAATTTCATGTTAACATTCCCTTTAAGGTGCCAAGACTAATGCACATGAAAGTCACTTAACCTCCTTGTATTTATTTATTTTTTGAGGGGGGGCGGTGTTAATACCAAACCCTCCAATCATGAAAGTTTAATGCCAGTAACTCTCTCAGAAGCCAAAGGTGTGGAACCCTGATATTTACACGGTAAACTCTTTATTTGGTGAAAGTTGCCCATTTTAGTACCTCAAGAACCTCCAAGTGGAATAAATGCCCTTTCTCAAAGGCTTGAAGGTAGATAAAGTGATAATGTCCTTTCTGGAAAGTGCAAATGAATTTTGGAGTTCCAGAAATATGCTCTGAATCTCAACTCTGCCTATATGAACTCAATAAGGCTACTTTACTTTTCTTGCCTCAGTTTCCTTGTTCATAAAATAGGATAGTTGGCTTCAATGATCTCTAGGGTCTCTTTAGCTTTAACTCTTATGACCCTTTCCCAGGATTTCAACTCAGTTCAAATTAACATTTATTACCATTTTTTCCTAGCACAGAGCTCTACAAAACAGTTCTTCCCACATTTCCTTGAATTTTTTATATCTGTCATTTTTTAATGATTATATCCACAATTAGTTCAACCATGCCCTCAGTTGATGGCCACACACTTCCTTTCTGATTCTTTCACACTATGAATACTCTAGTCATCTTTCTACCACATCACCCTGTCTCTTTAACTGCATTAGGCAATCTGAGCATGCAAGCCCCTTACAACAGGAAGCTTTGGTAACACATGATCCATGCTCTCAAAAGAAAGGAGTGTTTTCCCATAGGACAGTGGGAGAGGGAGGATATGATCACTGGTTATTTTCCATGATCAAGAAAAGGAATATTTTCTAGATTGCTACAATCACTAATTGGGAGGAACGGAGGGAAGAAAGGTTCCTCACAAGCAGCTCCAAAGCAATCATACAGAAGAAAAATCTGTAATACCCTATCCCATCCACCAGTCACCTCTCAGACCTGCTATGCATTTGTATCAAACACACAGGCACCTGGCTTCATAAATAAGTGAATGAATGAATGAAGAGTAATGGCCCTAAAATGCAGATTAAATCACAGTGGTGTGACTGTCTGTATCACCATGCAGAAGACTTGGGTGCAAGGGAGAGGCAGCATAGAGGACAGAATTACGAACCAGTATCTCAGGATAGGTGTTCTAAGCCAGGTACACATATGGCCTCAGAAGCCAGAGCTGATGGATGCATCTTAGGATGCTATGGAATTGGTTCAGATGGAAATGTTCACAGCTCCCTTGGACAAATTCACTCAGGGGAGCAAAAGACCTTCAAGGTTTTATAGATGAAGCCAGACAGAGTCCCCAACGGTATCTCTGTGAAAGGGCAGTAGGCCCTTTCATTCCAAAGGGGTGCTATTTTTTAAATTTTGCAGCCCAATTGCAATACACCTCTGAGTCTACCCACAAGACAAGGGTGTACAGTGTGTGGATGGTTTTAAAGAGATGACTAATCAGGAGAACACACCATAGAATTCCAAGATTTAGAGCCAGACAGAGCTTAGAGATCATATATGGCTCTCTACCCATTTTATAGATGTGGCACATGAACTTCCCATAAGGTAAGTGACTACCTGAAGGTAAAACTGGTAGCAAGTTAGTAAGGCCAGGATTCAAACACATGTCCTAAGCATCTATGTCCTTTGTAATTTCTGGAACCTGTACAGTCTTCTTGAGGCCCTGTCTGCTCAGTCTCTGATTAGAATTAAGGACATTTTGTAAAACCTAGGTTCAAATCCTGTCTCCAATGCTACCTATGAAATTTTAGACAAGCCACTCCCCCCCCCACAGGCCTCAGTTTCCTTATCTGGATAATGAAGAGATTGGGCTAGATAGCCTCAGATGTCCCTTACCATATTACTTCTATTATCCAGTAATTTTAAGAAGTAAAAAACTTGTCTTTATCTATAACACCAGTAAGAATTGATCTAAGCAAAAGTTCTTAAACTTTTTTTGTGTGTTTCATAGACCTCTTTAGCAGTCTGGTGAAGACCAAGGACCCCTTCATAGAATAATGAATTTTTAAATGTGTAGAAAAAAATACATAGAATTACAAAGGCAACCAACTCTATTGAAATATAGTTATTAAAATACTAATATATACGCACACACTCACGCGTGCAGGCATACAAATTCACACACCCCAAGTAATTTCTAAAGTGCTATTTTAGAAATTCCTACAGATGGGGAAATGCTCAAATATTGGATTATGGTTAGCAGAGAGAAGCCCTCAACTGACCTGAGGACAGATTGTGATAAGACCGACTGTGTGTCCACTGTACAAGTTCATTGTCCTGGTGGGAATCATTCAAGGTATGGAGCTAATGAGAAGGAATAAAACGATTTTACCCCTCATATCTCACTTCCTCCATGAAGCCTTCCGTGATTGAGACAGCTTCCAAGTGTGCCTCCCTTTTCTGAACTAAACTATCTAGTGCTAGAATCTATAAATTTATGAAACTACAGATCAGGCAAACTTCATGCATTATTTCCCATATATCTCCGCCAAAGGCTCTAACACCCTTGGCAGTAAGTTCACTATGCAAAGTCATCAACAGGATGAGATAGCTAGAAACATGAATAAACATGTATGTGTCCTATAGATGGTGCCATCTTCTTAGCTCCACATTATGCATTTTACAAAATTTCCCTAATTCTAACTACGGGAAAATACCTCCAATCAGGTATAGAATGTAAGTTTTCAATTTTTACCCCTAAATATTCATCCACCTAATCAAAGTCACTAGAACAGTTTGGGAACCTCATTAGGGTAAATAATATGTGGTTTTTAATTGCTTGTGATTTTTGTTTTTTAATTGGCAATTTCTGTGCCCGCATTCATATTAAAAGTAAATAAAGATGGTTTCCAATAAATTCCTGGCCAGCTTGAAGACCCGGATCATTGATTGGATGCAGCTGATGATTTGGAAGCAGAGAGAAGGCATTTTAAATGAATGGGAAAGCTCCCCTATTCTTGGTTTAAAGTTCTCACAGTAAAACAAAGCATAAAAGCAGGCACTTAGCATCTGGTGGGCCAAGCACCAAAGGGTGGCTTTACAGCCACCTGCTTGGCTTTGAAGTTTCCCACTATTTTTTAATCCAAATTTATCCTATAGCAAAGTGGGTTTCTTTTGGATTTTTAAATTAATTTTTATTTTGAACTTAACAAACACATTAAATAAAATGGCCAAGCATTCACACAGTAGAACAGAAAAAGATGGTACATGAAACTGCAGGTTTCTGTTACTTATAGCTTTCTTTTCTTTTAAAGCATATAAAATCAGCCTGTAGCTTGTATGCCCTTTCTGTTCTTTTCTCTCCTTTTAAAAACAAAACAAAACAAAATAAAAGATGTCTCAATGAAGCACAGGGCTTGGCACATAGTAGGCACTTAATATATTCATGTTTATTGTTGCCTAACATGGATCTTTTATTTTTTTTTCTTTTTCTCTTTCCTACTTTCTTTCTGCTGCTCTATTCTTATCACCTTTTTACTCCCATCTCCATTAGAAAAGAAAGAAAAAGAAAGTTCTTGTCACAAATACAATCCATATCAAAGTTGATAGCTGAGGTGCTAGCATCCCCTGCCTAAGCCTCAGGACCTCACAAGCGTATCAGACTCTGTGTCCTTGGAAGGAATAGCCTCTGGCTGAATGAAATGAGACTCTCCCAGAGACCCCTATCCCTAGGCTCCTGTAACACAGAAACCTTCCAGCTGGCATTAGAGCAGGAAAGGAAACCCCTTCCACTGGCATTTGCAAACATCCTTTCCTCTTCCAAGCAATAAGCTCATTTGAATTCATTTTTATTACTTTTATTGTTATTATTTAAAGTGAAATTTGACTTTATTTCCACAGAAGGTCCCATACCACAGCGATTCTCTCTTCAGTTGTGTTTACCTATAAACAGTGAAGACTGCCAGGCTCTACAGGGTATGGACTTGCCCCTCTAGGGAGTCACCCAGAGTCATGTGCATACATGCTTAGCAGGGCCAGAGTTTTCATAGGTACTTATTGATCTGAAATCTTAAATAATTTCTAGTGATGTATGAAAGCATTTATGTTTACCATTAAATAACCTTCAAAGAGGTCGATGCACTTCCTTTTTAAAGGATTTCAGATGTGTAATATAGTAATACGTTAATAATATCTCACATTTATATAGCTCTTTACAATTCCTGAAGAATTTCTATATCCTTTCTCTTCTAGCAGTCTCAAATAGCCTTGTAAGAAAGATGAAAGCTGGTGAGAGTGAGATGACCCCCACTTAATATACTCGGAGACTAAGACACAGAAAGGTTCATTGACTCATCCACTTATCAAGTTAATCTAAGTTTCAAAACTTTCAGTTAAGTTTTCATTTGTTATTGTTCAGTCATTTGAGTCGTGTCTGACTTTGGAGGTTTTCTTGGCAAAGATACTGAAGTAGTCTACCATTTCCTTCTCCAGTTCATTTTACAGATGAAGAAACTGAGGCAAACAAGGCTAAGTGGCTTTCCCAAGGTCACACAGCTAGTAAGCATCTGAAACTAGATGACCTGGCACTCTAGCCACTGCACCACCTAGCTGCCCCTAGAGTTGTCATAACTCTATATCATTCCTATTTCCACCTTTCTTTCCCATACTTCATCTTTCTCCTATGAGATAAAGACTGTAAGAGACAGAGAGAGAGAGATAGAAAGACAGGGCAGAGACAGAGGAGAGTATTATCCATCCATATGTAATTGAGCTTTTCCTATGTCTTGCACCTGGCCAGACCTTCTCGGTGACTACTATAATAAGCCACCTAGATCCATAAAGTATACCTCTGAGGCAGTACTAAGGCCTAACTACTGGTTATCACTAAGATAGGATGTGAGATAGTCACTCCAACCCATTCTACTTTATATTTTTATCACCAAAAATCCCCCAAGAGTTTTTTACGCTACATAACAAAAACATTAAAATTAAAATGGTAAAGCATATGTCTTATGGGACAGACATCACACTGATATTTTTGCAGGTCTATGGTATCATCAGCACGGGTACTGCCTTTAATGGTGACAATCACAACTTATCCATACCTTCTCATCCTGTATAAATCTCGCTCATTGGTCCCCTTAAATCTCCCACAGGGAGTTTAGCCCGCAAGCTAGGAGCCTTCCTCCACATCAGAATTTCTGAACCTTTTTTGAGACATGGACCAAAAGCGGTCTGGGCAAGCCTCTGGACCCTATCTCAGAAAAAATATTTTAAATGTATAAAATAAAATATTTATTATCACAAAGAAAACTAATTATATTCAAATACATTTTAAGTTTGGAGACCACAAGCTAAGAAGATCTCCTAACACTGCATGGCAACCAATGAATAGACAGACTTACCACCTTTATCCTATAATTCACCTGCCTACGAACCTTCATGGGCTCCCTCTTTTCTACTGCATCAAGTCTAAATTCCTCTGCTTGTCAGTTATAGCTCTCTATAAACCGGCTTCTACCTGTATGACTTCATTACCCACAAACACCCAATTCCAGTCTCTTCAATATTGCCCATAAATGCATCATGTTCCTTCTCATCTATATGCCTGTTTTCCCTTCTGGGATATCCTCTTCTGTCCTCTCTACCTATTGTAAGGGTATCCATCCTTTAAGGCCAAAGTCAAATCCCAAGTCTCCTGGGAAGACTGTACTAATTATTCCATTTCCCATCAGTGCTTCTCTTCTCTGAATTCCTATACTACTTTGTATATAATTAAGTGCCTAATTATTCAGTATAGACTCTGTCTTGTGTTATTTACTACTTATTCATATGTCTTGGTCTTGTCTCCATGGGCAAATTGTGAATACTTTGTTTTCAGTGACAGTAGCTTATATTTTTCTGCCTCTTTTCTCTCCCCTTCCCTTCCCCCAGTGCCTCGCATAGGACTGGGTACACAAAATAGTTGCTCAATAAAAACATGTTGATTAATTTGAGGGATTTGTTCCATTGGAGATCTTTCCTAGAGAAGAATCCTGCGTATAGTTCTCCTTATATGTTCCCGGTCAGACTATGACTCTGACTGCCATCTTTTGCCCTTGATTTTTATCAATTCTCAGTACCCCCATGCTACTTATCACCACCATAACCATTACCATCACTACCTGGCACTTATTGAGTCTTAGAATGGAGTCCCATTTTGAGAAGAATCCAGTTACATTTTTTGCCCATTTAGATTTTTCTTTAAAATAAATATTTCATTATCCCAAAGTTACAGGTGGCATGCCTCCATAATTGACAAAGATGATCATTGGCTAAGGCCAAAGTATATTTTCTTTCCAAATCTCTCCCTCTATTCTTCTCCCCATCACCCAATATGGTACACCATCTTCTCTTCTTTCCTCTTAAGATATCTACCTTTAAGTTTTCATGTGGCAGTAGTAGAGTACAGTAGGAAAAAAAACACTCAATTTGGACCTAGATGTCTTGAATTTATATCTAGGCTCTGCCACATGTAACCTGTATGACCTTGAGTAAGTAACTTAACTTTTAGTTTCCTTTATCTGTAAAATGATGTTTTAGATTTTGTGACTGCTAAGGTCCCTTTCAGCTCCAAATCAATTATCCTTAGGGGGAAAAAAGTATTCTAGTTAGATCTTTACTGTTTCATAAACACACACACACAAAGTCACACACAGAATCACACACACTCACACTAAATGTTCATTCTCATCTTTCCACCTTTGTTCACATAGCTTGCCTCACTCGGAATGCCTTCCTTCTTCCTACACCTATTTTTCAAGCCTAAGCTCAAGTCTTACCTTATCCATGAAATCTCCATCAGGCTGGCTAATACTGATCTCCCTGAACTGTCCATAGCAGTTACTGTGAATAACAAACATTTTGACCCGATTATAATAAAATTCTCAGCTGGATACCTACTGCCTCCTTATTTTTCTTTTGTTGTTTCATTTAAGTGAGTCTTGCCCCCTCCACTGAACTGTTAGCTCCTTGAGGGGGTGGGGCTATTTCTTTTCCTTTTCCTCTACTGCCAATTGCACCTAAGCATAGTTTGGGGTAAACCATAGACATTAAATTGATTTGAACTAAAGTTACAAAAAGCACTTTACTGTCATACATAAGGGGTATAATAGTAATTACTATTATAACAATAATATTTTTTTCTTATTCGCACTTATGCAGCACTTTAATGTTTATAAAATTATTTCCCTATAATAAACTGAGGAGGTAAATAGTGAATATATAATTATTCCCATTTTATAGATGAGGAAACTGAGGCACAAAAAGCTGAAGTATCTTATTCGAGGTTACATAGCTGTCGGCCCTGCTCTCTTTCCATTACATAATGCTGATCTATTGATAGAGGTACACATATATATGTATCTAAACATATACATATATAGATATAGATATGCACACATATATTAATGAGTAAACTCATGGATTGTTCATTCTCTCTTTAGTGGGCATTAATTCCTGGAGTTCTGTTTTATTCGTTTCTTTGTATTTGCCTTCTCACTCACATTCATAATTCCCACATCACCCTCTGAAATGGACTGCTGGTTTTTCTCTCTTAGGTCAGTTCTTGTTTGATGTCATTAGATCTAAAATAAGTATATCTTCCTTTGATTCTAGTCAAATTTTACCGTGTAACTTAACGTTCATTTAGAGGAGAGTATGGTAAGGAATCATGTCACGATACATTATGCACCAGGGGCCCAGTCAGTCCCATAATATGGCAAGGAAGAACAAAAAAAAAAAACTCAAGGGAAAAAAAGATCATGAAACTACCCAACACGAAACACTTTAAGTAAATAAATATCCAATCCACTAAAAGCTGGTATCTCAGGTTATCTGTGGGTAATTCACTACCCACACACATCTCTCATAAAAACATTAGTACATTTATTATGGGGGGTTTTATATGGTTTGCAGAGCATCTCACTAAAAACAATGTAGTGGCAGCAGTCATGTTCCATCAAAATTCACTGTTGTTGTGTTGTATTAATGTGAGTTTATGTGGGGAGGGATACAGCACATCCCTCTTTCTATAAAGGAACAAGACACACACAATCGAGATGCACAGTATATATCCATAGAGACAGGCACACCATATATATTTAAAATAGCTACTTTTTATCATACCCAATTCAACAAATCGCTACCTTGAACAATAGGAAATTACAGAATGAAAAGAATAGACAGAAGCATAAACTTTTCGAGGTTTGGCCCTTGTCAAGTGCTACTAACGTCACCTGCCTCAGTAAGAAAGAAAGAGATAGAGACACAACACACAGAGACAGATGAGACAGAGAGAGGGAGAGACAGAGACAAAGACAAGAGGGAAACAGAGAGATATGGAGGAAGAGAAAGAGATAGAGAAAAGAGAAGGGAGAGGGAGAGAGAAACGAAAGAAAGGGGGTGTGGAGAAAGACAGAGATGGAGACTGAGAGAGACAGAAACAGAGACACAGGGAGAAGAGACACAGATAAGAAAAAGAAGATGAGAGAGAGAGAGAGAGAGCTGTTTATGAAGTCACAAAGGAAATGCTGTTCTTTTCTCTTCCTTTTTCCTCTCTAAAAGGCTCTCTTTAAAATCAAAGGTGTCAGACTTTGCTTTTTCTTCCTGGCATGATCCGGAATGTATGGCTGAGGAATGACAGATGTCGGCAACCAGCTGCAATGAAGCATGCTAAAGTTTCAGTCTAATCCACTTATTCCTTTGCAGTCACGTAACCAAAACAAATGGCGGTGCTTTCCATTAGGAAAAAAACACGGCAGTGCTACTTTGTTGCATAATGTAGCCCACACGCCATCTTGGTATCGTTTTTTTTTTTTTTCCTACTGCTGGGAAAGAGAAATTGCCCCTTTATTAGGACCATTCCCTGAGAGCTTTCCTGCACACCCTTATGCTCTCTCTCTCTCTCTCTTTCTCCCTTCCCCATGCTGCTTGAGTGGCACCAAATCTTGAGGTCACACAAATGCCCATCCACGTCTCATTTGCAGGACCTGTTTTCCAAAAGAAGAATGAACAATTGGCTGTATGAGTTGGAAAAGCACTGAGTGACCTTAAAGGGAAGGACCATTCGCCGCCCCGAGAATCCAACCACAATATTCCAGCATTTACACACAAACACCTATCTATGTGGGTATACACACGCATATGCGATGCCCCTGCCTGCATCTACACATGCATGTTCAAATACACACACATATGTCTTTGAGCTGCTAAAGTGGGATGATCAGTGTAATCACCAGCACCATCATTTTCAACTACTTGAATAAATCCAGAGGAATTACAAACGGAGCCCATGTGTAATTAAACCGAGGGCTGTTAGACTCTTCATTTAATAAAAACACTTGAAGAAAAAGCCCATGTAGGTTTTGCAATGCCAAGGGGAGTGTGAGGGTAAGCGAACATGGCATGCCTTCCTGGGAGCCGGGCCCTGACTCACGTTAGCGTGTAGTGCAGCCACCTTTTGAACCCTCTCTCCTTTAATCCTTGTAAGGAAAGAGAAAGGATCAGGAGTCATGTGGCTCTGTCACTACCAGCAGTTTCAGCAGCTGTGAAGCATTCTTTCAGCACAATTCATAAAAAAAGATGTGTCGGATTTCGCCCATGGCAGAACCGCGTTTGGTTTCTGGCCCTTCAGGCAAAAACAATAAACGCACAGAGGAAAATTTGAGATTTCCCCCCTTAAACTTCCCACAACAACCTCAGCAAAACCACATGACTTGCCTTGTACAATCTCCCTGGTGTTTTCAGCGCTACTTTGGCAGGAAATCAGAATTACTGTTATATAAATTCCATCTGATGCCAGAGCTACCATCTGTGAGTAAAACTGCTTCACCTACGTCTGCCTGCAAAGCCACTCTCGCAGAGACAAGGGAGAAGGGGGGGAAAAATTTGATTAATTTGCAGAATGCTTGTGATTTGCTCATATATTATTATAACTGCTCATCAGCACATGACAAATTCCCAGCACTCTGCACAAGAACCCGTTCAGTTTCAGCAGTTTTTTTGCGTCGGCACCTGACAGACTGCAGAGCCTCTAATGACTTTCAGATGCTTACAAACAGTAATTCTATCTTCAGAATAAAAAGAAAAATCCGTAGGAAGAAAAGAGTAGAGAGTTAGTCTATTTCATTTCCTTCCTCTATATCAACATGATTTAACTCTTAAGGGCGGCCACAGCTCCGAGATCACGCTGCCACCACCGCCTGTAAAAGACAAAGACCACACCAGTCCCTAGAGGAAAGGTGAAAAGGAAGAAAAAAAATCACCATCTCAGGGCTGGCAAAACAGGAGAGAGAGAGAGAGAGAGAGAGAGAGAGAGAGAGAGAGAGAGAGAGAGAGAGAGAGAGAGCCAGCAGAGAGGGACCATGCTATGCTGCTGGTGAGCTCTGCTTAGGAAGGAACAGGTCTAGAATTGGGGGCCAAATTCTTTTGTTTATTTTCCTCTTCTTGCACTGGTTGAAAATTCTCTTTATTTTCCTCTTTTAATACTTCTAATAACCTTTTCCATTTCTAGCGGAACACATCTGCTTCATAACGGCAGTTGCTGGGTGGTGGGTTTTTTTTTTTTTGGTGCCTTTAAAACTATGATTATGCGTTCTGAAGCGCCGCCTCTGTGCTTGATTGCCTGTTTTAGATTAGAGATTTTAGCAACGAAACAAAGACTTCAGAATGCACATCAGTCCTACATATGAGGGCCCACAGAAGGAAAAGCTATAAAATGCGATGCACCATCTGTCCACAAACAATAACCTGCATGTTCGGAGGCTTAGAAATTATTTAGCACACAACCTGACCAAATTCTAGGACCCTGAAATAGAGTAGGAGTCTGAGAAAAAGCAGTTCTTTGATGTTCTTTGGCATTTTCCACCTCCCCCCACCCCCAAACAGGCTAAATTGATTGCTAACAGTTGAGGAATGTCTCAATGACAAGGAGATTTTTATTAACTAGCTCTTCCTATTAACATTTTGCCTCATTTCAGACAGAGGAGCTCCACCATCCTTGGGAGGTGAGGGCAGAGCGGGGAGGGAACATACATACACAGGAGAGTTCATTTTCAGTGATGCAAACAGTATTTTGTTTGACTTAGTAGCACAGCTACCTGGGAGAGCTATCCTTTCAGGCTGATTGTCCCACATCACACTCCCCAAGTTTCCTGGTTGGTTGGCTGGTGTGCCTCTGAAAACACTTTTGAGATTCCTTCCCTGGTCATTTTGTTTCAGTTAGTCAAAACTGAATCCTCACATCCCCACCCCTTTCTCATCAAAGGAAAATATCTTTCTTCCTTTGCTGTTCAGGTTGTTAAAAGTATGTTCTCTAACATCAAGCAAACTCCTGGGACCCAGGCTTCTTTTTTGTGGCTGCGACATAAATGGCCAAAACTGTGGGCCCATAAACTACTATAAAAATTTGGTTATCATTTAGCACTTTTTTTTAAACCTTTGTGCTTTGTGAAATGAAATGTGCTTATTTTTGAAAGTTGAAATTTCTCTTATTTTTATCCATGAGGAAACTAGATTTCTGATTTTGAGCCAAAAATGAGAATCTATTCTGAGTCTGACATTGACTCCTGCCTATCCAAAAACTACATATCCTCCCTGCACCAACTCCAGTCAGACTCCTTCTAGCAAGCCTTCCACAACCAGTCTAGAACACTTAGAATTAGGTCCCATAGCCAGATCCTGAAATATTCTCTGATTATTTTATGTTTATCAGTTTTATCTGGCCCAGTGGATCATACTATATCTTACATTTCTGTTTTCCCTTGTGCCTAACATGGGGTTGAGAATTCTATAAATACTTATTAATTGATAAATTCACAAGCACTGACAAGGCAAATAATTGGGGCTTTTCTAAAGATTACTTTCCAGACATCCTTAGCCCTATGTCAATTAATGCCGTGCTTACATACGAGGGTAGACTCAATTTGGGGCGTGGAGTGGGAGAAAGGAACTTAGTTGTTTTCAAACAACTTGGTTTTTTTTTTTAAGTCTACAAGATATCAAATAGCCAATTAGATTGGAGTTTTACCTTCCTGCTATTGTACAGACACTTACCTATACCTGCTCCATGACAGTCATAAACCAACTGGCAAATTCCCAAGAGCAGCAATTTCCTTTTTGATGGGCATTGGCTTCTTTCATAATGAGCTGGCTGACCAATCCCCTAACAGGATTTCTGCAGATGGGATACCACTTGAATGCCAAGTTTGTCTTTGACTAAAATCCACTAAAAACAGGGTGATCAGAAGTCAATTAACCAACAGGCATTTATTAAGCACCTACTATTGTCAGGAACTATGTGATGGGCCTTGTAGGGTCTGAGTTTCAATTCTAATTTTGATGGCAATGCTTTCACAGTTTCCCCCATCCTTTACCACCCCCTTAAAAAAGTCTGAAAAATAACTCGTCTGGTCAAGGCAAACTCAGGTGCAACATTATTTTAAAAACTGGAAAGGACCAGAAGAGCTAAGCAGCACCTCATCCACAAGAGAATAGTCCTTTTCATGCTCAGTAGACCCAGTTTAGTTATCAAATATTCATGTAGGTACTCTCCAGGTACCAGAGAAGGGTGGAAAGCTGGAGTAAAAATGGACTCGAAGAACACAGAATGCGATTCTTTGAAGGATATTGCTAAGTGCCCAGCCAGGCTTTTCACCCAGTATCTGGCTGCAGTTCTTTCCAATGCTGCATTTCCTCAATACGGTCACAGGAAAGAAGAGAATTGCTTAGGGGACTCAGCATAAAGTAGACATTTCTAAGTAGCTGTACAGCCTTCTCTACTTACTGTATTTTGGAACTCAGCATAGATCCTCGGAGGGGCACATATCTAAGATATCTGAGTGTCCTTCTTAACACCCTCCTCCCCTTTGAGGTAAAGCACTTAACCTAAATGGAGTACTGAAATCCGTTAGCATGTAATGTCGATTCAGTACATGTAGGATGAAAATTAAAGCCACCAAAGAGAGAGCCTTTTTTTTATGCATGCAGAGTAACTGCTTTTTGATACGGCTTTTTACTATCTGTACTAGTTGATATTATGAATCTATGACAGGTATTATCAAATATATTAAAGTGCCTACAATTGTCAATAGGCACTCACATGCTATATTATGAATATTCTATGAAATAAGCTAAAATCGTTGAAGTTTTCTTAACAAAATGGGTCCGTGCACATCTGTACTGTGTGAAAGCTTGTCTTGCCTACTGAGGTTGAGCATTAAGGACCACATCCCAAACTAAGCTGATGCTTAAACAAATCCCTCCATACCCAGAACAAAGAGTCCTCAGACACAGGGCATGCCAAAAAAGGGGGAGGGGGCTCAGTTAAGGTCCCCATCCTAAAAGAGACCTTTAAAAAAAGTGAAACGAAGCAAGATCCCAAACCATGGTTCAAGTAATATGAATGTACTGATCCTGACAGGAGAAATTGAGGTAGGATCAGAGAGCCATTATTAACCCAATGTTTTGCTCAAAAGTGATAACAAACTTCAAATTCCAAGATACTTGAAATGTCACCTGACCAGGCTATTAAAAAAAATTCAGGCCTAGCAGTACTTTGCACACAGTAGGCATTAAATGAATGTTTATTGAATTGAATAAAATGGAATTGACCAGCGGGGTAAAGGTTCAATAGGCTTGGGATAGAGTGCCAGGCTGTAGCCAGCATTTCCTTACTGTGGTTTGAAGTTATGCTCATAATGTATTTTAAACACTGGCTTTGTTGTTGTGTTGTATTCATTTTTCTGGCAGCCATAAACACATTGTTATGTTCTTTAAAAAAAATAAAGTCAAACATTACCAGCTTCTTAGACATGCAATAAAATCAATCATTTGCCTCCCACACATTGAATGAAATATCATGCCCCTGGAAGACACATAGTAGTTAGTATTTGTGGCAATTTTTTTAATTTAAAAAAAATTTAATAATTAGAAATTGCAAGATCACAGAAGGAAAAAAAAGCCAAGCCAAAGGTCAGAACTCATTACTAGAGGTACACACACACACACACACATACACACACATACACAAGATTTTTTTTAAAATGTTTGTGATATTTTATTTAGCTTATGTCCTAAAAGTGTCACTATCAGCAGGGACTCAGAATTCCTAATCCACAGGGCTATTTTTAAAAAAATAGTTTGATTTGTTTATGAAGTCAGCCTTCCCTATTTCTATGAGATACAGACATCAACAGTGAATAGACCTTTTTCTAATTGAACTGATAGGTTGAAAGTGAACACGTCCTTGAATTTACACTGAAAGATAGGCAGTGATTATTTATAATAAGGGATTTAGCCAACTGCCTTTCCATTTGTACAGCAAGGACTTTATCAACAGACCATGTTTAGGTAAATAGTGCCAAATAAGATAAATTCTGCATTAAAGGACGAATGTCTCCCACTGTCAGATGGAGAGGGAAGAGATGCTGGTTCGATGACATACCCTGTAAGTATAAAAGGAAGGACTGTATTAAGATAGCACTTTGATGAATTAATGTGAGCACAAAGTTCAGCTTTGACTGGCTTCTTCCAAACTGAATGTGGGAATGATCTTAATTTTAATCCAAGATTTATTTAATTTGAATTAAATTTCGTTCCACATCCTGTTTTGCTAGTCAGCAATAAGCAAGATTTGCCAAAAAGAAAGAAAAGAGAGAAGAAAAAAAAACATTGTATATGCATTTATTAAATGAACTGTATTTGTCTAGCCAGGGTTGAAACCTTTCTTTAAAACACACAACTCTGTCTCTGAGCTTCCTTGCCCACGATATTATAGCTTAGCTATCTCCTTGCTGAGGGGCCTATTTGTCTGCTTTAAGTGAAATCACTCAATTCTCAAAAGTCAGTGGAGGACTTTAGAAGGGGGAGGGCTAGGATAGGCCACTCCAAATAAGTCCCATTAATCAAAAGACACAGTCTAATGTAACTAATATTTTACAATTAGAGAAGACAAGATGGAACTAAAAGCCATCTATCTCTCTTATACCACATGATCATCGATTCATAATCAGAAGACTGAGAGTTGCACAAAGATGCATTTACGGGGTGGGGGGTGGAGGGGGGGGGAGGATTGGTCTGAGCCGGAGATAATGAACACGATGAGAAAGAGAGACGCTGAAGGCTGAGGAGAGATGACAGAGTAGTTCAATGCTGACGGATGACATGAAGATGAGTACGGATACCTGACAGGAGGCGAATGATGACTGCAGTCCTTCCCCACCATTATGATCCTCAATTATCTTGGTAAGGGACTAAGAGGGGAGGGGGAAAACGGGGAGGCTGAGCCCATCCGTTTACTTATAAGCTAGGATGATACTAGACGGTGCCACACTGCTGGGGAAGGCCACCTCGCCACCATGGGATCAGTACTTTATAGAAAGCTGTAGTTTTCATTGTCAGCGCTTGTAGGCACAAGGGGAAATGGGTGAACCACGGTGCTTGTCCATCTGTTTTGTAATAAAATTCCTAAATCTTCAAAGGAAGCGATTTTTTTTCTTTCACTGCCACCTTCAGGGAAAAAAAAGGAGCTGGCCCTGTGACAAAAAAAAAAAAGAAAGAAAGAAAAAAAGAAAGGGGGGGGGCAGAGAGGGAAAGAAGGAATGGCCTTACTATAGAATTAGCCAGATAGAGACAGCTCATACTCCAGAAATGATATTCACAGAACTCCACAAATGAGTAATATATGGTGGGAAATGAGCCAGCAGGAGTAGATGCAGAAGCTGAGAAAATGTGAGAGGCAAATGGAAAGGAACTTTTCAAGCTCCTTCGTTGATTCAGGGAATTATGAATAAAAAGAAGAGGAAACTTCCCTCCTGGTCGGCTGTGCAGTCGGCAACAGTGCCACAGGCTACTATTTTTATACCCAGAAAATTTTCCGTTCGTTCTGCTACATTATTTATTTGGAAGACAGAGATCACGCCCAAATGCGTGTGTGTCATAGTGTCTTTTGAACAAAGCAAAACAAACGAGGTCTGGCCATCGGATGTTATCGTTGCCAAGTTCTTCTAACACCCCAAAAATTGGAATGGGGGAGCTGCTGCCCAAAACCACCTGAACTGGACCCACAAACATTTGATAAAAGCCTCGATCTGGTGAGAGCCGCAACTTTCACCCAATCTCCTTCTCTTCATTGGTACAGAGACTAAGTCTTGAATATACAATACTGCAGAGACAGATTATGTAATATGTATATATCACTATACCAAAGTATAAGGTCCAGGGCAATTATGATTTAAAAAAAAATCACATCCTGGCTAGCTACTCAACATGTGTTTCTATAATTTATCCTGACTTTTCTCCCTCTCTTCCAACTATCTCCTGCACCCTCCTTTCTGCCCCCCCCCTCCATTCTCCCTACCCCCATATTATCTATCTACAGCCATGGAGAGCCTGGTTTACAATGAACCAGAATATGAATCCTGCTGCTTGGCTCAGCTGCATAGCAACAGCTCTTTGCTCCTGCACATACCAACATGCCTGACTTGCGGGGCGCCTTGGGATCCCCCTGTTGCATCTCCCCCCATATCTATATTCCAGTGACCTGAGAAAGGAATAGCTCTGGCATTGTTGATATTCTTCTCTGTAGTCCAGGAGACCATTCTTCTTGTACTGGTTCTCCCAGTTAGGAGGGAGCTGTTGAGGGACATAGGGGAAGGTGAAAATAACAGACTTCTCAGCAGAAAAGAGCTGCTAATGAGGGAAAATACTATAATTTGGAAAAAAATAATGATCTCCATCAAATCTTTGGGGTCTGATCCCCCTCTTCACTTAATGAGCCCTTTGACAGATTCCTCTAAAGGGCATCCCCCAAGTCTCCTAATGCCAGTCTATGATAGTGACCCTCTAGAAATACAGGAGAGGATATTTAACTGAATCTGCTGGGCTAATTAGAGGCTAAAGGTATTAAATTAAATGAGATCAGTAACTCTAATTGATACCCCCACTTAACCCCTCAAAGGCAGAACTGAAACACCTCATGTCTGTGACACCAAACTGGAAAAGCTGTGGCCACTAACAGGATATGAATTGTACGTATGACTACGTCTCCAGATAGGGTTATCTGGGAGGTCATTTTACCAGGCAACTGTAGGCCTTTCCTGGTTTAACATTAGGATTTCACATGACATCGATCAGCTTCTGTGAAGTCATTCTACAAGCTATCAGGAAGACTAACTAGTTTATATCCAACTAGTCTGGCATAAACCAATTGAACTGACCCACATTTAGACAAAATAAGTCCTGAAAGAGAGCAAAAGGGAACAAGGGGGATACTTTATTTCCTACTGTTCACTATATACAGCTTGTAAGAGGCACAAATCTGAACATTTTCAATGATATACATTTCTCCTTTCTCAATTCAAATAGATCAAGATACATTATATATTTACTATGTGCAAGGCAATATAGGATATGTTTAAATACCATGGAAAGATTCTTAAGTAATAATGAGGGTTGAGTTTTAAGAGGGAATTTATTTATTAACGAAATTTTGCTAATGTCAAATCAATGAGATGCCCATTCATTTTGCTTGTGGCAATTTTAATTTATTTATACATATGCATACATATAGATAGATGCCCTAGACACCTGTACTAACTAGTATTTATTAAATGTAAACAGGTAGAATATGTAAAATACTAGAGGTTTTTTTTTTTTTTAATGAGCCATAAACCATGCATGTTTCTTTGAAGGAAAAAAATGAATGAAACATAATCTAAACTTGCCATGTTAAATTTTATCTAGATAAGTATTAAATTTATGAACTATTTTACATGTTTTCCATGGAGCTCTCATTAGCAGTCTTTTATTGACAAGGGAACATGAGGTGGAAGCATCGGCAAATATCCTGGTTTTTTCAGGTTTGAGGAGTTAGGGAATGGTCTGTATGGGACTGGGCAAAGCCCAGAAAACAAAGAAATTTTTGCAGTCTTTGGAACAGAAAGGAATCCATACAAAAGTCTGGTTCCAGTGGACTAGTAGTAACCAGTTTCTCTGGTAGAACAACTAAAGGGATAGGTAATAGCCTTCAGGAATATTAAAAGGTGAAGAGAGAGAGAGAGAGAGAGAGAGAGAGAGAGAGAGAGAGAGAGAGAGAGAGAGAGAGAGAGCTGATCATTATGGCAAAACCAAATGCACTCCAGGTTGGAAAAATCACAGGTGACTGAATTCCAAGTGGAGAGGTTGCACAAAAAAAATTTAAAAGTTATCCATCCCCTGCAGATGTGGTACGGACAAGTTTTCCTGGGACAGGAAGGCCCTGGTTTAAGCAAAATATAATAGTAACCTGGCATGAAAAATGAAGGGGGGTGGGGAGCAAGGAGGGAAGGAGCAAAGTAATGCTTGTAATTGTAGATTTGCTTTAACAACGGAATAGGCAAGGAATTCAAAGCAATTATTCGGCGGTATGTTAAGCCTCGGAGATCTATCAGGTATCTTATTAGAATAGAGAATACTTAGAGCTCATGGCCAAATCACATATAATTTAACGAAAATTTTTTTTCTCTTTTCACATCATCTGATATTAAACGGAAACAATTGTTCGAATCCAGGAATTCATAATCCTACTCTAATGCTCAGACTGGGTCGGGAAATTTCAAAACGGGGCTTTGAAGTTTATTGTAGCCATAAGAGTGGTCTTTAGTGCCACCTAGAGGAATGAAGGGAGAATGACATGTGAGCCACTCCGAGGAAAATTAAATACAGCTGAATAATTGAATGAGGGGGCAAGTTGAATCAGGGGTCACCATCTGTTTGACTAGAATTGTTGGCACATTTCAGCTAAGCCTCACGCGCATCATAAACATGCTTACAGTTATCATAGCTCGCATTGCCCTAAAATAAAAGAAAATTGGTCCTAAAATAAGCTTGAACTAATTAAACGTATACCATGGTGTTGTCATGGATACAGGAGGGAAGGTCACCAGATTCTCATGGCACCGGGAAGGGTGGCCGAGCCAAACAGAGACAGGTGATTCTTTAAAAACCCAGAGGCACAGCATCTCCTGGGCCGCCCCGGATGTCGTTAGCAGCCAGGCAGCCTGGCCTGTGGCTGGGGGGGCGGGGCATGTGGTCTGTGTGTGTAGGTTTGTGTGTGTGTGTGTGTGTGTGTGTGTGTGTGTGTCCTATGGCCATCAGCAATTCGAGTCTGGGTGGTACCCAATGCCTTCTTTGGTTTCCCTGGTGGTAGAAACTTTCCTTTAATCTGAAGAAAAGCCCACCAGCTCTTTGTGCTGGGAGTCGGGGTAAGTCAAGCGTCTGACTGAAAAGCTTATCTGCCTGGGAAGAGGGCAGGATGAGATCCATCTTTTTGAAGGGGCGGATGTGACATCTGAGTAGTATCCTCTCTGCCAGCTTAATATGAGCGTTGGCCACTCACCAAGAGTCTGGCTTTGTATGTGTACTACATTGTGGTGGTGGTGTGTGTATGTGTGTACGTGTGTGTGTCTGTGTGTCTGTGTCTGTGTATCTGTGTGTCTGTGTGTCTGTATGTAATATGCTATACTGTGTATGTTACCTTGTGTTCCGTTTGTATATGTGCTTGGGAAAAGGGAGAAATAGAAAAATCTTGACTTCGTCTTTCACCATTTCTTTAAATATTCTCTCTCGTCCAGAAGTAAACAGGTGAATTCTTCTCAAGCTTTCCACGTAAAGGTCTTAAGTCAAGGCCAATGGAACAGGGAATGGTGGGGTAGGGGAAAGGGTTAAGTTTCCTCATTTCCCCACCTAGGCCTCCAAGTTTTACAGATTTAAAATCAGGTTTTCAAATATGATGGTTTGTTTTATTTTATTAATTTATTTTTGGTTTTTGTAGCCAAAAGGAAAAGGGACCAAGGAGTAATGCTCAGCAGGAAAGCAGGACTCAGAGAAAGGAGATCAGGTGAGTGGTGAGGGCAATAGTTACATCGGGAAAAATCCAGCATGCTCAGTCTTCACTGGGACTTATGGTCAACTAGTGGTCCAGCGGGTAAAGTGCTGGACTTGGGAGTCAGAAGGACCTGGGTTCAAATTCCACTCAAGTACTTACTAATTTTGAGACTAGGGCTAACTCATTTAACCTCAAATGGCTCATTTTCCCCATCTGTAAAATGAGGATAATAACAATAGCACCTACCCCATGGGGTGTTATAACTATCAAATGAGATAACATATATAAACTGCTATGCAAACCCTACAGGGCTGTATAAGTGCCAGCTGTAAACCTTTCAAAGCCAGGTACAAGCTTTACTCGCCTCCCGAGGCTTTAATCCTTTTCTCCAAAAAGTTAGATCCTGTTTCACTTATATATTTTGACCCATTGTTTGTAATATTTTCTAGTAAACAAAATTCAGGGAAAAGTGACTGAATTTTGGTATTAATTCTGACCCCAAGTGCACTGGTACTCAAGGCTATGGGATCAATGCCCCTGTTTCTGTCTCTGGAAAGAAATATTTCCCACTCCTGCTAAAGAACAATGAGAGAGAGAGACAGTATCCTCCTGATCAAGTTCAATAACGTGTGATTACATACATGCACATATATACATATACATACATATCATGTATACACATAGATATTCATACACACATATCCTATACATACATACGTGTGTATGTATAATATGTATGTGGGTGTGCGTATATGTATACACAAACACACACACATACACACATCCCCAGTCCAAATCTGAAGCTGGGTTAATAACTAAGCTTCTCTGCTCCCTTGTGATCTTAGGCATGTCCTTTCTTTCTATGATCCTCATTTTTCCTCATCTACGAAATTAAGCATTTGTACAAGATGCTCTCCAAGTTTCCTCTCAACTCTGACCCCTACATTTTGGTGAAGAGTATCAAGCACTGGGTGGAGGCTAAGATTCTGCTCCTGGCTCCACCCCTGTTCTATTCCTGTGACCTTGATCGAACGACCTTTCTTCTCTGCATTTCAGTTTCCTCATCCATAAATTGAGGAGGTTGGATTGATGGACCTCAAAGGTCCCTTCTACCTCTAGAACTCTGATGCATTGTAGGGATCTGAGGTGCGGGGTAAGGAGCAGCAAAAGAAGTTGCATTTGCAGATCACTTAGACAATTAGACATTAGAAACGCTTTAAAGCTCAACATACTTCACGTTGGGCAACTAGGTGGCACAGTGGGTAGAGTGCCAGGCCTCATCTTTGTGAGTTCAGATATTTACTAGCTGTGTGACCCTGGGCAAGTCACTTGACCTCTGTTTGCTTCAGTTTCCTCATCTGTAAAATGAGCCAGAGAAGGAAATGGCCAACCACTCCACTAACTTTGTCAAGAAAACCCCAAATGGGGTCACGAAGAACACAAAATGACCAAACAACAGTAACAACAGCATATTTCACATCACCAGAGTCTCAGGGACAGGGGCAAAAAGGTGAAAAGAGTTGGGGATGTTCCTTCACCTGCTCCCCAGTACCCTTTCCTAGGTGCTTCTCACTTTCTTTTTAACATCTCCCTTACTCTTAACTCTGAGAGACTGGTGCTTTCACTCTTTGCAGGCCACTCTTCCTGTGGCTGCCTGCAGGCTCGCATTTCAATGCAATATGGGGTCTTAATGGGCTTCCCGAGTGCCTTCCACAATACTACTTGTCTTCTTGGCAACCACGAATGCTCGTAAACCCTGCATCCTCTTTCCCTCCATCTCTCGCATCAGTAATCCAGCCAGGGACATTCAAATTGCTGTCTGTCCAGAGATTATTATGAAGCAACAGTTAAGGGGAATGAGCTATTGATAATCCATCCACCTCTTGGATGGATTAACTTTCAGAAATAAAAAATCCAGTTAGCATCCGGATAAAGGGAGTTCTGAGTCTTTATTGAACCTGCCTTAACACAGTTGGGCGGGCTGGCTGGCAGGGAGGCAAGCGGGCAAGATTTAAGCATTCTATAGACACTCCACCCCTTCCTTACCTCTCAGAATAAGTCACCTGTTGCAAGAGACAAAAGGCAGCTCTGCCCCCTAGCTGACTCGATGTTGAATAGGTCTGCAGGGAACAGAACTATTTTCTGTGACTTTTCATACATGTAACTTCTTTCTTTCTTTTCTCCTGAATAGAGATTTAACTGGCTGATGGCTAGAAAGGAAGAATGTGAAGTAGTTTAAAGTCTGAGAATGCACAACAACCATGGATTACAAGGCCCCATTAAGATAGTGGATTCAGAACTTCTCTACAATGTGAGAGGCAGTTTATTAAGAGCTGGAAAGTGCTATAGTGAGAACAGCACAGGGCTAGAAGACCAGAAGGCCAGATTCTAGGCCTGCCTCGATGACTGACAAGATGGATGGCTTTGGGCAAGTCATTTAAATTTTTTGAGTCTCAAGTCTCACCTTTGTCAAATAAGGGGATTGCACTAATTCAGGGCTTCTTACACTTTTTTCCCCCGGAGACCCCTTTTTGCATTTTGGCAGCAACTGTTGGCATCGCGTGTCATGATGGCACACACAGTGCAAAGTGCATATGCTTTGTGTTCAGAACCAAGGCTGCCACACGGGCAAGCGCTGCCAGAAACACCTCTGATTCATTACACTCTTGATTTTAAATTAATTTTTGGTCATTGCACCTTCAGAAACCTTTTACTCTTGCAAATTTTCCAGACCCATATGAGGTCACAACCCACAGTTTACAAAGGTCTCTACTAGATGACAATTAGCTCGTAGAATCATGGGATTTAGGAGCTTTCTAGGACGGGACCTCCGATGTTTAGTGGCCTTTAGACCTCTCACAACATTGAAAGCAAAAGCAATGATGGGTGTCCAGTACAATTACACCACCATTGCTGCTCTCCCCTAACCCCACCCCACCTCACCCAGCCAAAAAGACAAACAAAACGGGGCATGCTTTATTTAGTCTAGCAAAATGCAACCTTGTCTATATGATAATAGATGGCTAGGTGGTACAGTGGATAGAGCTCAGCAGGACCTGAGTTGGAATCCTGCCTGAGACACTCACTAGCACTTTCACCCTGGGCAAGTAAGTCACTTAACTTTTGTCAGCCTCAGTTTTCTCTTCTATAAAATGGGGATAATAACAGCATCTCCATCACAGGGTGGTTTTGAGGATCAAATGAAATAACATGTGTAAAATGTTTTGCAAACTTTTAAGTATCTTATAAATGCTAACTATTCTATCCTAGCTATTCTCAGCCTTGGTTTCTTCATCTGTAAAACTAGAATAATGATGACTTCTCCCAGGGTTCTCAGGAGGATCCAATGACATAATATATGTGAAGTACTTTGCAAACCTTAAAGCGCTATATAAATGCTAGCTTCTACTAAGCTGCCCCTACTACCACTACCATTGTTACCACCACCGCTACTCAGCACAGTGCTTGGCACATAATAGGAACTTAATAAATGTTTATTGACTGATTTACTACTACCGCTATTACTAGTACTACTTACTACTACCACAACAACAACTACTACTGCTACTATTACCACCATTACCACTATCACCACCACAACCACCTAGGCTTTAATTCAGTGGTTGGCACATGTTGTTGTTCAGTCATTCGGCCATTTTTCAGTCATGTCTGACTCTTCATGACCCCATTTGGGGTTTTCTTGGCAAAGATACTGGAGTGATTTGCCATTTCCTTCTCCAGCTCATTTTACAGATGAGGAAACTGAGGCAAACAGGGCTAAGTGACTTGCCCAGGGTTAAACGCAGCTAGTAAGTGTTGGAAGGTAGATTTGAACTTAGATCTTCCTGCCTCCGGGCCCAGCATTCTATCCACTGAGTGACCTGGCACATAGTAGGTATTTAAAATGTGTTTATTTACTGATTAACCACTATCACCACTACTACAACTACTATTATTCATACAATACTAGATCAAATGACCCATGCACCAGAAGACATGGAACTACTGACACAAAATGTCTCTTTTCTAGATGAACTACAGAAGGAGTGCTCCGAATACCTTATTCTAAAGGTCGTTCCTAGGAACAAGACCTGGTTTAGCAGAGACCTATAAGTGGAAACCAGTAAAGCAGGCCTCAGGGAGAAATGATACTCTAAAAGACCCGGGAAAATGAAAGGAATTGATGGCTAGATTGCAAACTCTGCAAATGCCACAGGAACCTAAAAACTAGATTGAAGGACAGTATTTAGTAATCTTAAAGAAATGATGAGTTAAGAAAACAGCTCAAAGGAGAAGAGCTCTAGCAATTCATGGATGATGACAACATCAGAAATTCTGGAGGTCTCTGAGCTTCACAACCGTGATGATGAACCAACATATTTTGGCCTGTTTCCATTCCCAGAACTTACAATCAACATATAATATACAAATTATAGACAGGCCTAAAGAAACAAAGCTTTTTTCCCCCGTGGGAAGGCAACATCATCCCCAAAGCTATCATATTCCAGAAAAAACTCTTGAATTTTTCTTGGGGTTTACAACTTCAAATTATTTAATTTAGTTTCTTGCTTCTACTGAAGTCTTACTTTGAGGCCTCATCCTAGTGTGGAGGAGACCCTGGGTTCTCACAGGCTACTGCAGTGAGATCCATATTTTGGCAGCTTTTTCTATGCTAGAAAGGTGGAGTCAGTCATGCACTAAAGGTCTGTTGTGTGAGAACCAGCTTAAATAAGTTTGGAGAGACTCATTGCCAAATTAACTATAGGGTCCTTAGTTTTTTAGGTCACAGCCACTTCTAGACACTGCCTCCTAGGACCATAGTTTCCTAGACAGAGCTGGAAGACACAGAAGATGTCATCTAGTCCAACTCCTTCACTTTGCAGAGGGGGCCACAGGCCAAGGGAGTTTAAGTGACTTGCCCAAGGACATCGGGGTAATAACAAAAATGAGATTTATATCCTGCAGCTGTTTTGTAATGAAAGTATCCATTTTAACAGATGTGTTTGATGTTTTTTAGTCCTGGAAACTGGTTATCTGTAGAACAGGTAAAGTAATAATGCCATTTCACAGGATAACTGATCTCTTCCCTCACAAACACCATCACTCTGTCTTCAAGTACAGTATCCTCCAGATTAAGGAGGAGCAAGTTTGTGGCATAAAACTGATTAAATCTACTGGATGCATCCAATTCTAGTCCAGTTGGTGCCTTGGTGCCATTCATATAGCAGGAAAGTGTAACCAAGATCCTGGTAGTGGATTTTCCTTTCACTTTGGATGCCTCTTTTAATCTTTAAAAAATGAATCGTGTGTGTGTGTGTGTGTGTGTGTGTGTGTGTGGACAAGACATGAAAAGCACCCTTCTGTTACCAAAGCAATGGAGGTTTCTTTTTTTTTTTGATAAATGCATTTCTGATGTTGTTTGCAACAACTTAAGCCTGTGAGCTTACCCCTATTTTTAAAATATTAGGAAAATCGTCTATTAAGGAGCAGGGAACCCTGTCCTATTGTGATTTTTTTTTACAAAAAGTCAACAATCCCTTAATTTATCTAGATGACCTTTGAGATCCTCTACAACTCTCAGAATCAATGATTCTAACTTTTATGTCCTAATAAAATCAGTCTAGTTATAGAAGGAAGAGCACTGGCCTGGGAGTCGTGACACCTAGGACTGATCCCAGTTTGGTTCTATCTAACTGTACTAATTTGAAATTTTGTACCGTTAATCAAACACTGTGCTAGGCATGGAGGGAACAAATGCCCCCAGTGAAGGAAATAATCTCTATTTGTGAGGAGTTGAAGTCACTTAGTTGCTGGATCCCAGTGTCCCCAACAACAAAATAAGAAAGTTGGACTAGGTGTGCCTTTGGGTCCCCTCCAGTGCAACATGCTTCCTAATCTAGGCGTTATCTGTCAGTTGTGTTTTAAACAATATACATCTGAATAGTAAAAGAAAAAAAGAGAGAGCTTCTTAAGCTGTAGGTTGTTAAGCTGTCTCTGATACTTTTGATCTGTTTCTGTTTCCAGGCATCCGATATTTCCCCCAAGTGAACCAATTGAACATATCATAAAGATGGTCAATGAAATGATTTGTCTTGCAAGGGGAGATATAGGTAGTTCACAGATTCAGAAGGAAAAAGTGAGAGGCTTAAATTTTTGTTTTTAATCTATACTTTGATGGAGTTTCTGCTCTTGCACAAATTTTTCTTCAAGCTGTGGAGGGCCAACTTTGGAACCAAGGTAAGGGGCAGCTTCTTTTTAAGTACTGTTGCCCAATAGTAGAACAGGCTGTCTCGGATGTAATGAGTTCCATGTTTCCAAATATCTTCAGGCATGAGCTAGGCATGTTGCAGAAAGGCTGCCTGTTCTGTTACAGGTTGAGCTGGATGACATCAGAGCTCTCTTTCCAACTCCGAAATTCTGTGAAGGACCAGATGTGGCCACTCTAGTTAAACCTAGTGACTGTTAGTCCAGCTATCCAAACAAAATGGAATTGTCTGTATAGGTCAATGGGACATTGATCTTAGGAAGAAAGCAAACAAGAAAAGCCGGGGACATGTTCTCCTCCTGACTATGCAATAATGTATTCCAATACTGTCTGCTGAGCCTGCTCTAGTCCCTTCACTGCCTTTATTTGATTTCCTTAGAGTTTGATTTCTTTAGGCCTCTGATGTGGATCTCACTCCAAATACCACTTCTCCTTCATTTAGAGATGGAAGGACTCTAACCCAACTCCTTCATATCACAGTGGAGAAGACCAATTTTCCAAGAAGTAAAGCAATTTGTCCAAGGGCCCACAAACAGTATTTTCTCAAACCAGGATTTGAACCCAACTCTTCTCATTCCGTTTTCAAGGTCTTGACACAACACTACCTTATTTCTCCTACTCTTCCATGAGTCCTTCTCTGATAATTCCAGCCAACAGCGGTCTCCTATTCCTGACCCCCCCCCACCTACTGCTTGAATATGACTGATCATAGTAAGGATCGTATTCAGGATATGGCATAATTTAGCACTAAATTCCACGCTGCCAGGTATTGTTTTCCAATGATTTCATGTATATGAGTCATGTCTCCCCAGTGACACTGTAAGCCTTAGAGGACAAAGACTATGGGAGGAAAAAGAGAAGGAAAAGACTTTCACAGAGCTTTGGGCACATCAGGTTTTTGATAAATACTTATTTCATTTAACTGATTTTTCCATATGATGAAGCCTATGACTTCTAGTTGACCAGGGGCATTAGCCTAGGGAATAATGACCAGAGAATCTTCAGCTATCTGTGGAGAGGCAGTGTGGATTATTGGGAAAAGGTAGTCCCAGAGTTAGGAGAGAGCTGTGTTTCAATCCTGCCTCTGACACCAGGTGTATGACCATGAACAAGTTGTTCTTCCTCTCTGAGCCTCAGTTCCTTGGGATGTAAAATACGGATAATGATACTTTAAGCATTACCAAGTTCTACTTTGAAGATTATACTTAACTGCTGACCTGCCTAACAGAATTGTTAAGAGGAAAACGACTGGGAAACTTTAGAAGTATTGTAGTGATACGAGTATTTATTGGCAAGTTGTTATTATCTGCAGATCTTGAAGCAGAGGGTCTGGGAGAAAGCACTCCAGGTGATGAAGTCCCCTACCCTCAGCCAAAGCCAAGACATGACACTTTGGAAGGTGCCCAAGCCCCTTCTAATCACCTTGGTGACTCTGGATTTTGCGCCAAGTATGATCTCTCTGTCCCACTGCCAGGAGTTACTTAGCCCCCAAGTCTTGCATCCTGTTTCTCGCTTCTTTAGCACCTCCAGATGGCTGTTATTTATTATTAGTCATAAATGGGTCCAGGCCTTTGGTAACCCAGCTACGGGACATGTCTCCCTGTCTTTCTAATGTATTGAAGAGTCTAGACCAGCTCTGCAAAGACAAGAGTCCCTTTATATTTTTCCTTTTCCCTCCCTATTAATTTTATCAAGACACCCCATGTTGAGGTATCCTAGGATAGCATAAAAATCCATATTGTCTTTCCTCACACCCTTCATAGCCCTTCAATGCTGAGTGCTTAATGGGGTAAAGAAAAGATTTAAAGAGGATGTAGGGTGAGATGTGAAGTTTTCTGGGGAGGTGAGGAGGCAATTCCGGAGCTTGCAACCTCTGATTCCTCCACACCTACTGAAATGTGTTTAATGGCTAAAGAGTGACACCTGTGGATTTTCACAGTCAATGATGCCTCCTCTGTTGTCCCACAGCAGTGGTGGTGTCCAGAGCAGGCATTACAAATAGAAAAAGAGATGTCAGATTAAAGATTTCTTTGTAACTTTTTTTTTCCTTCCTTCCCTTATAAGATTCTCAGATATGCAACCCTAGAAAGGAAACCTGTGGACAGGTACTTCCCGAAATCTGGTCTGGCTTAATCTCCAATGTGTTTGTGATTCTCTTACAATGAGAGAATCTGTTGGTGAATGTGATGTTGGAAATTTACATGTTTTCTGATTGGATACTCATTCTTTTTTTTATAAATTTTATTTAATATTATTTAGTTTTCAGCATTGATTTTCACAGGAGTTTGAATTACAAATTTTCTCCCCATTTCTACCCTCCCCCCACTCCAAGATGGCATATATTCTGGTTGCCCTGTTTCCCAGTCAGCCCTCCCATCTGTCACCCAACTCCCCTCCCATCCCCTTTTCCCTTCCTTTCTTGTAGGGCAAGATAGATTTCTATGCCCCATTGCCTGTGTATCGTATTTTCTTGTTGTATGCAAAAACTTTTTTGTTTTTGTCTTTGAACATCTATTTTTTAAAATTTTGATTTCCAAATTCTCTCCCCTCTTCCCTTCCCACCCAACCCCCCTAAGAAGTCCAGCAATTCAACATGGACCACATGCGTATCATTATGTATAACCCTTCCACAATACTCATGTTGTGAAAGACTAACTATATTTTGCTTCTTCCTAACCTATCCCCCTTTATTGAATTTTCTCCCTTGACCCTGTCTCTTTTCGAAAGTGTTTGTTTTTAATTACCTCCACCTCCATCTGCCCTCCCTTCTATCATCCCCCCTTTTTTATCTTCTTTCTACTTCTTTCCTGTGGGGTAAGATACACAACTGAGTATGTATGGTATTCCCTCTTCAGGTCAAATCTGATGAGGGCAAGATTCACTCATTCCCCCTCACCTGCCTTCTCTTCTATTCCTACAGAACTGCTTTTTCTTGCCACTTATATGTGAGATAATT
>CM053625.1:102536302-102551700 GCA_028646595.1 Phalanger gymnotis
ATGTTCCAAGCTTGGGGGGGGGGGGATGTGCCAGCTCTGCCTCACCAGCACTCCTCCTTCCCCAAGAACCCCCAACCAGGACTGGACTTAGATCTTCAGCAAGCTCTTCACTCCTGCTCTGATCAGCCACTTAATTCCTCCCACCAGGTGGGCCTGGGGCCTGAAGCAACTGCAGCTGTAGTTCTGTAGCTGCCCCACCTCCACGGCCCCACAGGGCGGTGGTCAAACCACAAACTCCCTGTCCCCAGCAGCTTTTCTCACTAACCTACTCTGTTGTCTTTGGTGCTTGTGGGTTGAGAAGTCTGGCAACTGCTGCAGCTCACTGATTCAGGGTGCTAGGGCACGCTCCTCCCTGCTCCTGGTCTTGTTGGTCCGCACCGCCCATGCTGGGCTCTGCTCTGCTTAGGTCCGCTCCCCTCTGCTCCCAGCTCAGTGCAGGATGGACCTTACCCAGAGACTATCCAGACTGTCCTGGGCACCAGCTCTGCCACACCAGCACTCCTCCTTCCCCAAGAACCTCCAACCTGGACTGGACTTAGATCTTCAGCAGGCTCTTCACTCCTGCTCTGATGCACCACTTAATTCCTCCCACCAGGTGGACCTGGGGCCTGAAGCAACTGCAGCTATAGTTCTGTAGCTGCCCCACCTCCACTGCCCCTGGGGCAGTGGTCAAACCAGCAAACTCCTTCCACTTCTGCAGCTTTTCCCACTAACCTTCTCTGTTGTCTTTGGTGTTTGTGGGTTGAGAAGCCTGGTAACTGCTCGAGCTCACTGATTCAGGGTGCTAGGCCATGCTCTGCCCAGCTCCTGGTCTTGTTGGTCCGAGCCACCCACACTGGGCTCTGCTCTGCTCAGCTCCCCTCTGCTCCCAGCTCTATGTGGGATAGACCTTACGCAGAGACCATCCAGGCTGCCCTGGGCTAGATCCCTGCTTCCCTCTGCTACCCTGTGGGTTCTGCAGTTCTAGAATTGGTTCAAAGCCATTTTTATAGGTTTTTGGAAGGACTTGGCGGGGAGCTCACACTAGTCCCTGCTTTCCAGCCGCCATCTTGGCTCTGCCTCCTGGATACTCATTCTTATGACATGAGTTACAAGTACCAAGTGACAAGGGGTTTAGATCATAACCAGAGACAGGGAGCAGACCTGTGATTTCATTAGTACAGGAAACTTCTAAATGCAGGAAATTCTTCTGGCAAGGCAGGTTGTCACCTTCTCTTCAATTCAGTTATTGGGAGTGCTGAGAAGTTAGGGGACTTGTCCAGGTTCACAAACTCGTATCTATCAGAGATAGGAATTGAACCCAGGTTTTCCTGGCTTTGAGACCTGCTCTCTATCCACCTCAACATACTGTCCACTATGCCTTCCTTCTTCCTTCTTCCCTCCCTTCTCTTCCTCCCTCTTTCTTGCATTCTCTTCCTCCTAAAACAAACTAAATGTGGATTGGTAATGAGAACCCAATATTCTAACTAACCCACTTCCAGCCATATAATGAATCAATCATTTCTTCCTTTGACCCAATACCTTCAAAATTTTCATATCATAGATGTAGAATAGACCTAGAAAAGAGCTCAGAAACAATATAATCCAACCTTGTCATTTTGCAGATGAGGGAAACTGAGGCCAGACAATTGAGGTGACTGGTTGAAGGTCATACAAGGAGTGAATTTGAACTTAGGCCCTATGATTCAAAGGTCATCATTCATTCCAGAGCACCATGCCATGATTTTGCCAAGAGCTAGTCCTGCTAGCTAGGTGGCATGGTGGATAGAGCACTGGGCTTGGGGTCAGGAGAACCTGAGTTCAAATCCAGCTTCAGATACTAGCTATATGACCCTGGGCAAGTCACTTAACCTCTGTTTGCCTCAGTTTCCTCATCTGTAAAATGGGATAGAGAAGGAAACGGCAAACTACTCCATCTCTGCCAAGAAAACTTGATGGACAGTATTGGTGTGCTATGGTCCACAGGGCAACAAGAGTCCAATATGACTGAAAAACAACAACAAAAGAAATGACAGCCCTGCTCTTTGATAAGGGTTCATGTCCATGAGACATAGCAAGACTCAGACTCAAGAAAGAAACAAGAGATAATGGATAAAACAATAAGGCTATGACATGGCAAACCGAATGAGTATGCTTCTCCTATGGGAATATCATCCCTACAGAAAACGATTTTTCAGTCTTTTAGCTATCTAAATGTGCTATTGCTAAAGTTAGCTCAAGGAATGAGATGAACCAAACAAGGTTTACCCATTTTACTTCAATATTTCAAGGAACCATGATCTTATTGGTGAAGATGTTTCCTCTGCTGATGGAGCATAGAACCCCTCTATGTCTTAGTTGGTTAGTCCTGAAGAATTTCTGTGGCTATGAAATTTCTGCAGAAAAAATCATAAAGTTGTAGGCAAGCTGGTGATAAGTGTTTCTAAAGGTAGCTAGGTTGGTACTCTAAGCTTTACCAGCTTTGTAGGGTCTGCCAGGAAGGGTAATTCAGTGGCATAGCCTTTGAGAAACCAGAATCAACTCCAAAACCATAATGGAACTTATTCAACTTGTTGGGCAGCCATGACTGGCTGCCTTTGTAGCACAAAATGGTTAGTCACCTGGGAATCTGATCAGACTAGCTACACAAATTAGATAGGTCAAGCTCTATCAAGCTTGAGAGGCAGCACTGTAGTCCAGGGTTCTTAACCTTTTTTACTTCATAGATGACCTCTTGGCAGTCTGGTGAAACCTATGGACCCCTTCTCAGAATGACATTTTTAAATAGTTGAAAGAAATGCCAAATTTCCACTGGTGGTTACTGAAAATAAAGATGCATTTCCCCCCATCAAGGCCACAGAATCCCTGAAATCTATCTGTAGACTTGGACACCGGGTTATAAACTTCTGGCATAGTAGATAAATTTAGAACTAGATTTAAAGTCAAGAAGATCTGGGTCCAAATCCTTCCTTCGATATGTATTAATTGCATGACTATGGGCAAATCATGTAACTTCTCTGGGCCTCAGTTTCCTCATCTGTAAAATGAAGGGACTTGACCAAGACGGCTTCCAAAGTCCCTTCTAGCTCTCAATCTCTGTTCTTTTTAAAATTCAATTGACTAAAATTAGCCATCCAAATGCCAAAGCATCCATTTTGCTTTGCTCTGAGTAGACTCCCACCCCCCCTTTATTGTTAAAAAATAGAGACGATTCCCTAGGTGAGAAGCAATGCTTATTTTAATCCTGGGGCTCCAGTCTTTAGACAAACATTCCTATCTGCTTTAAAAGCTTCCTTCAGTTGGATTAATGGAATTCTTCTCATTTCTCAATAACAAAGATTCCTCATCAAAAAGTTCTCATGGGTGTCTCCAAAGAAACTTTTTGGAAGGTCCTCCACTTCAGACCTTGTTAAAAGGACTTTCTTGTAATAAGTTCCTCCAAAATATATTTTTAAAAATCATATTAAAAGCATTCTCATAAAACATGAATTGAGAAAAGACAAGTGAAATCCTCAAAGGCTCCATTATTGAAGCAAAAATTAATATTTGTGCTCTTTCTAAATTGGAATAAAATTGCAAAGATGCAAACACCATCCTATATCATAATCTATAAACCAGTCACAAATGTTAAATCAACTGTAAAAATGATTTAAAATCTACATGAATAATTTTATTAAACTGATTTAAAATCACATTTTGTGCTACCTTCATTTATTAACTGCATCTCAGACAACAATGTGGTTATAATGATTTCCATGAATACAGATACATACCCAAATAATGCAGGCAATTAAAACACCAACCTTTCCTGATCGGCGTATGTTTCTTGGGCACATGTTGGTGGGAAATAGCCTTGGACAGTGAACACAGCTGTATTTACATCTCCACGAATTGCTACTAATTCCTAATCACCAACCTATAACAATTTACACCAAAAGGTTTAATCCCACCTTTACACACAGACAAGGTAGGTGGACAGGCAGTCCCCCATGAGTAGCAAAAGCATATCACAGTCTTAGAAGACCCCAAACCTTAAGAACTTCCCAGTTCAGATGTTCTATGATTAAAACAAAGGTTTTCTTTTGGTGACATGTGTTCTGTTGAATATCATTTTAATCAAAGAGAAAATCATAATTAAAGAGTTACTATACATTCTGAGCCTGAGGCTGGCAGAGGAAAATGGCTTGATAAGCGAAAACAAGAAATTTCCAGTTCTTTCTTCATCACCCAGAAAAAACTTTCCCACAAACCAACAAGAAACCCCAAATGAAAAGTGCCAAATTGGTGAATAACTCTATTCTGCATGCAAGCAGAGTGAGGGGCAGAGAATTTGCCTCGGTATAGAGAAAGCCCTACAATGAAGTTGGAGAAGGGGTAGAGGAAGGAGGGGAGTTTAAGTTAAGTTTAAGTTAAGTGGCTAAAGTGAGCATAATATATGTTATATTTATGTTAATTCATGTTATGATAAGAATCCAGGAAAGAAGCATATTCCAGGGTAAAGAGTATTGAATTTGGAGTCAGAAGACCTGAGTTCAAATTCCTGTTCTGCTGTTTATTGCCTATGTGACTTTGGGTAAGTCATCCCTCTTGGCCTTATTTTCCTCAACTATTAAATGAGGATATGAGACAAGATGACCCATAAGGTCCTGCCAGTTCTAAGTCTGTGATCCTACCTACCAAGACAAGCAAGACATGAGAATCTTATTCCAAATCCATTTGAGTGATGAGTCAAAACTGCAGTAGAATTTTGCCTCTCCCCACTACTGTTATCAACCAATCATTCCATTGACAGGTATAAATAAAGCTCTGACTATGTGCCAGGCATTGTGCTAGGTACTAGGGACACAAATACAGATAATGACATGCAGGCACACCTTGGAGATGCTATGGGTTCAATAATAGCCCACTGCAATAAAGTTAATATCTCAATAAAACAAGTCGCATTAATTTTTTGGCTTCTCAGTGCATATAAAAATTATGTTTACACCAAACTATAGTCTTTTAAGTGTGTAATAGTATTATATCTGAAATATGTGCATACTTTAATTAAAAATACTTTATTGCTAAAAGTGCTAACCATCCTCTAAGCCTTAAGCGAGTTGGAATCTTTTAGCTGGTGGAGTCTTGTCTCGATGTTGGTGGCTGCTGACTAATCAGGGCGGTGATTGCTAAAGGTTGGGGTGGCTGTGGCAATTTCTTAAAATAAGATGGAATGAAGTTTGCAGCATTGATGGACTCTTCCTTTCACAGGAGATTTCTCTGTGGCACGCAGTGTCGTTTGATAGCATTTTACCCACAGTAGAACTTCTTTCCAAATTGGAGTCAGTCCTCTCAAAACTTGCTACTGCTTTATCAACTAAATTTATGTAATATTCTTCAATATTGTTGTGTCTCAGGGAATAGGGAGGCCCAAGGAGAGGGAGAGAGATGGGGGAATGACTGGTCAGTGGAATGGTGGGAACACACATATTTATTGACTAAGTTCCATCTTTTATGGGTGTGGTTGGTGGCACCCGAAAACAATCACAACAGTAGCATCAAAGATCTCTGATCACAGATCACCATAACAGATGTAATGATAATGAAAAAGTTGGAAATACTGTGAGAATTAGCAAAAAATGACACAGAGACATGGCATGAGCACATACTGTTGGAAAAATGGCACCCATAGACTTGCTCTTTTCAGGGTTGCTACAAACCTTCAATTTGTTTAAAAAGAAAAAAGAACCCATAATATCTACAAAGCACAATAAAACAAAGTATGCATGTATTCCCTACTCTCAGGGGCCTTCCATTTTATGAGGGGATGGTCTAACAAGCTCAAGTGTAACTTCATTTGCCCATCCGTAGAACCTGAAAGGAATCATATGGCTTTGTCTTGTTTTGTTTAATTTTGGTACAAATCTTTATGAAACACACAGACCTTTTCTAATCCATGTATAGAACCCACATGGAAATGAACCATCCAGTTATCTAGTAGATGTGGGACCCAATGGCCCAGAGGACTATTATAACATCTGGATAATCTATTATTTCAGGAAGAATCAGAAGATAAGAGAGTCACACCCTTGTGGTCATTTAGTCAAATACCCTCAGCTTACAAATGAGAAAAGTGAGCTTCAGGAAAGTATTTTCTGCCAAGCACACAGCTAACAAATTCAGAAGATTATAGATTTGATAGAGTCTATATATTTTTCATATATAATATATAACCTATAGATTATAGAAGTGACCTCATAGGTCATCTATTTCAACCACCTCCTTTTATAAATGAGGAAACTGAGGCCTAGGTCTTGCCCAAGGTCTCATAGGTAGTAGGAAACAGAGCTTGGAATCAAACCCAAGTCTCCTGTCTCCTAAAATGGCCATTTTTTTCACTGTGGCGTGGTGCCTCCTGGTGGCCAAGGTGAGACTTGAACTGAAGTTTCTTGCCTTTTTGTTTTTTGTTGTTGTTTTCATCTCTCTTTGGGCCATGTACATAATGTGCATCTCTCTCTGATTTCTTTTATGATAATTTTTCCTTCTGTACTTCAGTCATAAGCCCTTAGCAAGAGAGGAATGTAAACAAAGATATCTTTGTACGAGCTCAATCTGCTAAAAGCTATGTAACCTGCTTCTTTCTGCAGTAGAATCTAAGTGTGACTCCTTTTTCCAGGTCCATTGGGGATAGCACTCCAAAGGTAAGGACGATTTCCAGTGACAAAACTGGATTCCTCTGGGAGGAGGCTCTCTCCCTCTGAGTGTACAGCACATACTTAGTCAGACACTTTGCCAATTACTAACTGCCTATCCACAGTATTGACACAGCCTCCATGTGGTAACAAACGTCCCCTTACTCAGATGCTTCAGAACCCTAATTTCATTATGGGATCATTTGTTTCTGTGCCAGGACTCAGAATAATTCCCAGCTCCATTAAGGAGCACAGTGCACGCACAAGGCTGCCCCTTGAGTCACCTTGGGCTTGTATTTACCCACCCCCCATGAAATCTGCCATGGCCACCTACGGTCACACTGCTGACTTGCCTTGCACAGATAAATATTTCAAAGACCTTCATTCTGAAACGTTATTGTTCATAGAAGAGAGCAACAGTATCTGTTCCTTCAAGATGCTGGGTGACCTTTCACATCATTTCCCCCAAAAGTTAATTTCTGTGATTAATGCAATATGCTGAAACCCATAAATCTGATCATCTGAAGGATTCAAATTAGGAATTATTGACAACTGATAGAAGTGCAGAGATGAAGCCGATTTTCTCATTCGTCCATCTAAATGTTAGAATATATATTGATTAAAATATGATATGGTATAGGACCCACCATAAATCTAAATTCTATTAGATTAACACAGGCATTCAATTAACATAAAATGACAATAGAAGAGAAAAGGACTGCATGGTGGTCAACTGTTTGCAATATTTTAGCCATCCTCAACATACGTACCCAGATATCAGCGCATACGTATGCATACATGTATAGTTATAGTAGATAATAAGGACTTGTGAAGCATCTACTGAGAGAATCTATTAGTTTCATTTCTATGACTTTAGTGACTACACATTGTTTGGTCAGAAAAAAATAGCTCGATTCAAATCCATTTAATGCATTTATTCAGCACCTACGGCATGCAGAGCATTATGATAGGTACTAGAATGGGGAACAAAATTGAAGAAGAGACAGAAATGGGGTAACAAAGAGTAGGACATAAGTGAAACAACTCAACAACAACAATGAAGTAATTAATAGGAAGAGAGAGTAAACTTAAGGCTTGGAGGTTTAGGAGAGCTGACAAAGGTCCATATAGTCAAAGCCAGGAGTGGGGAACCTGTGGCTTTGAGGCCACATGTGGTCCTCCAAGTCCTTGGGTGCAATCTTCTGATTCAGTCCAAGTTTTACAGGACAAATCCTTTTATTAAGGGGATTTTTTCTGTGAATTTTAGATTCAGTCAAAGGGCCCACTTGAGGACGTAGAGGGCCATGTGTGGCCTCGAGGCTGCAGGTTCCCCAGCCCTGGTCAAAGCTATGATTTTCCAGTAGCAGTGGATGGCTATGCGAGTTGGAGTACAAGGAAAGCTGAGTGCCACAGAATCAAGGTTTTCAAATTATGGTGCCAGTGAAGACTTTTGAGAGTCCCTTGGACAGAAAAGAGATCAAATCAGTCCATATTTAAAGAAATTAATTCAGACTATTCATTGGAGAGATATACGGAAGCTGAAACTTAAATAATTTGGTCACCTAATGAGAAGAAGGAATTTGTTGTAAAAGAATGGAAAAATTGAAGGAAAAAGGGATGGCAGAGGATGAGACAGAGAGATAGTATCACGGAAACAATGAACATGAACTTGGACAGACTTCAGGAGATGTTGGAGGATAGAAGGCCTGGGGTGCTATGGCCCATGGGGTCATGAAGAGTTGGACATGATTGAAACAACAGAAGTGGCACTTAAAATGACTCTTAATTAAAGTGATCTGGCTGTCCCTCCACTCTGCCTACTGACCCCTTGGTTTCCTGTAAGTCCCAACTAAAATCTCTTCTTTTACTGGAAGCTTTTTCTATCCCCTCAAATTTCTAGTTCTTTCCCTCTGTTAATTATTTCCTATTTATCCTGTACATAGCTTGTTTGTATATATTTGTTTTTATATTTTCTCCTCCATTAGGATAGGGACTGTCATTTGCCTCCTTTTTGTATCTCTGGGCTTAGCACAGTGCCTGATGCCTAGTGGATGCTTAAGAAACGTGTACTGATTGATCGATCTAGGATATCCAAGATGAAGTGGGGAGGTATAAGAAAATTCCAGGAGTGGGGAACGTCCTATGCAAAACATGGAAGTAAGAGATGGAATGCTGAATTAGGGGAACAGTAAGTAAGAGAGGTTAGCTTAAAGATAGTATACAGAGGCTAGTGAGGATGAAATGTGTCAGGAAGTAAAGGTGACAAAAACAATTTATATCAACGATATTATAAAGAGGAAAAAAAAAGGATGAAATATCCAGAGCAAGGAGGTGATTATCTAGCTGTTCACACCCCACAGGGGTTGTTATTGGTCAGTGCTGGGTGCCATATTTTAGGAGGGATTTTTACAAGCTAAAGAGCATGTACAAGAGGGCAATCAAGACAGCAAGGGACCATGAGACTGTGCCAGTCAAGTGTGACATCTGGTCTGGTACTCTTAGGTCCATGTCTATAAGGTAGATTTATAAAATATGGTCCATATTCATAGTAATTCAACATCTTGAAAGAAGTAAGGGGCAAAACTCTAACAATAGACTAAGGGTTAAGTCCCCACCTCTCTCCTCCTCCTTCTCCTATCACTACCACCACCACAACCACCACCACTACCACCACCACCACCGCTACCATTATCACCACTACCACTATTACCACTACTACTACTACTACTACAACTACTGTTACTACTTCTACTTACAATGATGATTACCATAACTAGTACTTATATAGCACTTTAATGTTGGCAAAGTATTTTATATATGTCATATCATTTGATTCTCACAACTACTATGTGAGATAGATATTATTATTATCCCCATTTCGCAGTTGATAAAACTGAGCCTGAGAGGTTAAATGATTTGTCCATGATCCCGTGGCTAGTAAATGTCTGAGGAGGGATTTGAACTCAGGTCTTCCTGATTCCACATTCAACACTGTATCCATTGTTACACCTAGCTACCTATAAGAAAAGTCACTACCCTGTGTGGTTCTTAGTGTCCCCTAAAGGAGATACCAGGTGACATAGACAAAGTCAATCATGGATGTTTATGAGAAATAATATTAAATCCAGCAAATGTATTATTTAACACACACACACACACACACACACACACACAACTAAGGAGAAGTAAAGCAGGGGCAGGGTGGGGCCTGTCAGTTGTTCCCTTGGCACTTCAGAAAGGAGCATCTGAGATAAAGGAACCTCATGCCACTTGAATCATACTTAACTTCCAATCAACTAAAACTCTAAATTATTTTTATACTATTGAGGCTTTTCTCCCCAGTCCTGAATTTGTGCAATTCACATTTTTAACCTAAACTTTTGTGTCTATGTCTGTGTGTCTTATTAGAATGGGATCCAAAGATGTATTAATAATCTGGGACAGAGGGCCATTCCTGTCATCCAATATATTACTAATGTCTTCATATTTGTACCATGGGCAAACCTGATAAAAAAAATCTTTCTGTGCCTTCATCCATATCATTGAAAAATGTTAAACAGATTAAGGCCGAAGACAGAGAGAGCCCTGTGGTAGTTAACTAAAGACATCTAACTTGATTGACATTGATGCTTTAATCGACACTGTTTGGATAGCATCATTCAACCCATTACAAAGCCATTTAATAGTACTATTCTTCGGCCCACAATAACACATGGATAGCAGGATTTGCTAAAAATAAAAATAGATAATGCCTGCATCCTTTCCCTTATTTTCCAATCTAGCAAATCTATCAGAAAATAGAAATAAGTCATTGGTAGACCCCCACCAGTACCTAGTGATTACTGACTGATTCCTGATTCCAAAACTATCTAAGAAGCTTTCCTATAATTTTATTGGCCTTCTGTATCAATGAGCCTCACCTGGAATCCTACTAATCCTACTGTTGATAAGATATTCTCTTTCCATAGCTACCAAGAAATAGCCAAAAGGAGTTGTCACATTTCTAACCAAATAGTGTTGTTAATTCAATGCTAAATAACCTCTCAGGACACAAGAACCATACAGGAGCTTTCAAGAGGACCATAGCTATTTTTGATACTAACTGAAGAGTGAAACTGTTTTTGGAATAGTTTTGGTGAAATTTGAAATCAAGTAATAAAATTAAAGGCACAGTAAAAAGGAGGGGAGAGAATAGAAGGAAAGTTTAATGAAGATAACTAGAAAAATATAGAGTGTTCCAAAAGTCTTGGTTGGGTTAAAACGGCACTAAGACTTTTGGGACACTCTGTATAATAACAGTTTACATTTCCATAACACTCTAAGGTATCATGGCATAGTAGATAGACATCTGCCCTCTGAGACAAGAAGACTTGGATTCAAAACCTACTTCTAATACATATTGACTGTGTGGCCCTGGACAAATCAAATAATCTCTCAGTGCTTATGACAATTTTCTAAGACTAACTTATAAAGAAGGTCCTAACCTGCTTTGGTAAAAGGAGTTTCATCTTCTGGGAGTTACCTGTGATCAGTGAAGTCAGAGGTCCAGTCCCCACATCTGTGGTGTAGTATATAATGTTCTTTACAACAATCTCTATAGAATAGGGAGTAAATGATTTCAAAAGTAAGGAAACTGAGTCTCAGAGACATTATGAGACCTTCCTATGATCTCATAGCTGATAAGCATCTATTCTATAGTGAAAAGCTAGGTCTCTTGACTCATTCTACTGTATCAAGCTGGCCAGGGCCCAGAGATATAATTCTTCCTCCTAAGAAAGGTGATTGGGTTTGTGGGAAACCCTGATTGTCAAAAGAACAAGATGAGAGAAAGAAAGTTTCATTGGAAAAGAGAAACTTGGTGAGGCTAAAATTTGGATGGTTAGAAGCTGGAAGTCTCCAGCACAATCCACTCTTCAAACAAGAAGCAACTGAGAGAGAAGGGCCCCTGGAGCCTGTGGGAAAAGGACACAACAATACTGAATGCACTAGATGGCAGCAGAGTAAAGTGGTTTCTGAGGATAGAATTCCAGGAAGAAGGATTAGAATGTGGCACCAAAGATAGACAGTCCCTTTGGGGAGAGGCAGAAGCAGAGGTTAAGGAAAAGAGATTGTGGCCATCAACTCATATCTGTAATAGGGTACAAAATGGAATAAGTCGGATTCTCATTAAAAAGACAACACACACACACAAGCTGGTGAAAAAGGAATATTGGACATGCTGCCCAGATATATCGGCAAAGGGCTCAGGTCCTATGTGAGAAGGGCAAGTCCAGGATGCTCTCAAAAGCTTGATTTTTTCCTCTATAAAATAAGGGAGCTGGACTAGATGATCTCTCTGGACTTTTCTAGCTCTAAAATTGTTAGATTCTGATTCTGCGAATGACTCCTCATCATTTATTTTGTTAAAAATATTGATTTTTTGTTGTCGTTTTTAGATAATCTTTATTATCTGATGTCAGAGAACCATCTCTTATAAGAAAGAATGAAAAAGGGAAGGGAAAAATACCAGTTCAGCAAGGACAACCAACAGATAAACCAAGTCTGACAGCACATGCCGCCTTTGCGTCTAATTGAAAGGGAATGATGTTCACCTCACAATTGAAAGGGAATGATGTTCCACACTCATATTTGCCTCCCTCTGCAGAGAAGGGGTGGAATTGCATTTTCTCATCTTTTCTCTAAGATTGATCTTGGTCATTATAGTCGTATGGCGTTAAGCTCTAGTTTTAATGTCTTTGCATTGATTTTCGGCTTGTTTCATTCTGTGTTAGTTGATGTAAGTCTTCATACGCTTCTCTGAATTCTTCATATTCACCTTTTCTTATGAGGACAGGGCAACAGTTGGAGTGGAGAAAGGCGAGCCTTCTAGGCATGGAGGACAGACAGAAAAAATGCTTGGAGCTATGAGATGGAGCGCCTTGATCTTGGAGCAGCCAAGCGACCCTTCTCACTGAATCGAATAGTACACAGAGGGGAGTAAGGTGTAAGAACACTGGAAAGGTAGGAGGGAGCTTGGTTATTAGGGCTTGGAAGGAGCAGAAATACCTTCAGTCTTCCTCAGCTGCCAACGAGTAGGGTGCAAAAGAAGAGAAATGTGGATGAAGGGCCACTCCTTTAAAAACTATGAAGGTAGTGAAGTGTTTTCACCTGTCTTTATCTCCTGTTTCACTTCCTTCTCCTTCCCTCTGAGTTACCCTTGGCTCACACCTGCCCAGGTCCACCATCAAGGAGAAATGCTTTGCCAAAGTCATTCCTAATAAAGTGTTGTCCTCTTAACGTGTTACCCTTTTAGGAAGACTCGTACAAGTATTTACATTTTAAGAGGTAAGGGCAATACTTATCAATAAGAAGCGAATCTTTAATTTAGAAATGTCAGGAATCAGCAGGGAAATACCTGAGAGGATGGAGCCCCTCCTCTTCTGGGGCGACGTCATTTTCCTACATGCAAGAGTAGTCCTAAGTACCGGGCATTAAGAGCCCATTACCTGTGGCCAGTATGATTACCAATGCCCTAGACACAAAGAGAAGCAATCTGCTTGCTCCAGTCTCTGGCCTGGAGCCACAGTAAAGTTGGTGGGGTTCCTAATTCAGTCCAGATGCACACACATGTTTCGCATGGGGCATGGGTATTGTCTCACTCAAACAGCAGCCACTTGACAGTCTGGTATGTAACGGGAGCCTATGGCATCTCAGGAGTAATTTCATCTTGTGAGAACCAGCAGCCACAGCCATCAAACGGTGGGGAAGAGAAAGGCTGATGTGAAAAATGATTGAAAAGGAAATGTCTTCTCATCATCTCCCTGAGGAGGGAGAGAGAAGCACATTAACCCACCCTGGGAGGCGGGAGACCACAGGCTTTGTCATCTGATTCTAGAAGCATAGAGACTTATACCAAGCAAAATACCTCTCTCCAGACCTCATCATAAACAACTCAATTAGGAGACCAAACAGTTGTCTAGCAGCCCTCTCACAGTCACAGACTGTTAGAGGTGGGAGGGACCAAAGACATCATCTAATCCAGCTCCCTGCATTTGGTAGATAAAGAAACTGTGAGGCCCCATGAGAAGTGATACAAGCAAGGCGGTCGTCTTTAAAAAAGGAAACTTTTCACCCTCAATTTCCTTTTTTGTTAAATACTGGTTAGGGCAACTAAGAAAGTTTAACCAATCAGACTTTCTAAAGTAGCCCACAACCAAGTTCAGTACTGGGCCACCTCGGCAAACCTCCCAAGAATGAGTAAAAGTTACTCTTTTTTTCTCCCAACTCACTTTTTATTCAGTTTGTGGGTATTGGGTGCCCTCTTGTGGCCAACTAAGGATTCCCAGTTCTGGCATTAATGAAATAGAAAAGGGAGAGCTAAAGGCCTTTGCCAGGTAGAAAAGGTAGACATGAAATGAGACCAGAATGCATATTCTAAACATAGGCTGGGGTACAGGGATACCCTGGAATTGCTACTATTAAGCACTGACTTTTCCATATTTACACCAGCAGTTATAGGAGGAGCTAATACAGTTTTCAAAGCCTGTAGATTTTCTTTTTCAGTTTTTTAGCTTCCATATTATCTTCCTCAAAGAATATTAGAGTACTAAATATTAAGAATTACTGAATAACATTAAATGTTAGGGAATTTATAACGGACTTTGGCAACCACCTAATTCAAATCATACTGTAAAAAAGATTTGCAACTATAACATATCCAATAAGAGGTGATCCAGTCTTTGACTGAAAGCCTTTAATGAAGAGAAATATAACCTTTCTAGGCATCCTATTCCACTCTTTAGTAGCATTAGTTTCTGTACTTTTCTTCCTTCCTTGCTTCATCCACTTCTTCTTTTCCTCCCTCCTTCTTTCCTTCCCTCCCTCCCTCCCATGATTGCCTAGCTTACCATTTTACTAATTCAAGTCTGAAACCTTAAAAGGTTCTGTATAAACAAAACCAATGCAGCCAAAATTAGAAGCTAAGCAGAAAACTGGGAAGAAATTTTACAACAAGTTTCTCTTGTAATGGCCTCATTTCTCAAATATATAGAGTCTCTTGAATCCCCCTTAGACTCCCAGGGAGGTTCCCATGCGCCCAGTTCAATACAATGTTGAGTCTTCAGTAACTCTAAAAAATAAGCAAAATTGGGGGCGGAGACAAGATGGCGACTAGAAAGCAGTAACTGGCGTGAGCTCCCCACCAAGTCCCTCCAAAAACCTATAAAAAAATGGCTCTGAACCAATTCTACAACTGCAGAACCCACAAAGTGGCACAGGGAAGCAGGGCTCCAGCCCAGGACAGCCTGGATGGTCTCGGGGTAAGGTCTGTCCCGCACGGAACTCCCAGCTCCCAGCTGAGGGGAGCGGAGCTGAGCCAAGCAGAGCCCAGCACATGCGGCGCGGTGCAGCAGACCGCGGACCGACGAGACCAGGAGTGGAGTGGAGAGTGCCCTAGCATGCTGAATTACTGAGCTGTGGCATGTACCAGACCTCGCAACCCACAAACAGCAAAGACTACACAGAAGGTTAGTGGGAAAAGCTGCGAGACAGAGTTTGCAGTTCGCCTACCACCCCTGGGGCAAAGGAGGCGGGGCAGCTTTAGAAATTCAGCTGCAGTTGCTTCTGGCCCCAGGCCCACCTGGTGGGAGGAATTAAGTGGCTGATCAGAGCAGGAGTACAGAGCCTGCTGAAGATTTAAGCCCAGTCCGGGTAGGGGGTTCTTGGGGAAGGAGGAGTGCTGGTGAGGCAGCGTATCCACACAAGCGTGGA
>CM053625.1:102552200-102624963 GCA_028646595.1 Phalanger gymnotis
TAATCAAAAACAAACACTTTCAAAAGGGGACAGGGTCAAGGGAGAAAATTCAATAAAGGGGGATAGGTTAGGAAGGAGCAAAATATAGTTAGTCTTTTACAACATGAGTATTGTGGAAAGGTTATACAAAATGATACGCATGTGGCCTATGTTGAATTGCTGGACTTCTTAGAGAGGGTGGGTGGGAAGGGAAGAGGGGAGAGAATTTGGAACTCAAAGTTTTAAAAACAAATGTTCAAAAACAAAAAAAAAAGAGTTTTTGCATGTAACTAGAAAATAAGATACACAGGCAATGGGGCGTAGAAATTTATCTTGCCCTACAAGAAAGGAAAGGAAAAGGGGATGGGAGGGGAGTGTAGTGACAGAAGGGAGGGCTGACTGGGGAACAGGGCAACCAGAATACACGCCATCTTGGAGTGGGGGGGAGGGTAGAAAGGGGGAGAAAATTTGCAATTCAAACTTCTGTGAAAATCAATGCTGAAAACTAAATATATTAAATAAAAAAAATAAAGAATGTCAATTGCAAAAAAAAAAAAATCTTCCTTTCATTCATCTCTCCCTTTCCTCTTTCATCTTCTGCCTCTTTCTCTTTCTCACCTCTGTCTCGATCTTTCCTAAAATCTATATTTCCCAGTCAATTAACTAGCCATTTGAAAGACTTCCAGATGGAGACATGCCTCTGAATTGCCTGAGGATTTCCAGATCCTGGCTTTTATATCTCTGTTTCTGAGCAGAGCCATATTGGTTAGTAGATCTAATGTATCCCAGAATGGAATTTGGGCATCAGCTGTCCTGGGTAGATCTCTCTCTCCAACTGGAAAATCCTCAGCAATCACCAGTCACTTAGCTTCTCTAGATGCAAAGATTAGGACAGATCAGCTCAACTTGAAGTCAGCGACAAAAGGGAAATCAGAATAAAGGTATTTGACTTCTTAAGATCATGGGCTCACAGGGGAATCAATGAAAAAAAATGTGAAGGAAGGTGACCTAATAGTACCAGATCTCAAATTGCATTATAAAGCAGTAATCATAAAAACAATTTAGTACTGGCTAAGAAATACGATGGTGGCTCAGTGGAATAGATTAAGTATACAATGCATAGTAATAAATGACCATAGTAATCTAGTGTTTGATAAACCCAAAGATCCAAGCTTTTGGGACAAGAACTCACTATCAACAAAAATTATTAGAAAAACTAGAAAGCAGTTTGGCAGAAATGAAGTATAAACCAACAATAAGACTCTCAAACCATATACCAAGACTAATTCAAGATAGGTACATAATTTAGACATAAAAGGGATGATTAATGAATTAAGGGAGCATGAGAAATTTTACCTGTCAGGGTAAAATTTATGGCTAAGCGAGAGATTGAGAGGATCACAGAAAGTAAAATGAATAATTTTGATTACATTAAATTAAAAGGTTTTATATAAACAAAACCAATGCAGCCAGGATTGGCAGGAAAGCAGACAACTGGGAAGAAATTTTACAGTAAGTTTCTCTTATAATGGTTTTACTTCTAAAATATGTAGAGAATTGAGTCAAATTTGTAAGAATACAAGTCACTGCTCAATTGATAAATAGTCAAAGGATATGACCAGGCAGTTTTCAGAATAAGAAATCTAAGCTATCTATAATCTTATGAAAAAAAAGATGCTATAAATTGCTATTTATTAGAGCAGTGCAAATTAAAGCCACTCTATCCAGTTACTACCTCACACATATCAGATAAATTAAAATGAGAGAAAAGGAAAGTGGCAAATGCTGGAGGGGATATGGGAAGATTGAGACACTAATATGCTGTTGGTGGAGTTGTGATCTGATTCAACCATTCTGGTGAGTAATTTGTAACTACCCAAAGGGCTAAAAACTGAGCATATCCTTTGACCCAGCAACACAACTAATGTGTCTGTATCCCAAAGAGATCAAAGGAAAAGGACTGACGAGTACAAAAACATTCATAGCAGTTCTTTTTTGTGGTGGCAAAATTAGAAATTGAGGGGATACCCACTACATGGGTGGTGGCTAAACAAGCTGTGGTATATAATTGTGATGGAATACTATTGTGCTATAAGAAATGATACACAAAATGGTTTCAGAAAAAACTGGGAAGACATATGAACTGAGGCAAAGTGAAGTGAACTAGGAGACTACTGTACACTATTGTACACTAGAACTAGGAGAATATTGTACACAGTAACAGCAATATTATATAAGATAATCATCTGCGAATGACAATTCCAAAGGACTTATGATGAAAAATGCCATCCGCCTCTAAAGAAAGAACTGATGAAATCTGAATGCAGATCGAAATATGATTTTTTCACTTTATTTTCTTGCTTTTTTGCAATATGGCTAATACGGAAATATATTTTGCATGATTTCACATGTATAATTGACGTCACATTTTTTTGCCTTCTCAATCCATGGGGGAGGGATGGAAGGAAGGAGAGAATTTGGAACTGAATTTTTTTAAATGAAATGTTAAAAATAAATAATATTTTAAAAAAAAGATCATAGGCTCACAGATCTGGAGCAGAAAGGAACCTCAGAGACTATTAGCTTAATCCCTTCATTTTATGGATGAGAAAATGGAGGCCAAAGCAGGTAAATAACTTACCCGAGGCCATACAGGTTTATCAGAGGCAGAATTTGAAGCCACATCTTTGGGCTCCAGCATGCCAGTAATTTAGATAAGCATATGCTTTCTACATTTTAGTCCTCAGTAAAAATAATAATAATGATACCTTGCATCACTTACCTCAAAAGATTATTGTAAAGATAGAATTATATAATGTATATTAAAACTCTTCATAATCTTAAAGTTTTTGTAAATGGGAGCCATTGTTATTAATAATCACTATTGACATGGTACAAAGCACTTTTTTGATCCTCACAATAACCCCGGGAAGTAGGAACTAACGGTATTATTATCCCCACTTTACAAATAAGGAAACTGAGGTTCAGAGAGGTTATATGACAATTAAGTGTGAGAGGGAGAATTTGAATCCAGGTCTCAACTCACTCAAATTGCAAAGCTAGGTTCAAATCCAAGCTATGTTGTATGCTATCTCTGTGACCTTGGGCAAATCTATTAACTCTTCTGGGACTCTATTTCCATGCCTGTAAAATAAGGTTGGAGGTTGTATTAGATAACCTCTAAAATGTTTTCCATTTCTGAATTCAATGAACCAGACTGGATGCTACTTGAGGACAGTGACGTATACTCCTTCTGAATCCCTTACACATTCTAAGCCCTCAGTAAATATTCATTGATTGGAATTTCATTGAAGAAAGTCAAATTTCTTATTTTCCATTATCTCTCATGTCTCAGAAGCCAGATCAGCAAATATTAGTTATTGCATGGCAGCTTAGCCTTCCTACAGCCCAAGATGCAATGGCCCGGAAGTTAGAATAATGCATGTATGTTCTGGGTTCCATTCAAATAAGGTAAATGACTGAGTATAGGAAGAGTCCCTGGCTAGTGCTCCCAGACAGTGGTATTCTAACAAGGCTCTACATGATTTACACTGAGGGCCACTGGATAGAAGCCTTTAGAGTAATTGGTACCAGTGGCATGTTTTATAAAACAATAGTATAAGTGCCAAGAATATACAGACCATGGAGAGTAAAGATTGATATAATGGAAAGAGTCAGATTAGGGACCATAATATTATAGAAAAAAAGGGCTTTAGATTTGGATTCGAGGGAGCTGGGCTCAGTTCCCGGTTCTACCACTTGTGTGACTGTAGGTAAATCTCTAAGCTCTGAGCTCTAAGCTTAACCTCCTGTAAGCCTGCTTCCTCTTTTGAAAAGTGAGGTTAACAATATTTTCCATCTCCACCTCACAGGACTGTTGTGAGGAAAACATTTTGTAACACCCTCAAACATTAAGTAAGTGTGATTTGATATAACTCTTGGGAGACCTGGGTTCTAGTCCTGACTGTACCACAGGCTTGTGCTGTCCTCCTTCCCACAGTAGTAGAATGTAAGTTCCTTGAGATTGGGGGACTCTCCCTCCCAAACACATACACAACTATTATTGTCTTAAGCACTGAGTAGGTGCTTAAATACTTGTTGATGACCTGGAGCAAATCATTTCTTTCTGTGCTTAACTTTCCTTGTCTGTGAAAAAAAAGGAGTTGAAGTGGATGAGTTTTTAAGAGCTCTGACATTCTGTAAGTCTGTAAATGACCAGGTGAAACTGAACAAAAAATGAACTATCTCTAGGGGTCTAATGGTGGGCGCACCCTCAGTAATCAGCAAATCACTGGACTTAAGGTCAGGCAGTCAGGACTCATTGGCTGACTTACAGATGATAAGTCTGACTTCTGCATGCAGTAAGTCAGCAAATCGCTGGACTTAAAGAGATTTTCCTATCTCCATGGAAGGATCACCCCTCATAAAGAGACGCTTCTTACACCTTCCTTATGACCTCTATTCATGGAGATTTGAGAACTGGAATTCTCCATGAAGAGCCCAATCACCCACAGAGATTGACACAACAATAACGTTCTTTTCCCTCTGAACCAAATTCAATGACTTACTTCAACTATGACACCAAGGCCCCCTGAAAGTCAGCAGACACCTGGGCTCATCCAAAGGATCAAACCTATTCCTAAAAAAGATTATCTTCCTAAACCAAGGACTTTTGGAAAATATGTCTATGAATTCCAGGAGGACCTTTGTGTTCTGTGTTTCCTTGAGTAAATAGGGAAAAGGAAAAAAAAAAAGATGGCCAAGTATCTCTGCCAAACAAAAAAAAAATAGATTTATTTTTCCAACCTTGAGTTCTATATCTCAGAAAAATCCAGATGGCTCTGAACATGCTGGTAGCTAGCACTTTTGAAGAGTTCTGTAGTCATCTTAGAGGTAATTTATATGGCAATTTAAATAAAATACATTAAAATTATGGCAACCCGTGCTCTCAGAAAAACAATCAATCACTGAGAGGTCAGTATGATGTAATAAACGGTTTAGTGTCTGTATTTATAATATGCAATATCTGAGGCTGCCAGCTGCCTCATTCCCTCTTTCCTTCAGTATCAGATTTTCTTACAATTTCAAATTTCTGATGTCTAGATGTACTTCCATTCAAATGACATCAGTGCACATGATGACTCTTTTTGCTCAAGATGAGAAGTTGAAACTCCTGTTTTCTCTATCTTGTTCTTAAGTCATTTCAATGGTATCTGACCCTTTGTGACCCCAATTGGGGTTTCTTGTCAAAGATACTGGTATGGTTTGCCATTTCCTTCTCCAGCGGATCCATTTTGTCAGGTAGTTAGAGGTGAATTGGTTTGTCCAGGATTACACAGCTAGGAAGTGTCTAAGGCTGGATTTGAACTCAGGTCTTCCTGATTCCAGGCCTAGTGCTTTATCACTAAGCCACCAGCTGCTGTTTTTCTCTATAGGTAGAAGCTAAAGGCAACTAGAGCAGACAATTTATAGTGTGGCAGAAAGAGGACCGAATTTGGAGGCAAACAATATGGTATCAAATCACTATTACCCATGTGACTTGGGGCAAAGTATTTACGTCCTCCATGGAAAGGTGAGCTCTTAAAAAGCAGGAAAAATATTTTTGCACTTCTTTGTATGCTCAGCCCTTAGCACAGAGCTTGGCATACAGTAAGCACTTAATAAATGCTTATTGATGATGATGATGATGATGATGGGATTAATGGACCTTAGTTTCCTGGTTTGCAAAATAAGGGAGTTAACCTAGATGACTCCTTCTCTCTCCAACTGTGGTTTTCAACAACGGTAAATATATTCTTCACTGTTCTGTTACATTATGCTAACGTATCTCCGCTGGCATCTCTTGTCTGTGTTTCTTGGCTGTTCATTCAGCTTAATGTTGTAACCCAGCTTCACCAATCTGACCTAATTTTCTTCCCTAGAAGCCTAAAGTCTCAGGGCAAAAGAAAAGGGGAAAGTGATCTGAGAATCATCAGAACACATGAACACAATGTGTCCAGTTTGTTACTTTGAGCATCTTCAGCCCTTCTGCTTAGTACTTATAATCTTTTGAATTTATAAAACCCTCTTCTATCTACAAGGTGCTTTCCAATTTGGTATTTCATTTAATTCTCACAGTTCCCTAGACAGATGTTATCTTGGTTTTATAAGAGTAAATTGAGACCTAGAGAGTTTATGACTTATCCAAGGCCATTCGGTGAATTAATAGTGTAATCAGGAACACAATACAGAAATCCTATGATCTAGCGAGAGTGTGCTAGGCTTGGTATTATAGAAATATGGGCTCAAATCTCACATCTGATTCTGAGTAGCTATAGGACCATAGACAAGTCACTTAACCCCTTTGAGACTCAGTTTACTACTCATCTGTAAAATAAGAATAATAACCTCACAGGGTCATTATATGGCTAAATAATGTATATGAAGTAATGTGTGTAAATTGCTTTTCAAGTTTAATATCTCTTTATAAATGTCAGCTATTGTCATTATTATTATTATTCTAGCAACCGAAAGGGAAAGAACTCCCAAATCACTTTATATTAGATCATTGGACTAAGAGCTGGAAAGGACCCTAGGTATAATGCAGTCCAGCCATTTCATATTTTACCACTGAGCAAACTGAGACTTAAGAAGTCCCAAGATCATACAAGTACTAAGCAGTTAAGCCAGGATACAAACCAAGGTATTTTGTCTCCAAATTTACTGTATCACACCACCTGCTCCAACAAATTGCTAATATTAATGAGTGTGGCCTTATTTATATGACACACATTGACCTCTAACCCCCCTTTTACTCCTCCAATTCAAGTAAGCACCAAAAAGGAGGTAGAGGCCAATTGCTCTGATTTTTTTTCCTTTGACTTTTTGTTAAATCTACTTAAATTTGATATTGATGACATGGAATTGTTTGATATTATACCTACAACATAGCATCCTGGTGAGTTTACTCCATTGTAAACTCCAGGATAGCAGAAAATCAATCAACATATGTTATAGTCATTATATACATATATATAAATGAACAATAAATTATATTAATGAATTGATAATAAAAATAAATTTATAATAAAATAAATTAATAACAAAATAATATTTATATATGTATTATTATGAATTTTAAAAATGTTTGTGCATTTGACTTGGATTTAATAGACAAGTTAGAGAAATAAAAGTTCATTACTCTGGTGGCCCCACAGGAATGATGTCATTCATAGGATTTAGAACTAGAAAGAACCTTCCTTAGAGAATTTCCAGACCTACCTCCCTCCTACTCACCCACCCACCCCTTCTTTTTCAGATGAGAAAAATGAAGCCCAGAGAGATCACCAAGCAGAGTCCAGTCTTAATTCACAAAATCACAGAACTTCCGAGTTGGAAAGCACCTTAGTGGCCATTGAGTCTGACCCCCCACTCCCAAAGAATTCCCCAGTGCAACATCCCCATCAAACAGTCTTCCAGCTCCCCCTCCACCCCCCCCCCTCGCTGCAGTGAGAGGGAAGCCTCTAGCTGCCAAGGTTGGCCTTTTGACTTTGGGGTAGCTCTAATTCACTGCTTCCTTTTACAACTATGTCTCTCTATGCATGTATTCAGTTCAATAAACATTTATTAAGCTTCTTCTATTTGCAGAGAGCTATATTAGATGCTTATCATTTCTAGATATGGCCCCCCCCAAAAAAATTTCCCCTACTTTGAGGAGTTTCCATTTTACTGGATGGACAGGGTATGGTTATACATGTTTAAATATAAGTAAATATGATATAATTTAATGAAAGAGCACAGTGATAGAGTGCCAGGCTTGGAGTCAGAAAGACTCATCTTCCTGAGTTCAAATCTGGCCTCAGACTCTTACTAGCTGTGTGACCCTGGGCAAGTCACTTAACCCTGTTTGCCTCAGTTTCCTCATCTATAAAATGAACTGGAGAAGGAAATGCAAACCACTCCATTATCTTTGCCAAGAAAACCCCAAAGGGGGTCACGAAGAGTCGGACAGGACTGAAATGACTGAACAACAATAACAACAACCCTAACAACTGTAGGGATGAAGAAAGGCTTGTTTGGGAGGAAGCAACCAAACCAAAGATTTGAACAGGGAGAGTGAAGGAAGAAAGGAACTTCAGGGCTGTGCAAGGACACTGAGAAGGGAGATAAAATGCTAAGCCCAGGGAACACTGAAGGTGATCTTTTTTGCTGGAAGTGAAGATGTGTGGAAGGTTTTAAATACTTAATTGAGGAATGTCTCTATGAACCCAGGTACTTCTCCAAATTTAGTGCCCTTTCCATTGCTGTAGTATTCAGCCTACTGGGCAGCACAGCCCCACAGAGGTACCTTCACAGGCCTCCCTGCAGAAAGAAGCAAGGGCTTTCTGCCAAAGGATAGTCACTCCTGGCCTCTACACAGCATATGCTAGACCGAGGGTCCCCAGCCCTCAGGGTTTGTCAGACACATCCCCAAGTATGACAGCCACAGGGATATTGGCAGCAGCTGAAGGATATCAAAACAGAGGAACAAGAAAGCCATGCACAAGAGAGAGGACAGGCTACATGAGAGAATGGAAATTACATTGTTGGTTGGTTAGTTGGTTGCAGTCCTTCCTTCTGGAAGAGGACCAAAATGACATCACTATGTTGGAGTCAAGGTACAGTATGTCCGACTGAGGCTGATCAGACCAATATGAGCTCAGAGGGCTCTACCACAGGTTGGGCACCAATAGTCAAACCCTGAAGAACTGGGTTCAAATCTCAACCCTGACATTTTCCACCTATCTGAGTAACTATGGGCAAGTCCCTTAACCTCCCTGTGTTAACCCCCTTAGGAAGGTGGACTAGATTTCCCATGAAATTCCTTCTAACCCTAGGTTTACGACACTATAAACCCATGTTATTGCAAATGACTTCCCTGGAGAATCAATGAGAGCTTGAACGTCACAGAAAGAACTAGTTTCAGAGCCTGGAGTCTTCCTTCCCTGGATTTTGCTTTGTATCTTCTAATGATTCAGATTGCCTTTCTTTGCCCTCTGCAGGTACCTTCTAGACTCTGGACGTTTCCATTGCCTATTTGGTTTTTATCTCCAATTAAAAAGTTCCTTTATTTCCAGCACAATTGTTGCCATCTACTGGAGAAATGCAAGAATTAGCTGCTGTCTTCTCCCTCATCTGTCTGTCTCCCAGGAGTGAGTCAGCGTTCTGTCTGGGAGGGGGTGGGGTGCGGTGAGTTGGGGAGTGGGGTGACAAGGGGAAGAATGGGAGGAGAAGGGGCAAGCCTGGCATACAGCCAGCCCCAAGGACCTGGGAATGAACTTGCCGGAGCCCAGTAGCAGGGTAGTGATTTGGACCATATGCTGACCTTGCCCTTAAATGTTCCTCATGCCTCAGTAAAGGATGGCGGAGACAATGACATCATGATATCTAAGTGAGTGACAGAGAGCAGCAGGAGGTGAAATTGACATGATGCTGGGAGAGGAGGGGAGAGAGAGAGAGAGAGAGAGACAGAGAGAGAGAGAGAGAGAGAGAGAGAGAGAGAGAGAGAGAGAGAGAGAGAGAGAGAGAGAGAGAGAGAGAGAGAGAGAGACAGAGAGAGAGAGACAGAGAGAAGGAAAAGAGAATTGATGGGGAGAGAGCAGAAAACGGAGAGGCAGGCTGAGATGGAGCTAGCACTGTGAGATGAATCAGCCTGCTTCTCCCGGGGCTCTGTGGGCCAGATCACAGCTGCAGCTGGGCCAGGCCTCAGAGACGTGAGGCCATCCATACACTGTTTATCAATCCACCTGTTCCTCAGGAAAACTTACTCCCTCCCTGGCTTAAGGAGAACAAGGCTGGATAAAACATGGGACAGGCTTGGGCTTTCATTTAATTGTAAAATTAATGATTGCATTGCGGCAGAAAACCGGGATGCAGGGGAGGGATTAAGCATGATCACTGCCCCTTAATCTGCTTCCCACATTTCCTTTAACTCTATAGAGTCTGGGCTGGAAATTTCTTCTAGGTCAGGATGAGCTAGAATTAAGATGGAAGGAGACATTTCCTTCAATCTGTCAAGCAGCTGCCTAGGTAAGGTTTGAAGTATACTGGAGGTTGGAAGATTTGGAGCTGGAAGTGACCTTCGAGGTCACCTACCTCAATTCACTCACTTTAAAGACAACAAAATCAAGACCAAGAAAGATGAAGTCACTTGCTCGAGGTCTCATAGGTGGTAAATATTTGAACTCAGGTTTTAGGATCAAAAATTTAGAGCTGGGAGCTCCCTCACATGAAACTGAATCCAAACCTTCTTCTCAAGCCCCTCATTTTTAAGAGGATAAACTGAGGTCCAGAGGGTTTGAGAGACTTGTCCAAGGTCACACAGGTAGTAAGTGAGAGACTTGGGATTCGAGTCTCAATTTTCTAACTCCCTCCCCAACCAGTGCCCTTACCTTTGTCCCAGGTCATCTGTTCCACATCTCAGACATTAATCTTGCCATATGAGACACTGTAGATGGGCCAAGCTGCATCTAGCCAAAGAGAGCCAGGAGCCAAGTTGCATAAAGGAAAATCTAAAAGGAGTAGCTAGGTGGTAACATGGATAGAGTTCCTGGCCTGGAGTCTGGAAGACTCATCTCCCTGAGTTCAAATTTAGCCTCAGGCACTTACTAGGTGTGTGACCCTGGGCAAGTCACTTAACCCATAGATCAGTTTCCTGACCTATGAAATGACCTGGACAAGGAAATGGCAAACCACTCTGGCATCTTGGCCAAGAAAACTCCAAATGGGGTCATGAAAAGTCAGACACAACTAAACAACAAAACATGAAGGCTTCCCAGGGCACTGTAGATAAAATACTGCTTTTTGTTTGAGCTCGAAGGAGATCTTAGAGATCATTTATTCCAACTTTCTGATTTTACAGATGAGTAATCTAAGGCCCATAGAGGTTAAGCCCAAGATTGTAAGCCCAAGATTATGTGAGAAGCATCAGAACAGAAATTTGAACCCAGATCTTCTGACCGAGTCTAACCCTCTTACTCGAGTCCAAGTTTTACAGAACAAATCCTTTCATTAAGGGGATTTGTTCTCTGAGGTTTGGATTCAGTCAAAGGGCTGCACTTCAGGACCTCAAGGCAGAAGGTTACCTACCCCTGCATTAGGGCCTGGAATCATGAAGACTCAAGTTCAAATCTGTCCTTAGGCAAATCTGACCCTGGGCAAGTCATTTAACCTCCTTACCCCTCAGTTTCCCCACCTGTAAAATGGGGATAACAAAAGCACCTATCTCTCAGCATTCTTGGGAGGATTAAACAAGATATTTGTAAAGCATTTAACACAGTGCTTGTCACATAGTAGGTGCTACATACATTTTATTATTATTATCCTCATTCTACGATACCACACCACATAACCTTTTTACATCCAGCCTATTTTCACTGACTTTCTCTCCACAATATTCCTGGGAGTTACTTTTGATTTCCCTTTAAGAGGTAGAGAGATGGAGGAGAAGAGAGGCTGTTGGTTTGAGGTCACATGACACGTAAGTGGCTTGCTCAGAGCTCTATCTACTAAACTACATTGGACCAGCTTTTTGGCTGTCAGGGAATCCCAGCATTCTAGGGTGGACAGAGACCTTACAGATGATTGACACCAAGCTCTCCAACCCATGTATCTTCACACACTGAAGAGACAACGCTGAGGTAACCATTAGTTTAAAAATTGTCAGGGTGAAGGACCTGTATTTGCCTGGAAGTAAGACCCTCCCCACCCCCCAGGCTGGGAAGTAAGCAACCTTGTCCCAGAAGGCTCCCCCAGTTTAACAGTTGTGGCATAATAATAGCAATGGAGTTCATCACAACCAATACTGGAGTAGATTTTAGACGAAGGCAGCACCGTGCAGTAAAAGACCTCTCGATTTGGAGACAGAAGCTACTGGGTAAAAGGAAGAGGTCAGACCAAATGATTTCAAGGGTTCTTTCTAACTCTACAGCCTCCAACACTATTAAAAAAAAAGTCACAACCAATACCCCAGCAGTATAGTTCAATGGGAAGAGAACTGGATTTGGAGGCCGAGGACTTGGGTTCAAATTACCCCTCTGGGTGACCTTAGGTAAGTTACTTAATGTCTTTAGTTCCTCATCTGTAGAGTGAGAGGGTTGAACTAGATTGCCCTTCCATTTCTAGATCTAAGATTCTGTGTTCCCAAAGCCAAAGTGAGAAGAAGTATACAGTGTTTGTGCTCTGCAGTCTCACATCACTTCCCTTGCAAGGGAAGATCTTTTTTCTGGCACAAAAATTAGGTGATGAGCCTATAATAAGAAGTGTTTCAGCCTATCAAAATGCACTTCCCTAGAAAGCCTTTACAAGCCTGCTTGCCTCCACTGCCTCTGTATTTCCAAGTTGTTATTTTCTTTTCAGGAGCAGCTAGGTGGCGCCCTAGATAGAGCACCAGGCCTGGAATCCAGAACACTCATCTTCCTGTGTTCAAATCTGGCCTCAGATACTTCCTAGCTGTGCGACCCTGTCAAGTCTTAACTCTGTTTGCCTCAGTTTCCTCATCTGTAAAATGAGCTGGAGAAGGAAATGGCAAACCACTCCAGTATGTCTGCCAAGAAAAACCCAAATGGGGTTAGAAAGAGTCAGACACCACTGAACAACAATTTTTTTTTTTACTCTTTAAAACTTTTCTCCCACAAGTTACGTTGCTCCTCTCTGCTTATACAAGTGAACTGGTCCAAAATTCTTGGATTCCTTACTTCCTAAAGCAGTGAAGTCCAGCAGCTCCCAAGGTGATGCTTCTTACGCCTTATAAAACAATGATCACAAAGGAACCAGGACAAGTCAAGCTCACTCCAGCATCTGCCACAGAACTGAGTCCATCATGAATTCCTCCAGATAACACCGTTTGAAACCTTCCTCGTGATAAAATTAAAAGTAGGCCTTAATATGATTTATTTTGCAATCTGTGAATTCAAACAAATGATCTCCTTTCTAGGTACATCTATCATATGATCTCCTTCACAGCTGGGAAAAAATGCTATTAGTGCTTCCAAAGCAGTTTTATCATAGATTAAAGAAGCCTAAAAAAAATTGGCAAACAGAAACAACCATATGCCTACTTGACCTGGGATCCATAAACCTGTTGTTCATTCCAGAGAAGGGATTACGGCATTACTTTTTAGTAAGTTGCTTTTCATATGGAAATTTCTTTTCATAGTAAAGATCTGTATTTAATAGCATCATCCTAAAAACATCCCCACTTTTTAATTCCCTGATCATGGACATATAGATTTTTATAGTGTCTGCAAGCATACATTAATGTTAATTTCACCATTCTCCTTTGTATTTTGTTAATGTCACAATCTGCTGTAAAACCTTGCCAAGTTTCTTAACTGTCATGTTAATTCCAAGACCTATTCTGCACTCTTTGACATTTCAGGACAGAACATGGCAGTAAAAATAGATTAGAAACAGCTTATAAGTATTATAAAATCTAGAACTTTACAGATGGTGGAATTAGATCTGCTGAATAGAAATTTAGCAACTCTGAACACAATAATATTAGAATGGCCTATTCATTTCTAAAGTAAATATTTTGAAGACACTGAATAATAGTACCTGGGAGTATGGGGGAGATGCTTTAAAAAATGCAGCGAAGTTATTTTATTGTAAGCAATATATTGGATGCCTATACCATATCCAGAGCAGTTTCATGTTTCAAAGGTTTTCTTTACCATGTAAATAAAGGGCATAATAAGAGCTTGATTTTATTCATGGTCAGTTCAAAGTTCACACAAATTATTTCACACAAGGGATTTGTTGGAGTTTTTCTGTGTTAAAGCAGTGCATTAATATACTTTAGATATTAAATGACACTGCCACATGCTAAGAAATTTGCACGAACAGACAGGAAATGAGACACTGTTTTCTTAAACTGATTGCTAAAGAATACATACTGTTTAAATGTGCACTATCCATTTCAAAGGGAAGCATTTGCTGATTTCAGGAAGTTTAAAATCAGCTAATCGGGGAGTAATACAAAGTTAGGGTTAAATATGTTTTTCTTCCCAAAAAAGGAAACTATTTCTTTAAAAAAAAAACCCTTTCCCCTTTCCTTTAAGGGGTACTTATTATTTCCATCATCCTTGTTGAGTTGTTGATGAATAGCTCACATCCTTTGCCAAACTCCACCCCTCTGCCTTTTTTCTAAAGCCTTTCCTCATTATTTGCTCAGTCTTTTTCCCACAGCCTAGACAGCCCGTCAAGGCAGCTTAAATACAACACTGTATTAACATTAGGAAACGGCATTCAGGTCCCAATTGATCTCCTAATACTTTATGTTGAAATGATAATTGGTACAGTCTTCATTGAAAAAAAAAGAGGGAGAGAGAAGAAGTACTTTTCAGTCACCACAAGGTATTATCTTAGCTCATGTATTCAGGATCAGCAGATACATTTTTAAAATATCCCCCCCATCTGCTGGAGACTGCAGTCCACAATTCTTTTCAGCTGACATAATCCAGATTGATTCGTTCACCAGATAAAATTCAGGCCACTTCTGCCCTTTATAGGCGCAACATAATACCAGTCTTTATTCAGTAACAATGTAACATAATGGCATTGGAATGTGCAAAATGACTGTTCTTAAATTACTGAGACTCACAAGGGCCCAACACAAGCTGAGGTTTAATGTAAAAAATCATTAGGCGCAGATTACTAAAGTGCTCCCGCATTACGAAGGTCAAACCAAGACTGTTTATGGCATTTTTCAGGACAGAAACTCTTTGCTAATATCTTGATTATGAATGCGTGCTAAAGGGGCCCTGAGATATCAGCAATTCGGCATCTACCACACAGGGTCGTTCCTTCAATAGGAGTGCAACAGTTACTGATGAAGGAGCCCAGACCTTTCAGGAGAATGGAGGGTCTCTGTTGCATGAGAGCAAGGGAGGGGTCAGGATGAGGGAGGGAAGGAAATATGGAAATAGCAAATGGTTGTGGAGAAAGTTTGGAGCATCAGTTCTAAGGAGCCAAGCTGATGCTGGATGGGTTGGTATTAACCCCGTACGACCATCGTCTTTTAGCTGTAGATACAAACCAGGAAAGAATGTTTTTGTTTTGTTTTATTTTGTAAGGTGCTCTCTGGCTGTAGACTGATAACCCTAGCATGTGTCTCATACCTACTGTTCAATTCACCTTCCATCTGCTTACAAATAAGCCTATCAGATGGAGAAAGATTACATTAAGGAGGGCCAGGGTGGGGGTCAGTATCTTTTGCCACTTCCAGACCAGTGTTTACATCATAGGAATCTTCTGATTATTCTAGAGAAGAAAAGAAGGGAGAAAGGAAGGAAGGAAGGAAGGAAGGAAGGAAGGAAGGAAGGAAGGAAGGAAGGAAGGAAGGAAGGAAGAAAGGAAGGAAGGAAGGAAGGAAGGAAGGAAGGAAGGAAGGAAGGAAGGAAGGAAGGAAGGGAGTAAGGGAGGAAGGAAGAAAGAAAAAAGAAAGGAAGGAGGAATGGGGAAAAGGAGAGAGGAAGAAAGAAAAACAAAAGGAAAAGAAAGGGAGGGAGAAAGGAAAGAAAGGATGGAAAGAAGGAAGGGAGGGAAAGAATGAATGAAAGAATGAAAGAAAAAGAAATTAAGAGAAAGGAAAAAGAAATGAAAGGAAGAAAAAGAAAGAAAGGAAAAGGAAAGAAATGGAAAGAAAAAGGAGAGAAGGGAGGGATGAAGGAAAGAAGTGAGGGAGAAAGGACAGGAGGGAGGAAGGAAGGAAGAAAGGAAGGAAAGAAAGGAAAGGAAAACAAAAGGAAAACTCAAAGGAAAAAGAAGCCTCTTTTCATACTAACTGTGTTTCCCTTGAATTGAAATGATTTTTCAGCTTGAAAGTCTGACACATGTGATTTAATTTTTAAATTTGAGAGCATTGCTGCTCTCTTATCTTGTGCAAATAGCATACTTCCACAACTGCAATCACTGAATTATCAGGTGGCCATTGATACGATGTAGCTAGTCTTCGGAACACTGGACCCTAGCTCACATTGTGTACTGTCTTTGGTTAATGTTTGAACTCAATAGAGTAGTATGTGTGCCTATATAAATGGCTGCGTGAATGTATTTCTGAAGCAGAGTCTGCATACGCACACACACAAATAAATATATTTGTCTATGAAATGAACTTTACTGATTTAGTCTCATCTCTGAAACTCATACCATCTGAAATATTTGCATATTATCGAGAAGCTCTGCTGTCAATCTTGACTGCACAAATCCAATACCCAAGTCACATGGCCTTGAAACTTTCAATCAATAGGACCCTTTTAGAGCCTAAGCTTCAAAAAAGTTGTATCAAATATATATTCAATGAGGAGAAGGTTAATTGAATAATTGATTACCTAGTAACAATTAAGTGCTTTTCAGCCCTCTTTGAGAAAGCTCGAGATATAAGAGTGATAGATATTTATTAGTTTATTAGGTATTCCTGATTTATGGACATTATTTATTTATTTTTAGTTGCAAAGTCAATTCTTTCATTTATGTATTTTAACAACAGTGTCCCTGGCGTGAATCAATATGTAGTGTATTTTCACTACTGAACTACCAGAGGCTATGGTATGTCTGATAAAAATCCATCCCAGCCAATACTGCCAACGCCATGGCAGCTCCAATTATAAACATTCCATTTGTGACAACTCTTTGCTCACATAGGCAAACATCACCAGTCAGGAAGAACCAGCCTCTATATTACAGTGGCTACTTCCAATAAGAATTTAGATGAAGATAGACGGGTATGGTGAAAAGAGCTCTAGTTCAACAGGCAGAGTTTGCTACTTAGAACCTATGTGACATTAGACAAGTCACTGTCACTTCTTTAGGCTTCAGCTTCCTTCTCTGTAAAATGAGAGATTTGTACAGGTTGGCCTCTGAGGTCCCTTCAGGCACTAAGTTGAGTATTCTATGAACCTACAAGAGACAATGTGGCATAATAGACAGAGGACTTTGGGGTCAGAAAAACTTGAGCTCAAGTCCTGATGCTAACACATGCTAACCATGCATATGTCCATGGGAAAATCACTATCTCAACTGAGGCAATTAGTTGGTTCTCTAAATTACCAACAAGTTGCTGATCGGAATCAGTGGAGGAAGTTTTCCTTCTAAGAATTCTCTATGCCAATGGTGGCTTTAAACTGGGCTACCTCCCATTCCCCTAATCCGCTTGTCCCCTCAAAAGTGTTTAATAACTTCAACACAGTCTGCTCAAACCTAATGAATGGATTTTGCTGCTTTCCTGTCATTCTGGTCATCTGCATTCCTAGTTTATCTACTCATTCTAACATTTTTTTTGGTTTTGTTTTCCCCTAGAATCAGAAATTCTAGAACTATATTTTTTAGCCCCAAATGAAAAGTATCCCAATCCAAAGTAAGTATGTTTCCTATATAAAAGGAAATCAAAAAGTATGCACTAGACTTGACAAAAAAAGATGGGTCCCCTCAATCCCGAAGGATAGGCAAAAGAGACCTATGTATTGTTAGCATTTTACAAAATCAATCTGTATATTTTTCATATCCAATATAAATGTACCTGAGATATCATCCAGATTTTTCTTTAAAAATTATCTATATGCCAAAGGAAAAGAAATCCAGATGTAAATACAAAATGGGAATCCAGGTAGATTTTCTAGGAATGAGAGAACAATTGCTTATTCCTGAGTCTTTATTATGCAAACAACGGGGATTTCAACTGCCTTCTCTTGAAAGTCTATGCAAGTTAGGATATTAAGGAACCTTAGACCAACACTTAGTCTTATGGTAAAGTCAAATTATCCCTGACATCTAACAGTGGAGCATCTCATATTCCTGTGAGATAATTGTTGGCCAGATTGAAACCCTCCCAGACCAGTGACCGTCTCCAACGAATAGCCACTTTTGGGGCTGACGGACCTTCTTGATAATTCTTACCAAGAGACATTGAGCGGGCTTTAAAAATCTCATTTATGTGAATAATGTATGTTTTGTTGTTGCTCTTGCTTTTGCTCATCCTGATGTTACCATGAATTGGCCTTGCCTTGATTAATGATTACTCTAGTAGCTCCAGCCTTCTGATGGCTCAGGGTTTACCTTTGGCCTTGTGGAGATTTAACTTAGTCGGCAGTGTATATTGTGGACCAAGAAGCAGAAAGGCTAAAGAATAAGTATGAAAACACCCAACAACTATCCAAATAGTTTATCTGTTTCAAATCAAGATCCAGAGCTTCTGTGTCATTTTGCTTTGTCACTTTCAGGGCCCCAAAAGCATTGATTTTGTGAATATGTTCCCAGAACAGAGGCTATCAGAATGAAACCCTGAGATTCCAGGGACACCTGATATTCCCATCTTTGTGGCATCCCACTTTATGTTGTGTCAAGGGTGATGCGTGCTTTCCGTTGGGCCTCATAACAAGATGACAGGCATTGCTGCCCAGTGACAAAGCCAGACGGCAGCGAGGTGTCACATACAGATGTATTATCGCTCTCCTACTTAGACAAGAGTGACATCCTTTGAATCCCAAGAGACAATGTTTCAGATGAGCTAACCTTATTGTACACTCAACAGTATTGACAGTCAACAATTCCGTGTACATCAGCACCGTGGGGGAAAGCGGGCCTGGAGACAGGAAGACAACAGCTTTCGGGTTTTATAATTGAGATAGCTTTAACATACTTTCCTGTGAGCAATATGCTTCAGAAGAAGCCCTAACAAATAACATGCTGGATTTTTTAATATTGTTTTAATATGATTAAAAAATCCTAAATTAATTTATTTTCTTATGCTTGAAAATAGTCCAGCACATGCCATATTGTAATGTGTACTCAGAAGAGCACTCTGATAAAATTCATTAGAAAGGAATTAAATTTATCATATAAAATGCAGTCATTTTATTTTAAATACTCTTCTTTCAGAAGACCACGCAGTGGCTCCTTTAAGGTAAGCCACAGATACTTTTGGAGAATAATGCTGAGGCAGAATCACTGCTATGATCATATAAACTATTTTTGAACCCCTGTCCTAAGTTAAGAAGGTGATCTTTAATCAGAGTCTCATGTTATTAATGATACCATCCTCACTGACCAGTTAAATAGGAGAGTATTGAAAGATTGTTTGGATTTTGAAGAAATGACTCATGTCTACTCAAGGCCAACCTTTCCCTCAAGTCCTGGCTGAAGTCAAGGAATCAGAACCATAGAGTTGGAATCAAGCTCAGAGGCCATGTAGTCCATCCCAAACCTGACAAAGAACCCCTTCCTCCACATTCTCAATGAGGAGTCTTCCAGCTTTTGTTTGAAGACCTCCAGTGAGAAAGAAAGCCTTTGCCTCCTGAGGGATCTCACTCCAGTTTGGGATAATTCAAACTTGGAAGAAATGCTTAGAGCTTCCTTTCTATAGTTTTCATCCAGGACTAGAGCTGCCTTTTGGGAACAAGTGGAATAAGTGGTAAGGGCAGTTAGGTGGCATAGTGGATGGAGTGTCCAGCCTGGAGTCAAGAAGTCTCATCTTCCTGAGTTCAAATCTGGCCTCAGACACTAACTAGCTTCGTGACCCTGGGCTGTGTGTACCTCAGTTTCCTCATCTGTAAAATGAGCTGGAGAAGGAAATGGCAGATTACTCCAGTATCTTTGCCAAGAAAACCCCAAATGGAGTCACGAAGAGTTGAACATGACTGAAACTACTGAACAACAATAACAAAGGTATTGCGGTGTGGGAGAAAGAGCAGCAGACTGGAAAAGAAAGAATTCTAGCTCTGCCATTTACTCTGTCTGTTCTTGAGCAAATTGTTTATCCTTTAAGGCCTTAGTTTCCTCACTTTATGGTGAGCAAGTTGGACTTGACAGCCTCTAAGGTCCCTATATGCTCTAAATATATAATCCTGAGATTATTCTTTCTCCCACGTTACATCCCTTCAAAGATCTGAAGACGACTATTATGCTCTCGTGCCTTCTCCTCTTCAGAGAAAACACCTGCAATTCCTGGAGATCCTTTTCTGGTTCATTTATGGTCTAGTCTTCATTTCTCACATTCATCTTTGGAACATGCTCCAACTTATCTATGCCTTTCTAAAGTGTGATGACCAAGACTGAACAAGGCAATACAGATAGGGTTGGTCAAACAAGAATTATGATGACAGTATTCTAGCCTTGATTCTAGACGTTATGTCCCCCTTAATGCTATGTACCCTAGTATTAGACTTTTACACAGTATTAGATTTTTTTTCCTCCTCTGGGAAACAGCCTCTGGAAAGAAATAGTGTTAGGCTTGTAGGCAGGAAAGACATGGATTCTAATCCTGCCTCTATGCTTTCTAGATGAGGAAATCAAGGTTTCTTCATCTGGAAAATGAAAACAATCTTATTATACCTCACGTTATCATTGTGGCAAACAAATGAGAGTGAGTATATAAAATGCTTTGCGAGCTTTAAAATACTATATAAATCCCAGCTATTATTATTGGCTGCTATGAATACTGTTAACTAGTATTAAATTTAGAGTCCACTGAGGTCCCCAGATCCTCTCCCTTCCCCCTAGGACTTTGTTGGATGTCCATATCTTTCTAATCTTCCATGCACTATCGTCTATACTACTTATATACAATCATATACTGTCACACATCATTTCTTGTTTCATTGTTTCTTCAACTAGCCTTTAAACTCCTTGAAAGCTAGGATGGTCTTATTGGTATAGGTCTTTTATATAACCATCCCCTTTCCCTTTTCCCATGTAACATAGACCAAGCTCATAATAAACACTCAATCAATGTTTGTTGAATTCAATATGGTTATATTGCTACTGTCCCACTTTCCCCAAACACAACCAATAAATTAAAAATTGGGCGTAAGTTCATTTCTATAATAACCTTAAAGAGTAACCATTTCATAACAATTCAGGTCTACATCCTCAACAGATTATGAAGGTAGGAAAATACTATATTGAATCCTGACCCAGTCATGTCCTGCTCCACCTCTCTTAATTCTAGTGCCTTCTCTCTCAATTATTTTCTATTTGTCCTGTGTGTAGCTTGCTTGTACATATTTCTTTGCTTGTCTCCTCCATTAGGACAGGGACTATCTTTTGCCTCTTTTTTAAATCTCCAGTGCTTAGCACAGTGCCTGGCACATAGTAAGCACTTAATGAATGTTTATTGACTGACCGACTAATCACTATATATTTTTAAAGCTTTTTACCCCTTTATCCTTGAAATCAATGTGAGTGACTTGATTCATACCTCTATCTTAGATATTTCTTTTCTAATGAGACATATTTAGACCAATAGCTTAGTGAGAATTTTTGGTTAGGTTAATCTGTACAGGGACTTAACATAGAAACAGAACAGACTCTGAAGTCCCAGAGTTCTCGGAGAGCTGAGTCTGTGTCTTTCCTCACTTCTGAGAGATGTGAGGCCAAAGCATCCATTTTTTTCAGTGTTGAAGTTCAGTAACCAGACACATCTGAAGACAATGAGGCTAGTGGCCTTAGCCAGCGGATGTTCAAATGGTTGGTGGTATACATATCATACCCAAGCTGGTAGCCTCTGATATCTCAGTCTCAAGCATTCCTTACCAAGAGCTACCTGTTCTAGCTGAAGGGAAAGAAGTTTTTTACAGTATTAAGTGTGAAGTGGGAGCTCGATGGAACCTGTTGATGTGAAATTTTAGTTCCTCATTTCTGAAGGTCCTCAAAAGTACTCTGGATGCCTACTTCTCAGAGATATGGTAGAGAACTCATAGATTTAGAGCTGAAAGGGATATAGATTAATCCCGTCATTTTACAGATAAAGAAATTGAGGCCCAGAGAGGGTAACTATCCTTTCACTCAGAATCCAGTATGTATTCCATTATGGCTTGGATGTCTTTGCATAAATGTTCAGATATGAATTATACTCCATGACCTTTGAGATCTTTTCCAACTGAGAATTATAATGAATTGAATTGCATTGCATTGAAATGAACTGAACTGAATTGAACTGAATTACAGGCTTCTCCTCAAATCTCTCAAGATGCTAATTTAGAGTTTGGTCCCATCTCTCTCTCTCTCTCTCTGTCTCTGTATCTCTCTCTCTCTCTCTCTGTCTCTGTCTCTCTCTCTGTCTCTCTCTGTCTCTCTCTCTCTTTCTGTGTGTGTGTGTGTGTGTGTGTGTGTATGAGAGACAGACAGAGAGAGCAAGATAGAGAAGACTTTTTTCGAGGGCCCTGAGCATTAGGAAAGCATTAACCGATCTTGACTAAACTTTTTCTGACTCTGGGCAATCTGTGAAGGAGTAATAGCAATTTTAGACTCTTAAACTTAAAACTAGAAGCTATGTTCTTTGAGAAAGGTGCCTCTTCAATCTAGTAAGATATAGAAATGTTCACTGTAAAACAGAAAGTGAAAGGATGGTTTTTTGTTTTGTTTGGTGTTTTACTTAGTCTCATTTTATTCATATAAACAAAACAGCAGTTGTGAAAATTGTAGACGTTTAATACAAACATTGTGCATTTTCTCTTCAGTGTACGTGAAAGTTTTTACGTGTGTGTGTGTGTGTGTGTGTGTGTGTGTGTGTGTGTGGTGGGGGAGAGGTAACTTGTTTCCCTTCAGCATTCCTTACATAAAATAGACACATTTCATGGAGAAGGACAGAGTGTGAAAGGGGCAGAGGTGGGGAGACAGACAGAGATACAGAGAGACAGACACAGAATTAGAGTCAGAATGGGAAGAATGAGAAGAGGGGAGAGAGCGAGAGAGAGCGAGAGAGAGCGAGAGAGAGAGAGAGAGAGAGAGAGAGAGAGAGAGAGAGAGATTGAGAGGGAGCTCATATTTTTCTTACCACCAAAGAAGATTGAAGATTTTGAGAAAAGTAAATTTTCTCATGGGAAAGTAAATGACTTTATTAGTTTTACTTATGCCAAACTAAACAACCAACCTATCAGTCTCATAATAACCGGCTTTTTATGCTGCTATAAAGTTTGCAAGATAATTTATAATACTTTATCTCATTAGAGCCTCACAGTGACTTTGTGACACAGATACTATACAGGTATCATTGTCCCCATTTTACAGATGAGGAAATGAAGCTTCAAAGAATTGTTAAGTGAACTGCCAGCTTCACCCAGCCAGTAAGTGCCTAAGGTAGCAGTATGCAGATCCAGGTTTTCCTAACTTCATGTCCAGCACTCTACCTGCCATGCCAGACTGCCTTTCCTGAGGAAGCAATGCAGGGCTCAGATCAGGAATCTTTGAGGATCAAATCCACATCCTGATACTGCCTGTTTATTCCTGTGTGACTTTGGACAAGTCACATAACTCCTGAGTCTTGGTTTTTTCACCTGTAACATGAAACAGTTTGATTAAATGACCTCTAGGTCACTTTCAGCTCTAAACCCTATGATCCTATGAGTGCTTGTCTTCTCTTCCATTTAACTTATGATGCACTGAGCAAGTGTTAAAAAAAATCTAAGTGACTCAATCATCCTGGCTTGTCTAAACTGGGTTGTTCTTATGAATTGAGTAAGGAGTTCCCAGCATACCATGATGACATTGGCCCTGTGTCTATGTGACTAAAGAATTATTGAGTTATTTTGCAAATGATGAATCGAGTGGGAAAAAACTAGATTTGGAGTCAGAGGACCTGGGTACAATCCCTAGCTATAGATAAGCAATAAGGAGGATACAATGCAAGGGGAGCCAATTAATGCAATTTCATCAGTAGTATCAGAAAGTCTTATTTCTATTTTACCTAAGCAGCTAGGCGACCCATTGGATAGAGCAAAGGACCTGAAATTAGGAAAACCTGAATTCAAATCATGCCTCAGCTATGTGATGTTGTGCAGCCATTTAACCTAATTGTGCCTCAGTGTCTTCATCGTAAAAGGGTGATAATAATAGCACTGACCTCACAGGATTGTGTAAGAATAAAGTGAGGTAATATTTGTAACCTTAAAGCGCCATATAAGTGCTATTATTACTTATTATTATCTAGAATATTACCTTAATTCCTAATAGAATGGTTTCCATTGAAAACATAGTGATGGGGGCAGCTAGGTGGCACAGTGAGTGGAACACCGGCCCGGGAGTCAGGAGGACGTGAGTTCAAATCCGACTTCAGACACTTGACACACTTACTAGCTGTGTGACCTTGGGCAAGTCACTTAACCCCAATTGCCCTGCCTTCCCCCCTGCACAAAAAAAAAGAAAAGAAAAGAAAAGAAAACATAGTGACTCTTTACTAACATGCTATATACCTCTAAGACAGGGTAGGCCTGATTTTCCCAAAGAGAAAGTCACTGCTTTAGGAAGTCCATGAATTCTTTAAGGCTTCTCATAACAATTTCCTGGTTCAGGACATCAAATTGCATGGGGATGCCATGGAAAAAATAAGGACTCTTTCACAGTGTCCTCCACTTCATTTCCAAAGGGTCAATGTTCCTATTGTTATTTTCAGTGGGTTAGAAATAGATTCTATGAATTGTTCTTTATGAGAAGATAAAGGTGGTACAGTCAACAGCCCTGAGATGCAGAATCTGGTTCAAGATCTGGCTTCAGCATTTCTAGCCATTTGACCTTGGGCAACACTGAACCTCAGTTTCTTCATCATTGAAAGGGGAATAAACATAGTAATCTCAAGCGGAGCTATGAACGAAGCTCTTTATAAACTATAAAATCATATAGAAATGTCAGTGGTCATTAATGCCCTTCTGCTACATAAGCCTTGTAGACATGGGTGCCAGTGGCTCATAGGTTGGCTAACAGTCAAATAGTAAGAAATTGGCCTGCCTGTCTCAACTGCCTGGATCAGTCATTCTGAACAAATTATCTCTCCAGGCCAGCCTTCCACTAAACAAGGAGATGCATGATTTCGATTCCAGACCCCAGGGAGACCAGAAAGGGCAGAGACACAAAGGAAGTGATAGAGGTTGGTGGGGAGCTTTAAGTGATCACTTGAGGATTGCTTCGCCCTACAAAAAAAACCTCTTCCAGTCCTGGTGGGGACCTCCCAGACAACTATGGAAGACTGTTGGGCTCGATCTCTGCTCCTCTCTCCTTTCCTATTGCTCCCTGAATCCCTGTGCCTTGTCAGTAGAGACATACACATTGATAATTACAGTATACAAAGCTTTAGGGGCATTTCACTTCTATTCACAACATTTACCGGTGTCAGTCGGAGCATAAATACAATTATGCTGGAGAGTTCTATTATCAAAGTCAATAAACTTGGCCTCAATAGAGATTCTAAAATTACTTAACTTTTCTTTAGGAAAATATTAAAACAGTATTATCACATCAATGAGAAGAAAAGACAGGAAGATAATAAAGTTATGTTAAACCTCCCTGTATTTACTCATGTGTGAAACAGTTATGTCTGGTCACATAATTGCAATGGTTCTGAGAAATATTTCATATTTTATAATGAACATTAAAAGAGTTTGTGGATCATTACTTTATATGAGTTCCAAAGTTATTACATAAAACCCAATAGGAATGGCTATAAATTATTTGATCTTCCAGTCTGGCCTTGGTAAACATAACATGAAGACTGAAACATCTCAGCAAGCAAGATTCATGGTAAGAGGTAATGTTTCTCTCTGAATTTTAAGGGGGAACAGAATCCTGGGGCACTTGTAACCAACTCTTAACATTTTTGTTGCTGTTTCAAAGAAATTCCATGGAGCCGCTAGCTTAAGCCATCACGGAAAAATAATGCTTCCGTTGGAACAAAAGAAAACCTGCTCTCACTCCTCTCCTTCCCTTTTGTACCAACCTGCCATTCTCAGGGTGGCAGCCTGAAGAGTCCCTGTCAAATTCTTGAACTTTAGAGCCTAGATTGGGTGGAAAATACCATACTTAGCTAGCTTATAATAACACCAGCAATTATTTTATTTTCAAAAGGATCCTGGAGAGAGTCTCTTTGAAATAAAACAAAACAAAACAAAAAAATCAGTATCCCAGTAAAAATGATATACTTGACAGAACTCTGAGAGATTTTTGTCTGCAAAATACAGTTGTCAGGCAGGATTTTAATTAATAAACCATCATTTGTGTCACAGTTAAGAGTGAGACAAGATGGCTGTTGTGTTCCTTAGCTTTGCGAATCTTTATACTGGAGGATTGCAGTTTCTGTGGGGACCACACCTGAACCTGCCCCCTCCCCTTCTACTTCATCTCTGGTATTCTCTAAAAGGTATGAGAAGCCATTAAGTCGAAGGGAAAATCAGGTATATTGACAGAACTTGTATTTCAGGAAGGCTGGTTAGATTCCCTTGTCAGTATACAAAGTGAACCTTATGAAAGATGCTATCTGGTGAGTCTGTAAATTCATAGTCACTGGACAGGTTACCCAGGGCAACCTTTGTTACTTAATTTCTAGAGATATAAAAATTTTTTTTTAAAAAATCTACACCACCCCTACCTCCATGTTTTTTCCATCATCCCCTTTAGACAGGTTAGGTATCTATGATGATATCTATTATCAATGCTCTTGGAATAATTAAAGACACCACTCTTCATCTTCTTTCCTGCCTTGATACCTGGTCTGGGTACAAAGTAGGTGAGCTCCACCTCTCAGAATGGGCTCCCCTTTCACAGGAGAAGGAACTGTTGGCATTGCTTCCTTGACAAACAGATGTCTTGGGGAAGATGGGAAGTGCAGCATTGGAAGCCAGATTCTGACTATATTTTGAATTATGTCTGCTTCAATCATTATGCAGTTATTCACATATATTTTAGACATCAATATTGTCTTGAAATATTTTCAAGCTCCTTGCTATTTATATGCTTTCGCTTGTGCTCAGCCGGCACATTCCAACATCTCAGCATCATTGGTTGCCTACAGATCATTTTAATAAGTATTTTGGGGGAGAAATTGCTATTTTCTCCTAAAATATTTCCCTCTGAATTAAGCAGACATGAACACTCTTGGGATGCCTACCAACCCCTGTAACCTGTGCAAATTGAAAACATACTAGTTTCCTCAATATTTTCAAGAAGAAATAATGTTTGTGTTTTGCCTTTTTCTGCAGATAGCAAGTTTTACTAACAGAAAGTGAGAGATGATAAAGGTGCCAACTTATGATGTAAAAAAAAAAATCACTTGTTTATTTACAGAAATGTTAATTCAGCTGAGATCTGGGCTTTTGATATCATATAAGCCTGTAAGTGAAAAGAAAAAAAAAATCACAAACCTATGGTAAAGTGTGAAAAGAAACGAATTGTATTTTCAGGACTTAGCATAGCAACCCGGAGAGAGCGCCTACATTTTAAAGCATCCCTTCTATCTTTATCAGTGTTAGAATAAGTTTCAAGGAATCTTTTCAGGGCTCTTAGTGTTCAGTCACCGAGTTTAGATTTTTAAAAAGGTAATTAAGTGGGATAATGAGAGAGAGAGTGATGGGGAGAGACACAGAGAGACAGAGAGACAGAGAGAGACAGAGAGAGAGGGAGTCTTCCAAAGCTAACCTATTGATCATCCTATTTTTGTAGAAGGCGTCTTTGAAGTATTTTTTTTCCTTGTGTCCTCTAGGTGGTGCTAACACTGCATCGCTTTGGATTTTCAGCACAATGAAAACATTAATTTGCTATGAGATAATTTTTGACGTAAATGTAAAATGGTGCCCATTCGAACTCAGTAATGAAGCATGGTGCATTTCTACAGCTCCTAATTTGACTAGTTAAATGACTCCATTACGTGTCTAACAGACAGAAGCAAATAATTTCTGGTCAGTTGATGCTCACTTATCCGTATCATTTTACCCTGAAAATAAAGTCTCTAATCTACAATTTCTTTGTCTTAGTTTTTAAGATTATTAAAGCAAACATACTTAAATAATGCAGATTAAACCCATACAAACTAACAATTAAGGCTCTGGAAGGCTTGGGTAAATCATATGTATATAATAGGGGAGGAGGAAAAAAATTAAATGGCCCCTCATAAATTAAATGAACACTTGCCCCTGTTATTAAGACTGGGGTGGGGAAGTAGGATGAGCCTCAGGTTTCAAAAAAGCAAGTCTCTCTTTCAAGCCCATTGTCTTGTGGAGGCCAGGAAAGGCTGCTGGCAAATCTGCCTCTCTGTTTCACTTTACTAACCTACACAACTTTGAAAATGTTTGGAAAAAATTCAGCATGGTGCCTGTCAATGAAGTAAAAATGCTGCTTTAATAAATATCAAGTGATGAATAATTTTGCCCTAAGGGGAAAAAATGGTTAATATTGAATCTTAATGTTCCTCATCTAAATGCTTTTTTCTTCCTGCTAAAAACAAGTTTAGAATTAAAGCATATCATTTTACACATATTGCATGCATATTAGCAAGACACAGCTGTGTATGTCCCCCTCTTAAGAGCCATATGATTAAGTTATGGGATATCATATAATCCAAACTCCCTTTCTATTGGTCACCTTTCACAGACAAAAGCTTTTTAGTTTTAAGTCTATTAAATGACAGAATGTCCAATTCTATAAATGTGCGAGTAATTATTATGAAACACCTGTGACTCTTATTTTAGTCCATACAACTCAATCTATAAATTGCCATTAAAACCATGCTCTATGGCTGGCCCTAACTAACAGTAAGAAAAATAGAAAAGCACTCAAGAGTTTGGAGCTGAGTGGCAGCTCTCAGTTAAGTACTTGGTAAGGTCAAGGGTCCCAGGGCCCTGTGACCCCTGGAATTCCATGCCCTACCCTACCCACCCTAGAACAGTAAGTTAAAGGCACAGAGGGAGGGAGAAGCAGTGCCGTCCTTCTGTTTAGAGTTATGGACTGCAGGGGACATCAATATTCCAGATAACTATATGGCTTATAACAGAGCCTCCAAGGTTTAGAGTATGATCTATTGGAATACAGCCACCATTTTGAAAGCATTTTTTTCCCCACATTGTTGCTTCTCTTCTTAGTGCCTGAATCATCAAGTTAAAGCCATGTGCAAACTGGTTTGAAAAGACATCAATGTTATATAATGCAGCCAAACTACCTGTTAGAAAACAGTCACTAACTTCTTTTATCCAAATAACTCGTTATTGTACTGACATGCAGACATAACCTTTATGCAGTTCCCCCTATAACACAACCAGCACTGTAGCCTTCCAGAAACAATTCTGAAATGGAAAGCCATTTTCATTTGGGGAAACTCTTGGTGCTAAATACATGCAATGCCTAGCATATTGCAGATATGTAATACATTTTCTTGCATGAACCCCATCACGTCATCCACCCCTCCATCCTCCATCTCTCTGGTTTCTACAGACTTAGTGGCATTTAATTTAAAGGTAGAATTTGGCTTTTCTGTTAAATTTGGAATGCACAACCAAGGTATCTGAGTGTTAAGTTTCACTATGTGGCATTTGAGTTGAATGTTTGATGGCAAATGAAATAAAGGAAAGGTGAATTTAAGTAGACTTTCCCTTAGGGGAGAAATACAAAGCGCGGGTGCAAAATCTCTTCATGCAACTCTTGGATTGCAGATGCATAGGCGTGTGACTGAAGACAAGCATGTGGATGATTTCCATGTGGGCAGACTTTTTAGCCTGGGTTCTGAAAATAGGTCCCCAAGATGAAGGAGATTCAGGACAATATGCAAAGTAATGCCAGAGGTCCAAAGAGACAAAGAAGTGGCACCCTTAAAGTATCAGGTCCAGTGAAAGCTTAGAGACAACCCACATGATTACGCGAAAAGTGAACGCCCAAGCATAAACTGATTTCAGATGAAAGATCTCCAAAATCACATGTGGAAAACTTTATAACGCCACAAGAAAAGTATCTTTCAGAAGAGTGGATGCCAAGTTCCTCTTGTATGCAGCTTCCCTAAGGCTCCTCTAGCATATGACACACTTTTCAATAGCTGATGGCATCAGAAACAGCTTAACTATCAAAGGGTCAGCACTCCCTGCCCTGAATTCAAAGTCCAAGATGGCATCAATCCTTTGAAGGGGAAAGATTGCCTCTTGAATCCAGGCCTTAGTTAGTTTGTGCTAGGGCTAGTTTTCAAAATGATTCCCCTTAAAATGTAAAGAGACAGAGGGGATGATTTATTAAGATAAGAGGTGGCTACTTCTAGAGAAAATGAAAAATAAATTAATTATTTGCCTCCATGTCCATAAATGGGAGATGAGAGCAGATGCCAGCAGCAGAGAAGCATTTCCCAGAGAGGGGAAAACATTTCTGAAGGAAATCAGAATCATAGCAGAACAGGTGAGAAAGAAATTAGAGTGTCTGAAGACTGATAACTCCAGGACCAGATGGGAACCATCTTCGAATTTTTTTTTTAAAAAGAGGAGGCAGAGAGACAAGGGAACGATTAGCAAATGCCTTTAAAAAATGTCTTGGGAAACAAGAGAAGTACCAATGGACGAGAGGCCTAATGTAACACCTATATTTAATAACGGCTCTAGGGGAGATCAAGGAAATTAAACACCAGTAAGCTTGACTTCAGCAGTGGGGAAGATATTGGAAACACTAATCAGGGACAAAATAGGGAAAGTTATGATTTAATTAAAGATATTCAGCATGGATTCACAAAAGGGAGATCATACGTAACAAAACTAATAGAATATTTTGAAAAAAGTAACAAAAAGGAATTGAAGAGGGAAGCCAGGGGTATAATTTACTTGGACTTTAAGAAAGCTTTTGATGTGCTGCCTCACAAAAGACTAATCTACAGTGATGGGAAGTTTGGTTTGTGTATGGTGGGGGTGGGGGGGAAGGGATGAGGGGTAGAAGATGAATGAAGAATTGTCTTGGCTTTGGAAGGCAAAGGGTATTTGTGAGCATTAACACGAAAAGATTAGGACAGAGGGAGGGGACTGCTGGAATTTCCCAAGATCTGATTTTTTAAAATTAATTCTTTCTTCTTTTCTTTTCTTTAAAAAAAAAAAAAACTTAGTGCATCAGTAACCTTGAAGAAGAAATGCGATGAAATTTTCTCCAAGGCATAAAATCTAGAGGGGTGGGGGGAAGGTGCCAAATAATGCCGAGAAGAAGGGCTAAAGAATTTAGAAAGATTTCAGGGAAATATGGTGACTGCTTATGAAATACGAAAAAAGGTGACAAAAGTGGGGGGGGAGAGAATAGCTCCAAATTATCCTAAATATTATTTTATAAGTAAAGTCAGGGGCGGGGGGAGAACAAGGAGTATATGAGCAGTTTTACTTATAGCTCAAACACCTGAAGCAGTGGACCTCACTAGCATGACCTCATACACACTCACACTCATCCATCCACACAGCTCTGGGGTGTCTAAGTGGGACAGCGAGTGAAAACTTGTACTTTAATTCCATAGGAAAAGAGTGAGAAACAACACTGGCAAAAAAAAAAAAAAGTCTACCTTAGTCACCTCTCTATAAGTACATACAACATTGAGATAAAATGATATACAATCTTCCTAAAGCACAAGACAGACCATGTCACCCCTGAAAACTTGCTCAAATGCCTATAATGGCTCCCTACTGCTTATAGGCAGTGGATAAAGTGCTGCACCAAGAGTCAGGAAGACCTGAGTTCAAATGTAGACTCAGACACTTAAAAGCTATGTATCTGTGAAATGGGGGTAGCGCCTACCTGGCTCATAGTAGGTACTATATAAATGTTTATTCCTTTCCTTCCTCTTTATCATTTAAGCCACAGGTGTCAAATTCATAGGCTAGTTCACAAACCTCCCTAGTAGGGCCAGTACCAGACTAAAATGTAATTGGGAAGTATTTAACAAGATAAATATATAATAAGACAAAGATAATGTTAATTTGTGATTTTCTAAGTCAAGATGCAGCCCAGAGGGATCTGTTTCTATTTGAGTGTGATACCACTGAGTTAAACTCTCTTGCAATCTAACTCTAGCCTACCTGTCTAAATTTATTTCACACTTCTCCCCTTCACATAATCTGTGCTCTAGCCAAACCAAATTGTTTGCTGTAACTTCAATTCATTATTCTATTTCTCCCTTTGTATTTTTTGCACAAGTCGGCCCCCATGCCTGGAATGCACTTCTTCTCACCTCTGATCATGTGCCGCCTCCTGTGAGAAGCCTCTTCTGATCCCCTAGCTGAGAGTGCTCTGTCTCTGCTCAGATTATCACACCTAATCTTGTCTGTTTATATGGCATATCTCCCCATTAGAATGTAAAATCCTAGAGATCAGGAATTTGGTTTCATTTTTGTCTTTGTATCTTTGGTGTTCACTAAATGCTTGCTGTATTGGATTCAGAATTTTGAATGGTATCATAATCAGGATATATAATCATTGGATTGCTTAGTGACCCAGGCAGATGACGGCACAAAGTGACCATCTTCTGGGACTCAAAGCTAAGCTAGGTCTGAATCATTTCTTTGAAATGTTAAAGTACATGGAATTTGCTTGGTAGCTAGCAGGAATAAATCTAGCACATCTCTCCAAGCACAGGTCTGAGCCAGCAACAAGTGAATATGAAAAGGGGGCTAGACTTATAAAGAAATCCATAGAGAAGGAAAGCGTGATAAACACATGGGAGCTAAAATACTCATAGTGACCAGAAAAGTGGAGATAAAGATTGAGGCAAGTGAAGCCTGGAAGGCAAGCGAATGATTTCTGAGCATAGTAAATGTTCTTAATGTGTGAATTTTTCATATCTCAAGCAGGTGGTACTGTAAATCTACTGGACACCATTTGATGCTTGGCATTAAAGTTGTAGCCAACAGAACCTAGATATAATGTTTCATGAGATGCTCCGGGTTGTAAGATAGTCTTAATAAAGATCTAGTTTGGATTTAGTCATTAATGGATAACTATACTTAACAATGCTTTACCTTAGACTACTCTAAAAAGAAAAGAATCAAATGAAATTTCCTTTGGCATGTTTTAAATAGTTAGAAGCCTACAAAATAAAATTCTTTTATCTTCTATACAGATTGTTCCCAGCTTAGGTTTTTTTTTTTTTTTTACTTACTAATGCCAACATATGACTTGTCCAGCATTTATTTTTTAGAAGATAATTTAGAATCCAGATCTATGATTCTAGGAGAATGAAAACATATGTAACTCCAGGAAAAGAAAGGAGACTTTTACATCTAGAAGACAATGTATATGATATTCATTTTTCTGCACATCAAAATGGCTTAACCAATAATTCTGAAATCTGTGTTTCTCTTTTTTCTTCTTCCTTCTTCTTTTTCTTCCTTCCTTCCTCCCTCCCTCCCTTCCTTCCTTTCTCTTCCTTCTTTCCTTCCTTTCTTTATTCCTATTTATTTGATGAAGTCTCCTTTTAAAAGACATTACAATAAGTTTGCCTTTTCATGTATAATTAAATTTAGGAAAACATTAATTACTGAATAGCATAGGGTCATCTCTCAAATTAAGATTTGGGTTCTAGTCCATTCTAGTTAAGATGCCCTGCATGGGCAAGTAATTTAACCTCAAAGTACCCAGAGGGCAACTTGCTAATACTTTACCGACTAAGTTGCTGATTTTTAGCTTCTCAGGACCTCAGTTTACTCATCTGTAAAATGATGAGTTGTCCTAGACAGACTCTGAAATACCTTCAGCTCTAGATGTATGATCTGTAGTTTATCTAGGTAGAAGGAATTGTTACACTAGAGAGTCCCCTGGCACCAATGAGATCACAGGTCTGAACCAAAAAATAAAAAAATTAAAAGTGATGATGATCATTATGATACCAAGACTGAGGAGGAAAAGAAGGAAAAAATAAAGGAAAACATAAAAACAGAACACATCTAGCAAGCACAGATCGTTCTCTCAAGAAAGTCAAGTGGTAATCAAATGATAGAGCCTATGGAACAGGGCAAAAGAGACAAGAACTGAAATTTGTTTATGGCATTCAAACTGATAAGAAGAACTTCATGGGCTTATTGGTGGTACAGTCTCCTTTTGGACTATCCTCTTTGATATGTTTTCATGGGGAGTGGATGAGCAGTCCTTAGCAAAATTCTAAGGAAATGAGAAACTCCATGTAGTATTTGCAATGCTACTATCCAACATACTGCTCATTCTTTATACTGATGATTTTCAATGGAAAAACAAAGTCAGAAAACAAAATTCTGGACTTGTTCATAAAAGTCTTCCTCCCTGAATCACCAGGATTTTCAAACAAATACACTTTGAGAAGTTCTATTATCATTGAAACAAAATTTTCCACTTATAGCAGAGCCTAGACAGTAAAACCATAGGGCAACTTTGCTTGAAGGTAACTGACCCTAAGAACATAAGACATCTTAAATGAGAACAGAAAATACTGTCTGGATTTTCTTGAAAGTCACTCATTGAGAATCATCTGTCAGTAAGATAAAATTAATTACTATGTGTAAAATTGAGAAACCAACATAAATTAAATATATCAACATTATGAAAGTTAGGCAAATCTCAATTGTTAAATAATGAGGGAAACATAATTGGAAAATTTTAAACAGCCCCCATAGCCAATGCCATTCATGTGACTCTTTCATTGACTTCAAAATAAAATGGTTCAGCCTGAGAGGTTTTATTTTTTGCTTTATCTTCTTTCGTCCCCTTGAATTTGGAGATTTGGAAAAGCCAGTAGAAAATACAATACCAAATGCCAAATACAGTGATCAGATCAGAAGAGTTTTCCATCTGAAAAGCTAGTGCCAAAGACCCAACCTCGGTGAAAAAGTAAGATTTGTGAGCCCAGCGGAAGAAAAGAACAGCCCTTAACATTGAATTCCCAAGGATCAAGGTAATCAGTGAGCTATCCCACTGCAAATACTTTATTAATTTATGCAAAGCTGGTTTTACTTATACAATCAAATCAGTTTCCGTAAATACCTTAAACATGTTTTTGATTTAAGATGTGAATTTCCCAGCTATGTTGCATTTTTTTAAGGCTCAATTGACTAAGGCTGCTTAGTACTGACATTACAGTGGGGGGTGCGGGTGGGAAGTGAATTTAAATTTTTGTACTTAGATTCTACATCCATAGGTATCAACTGGGCACCTGAAGGACAAGCAACAATTTCCTGCCCAACCCCCTTCTCACTGAAGCCAACGCTAAGGGAACCATTTCTAACCACTATTTTACCAACCATGTAGTGGCGAAAAAAAAGACATTTCTCCACTCAAGTTGTCCATACATACGGGTGAATCATATGAATTATTAGTTCCTCAGACATAGCTTTAGACCTCTGTTCAGCATAAAGCAGCCCAGCCCCCTTGCTTTGACCAAAGAACTGGCCAATTCCACAGTATGACCGACTGAGGATTTCTGCCCAGCCTCACTATAGGAGACTACAGTGCTGTCTCCTTCCCCCTCTCTGTAAAGTATAACTAGACTTTCCATTTCTCCAAATCCTCTACTTTAACTTGTATACCTGTCTCCTCTGCAGAGGCAGCAGGTTTGGTCTATAAATGTGATCTTCCTACCACACTTTGAGACTTTTCAAAAATAGTTCTACTGGCTTTGAACTAACTCTGCTTACCAAATCCTCAGAAGAGTGAGCAGATTTGCCATGACCTACCCCATCCTGGCTGTGGCAGGTTACAAAAAGAGCTCTGAAAAGATAACACGCTTCTGGTCAGATTTGATTCCAAGATAAATAGAAAATGCTTCCTTCCTCGGGCCATCTCCTGACTTTTGTCTTGTCATTGGACTTTGATGACTCTGGAAGAGAGGTGATGACTGAGCAACTCTACCACAGTTAAATCCAATTCACGAGCCATCACCCCATGATGTCATTGGTCCTCTTTGAAAATGAAGGGTGAACCACAACAACCTTCCTTGGCAATGGAGGGCTCTGTCATATTTTTGCCAGTGGCCTCTTCGTTACATGATAGAAACACGAAAGATATTCATGAAATCTCTGTAGCCATCTTTTTAATTGAACAACTTATATTTATCCCAGGTATCCCTAACCTTGCACCTTCCTCCTCTTTCAAATGCAAACTTAAAGAAATAAGGGCGATGATTTGTTTACAAAAGGATCCTTTGCATTACAAATAGGGTTTTGGTTTTACAAACACTCACCAGTGCATACCTAGAATTTAGCTTACCAAAATTTAGTCTTAAAAATCTTCAGTAACAGGACATTTCAGCTGGGCATAACAAGGTGCACTTGTACTTAGTTCTGTTCATCTTTCACATAGCACGTGCTTGTTTTTGCCTCTTGGTCCTCACCTTTGTCCTTCCTCCAGCATGAAATGCTGTTTCCTCACTCTTTTCAAGCTATCACCTCCTCATCAACAATCCATATCTCCCAAGAAGCCCCCACAGTCTCTATCCCTCCATTACAATCTTTCCAGGGGTCTCCACGCAATGCTAACATCTGCCCAACCTCTCCGTGACTTGGCAGGAGGGACCAACCCACAGAAGGAGAAAATTCAAGTCTTTAAAAAACAATTGTTCCCTCTACTTGGCATTCCATTTACTGACTCTGAGGACATCCCACCTTTTTCCCCCAGAAGAACTGCTCGCCTCCCACATCCCCATGAACGCTCCTTCCACACCTCCACTTCATCGAATCCCTAGCTTCCTTCAGGCACAGTTCTATAGCTTTTCCTGATTCCCCAGTTATTATTTTCCTTTATCTCTCTTAAAATTATTTTGTCGTACTTCGTATTTACTCATCTGTATACACGGTATATTTCTCCAAGTAGACTGGAAGCTCCTTGAGGACTGAGACCCTTTTGTTTTTGTCTATGTCTCTCCAGTTGCTAGCACCGTACTTTGTACCTGATATGCACATAATAATTCCCCGCTACCTCTGGGGAGATTAAGTGATTTTCACTCGGGTTGTAAACCTCCATAATATTTTGTGTTACTGATGAAATATGGTATGTTTTTATGTCTCAGGTATTCATTGAACCACAGTCAGCATACCCTGACTTAGGTTATAGTTATTTGTGGTATATGTCCTATTTTCCCAACTAGACCATGAACACCCTGAGGGTAGGGACTGTTTATTTTACTTTGGGTATTCCCCAGAGTGCTAACCACAGGCCTGAAGACATAGATGCTACTTCAGTGAATTAAATGTTGTTTAATATGTTTCTGTGTATTTTTCAAATGTGTTTATTTTATCTCCTCTTCTTAACTATAAGATTCTAAAGGGTAGGGGTCCTTTTTGTTTCATAACTCCCAACAGCACTGAATCCAGGGCTTTGAATTTAGGCTTGATTCAATGGGATGATGAGGCAGCATGGTCCAGTGGAAGGAGCAGTGGGGCTTGAGTCAGATGACCTAAGTTCAAATCTCACCTCTGACATGTGTAACATTGAGCAAACCATTTAATCTCCCTGGGCCTTATATTTTTTTCATCTGCAAAATGAAGAGGTTGATTTAGATGACCTCTGGTTTCCCTTCCAGCTATAGATATATGGTCCTATGAGAATGAGGGATCAGGCAAGGGGGCCAGTGATAACAATTACTACTGCTAACAAGATTTCTTGGGTCTATCGGGGATGTTCCACGTTAAATGAATGCCCCTGCTGCACTGCCTCTATGGAAGTCTGGAGCAAAGAGTTCCTCTTTCTATGAAACCACATTTCCTATCTCTCAGCCTATGATTATGGTTCTGGAATGGAGAAAAAATGCAGCCACAAAGCAACCAAATATAAATGAAAGCTGATTGAAGGCTGCCTTTGCTAGGAAGAAGGAAGAAGCCTTCTCCACTGCAGTTAGGCAGCATTGCCTGGGGTTTCTGCAGCAAAAAAGTCCATCTCCAGGAGCTAGGGAAACTCTGTCCACCATACACAGAATAGGCTGGATTAAGAAAGGGGAAAGGTACCTTCCACGAAAAGCTGAGACAGTGCTTGCTAACAAATTCATAAAAAACTTTTACTTAACTATGGCAATGCCTTTAGCTGGATGCCACTAGACCAAAGGTTCTTAATCTTTTTTTTTTTGGGGGGGGTCATAGATCTCTTTGATAGTCAGTCCGGTAAAGCCGATGGATGCCTTCTCAGAATCATGTTTTTAAATGCATAAAATAAAATACATAGAATTACCAAGGAAACTTATTATATTGAAATACAGTCTATTATAAGAAAACCGAGATCTAGCAGTGGGTCTAATAACTATAGTAATTTCAAAGTAATGATGAGTGAAAATGACATTTTGAGATCTTTGCCATAACTGTAATGGGATATGAAAATATTTGTGATTTCTATCAGTGACAAAGTCATGAGAAGTGCTAACGCCACTGTGCTTCATTGCCTAAATTCATAATCAAAGGAAATGCTCAACTTGAGTTAGAGGTTAGTGAAAATAAAGATTCATTTTTTCCCCATACAAATTCATTAACACCTTGAAATTTCTCAACAGACCTCTTGATGGTCTGTGGCAGATCTCAGGATAAGAACCCCTGACCTAGATGTCTTGTGGACAGATCATATCTGCAGTTACGTTCTCACAGAAGTGAGGTCTTCCCTAGAGATTAGAGTCTAGAATGTGAGGAAGGAAATATGTCTGTCTCTGTCTCTCTGTCTCTGTCTGTCTCTCGCTCTATCCCTTTACATGCATCCTAATCAAAGACACAAAAGAGAAGCAAAACCAAATCAGAAACAAGAGTATGCATGTATGTATGTATGTATATATGTATATATGTGTGCGTATGCATATATTTGTGTGTATATATTTGTGCGTGTGTATATATATATATACATATATATGTGTGTGTATATATGTATATGTGTGTGTGTGTGTGTGTGTGTGTGCATGTGTGTGTGTGTGTGTGTGTGTGTATGCCAGAGCAGGTGCATGAGGAAGATTTAAGAACTAGGGAACAGCCATGGATCAGGCATTGGTAGCAACAAAGACTAGGCAAATGAAGGCAGTGACCCCTCTAAACTCTGCCTGTGATGAAGCCTGTCCAGGCCAAAGCCCAGAGTTCAGGCCCAGAGTCAAGGAACTGTGGTCTGAACAGAAGTCTAGTTCAGTCTCAAAATCTCAAGACAAGCTTGTAGGACCAGGCAGATTTACTAGAAATTCATAATTAAAAAGGTAAAGGATAAAGACATGATTTGAAAATAGTGTCTTCCCCTCTATTACTTTCCAGCTACTCCGTGTTTATTTTTTATGTGTTGATTTAGACACATGTTATCTCCCCTCCTCCCCATTACAATGTAAGCCCTTTGAGGGCAAGGACTGTTTTTGCTTTTTCTTTGTATCCCTAACACCATCTTAGTACAATGCCTGGCCCAGAGTAACCACTTAATAAATGCTTGTTGATTGGTTGAAAGTAAGAGTTTCTAGTCAAGTGACTTGATTCAAGTGTTAGAACTGGCCTGGAGTGGAAAAATCTTTGGGTCTCCCATAGACTGACCTCTGAGTTTACTAGAAATGAAAAAATGAGAATTTCAGTTACGTCTACATATCTGGCTGTAGACTAGGGTAGGGTACTATAGTATGAAAAAAAACCCAGATATTTTTGACTATCATTGTCGAGTCCATCATTATATTTGAGAAATCTGGCTTAATTTTTACCTCGTGTTATAAAGACACTACCTAAGTGAGAAGTGAAAGCTGAGAAGTGACTTTAATGAATACCTCCGAACGATGAAAGGTTTATTACCTGGGTAAGGAGATAAGCTGTCCTCTCACTAAGGACAGAACAAGAAGGAAGGGGTTTAAGCTCCAAGAAGAGGGATTTATGTTAGACATTAAAAGAAGCTTCTTTGTCGTAAAGTTTGCCGTGATGTTCTCCAGTAGCTTATTGAGGGAGATGATAACTATTTCCAAGGAAGAGAATATCAAGAGTTATGAATGTCAGGGCTGAAAGGACCTTCGAGATCACAAGACCAAAGATTTAGAGCTAGAAGGGACCTGGCATTATCTAGTCCACCCCTTTCATTCTACAAATGGAGAAACTGAAGGCCAAAGAAATGAAAGCAATTGTTTAAGGCCACACAGTGAGTTGGGGATAGAACAAGGACTAAAACCCAGGTCTCAACTCCCAAGTCCAAGTATAGACATTGGACCTATTATTATTATTATTAATAAATTATTATTATTATTTACATTGAAACAATACCTAAAAAAATGTTTTTCTTGCCATTTTCCCTGTAATGTAGATACTACTTTTTTTCCATTCTACAGGTAAAAAGACTGAGGTTCATAGGACTGAATGATTTGCTAAGAGAACTAAATAGCAAATATCAAAGATAGCTGTCCTGATTCCTAGATTTTTCTGTCTTGGCTTCCCTTATATTATAGTTCCCTGAGTCTTCTTTTCTATTTTTCTCAGCTCTAAAATTCTGGAGTCTAAGCTCTACTTAGGCAGCTAGGTGGCACAGCGGACAGAGAGCCCCTCCTGGAGTCAGGAAGATTCATCCTGAGTTCAAATTTGACCTCAGACACTCACTAGCTGTGTGACCCTGGGCAAGTCATTTACCCCTGTTTGCCTCAGTTTCCTCAACCATAAAATGAGATGGAAAATGAAATGGCAAACAACTCCAGCATTTTTGCCAAGAAAACCCCAAAGAGGGTCAGGAAGAGTCAGACATGACTGAAAAATGACCAAATAACAAAAAAGGAGATTTCTGTAATCCTTTCTAGGTCTAACTGTTCATCATCCTAATAAGTCGTAGGATCATAGATTTAGAGCCAGAAACGGACCTTAGAGCCCTTAGGTTATCTAGTCTTACATCCTCAGTGAGAACATCAGGGAAAATGATTTATCTGAGGCCACACAGCTAGTTAGTGGCAGAGTTGGAGCTCAAGGCTTCTAGACTCTAAGTTCAGCATTTTAATTCACTATACCACTCTGATATCTATTTGCTGCCTAGAACATTATCATCATATCATAGATTTAGAATTAGAAGTCACCTCAGAGGCCATCTAAGGCCAACACTTAGAGACCCTTTTGCATAATAGGTAAGGAAATTGAGGCCCAGAAATGTCAAGTGACTTGCAGAAGGTCACATGGATAGTAATTAGGAGAGCCAAAATTTGAACCCAATCTCCTGGCTCCAAATTTGATGCTCCTTTTTCACCGTACTCCCTAAGCAACATCTTGTGGTCAACTCTGACCCTAGACAGAATGGTCAGTCTGCCCAGCCCACTGTCTTGATATTTTTGGGTGACTCCCTGTACAGGGCTATGCTGTACCCACCCACTCTTTGCAAGAAGCATAAAAGGATGCTAGGAACCCAGCAGGCACAAGGAGAGGCAGGCTCTCTTTACAGTGTCCTGCTGTTTTCAGGAATACTGTCCAAATGACAGCGTATGGATGCGTGTATATATCTGCTGTCTTTGTAATGAAATGGTGATTCAAGGCAGTCCTGAAGCTCCTCTTTACACATCCACAAACTTATGCCATCCACAAGGAGGGCAGCTGCTCCACCAATCTGCCCTGTTTTTTCAAATGAATTCTCTCTCTCTCTCTCTCTCTCTCTCTCTCTCTCTCTCTCTCTCTCTCTCTCTTTCTCTCTCTCTCTCTCTCTTTTTCTTTCTCTCCCCCTCCCCCCCCCACCATCTTAAACAAACCAAGTACACTCTTTGTAATCCTCCAGAGCTCTGAAGACCAGTAGGGCACTTTCTGCCTTTGGTACCCCCCATTCCTCCCTTCTATCCTACCTCCCTTCAGGCCAGATAGCATCCCAGTAGAAAAGGAACCAGAGCCGAAATTAACTGCGACCCCCAAGAAGGAGGATTTCTGGTTCAGGCATAAAGCCATCTTGGAGCACAGTTGTAACCATGCCCAGTTCCTTTGGTCTTGAACTGAACACTCTTCCTCTCTTTGTTCCCCCTCTCCTCCCCCCCATATAAAAACAAATAAATGACTCTATTTGACTGTGGTGCAAAGAATCAGCCTTATTGTAGACAGGTACCTGTTCACTACAGTGGACAGCATGTGCCAATGCTGAGCTATCTCCAATACATGCCATATGCCCGTTTCTTTACTTAGATTTTTTTTTTTGAGAAGGGAATCCTTTAGAGAATCTGATGTCCCAGCATACTTGGCAAGTCAGAGAATGACACCAACACAATATGCACAGGGATGATGGGTAGCTAGACAAATACACACACAGCCCCCCCTCCTTCCCACAGTAATACATAGTTTCCTATATTGTTTGACCTTACTCATCAGCTACTTTATCTACATAAGGTAACCAAATTAAAATAAGCTCAGTGCTAAAGAAACACAGTTGATTAAGACAGAATCAGGTCACACTTCTGGTTGAATTATGCAACCAACTTTCTCACCCAGAATTTGGCCATAGACACACACACACACACACACACACACACACACACACACACACACCACGCACACTTCTGGTTGTATTATCTGAGTTACATATACAACTCAAGTGTTTTTCACAGGCAGATGCACACACACACGCACACACACACATTCTATGGATTCTATTGTATGGATTTGGATGGAGAGAGCTCATTCTTTTCCAACATGAACCAGAAGGAAATCAATGTTACTTTGTCATCTCAGGGCATTCTATTAACTCAGTAATAAATAGAGAATTTGCTTGGCCACTCCTGGCATTTTCAGGAGCTCAAGGAGCTCTTCAGAAAAAGTCCAACAACTGCCCCTTTCTTGTTCTGCATGGGGTTGGCTGCTTTGGTGAGCACTGAAGTGTGGGGTGTCTTGGGATCCCAGCTAAAGTAAGGGAAGGGAAGGCTCTCGGGCCAGCTAAGAGATCAGCTGCTGCAGGAAATGGTCCCAAGCTCTTGTCTAGAGCATGAGCAAGTAGGAGGCTTCACTAGAGCTGCCCAAGCTCATCAGTTTTTCACTGACTAGTATCTTAAGCTTGTCAAGTGCTTAGCAAGAGCTTTCCAAGGCAAGTTTGTAGCAAGCATATGGTAAACTCGTCCAGTCCATATGACTGGTTGAGCATCGACCACCACTGTTGATACAATATATCACTTCTTCCTCAATATTATGACAGCATTTGTCAATGAAAATTAAATTACTGTCAAACTTATCCTGCTAACTTACGGCACAACAATCAGAGGAAGCCAGCTCAGTGACTTAAGCCAATAAGACCTCTTCTAAATGCTCAACCAATTTACGCGTTAGAGAGAAAGACCTTGCTATCTTATTTGTGACTTCGGTGCCAGCATGGATGAATAGCCAAATTTGGCCAAGGAGAGAAGAAGAGATACTTTATTATAATTTAGACCATCGGTCTACACTAAGGTACATGTGTATGTGTGTTTGTGTGTGAGGATAGGTGTGAGGCAGTCAATATTTTATATAGGAAATAGCACCAAATGTTACATCCATGTGCTAGTTAAATAAAAATTTTAAATCGCATCTTTAGAATCAAAAGACCATTCTGTTGTGTGTTTAAAATCTAATATTGATGTACTAAAGCAATCACATGGAACACATTCAAAAGAGAGATTAAGGCTGAAATGAATACTGGTTTCTTCCATACCTTTGAAAAATCTCTGCCTTTCATACCAGTGCCCAAGACTTACGGCACTAAGTCATTTATATTTTCCCAATAAAGGATTGCATTAACTATGCATATCTTTGGGTTTCAGAAAAAAAAGTCTGAATTTGGAATCTCATATTTCTCTTTTTGAGCATTGCACTGGGAAGAGGCTTGGAGAAAGAAGACTAGCTGAGAGATTTACAGGCAGGTACATTGTGGGCAACACAAAGCTTATTTGCATCTAGTAATCATGGTAATAGTAACCATTTCTCATTTTATGCACACCCTTCTTCTTGCCTTCCTCTCCCCAACCCCTCCCACGCCTAAAGCCATGAATTCAATCTCCCCTACCATCTAAAGAAAATACCTCTGAATTGAGGCTGACTGATAGGATCAGTTGGGAATTTTTGCTTCTTTGTTATTTTTCCTCTGCACCTTTCATGAACAAATTTTCTCATTAATTTGAGCAGCCAGTGACTTCAGCAACTTCAAACTGATTTTGACTGTTAGCATTGGCAAAGCTTATTGGAAGGAGTGATGATACTTTTTTTTTTTTTCTGAACCAAATTTTCCTGCCTTTCCGGCATGTTTTCTTGATACAATAATATTCTAGAGTAGTGGTCAAAAGGGAAATTGTGGATGCCATCCCTGCTTTATATGAGACGTTTTCTGATTTGCGGTCTGATGTAACCATAAAGATGAACTTGCAAAAGCCCGAAATGAGCCCAGTTTTCTATAACTTTGTGTGTAAGCACAACTTCATGGCTCCATACAGAGTAGGGGCATAGTTTGACTATTGAGGAACTCACTGGCCTTTTGAACCTGTGTGCACAGCTGGGAGCCATCTAGGTTGGAATGAGGCAAGGAGACATTTGTGGGCTCTAATTTCCATATGAACAGGAGGACTTATCTAACTTAGTCCTAGTCCCTAGGATTTGTTTGGGGGAACCGAGTTCACTTTGGTCATGGATTAGCTGGAAGTCTAAGTCCCAAATTCATCTCTCATTCTCAGCATTACTATTTAGGGTAGGTCGGGAGACTGCCATCAGAAGGGAAGAGAAATGGACTTCCAGAAGTTCTTTGTTCTTTGAGTCTTCTCCCAGATGCCCATGAGCTACAGATCAGAGGAAATTCTTCAATGAAGAAGGGAACTGAGCTTTTAAAGAAGATGGGGTGGGGCAGGGAGGAAGAAAGAAACAAAGATGCCAGTCCAAGGAACGTCTCCCAGATCTTTTTCACCACACCCATCAAAAAGTATAAGAGCTGGTGAAAATTAGTTGGATTGAGCTGCTGCAGACCATTCATGTCTTCCTACTAAATTGGAAGTGACTCACTCTTTATTAGATAAAGGTGTTAAACAGAGGTTCCCAGATTGGACGGTGTAGTACACAGGGTGCTGGCCCTGGCATCAAGAGACCTGATTCAAATCCCTGCCCCACCACTAAGTAGGTCTATTGCCATGGGTATAACACTTAGCCTCAGTTTCCTCATTTGTAATATTGGTGGTAAATAATACTTGTACTACTTGCCTCACATGGTATTTTAAAATAATAGCAAATATATAAGACATGGAAAATGTGTGAATTTGCCTCTTTGGTGTGGAGAACAAAATATTTGAGAATTATCTTAGTCAACTGGCAAAAGAGAACACCAAACAATAATGCCCCTCTCAGCCTTTAAAAATTCCGGGACACTTGTAATTTGCAGAAGCCAATATTTCTTGTGAAAGTAACAAGGATCAAGGACACATAATAATAACTAACACTTAGATAGTGCTTACGATGTGCTAGTACTGTACAGCTATTATTTCATCCTCATAACATTATTATTATTATTAATTATCCCCACTTTACAGATGAGGAAACTGAGACAGAGAGATTAAGTGACTTGACCAGGGTCACACAGCCAGTAAGAGTCCGAGGCCACATTTGAACTCATATCTTCCTTGGCTCTAGACCTAGGGCTCTATCCACTGAGGCATCTAGCAGAATTAGAGTATATTAGCACTACAAAGAACCTTAGTTATAGTCCGTGTGTTCACAAGACTGAGATTTGGAACTGGAAAGGAGCTCAGAAATTGGCTTATCTTACAGATGACAAGAAGATCCATAGAAGGAAAGGGACTTGCCCAAGTACACACAGCAAGCTGGTAGAAGAGCCCAAAGTAAAACTTGTGTCTTCAGGTACCCAATCCGGTGCTCTCCCTGCCACTTCTTCTCGCCTCCTCTTGTGATAGAGATGAGATTGCCTTGCGAGGTATGAAAAGATCGAGGGACTGGAACTGATCTCTGAATGCCAAGCGTCACCCTGGCCATCCCGATTTCACTGAGTCGACAGTCAGGTTTCAGTCCCAAATCCGGTTTCCAGCACACAAAGAGGTGTGTGTTGGCAGTGAAACAAAAGCCAATGTGGGTGGCAAGGTAGCTGCAAATTTAAGCATGAGTGCTCTGGGTGTGGGGGCTCACACCTGATTACCAGATGCTTCAAGCAGATGGCCAGGGAAAAAAAGAGAGCAAGGCTCATGGTTGCTTCAATGGGGTTACAAAAAGCACCGAATCTAGAGAGAGCAGAAAGAATGCTTGGCTGCCTGTCCCAGGGACCAAGACAGACCTAAGCCCAGTAAGTCTGTAAGTGAAGGTATTGGGGAAACCTTGAGTCCCCTGTAATAGAGGAGAACCTTATTTATTTATTTTTTACTAGAGATCTAAACAGGAAGAAGTCTTGGTACTGAAAAAAGAAGCTAGGTTTTGACCACAGAAACAGCTTTAGGATTTCTTCTTTTGCTGATCACATGGAACAGCACAGGATGCATCTGTTATTTGATCCAGAAGGTGTCAATAAATGTGATTCATTTGCAAATTGGCTTTTCAGCAATTGGCTTGATGAGCAATAAAAGGCAACTTGCATGTGGTGTTTAGACCTCATAACCTGCCACACTGATTTGGGGGTTCTCCCAGGTACCCCAACCTGCCTTTTAGCCTAGCTCCAGAGCACACAGCTCCACAGCTAAGTCCTAAGAGTAGATACAATCTGAGTATGGAAGGCTAGACTCATTGCAGCCCCTGCCAAATAGGAGGATTAGATCTGAGGTAACAGGAATTCGTGGTGAGATGCTTTTCTGTAGAGAGGGGATGGCCAGCCTTCTTTACTGAAGTGTGATAAAGCCAGCAATAGGAAGGGTGGGGTAGAGATGGATACATAGCCATTTTGTATAGACTGTGTCGATGTCCTTCCTCTCTGGTGCCGACAGTTCACTCTACATTACACAAATCTTTTTGTTGGTATCTTGTGTTCACACCTCACACATGTGAAGGATGCAATTTCCCACTATATCCATCCTCCTCCCCTTATAGAGAGTCATTTGCCGTTTCTTCTAATAAAGAAACTTTAAAAGAAAAAAAAATGTTTCACCAAAACTAACCCACACAACAACAAGGTAAAACATATGTAGTGTTGCACATCCATAGTTCCCCTCCTCTACAAATAAGAGAGAAAGATAACACTCTCATACTGCTTCTTTGGGACTAAGCTTGGTTATTATACTTTAATAACACTCAACTTTGTTTTGTAGGTATACTTTCCATTTCTATTATCATTGTCACTGTATATTGTTTTCCTGGTTTTTCTCACTTTGTATCAGTTTATCTAAATCTTTTCACCCTTCTCTGTATTCATTACACTCAAAATTTCTTAGAGGAGTATAGTCAGCTTCCTGTGCTACTCTCATGTTTTTACAAGATACTCTTTTCTCAGGCTAGACTATGAGTTCTTGGAAGCAGGAAGCATATTCTCTACTTTTCGTGTCTCCAAAGGGCCTAGCATAAAACTGAGCACACAAGAAAGAAAGAGTTGGTGAGGGGGCACCTAGGTGGTACAGTAGATAGAGGCACTGGATCTGGAGTCAGGATGACCTGAGTTCCAATCTGACCTTAGACACTTAGTAGCTGTGTGTCCCTGGGCAAGTCACTTAACCCCATTGCCTCCAAAAGATAAAAAAGAGAAAGATTTAGTGAGCTGATTGATAAGGTTCAAAGATTCATAAATTTCAAAAAAGAGAAAAAGAAATTATTTCCTAGAGGTTATTCGGTAAATTAACTGTTCCCAAGCTAGGTCAATAATCTCTTGGGTCCAACTAATTGACTGTGAGTCATGGTCACCAAAGACTGCCACTAGCTGATGCCAAGTAGATGCATAATCATTTCTGACACCTCCAGGCTTCCATCTTGATTTTGTCAAATAAATGTGTGAATGAATAAATGAATAATACATCACACAGCATTGAATCAAATACACTTCCTATGTCAATAAAATCAGATAAATCAGAGTCCAGTTCATTCCTACTATGTGCTTTTTTGGGAATCATGAGGAATAGAGAAGTACAAAAAACAGTGACAGGACAGTAGGATTTAATGCTGTACAAGGAATCTCACAAGCCAGGTGGAATCAGGAAAACCCAAGGTCAAATTTGGCCTCAGACACTTACTAGCTCTGTGACTCTGGGCAAGTCAGTTAATTCTGTTTGCCTCAGTTTCCTCATCTGTACAATAAGCTGGAGAAGGAAATGGCAAACCACTCCAGTATCTTTGCTAAGAAAACCCCAAGGGTTGGACATGAATGAAGAACAACAGGGATATTATAAAATCAGTTAACTTAAGTCAATTCAACAAGTAATTACTAAGTGCCTGCTATGTGTTCGGCACTGAACTAGGTTATGAAAACATAGATATCATAGTCTAGTCCGTCACTTCACATCTGATAGATGGATTAACTAAGACCCTGGAAGTTATAGCACAGCCAGGTTTTGAACCCAGGTCTTTTGATTCTCAATCCAGTGTCCTTTCTATTATACGACTCCCTATTCACAATAAGCTACACATTGGTAGAAGTTAAAACATCAGTATTCTTTAAGCTATGCGATATAGTAGAAAGAACATTGTTCTGCAAAACAACAGACCTGGTTTCTAGTGGAAGTGTGCCACCAAATAGTTGTGTGACCTTAGACAAATCACTCAAACTCAGTTATTCATCTGTAAAATAAAGAAATCGAACTAAATGATCTCTCATGTCTCTTTCAGCACAAAATCGTTATAAGTTCTATACTGGCAGTTATACTGAACATACAAGAACCATGTCTATTTTTTCTTATTCCTCTGCCATTGTGAGAAAAGTGAGAAAGAGAGGAATAAAGAAAGAAACAAAGAGAGGGGGAGAGAGGAAGGGAGGGAGGGAGGGAGGAAAGAAGAAAGGAAGGAGAGAGAAAGGAAGAGAAAGGAAGGGGAATGAAGGGAAGGGAAGGGAAGAGAAGGGAAAGGAAAGGAAAGGAAAGGAAAGGAAAGGAAAGGAAAGGAAAGGAAAGGAAAGGAAAGGAAAGGAAAGGAAAGGAAAGGAAAGGAAAGGAAAGGAAAGGAAAGGAAAGGAAAGGAAAGGAAAGGAGAAAAAAAGGAAGGAAAGAAAAAAGAAAGAAAAGAAAATAGAAAGAAAGGAAGAAGGAAAGACAGAAGGAAAGGAAGGAAGGAAGGAAAACCATTTTCCCTGGGGCTATGATTTTCTCTTGTATCTTGTAAGATGGAAAAAAGATAGTCTTGAGTGTCTCTGGATGAGAGACAATCCTGAGCAAACCCTAACACTTATAGGAATAATCAGAGGGGCCTGCCTACCTTTTCCTATGTTAACCCCCACCCCATCTCCCTCATCCTTGCTCCCATGGAGCTCTTGGGAGGTGAAGTGGGAAGTGATGGGGGATAGGGTCAGCTTTGGAATGGCAGAGAGCATCCAGGTTGTGACCAGTTACAGTTACTCCAGACCCCAAGGCTCTTTCAGCACAGAGACAAGGATTAGCCCTGGTGTCCTGGATAGATTCCAGCTCAGATCATTTCATTTGGCCTACTTAGTGTTCCCCTAGGGTTTCCAGGGAATAGATTATTCATCATTGTCTGGGCTGCCCACATGCAGAGGATGGCTTCCACCCCAGAAGTGGCTGCATCTTATACTGCCTGGGTGACACATCCAGGATCTCCAGCCTCTGCAAATCCTTTGCAGGGATACTAGGAGAGATGGTGACAGGAAGGTGCCTATTATTTCATAGGGGCTCAGTAAAAGGAACAGTTTGATTTGACTCTTACTGAGCCAGAAATCAAGTAATCATGAGCCATATCAACTTCCCTTAAGGAAGGAGGATTCCTGGTCATTTCCCCCTACACCCCTGACAATTCATATATCAAACACAAGCTTCATCTTCAGCAGAGCAGATCGATGGAGTCATATTCAACTTCCTGATCCTGCAGGAGGAATCTCACTCATTTCTCTAGGAGACCCTGTCTCTGAAGCTCCAATTCTAGGCCTGGACAAGACTTCTCCAGATGGGAGACTAAGAGGGGACAAAGAAGCACAATAGGATGTCCACTGGGTTGTATAAAAGCCTTTGTGGAAGGAGGTTCAATCCCCCTATTGTGTCAATAATTCTTCCACAAGACAAAATCAAAGGGGAAGAGGAGAATGAGGTAAAGGAGTAAGAATGGAACTAAGGACTTAACAGCCAAAGCAGAAGATCCCAAGGGGAGGAAAGACTGAGTTTAAAGAGTTTCATAAACTTCTGTTATTGAGCTTTGATGTTACCTCTTGTACCCCCTTGTTCTGCCTCCCTCAATAACAATAACTGACATTTATGTAATCACATACTCTTTTATTTTTTTCCAAACTTGTGTACACTTAAACCTCACAATAATCCCACAAGGTAGATACTACATGTATTATTATCTCAATTTTACAGATAGGGAAACTGAGGCTCAGAAAGACTGCATTACTTGACAACTAGTTACACAGCTCTCAAGTGCCAGAAAGCAGATTTTAAGCCAAGTCTTCCTAACTCAGGTTACAAAAATCTAGCCATTATACAATATTACTTCCTAGTCTTAGAACTATAATAAAGAAAGCAAGTGGTAGCTCTCTGAGAAAGGCTTGGGGAGGCCTCAGAGGGCTGGGAGATGAGCCCCAACAATGTGAAAAGGGATATGCTGAATTTCTCACCATATTCTGGCTAAAGGATTTTTTTTTTTTTGGCTTGACATATTACTGACAATCTGGCCTCTCTCTCTCTCTCTCTCTCTCTCTCTCTCTCTCTCTCTCTCTCTCTCTCTCTCTCTCTCTCTTTCTCTCTCTCTCTCTCCCTCCCTCCCTTCTGTCCTCCCCTCTCTCCCTCCCTTCCTCTATCTAACTTTTTTTTTCCTTCTCTCCCTCTGAATATCTGTCTCTCCCTCCCCATGTCTTTCTTATTCTGTTTTTCTGTCACTCCCTTCCTTCACCTCTATCTTTCTCTCCCTGTGTCTCTGCTTCTTTGTCTACCTTTTCCCCCTCTATATCTCCCTCTTCCTCCTCTATGTCTCCCTCTCCCCCTCTGTCTCTTTGTCATTTTCTCTTGTCTCTCCCTCCTTCCTTCTCTCTGTCTCCCTTTCTGTCTCTCCTCCTCCCTCTCACTCTCTCTTCCCCTCCTTCCTTCTTGTCTCTCTTTGTTTCTTGCCCTTCCACTGTCTCTGTATCTCTGTCTATTCATCTCCTTATCTATGTCTCTCTCATTTTCTCTTGTCTCTATCTTTCTCTCTTAAAATTTGAGTAGTTTGGCAGATTCTTAATAGTCTATGGATTCATTTAAACCAACAACAAAAACAACCATCACCAAGAAATATGATGCATGGAGTTTGATATATTTCGATAACAAAGCAGGCTGAGGAGAAAGAACAATGTTCTTGCGAGAAGCAACTCTGGCTTCCTCTGGCCTGTCATCTCTAGCGTTCTAATCATTACAGTACATCCGCTCAGCATTACTTTTCCTTCTGCACAAATAATTAAGAAACACCTGTGTTCCCTCAGTCAGTGTGACACACTGAGAAGAGGCACCCTCACTCCCCAAATCGAGCCCATGCTTTCCCAGGCCGAACAAGGGCAGCTTGCTGCCCAAGGCCGAAGCCTTATCGGGGGAAAAAAATCACCAGAAAAAGGTATCTGGAGCAAAACCGAAAATTAATCTGCTTCAAAATGGCCGAAGCCCCCATACAACTTTGAAATCTGAATAAACTCCTGGAGGTGACTCTTTGCCAACACTCACTCCTATGCCAGCTTTCTCACAAACGAACAGCTTGTATCCCCATGAAAATCAATGGATGGAACAAATTGTATTAAATTATGTAAAATGATACTAAAGAGCACAATCTACCAGTAAAAAGGAAAAAAAAATTAAACCCCCAGAAAATCTTGTTTTAATAAATCTGGCAAAATTATAAAAGACAATTAGGAGAAAAATGCTAAATTTTCATTACCCTTAAAGGCATGTCTCATGGCCATAAGGAAAGAACCGAGATTTATCTTCTCATAGGTCAGACAAGTATAAATCTTTTGTGCCTTTGACACCTGTGAGTTATTTTGCCCACTTCACACACTATAGAGAGAAAGCTCATATCTCAGCACCCTTGGATGGGCACAAACTGGCCCAGGCTGCAGAAACCAATGCACATTTTTTGGAACCAAATTTTCTTTTCTTTCACATGGATTTTTTTCCCTTTGGCAAATAACTGTAATTAGCACTGAACTTGCAATATAACCTCTTGCCTATAAGTGGAAAAAACCATTTAAAAATATTTTAGCCACTTCCATCTATTCAATACCCTCCAACAGCTGCCAATTCCTTTTTCCTTTTTCTTTTTTATTTCAGGAATTTTCAGTGACATGGTGATCAATAGGTCAAGTAGTCTGATCCACCCAGGCTGATAGGCTGGTTTGGGCCAACTTTTGGCAGGCACCTAGATCAGAGATATCATCATTCAGGACTCTGCTACATAAAAGTACAGTCACCTTAAGCAAGTCATTTAATGTTTCTACATTTCATCATCCATAAAATGGGGGTAAGGGGTTTGGGGGTGAGTTGAACTAGATGATATTATGTTCTAGATGGATTTCAAGAACGTGAGACAATAGCTATATGACAACATTAAACAACTAATGGAAAAATAAAACCATCTAAGAAGTTAGTCTGTCTTCAATAACTAGCTTAAATATAAAATTGAATAATTGATGCTCAGTCATTCTAAATCAAAGAAATTGAATACATATTGAACACTTATGTGCAGAGCACTATACTAGGCATGGGGGGAGATACAAATGTTGATTATGTATAGTGCCCTCAAGGAGTTTATGGAATAGTGGGAAAGATAAGACAAAGTCCCAAGAGCTATGACTAGAGGGAGAATCCTTAACCAAGCAAAGGCTAGAGATCATAAAAAATAAAAAAATAGATCATTTTGATTACATGTAACTAAATAGCTTTGTATAAACAGTATCAGTGCAAATAGGGTTAGAAAAGAAGCTGCAGATGGGGAGGAAAAGCCTCTGCATCAATGCCTCTGATAAGAATCTGACATCTAAGACATATAGGGAAGCAATACTAATATTACATATAAATATATAAATCTTAAATAAAAATCCAGTGATATTCTCCAATAAGTAAGTTATCAAGGAACATGAACAAATAATTCTCAAAAGAAGAATTGCAAACTACTCCTCATAACTATATGAGAAATTGCTCCAACTCCCTAAGAAGAGAAATATAAGCTGAAATAATTATGAGGTTTCAGCTCATACCTAGCAAATTGACAAAGATTACAAAGGATGAGAATAGTCACCGTTGGAGAAGCCTAGGAAAGGCAGGCAAACTAATGTCCTATTCATGAAATATTTCCATTCTACAAAGCAATTTGGAATCACGATGGAAAAAAGTGACTAAAATGTCCTTACTCTTTGCCCAAAGTCCCCACAGAAAGATATATGCCCCAAGGAGGTCAGAGACAGAAAGAAATGCCCCAGTTAAATATTTGTAACAAAATTTTTTTTTTTTGTGGTAGCAAAGCATTCAAAACAAAATAGATGTCTATTGATTGAGAAGTCGACAAACAAAATTGGGGTATGGAATTGTGTATAATGGAATATTATTGCACTATAAGAAATAACCATGTAGAATTCAAAGAAACATTAGAAAATTCATATAAAATGATGCAGAAGGAAGTAAGTAGACCCAGGAAAGCTATCACAATGACTACAATGTGTAAATTCAAACAACAACAATAACAAAAGAAATTAGACTACGTAATTATATTAACCAATCTAGTGTTCCAGGAAGAGATTACAAAGTGTACTCCCCACCTTTCATTGTAGAATTGGGAGACTATGGGTATAGAACATTGCAGATACTGTCAGACTCAAATGGTTGATTAGTTGAAACAACTTTCTTATTTTTTCTTCCTTTTTGGTGAGGCATTGTCGTAGAGAGGAAAGAGTACCCAATTTGGACCAGGGTTCAAATTCCACTCTGTGAAGGATTATCTGTGTGACCTTGGGCAATGTGTTCGACTTCCCTCATCTTGAAAACGAGAGCAATGGATTACATGGCCTAGCGCTAGACAGTCACTTTTAGGTCTAAATTGATGATGCAATTATTTTGTGACTTATTGGTAAGAAAGGAGAAGGCTTATATCTAGAAATAAAGGAGATGTAAAAACAAAAGATATCTATATCTATATCTGTATCTATCTATATCTATATCTATATCTCTATCTCTATATCTATCTCTGTCTCTATATCTATATCATCTATATCTATATATTTTAAAAGAAACTAAAAAGGAACAGGGCCACAAATAATTATAATACCAAATAACACTTTCTTCATATCTCTTTTATGGCCATAATTCTCATATTCTATGAGACATCTGGCTGGGGGAGGGGGAGTGATAAGAGAAGGAAGGATTAGAAAAGGTTTCAGAGAGTAGGAAGGGTTTTGACAAGTAGTAAATCAAATGGAGGGGGACGTGGGGCATTACAAAAAAAAAGATTCACTATACGTGTTTAAATAGATAATGGAAGGGAGGGAAGGCATGATTCACTTTGTGATTTAGCAAATGCAGATTTACTGGACTTTCTTAAAGTGGGGTAGATATGTATCTCACAATGGCTGAAATTCATTTTCCTCCTATCTACCTATTCACATGTGACATTCTATGTCTTCCTATTCCTAGCATTATCAGAACAATACCATTTTTCAAATGGTCCTAACATTGTTAGAGTTCCCCTCTCCTCCCCAGCATATCATCGGGCCAAGCTGTTCTGCCCTGCCCTCAGCACCAATCTCCATCCAATTTGGCACAATTCTTAGATGATGGAATAATTCTAACAGAATGCCATTTCAATGTGGACATGAAACTTTAAGAGCAACTAGGCTCCTGTGATAAATTATTGGCTGTCTTGGTCAGCAGTCCTCCTTATGCCCATCACTGAGTCATCATTTCCAATTCCCCACATCTGGCTTCTTTCCAGTAGCTAAAAGAGCAGGTCCTATTGCACTCAGCCAACCAGGTGGAGTCATAAGTCCAACTTGTATTACCCAGGAAAGCCTAGATATCATGAGTGCCAAGGATTTGCCATGGCCAACAATGAGTGCGCTAGCCCCTAAATAATAGCAATGGATTGTCATATAGAAGTAGCTATAATCAAGAGAAAGCAAATTCTTCCAGCTTCCAAATCACTCCAACTCTCTGACTTCAGTTTCCTTATTTGTAAAAAGGGAACTCGGGAGAGAAGATTTTTAAAAAGCCTTTCCAGCTCTAAGTCCATGGTACTATGAACCCTTCAATCTACCCCTCTGCTCAAATAAGTCAAGAGGCAAGGATGTGATGAAAGTGAAGATGGAGTTAAGAGAAAGGTGGGAATGCCAAGAAGGGTTAGACAATTCCCAAATGTAATCTGGGCTACTATCCTCCAGGAAATAGGCCTAAGCAGATGTTCTAGGACCTCAGGCAATTCTCGGTTCTTCCTTGCTCTTAAAAGAGAAATAAAGATAGGATATGTTCCCAATGCCACCGTTCCAGGTAACTTAGGGATCCAGAGGTTACTGCTCTTGGGGAAATCTCTACTGCCATCTGTGGAATCAGATCCTTCCATACTCAAGTAGTATCTCCAGGAGTTGACTCACTTAAGAATTTTTCAGAATCTTGAAAAAAAGCAGAAAGTTATTATACTAAAAGTTTCCATTTTGCCTTCCCCTCCTCTTCATAAGAATCCAGACTAAAGTTAGCTCAGGTTTAGAATTTGGTTCAATTCAATAGATATTTAAAATTTATAAATGAATAAATAAAAAATATTATATCTGTGTCTATAAATGCATATTTTATGTATGTATGCATGTATACATCCCTATATATACATATATATTCTGTACTTTATTCCAAAGACTAATAACTCATATTTATAGAACAATCTAATGTTTTTAAAGCACTTTCTTCAAAACAACCCTTTGAGGAAGGAAATGCAATTAGGATGTTCCCCATTTTACAAATGGAGAAACTAAGGTTCAGTGACTTGATGAGGCTTCCATAGCTAATAAAGCATAATCGGTCATTCAGTGAAGTTATATGCTTACATGTGTCAGTTACTGTGTAGGTTCTGGGGATACAAATTCACAAGTGGTTTAAATAGTCCTTGCCCTCACTTCACTTACAGTCTGGCTTTACAATTAGCTTCATGTGTACGTGTGAGTATATATGTGTGTACGTATGTATATAATATATGCAAAACAAATCCAAGGAAGTTTGGGGAAGGTGGTGTACTTGCAGCTAGAGGGACTAGGAAAGGCTCCAATGAAGAAGGTTGGGCTTGAGCTAAGTCTTAATGGAAACCAGGAATTCCAGAAAACCGTGAGGGGGAGGGAATGCACTCCAAGCATGTGGGGAGGGGCAGCAGCCACCACAAAGGCATGAAGAAGGGAGGTGAAGCAATATCTGTGATGTGAAAGAGTGAGTAGGCCAGGAAAGCTGGAATGCCAGGAAGGGTGAGACCTAAGAAGTCTGAAGGGTCGGAGGGCACTAGATTGGGAAGAACTTTAAACTTCAAACTGAAGGTATTCTATCTGCTCTTGGAGACATCCAGAAGCTACTGGAGTTCGCTGAGTAGTGGTGGAAAGGACAGAGGTGGGAGACAAATAATCAGATGTGGGCTTTAGGAAAATCACTTTGGCAGCTGTGCGGAGGATGGGTTGGAAAGGGAGGAGACTTGAGGCAGGGAGACCAAATGGTAAGTAGGCTGTTGGAGCAGACTAGGTAAGAGGTAATGAAGGCCTGGATGAGGATGGTAACTGTCTGAGTGTAAAGGAAATATGTGTGAGAGATGTTGTAGAATAAGAAACAGTAAGATTTAGCTTGGATATATGGGGTGAGCAAGAACAAAGAGTCAAGGATGACACCACACTGACTGACAGGAATCTGTTGCCTCCCAATAGCAATAGGAAAGTTTGGAAGAGGTGTGTGTGTGTGTGTGTGTGTGTGTGTGTGTTTGTGTGTGTGTGTAATGGAGTACAATAATAGTATAATAATGAGCTTTGTTTGAGGCATGCTGGATGTCCACTTGCAAATGTCCAATAGAAAGTTGGTAGTACCAGACTGGAGCTCAAGAAAGAGATTAGAATTAGAAGTAGAAATCTTGAAATAATCTGCATAGATATGATTTTTTTTAACCTATGGGAATATGAGGTCAGAGAGAGAGAGTACAGAGAAAAAAAAGAGAACACAGAACAGATCCTCAGGGAGGGGGGCCCACTGTTAATGAGTGTGATCTGGATGAAAATCAAGCAAAGGAAACCGAGGAGTTTTCAGGCAAATAGGAAGAGAATCAGAAGAAAGCAACGTCCTGAAAACATCTAAGAGGAAAGGGGTAGTTTCATAGTCCCAAATACAGCAGAGGTCAGGAAGGATAAGAATTAGGAAGAGGCCATCAGTTGGTTAGGAGATGAGTGAAGGTCTACTGCCAGATTGCAGAGGATTTAGAAGAGGGTGAGGAGAAGTGGAAGCCCTGAGCATGGACAGCTTTGGGAAAGATTTTGTTTGAGAAAAGGAGAAGAAACAGATGGTAGGTAAAATGAAGACAGTAGGAGGATCATTGTGAAGTTGGGCATGTTTGTAGAAAACAGTGAAGGAGTGGATGGGAAGAGCTGGAAGATTAGGGTACAATGGGGGCTGCAATGACCAGAGAGGGGTTGGTAATTTTCTGAAGAAGATGGCAGGGAATGAGATCACAGGTATATATAAAGGGAATGATTGGCCTTAGTGAGGAGAAAGGCCACCTCTTCATCAGAGGTTGGAGAAAAGGAGGAAATGGCATGGGGTGGTATCAGGGAACTGTGAGATGAAGAGAAGGGGTTGTCAGATGAAGCAGGAGGGGTGAAGAGTTGGTTCTCAATGGATTTTTGCTGTTTAGGTGTTTTTCAGTCACATCCAACTCTTCATAAGCCCATTCGGGGTTTTCTTGGCAAAGATACTAGAGTGGTTTGCCATTTCCTTCTCTGGCTCATTTTACAAGAGAGGAACTGAGGCGAACAAGTCTAAGGCCTCATCAAGAGGATGAGATGAGTCTTCCTGACTCTAGGCCCAGAGCTCTATTCACTGCATCACCTAGCTGCCCTCTCAATGGATAACCTTGATTTTTTTTTTCATTAGTATTAGACAAAAGTCTCTACTGAGAGGGTGGGGGAAGGCAGTGCTATGAGAGGCTTGAGGGGGAAAGAGAAGGTTTACAATCCTTATTTTTAGAGGGTGGGAGAGATGGTCAATTGGAGAATAAGAGGATTACCTTGCTTTGGTGAGGGCCTACTTTAGATAACAAAAATATGTAGTGATCCAGTAAGCATGGGGGTTTCTCTAGCTCCATCTTTGCAGGAGTAGGAATAGAGGAGGCAGGCCAATGATGGGAACAATCCAGGGTTAAGGCTGGCCTGGCAGGAGCAATAATAGGACAGGGGAGCAAGATATTCAAGAATGAAAGAGAAAAGTACGTCAGAAACAGAATTCAAGCTAAGATCTCCTGACTCTAGGCCAAAATTCTTCCTACTAGATCACTCTGTTAGACTTTATCTTATCATAATACAGGTCATTATTGCAGTATAGACTTAGAGCTGAAAAATCATAGAGGTCACCTAGTCCAGCCCCTCATTTAATTTTTTTTAAATTAAATTATACATTTATTAATTTATATAATTATACATTTATTAGTATATTTTGTTTTTATATCACTGTTCAGTTCTAAATGTATCATTTCTAACCTCAGACCCATACCCTCAAATCCAGACAGTCATCCTTTGAAGGTGGGGGTGGAGGAGACAAGGTAAAAAGCAATTCATTAAAACCAAACAACATGCAATGTTCCACAGTAACTGTCCCCTGCCTCAGTAAAGAAGAAAGAGAGGGCATTTTCTCCTCTCTTCTTTGAGAGCCAAGCATGATCATCATAATCACACAATGTTGTTTTAGGAGGAGAATGTAGTTAATAGTCCCAAATGCAGCAGAGAGGTCGAAAAAGATAAGGACCAGGACCAAGTGACCATTTGTTGGGTAGGAGATCACCAGTAACTTGGGAGAGAAGTTGGCTGTTGCTACGGTTGGTCTTTCCATTTGCACTGTTGGAGTCCAGTCTACTTCTCTTCTGATTCTGTTAACTTGATTTTGCATCAGTCCATATAAGACCTATTCATTACCGTTATTATCATTATTATTATTTTTAGCAATTGGGGTTAACCGACTTGCCCAAGGTCACACAGCTAGTACGCGTGTCAAGTGTCTGAGGCCAGATTTGAACTCAAGGTCCTCCTGACTCCAGGGCTGGTGCTCTACTCACTGCACCACCTAGCTGCCCCTCTATTCATTCTTAATATTCATCCTTTCTTATGATACAGAAATGTTATGTTATCTTCTGGTATCCTGGTTTGTTTATCCATTTTCCCAGCTCCAGGAAGCATCTACCTTCCATCCAATTGTTTGTTACTTCAAAAGGGTCTGCTGTGAATGTTTTGGTGCACACGTACCTCCTCCATTTTAAAGGTAAAGAGCTCAGGCTCTGAGTTTACGTGGTTTTCCCTATCACACAGAGTCCATAAAACTGAAAGATTTCTCCTTAATTCTACTCCTACCTCTATGTCAAATATACTCAAATCGATAAAAGGTAGTTCTGAAGAGTTCCAGGTCATGAATGGAGTGTTTTTCTTGGTCCTGAACACATGGAGGAAGAGAAATCACAGCTAATTCCTCCTGGAAATGGAGACTATAGAGGTGGGTTTGATAGGATACCCCAGCAATGAAAAGGGTGGAGGTCTATGATTGGCAGTTAAGTGACAGACTGGATAAAGTTCTGGACTTGAAGTCAGGAAGACCTCAGTTCAAAATCTGCCTCAGCCACTTACTAGTTGTATGATCCTGGGCAAGTAACTTATCCTCTGAAGCCTCAGTTTTTTCATCTGTAGAATGGGGATTATAATAGCACCTACCCCCACAGGGTAATTGGGAAGATCAAATGAGATAATGTCTGCTGAGTACTCCCCAAACCTTAAAGTGACATGTAATTGCTAGCTATCATGGTCCTGAGGTCTAGTGCTTCAGGCTTCTTGCCCTTTCTACCACAACATACTGTATATCTTAGAGCGAAAGGGACATTCTCCTGCCTGCTACTCCTCTGGGAATCCGTGCTCCAGACAAGAGACGCTCCAGAGCAGGCCTCGAAGGGTTAACCTCGGCTTCACAAATGAAGTTTCCTCCCTCTGAGACCCAGTTGCCATTGACAGCCTACCCTTGTGACTCACAACAGCTGGAGTCTCTAAACTGGCAGCAGCACAGTATGGCATCAGGAAATTTCGGGTAAAAAACATATAAAAAATAAAAATCATCCCAATAAACTCTGAAAATACAGAGGTGTAAAGCACTGTGTCCCAAAAAAGCCTCCTGCTAGAGAAACTATTTTTAAAAAGACTATTAAGAGGTGTGAAAGTGAAGCTGTCTATTATGTTTCTAAAGAAAGGAACCAAAGCTTACTTTTGCTACCAACAAATTTAGAGTGACCACTTTTGACAGACAGTTAGCGCAAGGTCACTGCTCGTTAGCCGGCTCCAGGCCAAGAATGCCTCCTGGGTGTAAATTATAGAACTTTGAACATTAGGTTGCCCAAACAATTGAGAGGAAAATTGAACTGGCCTAAACACTGTTGGTTCATAGAATCTGAATTAAGCTTGAATTTTGCTGATGTCTCTTAGATTTTGCTCCCCCTAAACACCACTTACATTTGCATCATTAGTCCCCTTCCTTGTAAAAGTACAGCTACTGTACTTACAGCTTTTACATTGCCCCCCCCCAATCAAAATAAATAACATGGAATCTATTCTTTTCATCTGCCTATAGGCCAGTTAAAAGCTTATGGAAATGGCTCACACATGCACATATTCTCTCTCGTCTTTTCTCCATCTCCCTGTCCTCTCCTTTTCCATCCCTCTTCCTTTGATTTTCTCTCCCCTCCTCTTCTTCCTTCCGTTTCTCCTTCCTCCCCTCTCTTCCCCCCTCCTTCTCCCTCTCTTTCTCCCTTCCCCGCCTCTCTTTTGCTGCCTTCTCTCCTCTCCTCCTCTCTGCTCTTCTTCCCTCTCCTCCCCCCTTCCTCCTCTTCTTTCTTCTCTTCTCCCCTTTTATCCCCTACTCCCCTCCCCTCCCCATGTATGAATTTTGTTCTGCCTGAGTCTCGAACTTGAATTGACTTAGTAAACAATTATTTGTCATGACCAGAAGATGTGCAGCCAACCTAGTAATGAATCTCTCTGACCTCAGCTCAACTGTTTCTAGGTCAAGGGGCATATGCTCAGGCCCATTTCTGCAGCCTTACCTTGGTAGGTTCTTCCAGAATTTGTTTTCTCCTTCATAGGGCCTTCAAGAATTCCACACCCTATGGAGATACCAGAGTAGGCCTCCAGAGAGGTTCTTTCACAGAATCAGCAAAAATGGATTTTTGAAGTGCAGAAGTTGATACTGGACAAATTTTTATTATCAATTAATTAAATTTAATTAATTAATTAAAATCTCTCTGAAATCTGATACTCTTCTGGAAAATGGTTAGTAGGAAGGGAAGCATTAAGCATTTTAAAAGCATCTACTATGTGTCAGGCTAAGTGCTCAACAAATATCTCATTGGTTTCTCAAAACAATCCTGTGAGGGAAGGTGCTATTATTATCAATATTTTATGGTTGAAGAAACTGAGGCAGCCGGTGGTTAAGTGGCTTGCTCAGGTTCATCCAGTTGATAAGCTTCTGTGGGCTGGATTTGAATGTGTGCCTTTCTGACTCAAAGCTCTATCACCTGTGCAACCTAGAGGCCTCTGGCCATCCTGACCCAAAGAAGGCACATGTGAAAAAAGCCAAACATTAACACTAAGTCACAAAATAATCAAGGAAAACTTCAATGACCAGTCAAAGGAGTCATTTCTGATTCTGAAAGGAAGATGAAGGGAGAAGAAATGTCATTCTGAATGAGTGTCAAAGGTTCCTAGATAAATCTGACACAGTCTTGTTGGCTTTGGATTTGGAAATATGTGTATGTCTTTCAGGGAAAGGGGGGCAGAATTCAATGGACCGCCCCATGGGGAAACAGCATCCCACTGACAACACTCTTCAGTCCCAGTTTTATGCCCACATTAACTTAAACGTCAATTTTAAAACAAAAACCAGACTATGTTATTATGCTGAGTTATAGCTGGCAGTTATAAAGATAATGTCTTTAAGTCTGGTACACAGAGGTAGTATTTCTGGACAGCTTTCAAAAGAAGCGGAGGCCTCTACAGCTCAAACTCCATCCATTATCAACTGGTGGATGTGACCCCATCGAAGATCATCTCACTTCTAGTTTTTCCTCTAACCAAAAGTGGCCACACAGAGACAAGCTGCGCTCATAATTCTGGGAGCCAGAGATCCCCTATTTTGTAGAGAGCCATCCCCAGCTTCTGTGCCCCTTTCCACATACCCCACATTGAGCTGACATAGTGAGTGCCAAAAGCCGCTGTCACAAGCGTAGTCCAGGGGTGGGGAACCTGCGGCCTCTAGGCCACATGTGGCCTTCTAGGGCCTTGGGTGCAGCCTTTGGATTGAGTCCAAGTTTTACAGAACAAATCCTTTTATTAAGGGGATTTGTTCTGTGAAGTACAATCCAGTCCAAGGGTCCCACTTGAGGACCTAGAAGGCCACATGTGACCCAAGACCACAAGTTCCCCACCCTCGGTAGTCTATGAGAAATGGTCAGACTTCCTTGACACAGCCCAAATGTCAATGCATGGCAAGTCTGCACAAAAGGCTTTGCAATTATTTGTCTTATAACTGACACTAAAACTTAAATCTGACCTTCAGAAAAAAAAACCCAGTGACTTAAAATCTGGTTGATTTCACCTTTTGCTTTTCACTGCTTACAACCCTCAAATCTAGTATCTCAGCCTTCCCAGACTGATTTTGTTGTTATGACTTGCGGTATTTGCTAGCACTCCCATCCCTTCTTTTCCAAGGTTACCCTGTATTTTGTCTTCTTCAGTAGGATATAAGTTCCTAGAAGACAGATACTGTTTCACTTTTGTCTTTGAGTTTCCAGTAGTTAGCTGCAGTTCTGGGCACACGATAAGCACTTAATAAATATTGATTGACTGAAGGCTAAAAATCGTAGCACAATAGAGGTGGAAGGGATCTCAGATATCACCTATTTCAAACCTCTCCTTTTACAGATGGAGAAACTGAGGCCCAAAGTGGGCAAATGACTTGGTCAAGGTCACACAGCAACTTAGCACTTTTAAATGCTATCATTTTAATATGCAAAAACATAAATAAAACGCCTTCGAAAGACATGCATAATGCTTTAAATGCCACTAAAAAAAGAGCAGTTATTTTCAATTTATCACAAACACTGTCTGATGTACCATACCTAAAGAATACTCTTGATTAGGGAAGGCCTTCCTTTTGTTCAGTTGTTCTAAAAATATGAGGACTATCTCATACACACACACAAAATAAAAATACTTGCACAGGTGACACAAATTTTTCCCCATCAGACTTTTATGCAAGAAATTGGGGTAGCGCATTATTATATAGGATTCAAAAAGAATAATTAAAGTTTTACATGGACACAGATCTGCCTCCAGGCAGGCCTTTTATGTTGTTTTGTATTCTCTGTGTCATTCAAAAGAATTGCAACTGGGAAATGATGTTGAACTAAAATAAGACAAGAGCACATTGACTGAAATTATACCCTGTCCAATCTACTGACACCCCTTTAGACATCTCACCGTGATGGCTTGGGTACAGCCACTGTTCTACATGTGGGTGACATTTAGACTCATGCACAGTGGCACATGGAAATCAAACACAGAAAGTGGGGACATGAAGCCTTTCTGTAACAGAAGACACATGTGAAAATTCCAGAAGGACAGAGAGCTGCTTGGGATAGGTTTCGAGCAATACATCCTTCCAGAGTATAAAATGTCACCTGGTATAATACTGTGGTGTGATGGCCACCTTAGGTGCAGTGGATATGAACCAAACTGGGGCTGTGAGAGCCAATGCCTGCATGATGCTGGATGTCAGTCATTCGTTGCTGGCCAGCCAACGTGGCCATTAGGAGAGTGGTACGTAGGAAAAAGCAGGGGCTCTGGAGTCAGAGGACCTGAGTTCAAATCCTGCCTTTAATGGCTTTGTGACCTTGGACAAGTCATTCAATCCTCTTTGGTCTCAGTTTCCTCATCTCTAAAACGAGGTTTTGGATTAGAAGATCTCTCTACAGTCTCTTCTAGATCTATGATCCTATGATGCCTGGGCTTTTCCTCCTAGGTTCTAATAACATGCCTTGGGAGAGAGGAAGTTGGCCTTACCCCTACTATGCATTACCACCTCATCTGGCATTGCAGAAATTTATTTCCTTTCTTTTAGCAAATCCAAACCTAGCCAACCGGCATAGATCATCTGAAGTCGCACCTCCTGCATGAGCCCTTTTCTGACTACTCCAGCTGTATTTTCTCTTTCTGAACTTTTATAGCACTTTCTTTTGGTCTCAATTTAGTTCTGCCAGTGCCTAATCATAGTTTATTTTCTTAATATTACTAATAATATTATTGCTAACAATAACAATAAATCACAAGTATAACAACTTAATTTACAAAACTCTTTCATATACATTATCTCACTGATCCTTACAATTCTATGATGTAGGTAGGCCAAATATTGTTATCTTAATCTGAATTTAGGCCACACACTTAAATTGAAGTCTCTTTGAAAGAGGGAAAAACCCACCCAATAGCTATACATTGAAAAACACCTCTATAATTCACACACAAATTTTTTACAAGTCAAATCTGGAGGAGGAATGAAGCCCACCTAGAGACCAAAATGCTAGTATCCCCATCTTACACATAAGGAGACTAAGATCATAGGGGCAAAGGCCATACAGCTAGTAATTGACAACACTGGAACTTGAAACCAGATATGGTATTCTCAGTATGGTATTCTTTCTACTATAATCCACTATTTTCTTATTTCCAGCATGAATTGGTAAATTCCTCCAGGATAGAGGTCATTTCTTCAGTTTCCTGTGTCTCCCACTCAGTAGGCTCTCACTATATACTCGAAATACCAAACCCTAGATGCTAGCTCTCTGGGATCACCTGTTAGCCTTAGCATCATAGAACTAGAGGAAGACTAGGCCAGATTAATAGGAATGGTCTGGACCAGAAACAGAATCTTGGCAGTGGGCTTGGCTTTTGGCTTGTGCTTGGGAGCAAATGGTCATTTAGTTTTGACAATCTTTCTCCCAAGAAAAAGTTCAACAGAGGGTCTAGGGGCGAGGAGCCCAGGAAGCATTTATTAGCAAGGACTCAAATATTTGGTCTGCTCTGTTTGGCTTTTCTAGATCTAAAACAAGACAAAAGGAGAAATAGTTCTGTCAGTCATGAAAATAAGCACAGTCCCAGCCACATGCCTCCAAACAAAGTAGAAATTAGGCAAGCTAAAAGGAAATGGGGACAGTGGGTTCAAAAAGTGAATCAATGCTGATTTTTACTTCCTTTTTATTTATTCTTTTTTCTGAGGGAGTCCACCTGAGTCCTGAAAGTAGAATTTTATGGAGTAAAGCGAGAAAGTATAACTTGGAGGGGTAGACATAAAAAAGGGAGAAGTAAGTATGTGGGAGGGGATAAATGTAGCCAATAATAGTTCATATTAAAGTTGTTCTTTGAGGTTTGCAAAGCACTTTACATAAAATATCTCATTTGATACTTGAAGCAATTAATTCATATCCCTATTTTGTAAATGAGGATAAACAGAGCTCCGAAATGTTAAGTGATTTGCCCAGGAGTCACACAACTAGTAAAAAGTGTCTGCAGTGGAATTTAAATCCAAGTCTTTCTGACCCCTAGTTCAGCTTTCCATCAACTGTACCATGCCATGTCTCAAGTTTATCCCCATTTTACAGACTCAGAAACTGAGAATCAGAGATTAAAAAATTCCCTGATAGTTATATAGCTAGTAAATGAAGGAAGTATGATTTCAGCTCAATAGGATCAATACTGTCCATTGCTTAAGGACTCCATAATACATCAAAATACCCCTCCCTACAGGGTTCTATCCTCACCTAGACACCTAGGTGTGCCTTCTTCTTTCCTTTCTTTCTTCCTTTCTCTCTCTCTTTCTTTCTTTCTTTCTTTCTTTCTTTCTTTTTCTTTCTTTCTTTCTTCCTTCCTTCCTTCCTTCCTTCCTTCCTTCCTTTCTTCCTTCCCTCCTTCCTTCCTTTCTTCCTTCCTTCCTCCCTCCCTCCCTCCCTCCCTCTCCCTTCCTTCCTTTCTTTCTCTTTCTTTCTTTCTTTCTTTCTTTCTTTCTTTCTTTCTTTCTTTCTTTCCCTTCCTTCCTTCCTTCCTTCCTTCCTTCCTTCCTTCCTTCCTTCCTTCCTTCCTTCCTTCCTTCCTTCCTTCCTTTCTCCTTCTCCAGTATCTTTGCCAAGAAAGCCCAAAATGCGGTCATGAAGGGTTAGACACAATTGAAAAACAACCACAAAATTTCATTCCCTTTGGCTTTAATGTCCATCAGATGAGTACAACATATGAGTATGCTGCCAAGTCATCGGTCAGGGGAGGTGGTGGTGATTATAGGCCCAAGGTACCTTTTAAGTCACCAGTCTAAAAATGGAATGATGGTAACCAGGAGGGTCACAATCCAAAGTTTCTGAAACTTGACTTTACTAGTCTGGAAGATAGCAGTCATGTTCTAATCCTGGCTATCTACCTAACCAAAGAGGTTTAGGTAACTTCTAGGCCTCCATTTGATGAGAGATGAAAGGAGGTAGTAACAACCTCACATTGCTGCATCAAGGGTGTTGGTATGTGAAAGCACTTTAAACTTATCTTGCTCTGCTTCTTTTGAGAGGACCATGTGTTTACTCAACCAAGTATTTATTAAATATCTACTATGTACAAGGCACTGTGCTAGGCTCTGGGAATACAAAGACAAAAATGCAGTAACCCTTCCCCTCAAGGAGTTTAAATTCTACCAGGGGCATCTATAACCTACTGCATCCTGCAGATTCTCTTTCCTTCTCTGACATGACCCATCCCCAGAGGAACAGCAGTGAGCCCCTTCCCTGGGTCATTGCTGAGCTATGAGAAAGGGAGGTAAAGAGGACAGCATTCCCAGGATCAGACAACAGTAGGACGTTGGCATCACACAACCTTGACTTCTAGCTCTGTGCTCTTGCCACCAATTCATGCTTGAGATGAAAATTATTTTGAAAACCAAGGCCAAAGGCCACGGGCATATATTTGCAGCGGATTATTGACACGAATGTGCCACGAACCTAGCCAATCAGAAAGTAATTTTATAAACACTGTTATTAAACAGAAGGGCAATTACTTTAAGTACTGGAAAAATGTCAGGGTCATACATGAATTTTGTGGGTATCACATTTTATTTGACACTCAGTGGATCAATGACTCCAAGGAAATTTATTCAACAATAATATGGGCCATGTCACCAATCTTAAAGTTAATCCTCCTCTACATATATTGCCCCATATTAGAGAGAGGAATAATTTCTGATTTATTCAGTTTACTAAGTATTCAGAAATGCAGTCAAAGCTCTTTACACATAAAAGTATTGAAGTAATTAGGGATTATGTGGAAAGTGTACAAACATAGTTTATATGCCTGCATATTAGAAAGGACCCCTTTTATTTCTGCCTTTGTCAACTGAACAGAGCAAAGGGGTTTAATGTACTCTAATAAGAAGTGTAAGAGGGGCCAAAGGACAGCTTTTCTGTGATGCCTGTTTTGTAAACTGAATGGCCTCGAGGTCCATCTAGTTTCATGTTCTCCTGTACTTCAGATTTGTCCTATGGTCATATACATTATGATAAAATTAATGGGCATATGAATGAAGATGCATTGTGAGAAGCAGCAGTGTGATGTAGTATATAGAGAGCTCCCCCTCGAAGTCAGGAAGTCTTAGATTCAAGCCTAGCCTCTAAAGGGTACTGGCTGTGTGACCCTGGCCAAGTCACTTAATCTCTTAGTTTTCTAGGAAACTCTCCAAGAAGATAAGGTACCAACCAGCATTAGTAGAGGGATTTCCTTCTCTGGGAGATGCTTCTAGCAATGAAATCACAGGTCTGATCCCTATTCCTATAAATTAAGAAAAAGAAGAAAATAAATGAATTCAGGAGCCGTGTTGCCTGCCTCTACTGGGCAATCTGCTGAGTTAAAGGCAAGATCATTACACATGGAGAATACAGTAGAAAAAACAAAGTCTCTATAATGAAGATACTTCTCTTTAAATACTTGTACGACCTTAGGTAATCTATCTAACTTCCCTGGGCCTGTTTCCTCCTTTGTAAAAATGAAGGTAGTAGAATAGATGACTTCTAAAGTCCCTTCTGACTCTAAGTCTGTGATCTTATAAAAGCAAGAGATGCTTTTATAAGGGGGGGGGGGGAAGGTCAGAGAATTGACACCATGTGGCACCTGATTGAACGTAAGGATATTAGAAGCCTGCTGACTCAGTCATTCTTGGAAATATCTTAATGAACAACTGGCACCAAGTTGCCTTCTAGCTATCTGGAATAGAAATAGAAATAGAATGAATGTCCCCTACTGTCTACCTCTCCCCTTGAGGAAAGTGGTCAAGGATGGACGACAGGATTCTCTTGATTCACAATTGACTCTTTCTTTAGGGACGCCCATTGACCTTTGTATCTGGTAAAGCTTGGAATGCAGGAAATAAGATATAACCACTAAACCTCTTAGGAGAAGCAGGCCTAAATACCAACAAGAAGAAATAGGACGTGGGCTATCTAACCCGGTTTGACCAGAAGTATTGGGCAAGACTTCAAGTCACATGTCTTTTGGAGTCATTTTGGCTTACTCTTTCCCTCCAGGTTGGCCAGGACAGGTGAACTACTTTCATTCTTTTCTATCGAGCCACACAGCTGTAAGGAAGGAAGGATGACCAGGGCTCTTCTCCAGGGCACTGATGTCAGGGTTCATGAAGGGAGCCTGCTTCTACCCTGCAGCTCAGATATTGTCATCAATATGCTTCAGTTCTCCTTTTATAGACCTCCACTAGCCTACGTCATGTGTTTTTGTCTGGCCGTCAGCCACCAACCTCTGAGTCTCACCTCCTTGGCATCCCTCTTTCAGGGTCTTCCTTTCCCCGTAGTCCTCAAGGAAGTATAAGCTAGACTCTTTGGAAGCTGCCCTGAATCTTGGCATAATTGCATCTGCAATGGAAATGTCCAATGTGCCACTGGCCCTCCCTCTTCCCCTTCTCAACCCCACTTAATTAATTTTGATCCAGGTAGAAGTATTCCTAATTGGAGCTCTGTCTGATGGCCAGTAGAACAGTAATAATTGAGTTCTGTTCTCTTTTTCCCTTTCTTCCATTGTGGTTGAGGAGGAGAACCCAGAATTAATGCTACTTATCTCTCTCCCTCTTCAGGATGAGCAAAGGCATACAGCTAAGTTAGTCTACCCTTCCCAGGTAACTACACAGCAGGGCCTCCTGGTCCTAGGACAGGTATGTGATCAAGGCTCATTTCTGGCCTTCAGTCCCATGCTCCTTTCATTTATTGAGATCTTCATTAAGCATTCTATATTCCCAATTGGGGAGTTCCATATATCAAGGAAGTCACAGATCCTATCCCTATCCCAATCCCTGTTTGTTATATAGAAGAATTATTTTTATGTTTTGTTAAAACATTTTTTCACATGGCAATGACTTTTCAATAACCCCTCCCTTACAGAACAACAACCACCAACCAACCAATCCACAACAACAGATACAGATAAGCAAAACTATATAGGAGTGATTTTGGATAGATTTATATACTTGGACTAAGCTTGATAGCACTCAACATATACTTGGCTTGTAGGGATTTCCCTTGTAGTCCATATGCCTGATAGCCCTCATTAAATTCCTCTGTTTCTCTAGAGATTTTTTTTTTTAATTAGAGAAGCTTGGCTCTCCAGGTACTCTGCTGCATAGTGCCTACAAGATGCCAGGACTATTTGTCCTAAACGGATCTACAGTGCACTAGGCTTGATAGCAAAGGTGAGGGAGAGAGAAGACTCCAAGAGATTATTTACAAGTGTACCTAGGGTGTGAGAGGTTGTGGTGGGGTAGGAATAGGGACTGGAACTGTGATTCATTGGTTTAGGGAACTCCCAGAGGAAGAGCCTCCTACTAATATAAGTTGACACTTTATCTGAGACTAGGAGTTGTAGAGAGTTACCTAGGACACTGAGAGATTGTGAATTATCCCAGGTCATAATGTCAGTATGTGTCAGAGGGTAGAGGGTAACCCAAGTCTTCCTGATGTTGAGGCCAGCTATCTCTCCATTATGCCATTGTGTTACAGACATCTGACATAATTTCTTCCTTCCAAGATAAAAATCGACAAGTCAAAGAACCACAATAGATGCTCCATAAATAGTCACTGGGTGAATGATTAATTGATTAATTGATTGAATGAATGAATGAAAAAGCTTTTTCAAGATTTCTATGTAGAAGAAGAGTAAGCTGGAAGGCTAGATCATTTTAGAAATAAATCTCCAGTAATTCTTTCCAAACACATCTAGGAGTGTTTGAGTCATAGCCAAATCTCAGATGAGTAGATTAACTCATGTACCACCTTTCTTTTCAGGAAGCTGAGGCTGTGTTAGCAGCTCCTTTGGGCACTACCAATTGTATGTGGGCAGCCACTGAAAATTCCCAGGGCCCAAGCAATGCTGATGGAAAGAATCATGGTTGTTTATTCTGTTGACCATTTGCCACAGGGAAAATGTTTCAGTCCCTGAAGAGCAGAACTAAACCAAAGTGGAGCTTTAGCCTATCAATTAGTAAAGGGGTGTTTAAGGTGTGTTCTTAATGGACACAGGCCCATAAAAATCTAGTAAGCCATTCTAATGCATAATATAAAATTAAGCTCATTCCCTCCTCCCCACCATTTCAGTTAGGCACACTTACTGTTTTGTCTTCATAATAGCCCAAAAAGGTAGTGGGAGACTGACCGATGAGAAGCCTATCCTCTGAACATGATGTACTCCGCTTGCTGCCAAATCATACATAGGGTCTTGGTGAGCCTGCTTCTAGAAGTTGAAGCTAAGGTGTAATGGTGGGCCTTGTTCTCCAGTAGCAATGTGGTAAAGAGGTAGACCTTTGACTAGCTACTTTAGCTAGAACTGGGAGTGCATACAAAAGATCCACAGGAAAAACTTGACCCTTACAGGAGGATGGACTGCTAGGGGCTTCTGAGTGGGGAAAGGTCCTCTGTTGTTGAAAGAGATAGTGTGAAGGCTATTGGTCTACATGAAGCCTTGAATTCATAGCCTTGATGGGTTTTTTTCTGAATTTGTTATGTCTATTCTTTCCTAATATATGTGAAGGATTACTGGAGATGGAATATACGAGGTTTGGACCTTGTGAGCTTCAAGTGGTTGGGAGAACTACAGAGTTCCATGCCATAGTGTAAAGTCCATGCCATAGTGTAAAGAATGACTGGGATCCCAGCTTAGTAATGGATTGACCACACAGTAAAGATGCTGGGTCCTACAAAAGAGAGCAAGCTATTTATTGGCTATGCTGCATTTAGAAATGAACTTGGTGAGGAAAATGCTGAATTTGAGCCCACTCACTCCAAGGAAGAGTGTGCCCCGGGTGCTGGGGAAAATGATTTCTTTTTCTGTCCCTGACACAGCTTCTAAGTAAATATTCCTTTGTAAAAGCTAATTGATGTAAATTAATTAAGTGAAGCTGGAGAACTAGTCACTGATGACTGAAATTGGGGAAAGAACATACCAAAAAGGGTGCTTGAGCCAATAGCATTAGAGTGATATCTACAAAGCACCTCAGGGAGTACCCTTAGAATGCTAAGGGAGTGGAGAGTATCCTTCCTCATGGATCTGACTGGTGGTGCAAGTGGATGTTGGGATATTGGTCATCAGAGCTTATAAAGACTCTCTAGGGATCATTCCTCTTGAGTCTTTCCTGGGATAACTCCTCCTAAGAGATACCTGGAATTAAGCCGACTCCTTGGTATCAGGTTCACCTTTCAGTTAACACAGCAGCTTCTTGGGACATCCCTCTTCAGCATTTTTAATGTTTCTCCCCACTCCAATTAAGAGATCTCCAGTTACTTAATCAACTCATTGACTACCAAAACCAGGGCTATACCACTTAGGTAAAGTGAAGGCATGACATGACAGCATATTGGATTTGGAGACAAGAATTGGATGAGAATGCCATCTCTGAGATTTTTTTTTTAACTGTGTGGCCATTGACAGATTATTTAACCTTTTTAATGCTCGGTTTTCTCATCTGTAAAATGAGCATATTAGCACCTCCCCCACTGGATTTTCTTTAGCCTCAAATATAGTAATGAATATAAAGTGCTTTATACACTTCAACATATTTTATAACTATCAGTCATCATTGGAGTTCATTCATCTTTTTGTTGGACTTCAGATAGAAATACCCCCGGAGCAAGTTACTGTCCTGCAATTATTCTTTTATATTTAATGTTCTATGGACTCTTACAATGATAGATAAAATAACTATTTGAATAGGTAATTCAAAATATTAGAATGCAACTTCATCCTTTATAGGCTGACTGAAAGCATCCTTGATTCAAATCCAATAGCAGACAGGACAATAGGTATTATATGTGTCTCATCCTATCCCCACATGGTTTTGATTTTTCTATTCAGTCTCCATATTTCGAAGGTTTTCATCATGTTATTACTATTACTACTACTACTACTACTACTACTACTACTACTACTACTACTACTACTACTACCAGTACTGCTACTACTACTACTACTATTGTAACTACTGCTACTACTACTACTTCCACAGGGTGTTCCTAAAGTCTGGACACATAGGCAAAAATGCATATTTTCAAGAAATGAAATGATGAAATCTTCAACAACATTTTATTTAATTGGAATAGTAACAAATAACATCTTGAATATGATTTCCATCATTTCTGATCCAAAGGTTGATGCGTTTTTTTAAATTTATTTTTAATATGTTTAGTTTTCAGCATTGATTTTCACATGCGTTTGAATTACAGATTTTCTCCCCATTTCC
>CM053625.1:102625463-102659913 GCA_028646595.1 Phalanger gymnotis
GGGGGCTGGGAGTTCTGTTCGGGACAGACCTTACCCCGAGACCATCCAGGCAGACCTGGGCTGGAGTCCTGCTTCCCTCTGCCCCTTTGTGGGTTCTGTAGTTCTAGAATTGGTTCAGAGCCATTTTTTCATAGGTTTTTGGAGGGACTTGGTGGGGAGCTCACGCCAGTTACTGCTTTCCAGTCACCATCTTGGCTCCGCCCCCCAGGTTGATGCATTTTGCAAGATTCATGTGAACTTGATGCAATAACTCCACGTTGCCATCAATTTTAGCACTTTGACTCTTTATGCGTTGAATCGAGTATGTTGCATCTGTGATTTTCATCGAGTACACCTTCTCCTTTAGCATACCCCAGAAAAAGAAGTCAAGGGGACCAAGGTCTGTTAATATTCCAAATATTTCAAAATATGCATTTTTGCCCATGTGTCCAGATTTTAGGGACATCCTGTATTATAACTACCACTATGACTACTACTACTACTACTACTACTACTACTACTACTACTACTACACCTATATGATCTTGGGTAAGTTATTTCACCTCTCTACAATTTTCTCTCTGCAAGAGACTGTACTGAATGAGAAAGTGGAATCAGATGGTTTCTGAAGTCCCTTTGTGCTCTAAAACCCCGTGACCTACAATTTCAAATGTTTTTAGAATTAACGCCTCTTTGTAATTCATTTGCTTTTATCCCTGAGTATGATTGTCCTTTAAAATGACTTGAAGAAACAAAGTGGGTGTCCATCAATTGAGGAGTGATTGAAAAATTGATGGTATGCGAATGTGATGGTCTATTAATATGTACTCACAAATGATGAATACAGGGAATTCAGAGAAATGTAGGAAGATTTGTATGAACTGATGCCAAACAAAATAAACAGAACCAAAACAACAATGTTTACAGGCATTCAACAACAAGAATGAAAAGTTCAGCAAAAAGAAGTTAAACTCTAAGTAACAGGGGAAAAGCAATCAATGTTTGAGAGAAGATACAGCCAAAAATATTATCTCCCTCCTGGTAGAGAGGAGAGGGGACCCTAGGAGAGAATAGTAGATATATTTTCAGACAAGTTTTGTATATTAGATGCTTTTGTTTAATTATTTTTCTTTGTCACATTGAAGGGTTCAGTTGGGTGAAAGGACTAGAAATGACTGTGAGGTGAAGACAAAAGATTAATAAAATGAGTTTTGCAAAAAAGCAATTTGAATCATATATTTACTTGTGTAATCAAAGCAAATTTAAATGATGTTTATTTTTAAAGTCCTTAAAAGTCCTGACATCATAGAAGCAGGGCCTAGAAGCCCTGATAGAAAAACTTAGTTTGGATAAGATAGGTCCCCCAGTAGCATGAAATATACCAAAAAGCAAAAATGTCCTTCTTTTTGTCTAAGCATTATTTCACCCTCCACCACCCTGCCCCGCCCCAAAGCTGGGAAAGCTTTTTCTATGCTATAGTGATGAACATTGCGGAGTGACCATTGTCTTCTACAAACTATACTTTTCTCCCTAAAGGCTGATCATAAACTCTTTTACGTTGAATTCACACATACACAAAAAATGGTAAGCCATTTCTCATTTAAAATGTCTCCTAAATGGTAAATAACATATAAAATTCTCTTGTCCTTGAGGATAAACTCTGAAAAACTGAAGTTATGCCTTTCTCAAGGCATTTATGACCATGGACTAGGGGTGGGAAGCAAACAGGGATATCTGGCATCTAGATAGCTGTGTAAATCCCATGTAACCTATGCCCTTATCCAATTAAAGAGTTTTCAGCACACACCCACATGAACTCTAGTTTTATCTCCTCAATGCCCCTTTTTTCCACAGTGTGAACACTCTGTTGTCAGACCAGTCCTAGCAGCAATTGCTGCTCCAGGACAGGTCTTGAAATGACAGCTGTCAAAAGAGGTCCGGTGGCTGTCTGCCTCAAGAAAAATTGCCATTCACCTGAAAAAGATGAGAGAGTCTGAGCCAAGATGGTGGACTAAAGGCAGGGACTTGTTTGAGCGCTCCCCCCAAACCCTCCAAATATCTTTAAATAATGACTCGAAACAAATTCTAGAGCAGCAGAACCCACAAAAGGACAGAGTGAAGCAATTTTCTAGCTCAAGACAACCTAGGTTGGCAGGAAAGTTCTGTTGCACCAGTCTGAGAGAGGAGCACAGTCCAGCATGGGCTGTGGCAGCACAGATCTGGCTCTAGCAAACCAGGAGCAGGCCTGGGCAACTGAATCAGTGGTGGAAGTGGCACTTTCCAGACCTCTCAACCAAAGATGGTGTGGGGATTGGACAATGGGTCAGAAGGAGATTTACAGGGGTCCTTTTGCTGGCACCAGAGGCAGGACTCTGTTGCATTGTCTTTACTTGGATCTGGGTCACAGTACTGGGTCTTAGCCCTAGTGTGAGGAGGAGCACTAGCACAGCAGAGCTTGTGGCCACAGGGGAGCAGGTACCCTGGTCACAGTTCCAGGGTTGAAAAGAGTGCTTGTGGTCACTCACAAACCAGTGCACAGTACAGGACAGTAATAAACACACCTCTCCCTAGATTTGGCTTGGAAGAGCCAAAAACTTAAAGGTCACCAGAACTACCTCTAAAAACAGCTGCAAAAAACCTCTGAAGCTTGGAACAGTGCCCCTCCACTAGGGAAGCAGAGCCCCACTTTAACATAGAATTAAAAGTCAAGAAATAGGTTGGAAAATGAACAATAAAAAAAAAATCTGACTATCGAAAGTTACTATTGTATCAAGGAAGATGAAAACACACTCTCTCAGAAGACAGCAAAGTCAAAATTCCTGCATCCAAACCCTCAAAGAAAAATCTGAATTGGTCTCAGGCCATGGAAAAGCTCAAAAAAGATTTTTAAGATCAATTAAAAGAGGTGGAGGAAAAAAATGGGAAGAGAAATGAGGGTGTTGCAAGAAAATCATGAAAAAAGAGTCAACAGCTTGGTTGACTAGGTCTAGTCAACTTGGTCTGGTCAACAGAGTAGACCAAATGGTAAAAGAGGCACAAAAATCCAATGAAGAGAAGAATGCCTTGAAAAGCAGAATTGGCCAAATGGAAAAAAAATACAAAAATTACTGAAGAGAAGAACTCCTTAAAAAAGTAGAAGTGGACAAATAGAAAAGGAGGTAAAGAAGCTCACTGAAGAAAATAATTGCTTAAAAGTTAAAATTGGGCAAGTGGAAGCTGATAATTTTATCAGACATTAAGAAACAATCCAACAAAATCAAAAGAATGAAAAAATAGAAAAAAATGTGAAATATCTCATTGAAAAAACATAATTTAAGAATTATTGGACAACCTGAAAGTCATGATAAAAAAAGAGTGTAGATATCAACTTTCAAGAACTTATCAAGGAAAACTGCCCTGATATTCTATAACCAGAGAGTAAAATTGAAATGGAAGGAATCCCTAACACCTCTGGAAAGAGATCCCAAAACAAAAACTCCCAGGAATATTACAGCCGATTTCCAGACCTTCCAGATCAAGGAGAAAATACTGCGAGCAGCCAAAAAGAAACAATTCAAATATCATGGAGCCAAAGTCAGGATAACATAAGATTTACATTAAAGGATCATCTGAGGCCTTGGAATAGATATTCTGGAGGGCAAAGGAACTAGGATTACAACCAAGGATCACCTACCCAACAAAATTGGGTATAATCCTTCAGAGGGAAAAATGGACATTCAATGAAATTGAGGACTTTCAAGCATTCCTGATGAAAAGACCAAAGCTGAATAGAAAATTTGGCTTTCAAATACAAGATTCAAGAGAAGCATAAAAAACATAAGCAGGAAAGGGAAATCAAAAGGGATTTGATAAGGTTAAACTGTTTATATTTCTACATGGGAAAATGATATAATTCCTAAAAACTTTCTATTTTAGGGCAGTTAGAAGAAATACACATAGACAGAAAGCAGAGGTGTGAGTTGAATGTGATAGTATGATTATCTAAAAATTAAGGGATGAGAAAGAAGAATGCATTGGAAGAAGGGGAAAGGGAGAAGTAGAATGGGATAAATTATCTGACATAAAAGATGCCTAAAGAGATTTTACAGTGGAAGGAGAAATGGAGGAAGTGGGGAGGAGAGCACTTGAACCTTATTCTTATCAGAATTGGCCCAAAGAGGGAATAATACACACACACACACAACTGGGTGTAGATATCTATCTTACCATACAGGAAAGTAGAAAGGAAAGGGGATAAGAGAAGGGGGAGGAGCTGGTAGAAGAGAGGACAGTTTAGAGGAGGTAAAAGTCAAAAGCAAAATACTTTTGAGAATAGAAAGTGTAAAAGGAGAGAGAGAATAGGATGAACAGGGGGAAAACAGGATGAAGGGAAATACATAGTTAGTAATCATTATTGTGAAAAAAAAAAGTTTACAGTGAGTTTCTCTGATAAAGACTTCATTTCTCAAACATATAGAAAACCAAGTCAAATTTATAAAAAATAAGAGCCATTCCTCAACTGACAAATGTTCAAAGGACACAAACAGGCAATTTTCAGAGAAAGTAATCAAAGTTATCTATAGAGAAAAATGCTCTAAATCACTCTTGTTGAGAGAAATGCAAATTAAAACAACTCTGAGCTACTACCTCACACCTGTCAGATTGGCTAACATGACAGAAAAAGAAAATGACAAATGTTGGAGGGGATGTGGAAAAATTAAAACACTAATGTACTGTTGGTGAAATTGTATATTGATTCAACCATTCTGGAGAGCAATTAGGAACCATACCCAAAGGGCTATAAAACCATGCATACCCTTTGACCAAGAAATACCACTACTGGCTCCATACCCCAAAGAGATAAAAATCAAAAAGGAAAAGGACCTATATGTACGAAAATATTTATAGTAGCTCTTTCAGTGGTGGCAAAGAATTGGAAATTGAGGGGATGTCCTTCAATTGGGAAATGGCTGAACAAGTTGTTGTATATGGTTGTGATGGAATACTATTGTGCTATGAGAAATGGTGAGCAGGATGGTCTTAGAAAAACATGGAAAGACTTACATGAACTGATGCAAAGTGAAACAAGCAGAACCAGGAGAACACTGTACACAGTAACAGCAATATTGTATGATAATTTACTATGAATAACTTAGCTATTCTCAGCAATACAATATAATGATCTAAGACAATTCTATAAGACTTAGATGAAAAGTGCAGTCCATCTCCAGAGAAAGAACTGGTAGAGCCTGAATGCAGAGCAAAGATACTTTTTCTTTACTTTGTTTTCCTTAGTAGCTTTTTTTTGTCTGTGTTTTCTTTCACAGAATGACTTACATGGAAATGTGTTTTGCATGACTACACGTGTATAACCTATGTCAAATTGCTTGCCTTCTCAATGAGGGGAGGGAGAGGGAGAAGGAAAATTTGGAACTCTAAATCTGAAAAAAAAAGTTAAAATTGTTTTTACTGTGATTATGAAAAATAAAACATTAAATGACTTTTTTTTAAAAAAGAAAAAGGTGAACAGCTCTTGGAAAAGGAAATTACTGGGAAAATATAATTAAATTACTTTGGAAATCTTCAGAATCTTTTTTTTTAATTTACAAGCCTCCTCAATTAGGTCAGAATTACATACTGTACAAATTTTACCTGTGTCAATGGAGAATAGCAAATCATCATTCATCGAGAGCATTGGCTCCAGTTCCTTTACCTACAAGGTTTTCAAAGTACAATATTCTCTTACTGACATGGGAAGACTTTTGATCTTCTTAAATGTGATCTTGTAACAGTATTTTTAAAGTCACTCAGAAGTTTTGACTCCCCTCCATGAAAAAAGGAAAAATATGCCAATGATATGCATTGTGGCTCTGATGGAAATTTTTCAGGTAATAGCAGTTTTTTTTTTTGTCATCTGCACAACAATTCATATTTAACTGCTGGCTAAGCACTGTTATCAGTGTCAAGTAGGCATTATACATACAAAATATCGCCCTCGCACATCTGTGTTCTCACTCCCATTTTCCAACACCATTTGCCTGGGCCCATGGCTAGTACCCAGTGGAGAGGAGCAATAAAGGCAATACTTCCAATGAAGAGTTGCAAGGCCCCAGGCCTTATTTGACTTTGATATGTGGAAAATGCAAACAACTTCAGGTATTAAGCCCTTAATTGCTTTTCTTTCTGAGATATTTTGCCATTTAATGTTGCTTCCCAGATGTGATATAATAGAAGAAGACACTAGACAGGAGACCAGCGGTAGAACTAAACCTAAAATCTTTATTTCCTAATTGCCAAGTGACCTTGGGCAAGTCCCTTCTCCTCTCTCTTTCCTCACGTGTTAAATGACAGGGGAATTCTAAGGATCCTTACAGCTTTGATTAGCAGCTTAGTCTCTCAAAATCAGTGCAGGACTTAAAGGCAGGAGAGCTTGAATCCCAGCTACTTACAACCTAATAACTGGCTGTAAATCTCTCAACCTCTCTGAAACCCAGTTTAAATCACCTGTAAAGTAGGGATAATAATACTCATCTTGCTCACCATATTGGGGTTTTTTGGGGGGAAGGGCAGGAAACAAGTAAGCACCTACTAAGTCACTGTGCTACGTACATTATTATGGATAATGAGACGTTATCTCATTTGATTCTTATACCAACCCTGTGAGGTGGATGCTATTATTATCCTCATTTTACAGTTGAAGAAATCAAGGCAGAGAGCAGTCAGAGATTGTGCAGGATCACATAGCTAGCCACATAGTCCGAAGCTGGATTTGAAGCCAGACCCAACACTCTAGCCAGTGCACCATCTAGATGCCTCTGAGGAGGGGCTTCGTAAAATGTAAAGGCCCCATTTGTATTTGGGCCATTATTACTATTCTAATTTTATACTACAGTTATAGATTTTGCTAAGTTGCTATATTGCGAACAACGATATAGCTTAAGTCACCTTGAGAGCCTCTATTCTCCTGTACATAGCAGGTACTCAATACAATATTTGTCTAATCAAAGCAAATAAATCTAAGGCCATCACATTACGTTAGGAATATGTAATCTCCTTGAGGACAGGGGCTTGTTTTTCATTTTGTCTTTGTATCAACAGATTTATGCTATAACTCGCACATAGTAGATGCCTGACAAATGGTGCATAGTAGGTGCTTAATAAATGTCTATTGATTGATTATAGATCAATTAAATGCATGTTGCCAGATGGATCACACGGACGCGGTGCAGTACTTCTGCTTCCAACTGGCCCTGCATTGGTATTTTGGTTAGTGGCGTGTCCAGGCCTTTTTTTCTTTTCATCCATTATGAAAATTCCTTATTGCATTTGCAGCTTTTCAAATGCATTATTAAAGTCTGATGACAGCACATCGCCTCCCCGCTCTCTGAATTCCCTGGGTCACGGCTGCACCTTAGCACAGACAGCATCGGGTTTTACACATAATTGATATTGATCAGGACCATTACGGCATAGGCTCTTCCATCAGACTGTGAAGGCAAACCTGAGACTGTCCCTGCATTAGCAGTTTCCCTCACGCCACTGCTTATGGGAGCCCTGGGAACCCGGCCGCTTCATCCTCCCGATCTAAGCTTTGGACCAGCGTCTTGAAGGGAATCTTTCTGATGTGCTCATGGAAGAGAGAGATCGAGTACTCTGATCAGTTATGTGGATTTTAGGGGTCACTTCATCTGCAACATGACCAAGTTGCTGCCCTTGTCTCTGCCCTCGACGGGCTGACATGACAGGTGGAGGCTGGTGGGGCAGGGTGGACACAAAAACTGTCTTCCAGCATTTAGAGGTCTATGGCTGACAGATTAGATTTATTCTGCTTGATTGTCGAGGGAAGAATTAAGAACAATGGGAGAAAGTTACAGAGAGGCAGATTTGGGCTTGATTATGGAAAAACTTATTGACAATTAGAGCTATTCTTATTAACGATTGGAAGTATTCTAAAGCAGATTGGGCTGCCCCAGGAGGTAATAAGTTTTTCCTCACTATGGTCTTCAATCAAAGACTGGATGACCACTTAGGGAATGTTATAAAAGGGGTTTATGAGCAGGTATGCACTACGCTATATGGTCACAGATGATTTCCAATTCTGAAATTTTCAGAAATGCTCTGTTATTTCATAGAAGGAAGGACAATGTAGCACACATGGATGCTGTTTTTGAATTTTCACAGGAGCTGGGTCAGAAAGGCCCCTAAGTGTGTAACTATATGGATGACTTGTATCAGCAGGTTGCTATTAAAACCATGAATAAATCCACACCTGTTCTCATTCATGGCCTCTATGTGTGTTCAGTTGTTTTGTTTTTTTACTCGCATAGGTCATTGTTTATCAGTTAACTTGGTGGCAATTCTTGACTCTATAAGATGGCAGACCAAATTTTTACCTTTGCCTCAGTAAATTATGATGTTGTGTGTGACCGTCTTTCAGGGATGCCATAGTGGACATATATGGAATACATATGGAATATATGGAAGATACTAACTTGTTATTAAATTAATTAATTAAATTAATTATTAATCAATATATTGATTAATTAAATTATTAATCAATATATTGATTAATTAAATTAATACATTAAATTATTATTAAATATGCTATTTATTTCAACTCCTCTGTTTTATCATTACTAGTAGTAATAACAACAAGCAGTATTTATACAGCATCTACTATGTGCCAGGCACCCATTAAGCGCTTTACAATTATTATCTTATTTGGTTCTCACTACAACCCTGGGAGTCAGCTGCTATTATTACCCTCATTTTAGAATTGAGGAAATTAAGACAAGCAGGGGTTAAATGACTTGCCTAGGGTCACACAATTAGTGTCTGAAGCAGGATTTAAACTCAGATGTTCCTGACTCCAGGCCCAGTACTCTATGCAATGAACCACCTAGCTCCCTCTTAATGAGGAGGAGACTGAAGTATAGAAAAGGGAGTATTCGCCCAGAATCACCCCGGTAGTCAATAGAAGAGCCAAGTTAGAAACCTGGTCCTCGGGCTCTAAATCCCTTGTTCTTGCCCACTTGCAACATTACTTTTTTTTGAAAGAGGTTGGAGGTTGGACCAGATAAGTTTCTTTCCAGCTCTGTGATTCTACGATCCAATGAGCTAATACTTCCTGCATAACAGTTTGAGGAGCCCACAGTATTTTCTACTTCACCACTGATGGTCGATGACCACACTTAGGCACCATTATATTGACTTCTATTTTTCTCCATTATATAATAGTCACCAGTTTCCTCTCAGTTCAGGGTCTGGGCTGTCTTAGTTCGTTTCACCTTTCTGGCCCCTTGATGGCAAGGCTGAGGGTGATATCCTGCAGATTTTGTCTAGTCCTTCTCAAGATCTTCTTTCCCAACATGTAAAAAGCTTAAGAGGTCCCCGGCTACCCCAGGCTGTTCGTCCATCCTGGACTATCCTCTCAGAGGATAGGAATAATTATTTCTGAATTTCTTTTTAGACAAGATCCATTCCCCTTCTGAATCTCTTTTATTAACATTTGTCTCCAATCTCTGCCTTAAATCTCTCTCCCCCAAATTTCTTCTCTGCAGAGGTCAGGAGACTTTTCAGTGAAACTCTTCCTAAGGAAGAAAGAACAGGAGCAGGGTAATCCTTTTCCCCTAGTATGCCTCTTGCATTGGAATGGTAATTCTCCCATGTGAATTTTCATTCATTCATTCACTCATGTGACCCTATCATCAAAAAGTTCTCCCAGAAGAAGAAATTTTTCAAAGTAGGATTCCCTTAAATATGATGCCTCTGAGTGTTTACACTAATCATATTACAGGAAGGGTAGGGAAGAAGAGGGAAATGAACTAAACAAAGGAGTGTCTGCTCTTAGAAAAGAGGTGATAAATAAAGATAAAGAAACTATGAAGTGAGAGAGCAAGTGGAGAAGTGAAAAAAAAAGAAAAACTGACTTTAAAGTCAGAAGACCCTGGGTTTAAATTCTACCTCTGAAGCATTCTATCTGAATGAACTTAGCTCGTCACTAAATGTTCTGGGGTTTCCATTTCGTCATTTGAAATTCTCTCCTAGCTATGGAGAGACTTATATGATAATCTTATGCCTTAACTTACAAAAAAGTTATTTGTGCAGTCTCTTGAGAATCAATCAGTTTTCAAAAGGCAGGTACACCTAGATGCTTAGTTATCACAGTCTAATAGATTAAGCCTTGTTCTGAGAACCATATTATCTGAATTCTGTTTTGGGAGCTTCTGTTCACTTCTGTGTGACTGTGGGCACTTAATCTGTCTGAACCTGTTTTCCCACCTGCAGCATGAGGCAAATAAATGATCCCTATCACTTTTTAAACTCAGTATGTATTTACTAAAGGCCTACTATGCATCAAGGATTGTGCTAGGTGTCGTAAAGGATAAATCAATGAATAAGGCACAGTCCCTGCCCTCACAGGAGGGTGAAATTCTGATTCAGATGAACAGAAGATGCTTGTCCCTCAAACTGAACTTGTTAGATTTAAGGAATCATAGGGGAAAGAGTAAGGCACATGAAAGCATTTTCCCTAAATCCTGGCCTTTGGATACAACAGCGCATGATGCTTGGTCTTTATGAATCTATTCAAAAATCTCCTTTGGTCATTGTGGCTGCAGTTCCTAGTTTCAGGTAGAATGTAGATCTAGTTTCAGAAGCAGCTTTTTTAGAGCTACTTAATGACAAAATTGTGTGTGTATCTGTATGTATGTCTGGGAGACTAAAACTCAAGATGATTATCTGATTATTCTATTTTTGAGGGTGTCCTATGACTTACGGGCAAACCAAAAAAAAAAAAATCAAAAGCCTTTTCAGTTCGCAAAAAAAAGTCCATGAATATGTTTAAATACTTCAAGGTTGCTAGGAAAAGACAAGACAAATGGTCTTTGTAAAATTCATAGAATCTCATCAGGTACTCATCTGTCCAGGCATTGTTGCCAAAATTCAATACTTTACTTGTAGCTATCATTTTTCATGTGATTAAAAAAGAACCTGGTCCTGTACAAGGTTTTGAATTGTAAAAGTTTGAAGAGTTCAATTTGTAAATTTCCCTGGGTTGTATTAGGAGACTTGACCCTGACGCCTCTGCCCAATGACCTGAATTTGCTTAAGATTTGTAAGGAAGGTGCTTCATTCAGTTAGAAAAGCATTATAGAGAGGGAAAGGGCTATAGAGAGGTGGCTAATTATTATAACTGAAGTGATGAGTGAGGGAATGAATGAATTCCTTAGGAAACAAATGAAATATTTAAGTCAGGAAACAAATGGGAGAAGCTTTTTAAGATTAAAAGAATGAAAACTGGCATTTTTAGCATGAACTTGGTCTCTTAGAGCAGTGAATTAAAGAGAATGTTTTATCAGAATCTATTTGTGTATACTTGGCATTATTCAAAGTAGAAAATCTGTTATATGATGAATTGGAGTTGTATGTATAGACATTGAGAGATAGCATGCAATGATAGATAGGAGGACACTGACCCTGGAGTCAGGAAACTTGGATTCTGGAAAACCTATTCTGCCTCCAATATATACTGCCTGTATGACCCAGGGCACATTATTTAAACTCTCAGTAATTCTCAGTTCTTCAGCCAAAGGGCTGCACCTGAGGACCTAGAGGGCCACATGTGGCATCGAGGCTTCAGGTTCCCCACCTCTGACTAGACTATAAATTTAGGTAAGGTGGATAATGTGATAATCTTTCTTGGTGGTGGTAGTTTCTATAAAGGGGCTCTGAGAGAGAGAGAGAGAGAGAGAGAGAGAGAGAGAGAGAGAGAGAGAGAGAGAGAGAGACAGAGAGACAGAGACAGAGAGAGACAGAGACAGAGACAGAGAGACAGAGACAGAGAGACAGAGACAGAGAGAGACAGAGAGAGAGAGACAGAGAGAGACAGAGAGAGAGACAGAGAGAGAGGGACAGACAGACAGACACAGAGACAGAGAGAGACAGAGAGACAGAGACAGGGACAGAGACAGGACAAAGAGAAAGACAGAGACACATAGAGAGAGAGAGAGACATAAAGCCGGAATCAGAGATAGACAAGAACAGAGGCAGACAAAGAGACAGCTACAGACATAGAGAAACAGAAAGACAATCTTAAAGTCAGTAAGACCCAATTCCAAGTCCTACTTCTGACTGGCTGTATGATCCTGTGCAAATCATTTCCACTATCAGTGGTCTAGGTAATTTTCTAAATCTGTAAATCTCAAAAATGGTGCCAGCATCCATTGGTAGAGGGATTTCCCTATGCCAACGAAATCAGAGGTCAAGTGTCTATCCTATTTCTATCCCATTTATGAACTCATTTGTGAACCACTCATACTACATTTCCTCCAGCATTATCAAGATATTTCAGGAAAAGGTAAAGCCTCAGGGCCTTGAATAATCCAAACAATTAAAATGTGCTTTTAAAAAAGTTTTGCATTGGTTCCAAGGACTCCTTGGACCTACATTCTCCTTGACATTCCTAAGCAAGTATTTGCATATAGCATCTTGTTTCTTTTGTTAGGTAACTGAAGCAGATAAGGTGATAAGATATTATATCTAAGTATTCAAGGTCAGCATTTCCCAAATGAATTTGGTCACAGAACATTTTTCTTTTTGGATTGAAGGAATATCACAGGATCATAGATTGATAGCTAGAAGGAACCTTAGAGGGTACCTGATCTGACCCTTTTGTTTTATAGATGATGAAACTGATTAACAGATCATAGATTTCAAAACAGAAAGGAACTTAGAGGTCATTTACTCCAATCTCCTCATTTTACAAATGAGGAAACTGAGGCATGGGGCATTTGAGTTGTATGCCCAAAGCCACTCTTGTATCCATTAAACTATACTGTCTCTCTAGAGTCCCAAAGAGGTTAAAGTAATTTGCCTAAGGTCACACAGATAATAAGTGGGAAAGGGAGGATTCAAATCTAGGTCTGTCTTCAAATCTAACACTTTTCACTATAGCATGTAGCCTCCCCAGCATATGAATAGAACCCACATATATTGCTATTAGAAGCCATAAATTCTTGTCTAGAGGAGGACTTGGGAATAAAATAATGGAATAAAAGAAGTCAGGAATATTTTTAAGCAAAATAGAAGAAATTAAGCCCATTTCTATCCCAAACAAAATGTTATACAGTATTTTTGTACATACATAATTGAATATTTAATATTTTAGAGGGGAAAATATTGCAAGCATAAAAATTTTCTTGAAGAATCTCTAGGTGCAGCCTGTGGATGCCATTTGGGAAATGTTTCCTTATAGGATATGAGCGGTCAGAGTGAGATCACCCTGTTAAGACAGAACACTCTAGAATAGATTCTTTTACAAAAGGCAGGTCTGGACATGGGCTCCAAGGGAAATAATACCTTTCCCCTCCAGGTAGCTAGAGAAGTCAAAACCACTATCACAGAGCTCGTTGGTTTCTAGTTGTACTACCAACACATCTTCCTTGTCTTGGCCATTCAAACTACAAAAGAATCTGGGTATTTGATTATATCGACCAATCAATTAATCAAACGTTTAGAAAGAGCCCATTATACGCCCTGGGCAGATAGGTGGCACAATGAATAGAGTGCCAGACCTGGAGTCTGGAAGACTCATCAGACACTTGATTAGCTGGGTGACCGTGGGCAAGTCACTTAACCCTGCTTGCCTCGGTTCCTCATCTGCTAAATGAGCTGGAGAAGAAAATGTCAAACCGCTCTAGTATGTCTGCAAAGAAAGCCCCAAATGACTAAACACCAACATTATATCTGATGACTAATGAATGTACAAAAAAGGAAAAAGGACTCTACCTTGATGTTCTTGGTAGGCAACACACACATGAAACAATTAGAACAGAACCAGCAGACATCAGCTGTAACGTCATCTTCAGCTGACATGGAATGAGGTTTTTTCATCACCATTAACCTAACTGCACGCATCCATATTTTGTATTCAATTATCAGTAGATATATTGTATCTCTAGTAGAATATAAGCTCCTGGAGGGCAGGGCCTGTTTTATTTTTATCAGCATATAATAAGCATTTGCTGAATAAATGCATGAGTGGGGGAAAGAGGGAAGGAATGAAGAAAGACAAGGAGGGGAGGAGAAAGGGAGGGCGGATATGGACAGTTGTCACAGGCTTAAATAGGTAGTGATCATGGGGGGAGCTCTGAATCGTGTAAGATCACAGATGCATTTGAGCATTAAAGAAAACATACAAATATTCTTTTCCTCTCGTTTTCGAGAGCACAGAAAGATCCTGCTTCTCCAAGATTTGCTCTCAGCAATGAAAGAGAAAACAGCTACAGATTGTGGGGGTGTCAAAAAAAAATAAGTGAAGAGGTAAAGCAAGCATTGTAACAGCAAAAGCCTTCTTTCATTTGGGGGAATACTTTGCTTCAGAGAGGGGGAAAAATCAGTGCTAAATCCGTTTTGATTCTGGCCTCATACACCCTCTGGTCACAAGGGAAGAAAAAAGTTTCCTTACATCTTACGCAGCAGTGTCCTTATAGACCCTATTTTCCTCGGAACTTTTTTTTTTTTTTTGCAGCTTTAGAAAAATAGATAATTACTTCAGTTAATTTCAGCAAAACAGTTCAAACTCATCAGGGCTGAACAAGTATAATTTACTGCTCCTTCTGACTTATTGTTTTGACTAGATCTAGATTGATGATTAAAGTGGTAAACAGTAACATTTTTATAAAATGGCTGACTCTGCCAATGGCAACAGAATAAGGAACCTGCCGAAATAGCTGGGCTGCGATTGTGATTGTGCTCTAGGCTGTCAACAAAGAATATAAGTATTTGACAAGGTGTTATCTAATTGTGTTTTTAAAAGCCGCGATACATACATCTTTTAATGTGTCACTTTAAGCAGCCAGAGAATTTCTTTTATTAAAAAGTACAAAGGAAAAAATGAATGCCTTGCATTTTCGTGTGCGTGCGTGTTTTTTTTTCTTTCCTCTAGCTCTGCCCTTTTGCCGTCATTCGGTGGAATATATTTGCTCTTTAGTCAAATTGGCTTTTATTTAAATGGTTGCCCAAAATAGCACAGCAACATTAGGTGCATAAGGAGAAAGAACAGTGTGTCCCATAGACAGTTTTTGCTTCCTTGAGGGGGAGATGTGGGGATTGACTGATGGTAGCAGAAGCTTGAGGATAAAATCCTTCTGGCACTTGGAGATGAGTACAAGGAGTATAAGGGTCAGTGGCGGATTGTATCCTCCCTTGTTCTGCCCTCACTGAGGGATCCTTATGGGGAAGCACATTATGGGGAAGCCCCTGTGCTACTAGACCTATGCAAAGAGAGGCACCAGCTCCTTTGCATCCATGGCCCTATAGTATGTACAGGGTATCTGGGGCCACCTCTGGGGCCCCTCTGTCAATCCCTTCCCATCTCTTTCTCTTTTTCTACCTTCTCTTTTCCAATTGTTTTCATTTTCCCTTTGGTCTGTATTTCCTATGTATTAACCCTGCTGGTCAGACACTCTGCCAAGGAGGCTGGTGAACGCCAAACCAGAATTAAAAAGCTACTGATAGGGAAAGCCCATCTACCTTCTCTAAGATGCTAGAGGATGCTAGCTGATAAGGCACATAGCACATGATGCTAGTGCAGACAGAATCATATTGTCATGTGGCCAAGAAAAATAAGGGGGTTCAAGAATCCCCTGCAGTGGTAAGATCCAGGGATAATCTCCAAGAGAACATGGCATAGGAATGGCCTGGGAAAGGTAAGAGCTCGGCTTGGGTGGAGTTTCTACCATAATTGTCTCTGAAGATATCACTAGAGGCTGGAGGTGAGTAGGGAGGAAGGAAAGAGACAGACAGGCAGACTGACACACACACAGAGGAACATACACAAAAAGAGGCGAGCAGAGAGACATAGAGACAGATAGAAACAGAGACAGAGACAAGAACAGAGGGAGACAAAGAAGCTGTTGGCCCATGACAAATCTCAGGATCAAGATGTTCCTCCTGTCAAGCATAAAAGTTTCAAATAAACTTACTCTTTTTGGGCTCGTGAGGAATTTATATTTTAGTCCTTGCAAGGAGTTTGCATTTATTAGTCAAACAAAACTTCCACTCATTTCTCCTAATTCTAGTCTCAGGGGGCCCAGAACAAAATAAATTATGTTAGGACAGCCATTGAGTACCTCTCTGTGTCTTTACTTTGCTATGCTACGAATTCCAGGTTCTTTAACATATCCTCATATGGCATGAATATGAAGCCCTTCACCATCTTGGTTGCACTCCTCACCATCTCATCAATATCTTTCTTAAAGATGGTGCCCAGAACTAAACAAAGTGCTATAAAAGTGGCCCAATTAGGAGTGGAGAGTGGGATGGGGATAGCAGGGTGGCATAGTGGCTAGAGCACTGGGCTTAGAATCAAGAAGATTCATTTCCTGAGTTCAAATCTGTCCTCAGATACTTACTAGCTGTGTGACCCTGGGCAAGTCACTTAACCCTGTTGGCCTCAGTTTCCTCATCTGTAAAATGAGCTAGAAAAGAAAACGGTAAACCACTCCAGTATCTTTGCCAAGAAAACCCCAAATGGGAACACGAAAAGTCAGACTGAACAACAATGAAGAGGGGGATAAACTATCAACTTATATATCTTGGACAATACGTCCCTCAGTGCAGCCTAAGACCACATTAGTTTTTTTGGATGTCATGTCACATTGTTGACCAATATTGAGCTTGAAGTTCACTAAAATCCACAGATCTTTGTCAAACTAAATCCTGCCAGCTCCTACCTCCCCCTCATTTGTACTTATGAAGGTGATTTCTTGAACTTGAGTATGACTTTACATTTATCTCAATTCAATTTCATTTTATTCAGTTCTGTACAGTGTTCTGGTTTGTCAAGATCTTTTAAAAATTCTGTGTTAGTCACTCCTGCCAATACTGAAGGTAAATATGAATTTGATAAGTATGGCATCTCTGTCTTTATCCATATCATTGATAAATATATTAATCAGCATAGATCCAAGCCCAGATCCCTAGGGCACTACACTGGTGACCTCCTACCCAGCTGACATCAAACCACAATGACCACTCTTTGGTTCTGGCCATTTAGTCATTTCCAAATGTACCTAAGTGTATTATTATCAATCAAATATGTAGTATCTTGGTCATTTCAACAATAATAGCATGAAGGAATCTGCAAAACCCTTTGCTAAAGGCTAGACAAATTACAATTATAGCATTCCTCTAATCTGTCTGAGTAAACCCGTCAAAAAAGAAATCCGTTTAGTCTGTCATGACTTGTTTTTGAGGAAGCCACACTTACTCTTTGTGAACACTGCTTTCTTTTCTTTTCTGTTGCTTTTGTTCAGTCATTTCTGCCCTGACCGATTCTTCGTGACCCTACTTGGGGTTTTCTTGGCAGAGATAATGGAATGATTTGCCATTTCCTTCTCAAGTTCATTTTACAGGTGAGGAAACTGAGCCAAACAAGGTTAAGAGACTTGTTCAGGGTCACACAGCTAGTATGTGTCTGAGGCTGGATTTAAACTCAGGAAAACCTGACTCCAGTCCTGGCACTCTATCCACTGCACCACCTGGCTGCCCCTGCTGTCTTTTCTAGCAGTTCACTAATCGTCCCTTTAATATTAAAGAATTTTGCCAGCAATTAAAACCAAGCTCACTAACCTACAGTTTTTTTAATTTCATTCTACTTAAAGCAATTATAAAAAACAATTAATTCACCCTCCTCCATCATTTTATGGGTGCAGAAACTGAGGCCCAGAAAAGTTAAGCGTCTTGCACTAAATCATATAGGCAGTAAACTGCATGGCCAAGATTCAAATGTTCCATCCAACTTCTTCATCCTGGCTTTTTAGACGTTCCACAATCTGGCCCCAACCTGCCTACCTAGCCTGTCTACCACCATTCTCCAGTACAAGTCTTGATTCCAGTCAAATTAGTCTTTTCACTCTCCTGTGAACTTGCCACATTCATCACAGACTCCAACACTCTTTAAGCTTGTCTCTCCTTCCTTCCACTGATTTTAATGCTACCCATTTCTGAGAACTGAGTGCAAGTCTTTCCTCATCCATGGAGCCTTTCTGATTGCTGTAGTCTTCATTGTCCTCTCCCATCTCTGAACAACCATCCTTACTGTTCACAGCAGTCATGTCACATAGAAAATATTGGCTTGGATTGTTCCTTAACATTTTTGCACATGCGTGTATGCCTCATCATGTAACTCAGATTGTGAGCAGCATGCTCAAAGACAGGCACTGTGTATTATTCTCATGTAGGGCTCTGCACATAGTAGGTATTTAAGAAATTTATTTTCCCAGGGTTAAGGGAAAATTTGTCATTGCAGAGGGAAAAGAAAAAGAGTGAATACCGGAATAAATCCATTAGGACAGGTGTCCCTGGAAATTCTACCTAGTCCCCTGGCATCATTAGAGTTTGCCTGGTTTACTTTGGGGAAGTCCTCCTGCAAGTGAAAAGGGTATAATTTTACAGTTTTAAGACTCTAAGTTCATGTCTTACTGAGATGGCAAGGTTTTTTGTAAAGAATAACAAAATTGTATATTTGTAAATTACCTGATATTTCCTCAAAGCACAGGTGGGGAACAAAGGGGTAAGAAGCCATTATTTTTAGAAAAGAAATATTTGACTGTGATGCAGAAGGCTGAGCTTTTCTTAGCTCTTTTGTTCTGCCATCAAGCCAGAATCAACTTTATAGGAAATCGTGAATGATAGGCATAGAGGGACCTTCAAGATCATTTAGCACAACCTTTCCTTTTACAGAAGAAAATCAGAACTAGTTCATCTAGAGTATCCAGGTACCTTATTTCTACTACGTTATTTCTTATCTTGGATATCAACTCTCTGTTAGTCCTGTTGGTTTTATCCTTGCAAGTTCATAGATCATTGTTCCTGGCAGCAAAAACTGAAGCAAAATGAGAATTTGCCTTCTTGTCATTGTTAGATATCATCGTCTCATCTACTTTTACCAATGAACCTTGTCCATCTTTGATTCTCCACTTTAAACCAAAATAGCTAGCAAAAATGAAACAAAACAAAACTTTATTTTATTTAGGGGGTGTAGTCATTAGAATTCCTCACCAAGCTCAACTCTGGGTGCTTTCACTGGCTTTCCCTCATGCCTAAAACAATCTTCCTCCTCATTTTTGCTCCCTGACCTGCCTGGCTTGTTTCAAGATCCAGCAAAAACCCTACCTTTTACAAGAAACCTTTCCAAATTCCCCTTAATTCTAGTTTTATTATCTCCAATTTATCCTGTATATGTGTGTGTGTCTATAGATGTGTAGATTTATAGATACACACATATACATGTATAATATGCAAACAACTATGGAAAACAGTATATATTTGATATGTAATACATGCATATTATATATCATAATGTATATATACTATATATAATATTTGTATATCCTGTATTATATATAATAATGCATATATACTATATAAACAATGTATGTGTGTGTATCTCTCTATCCATCCACTCATCCATCCATCTATCCATCCATCTATCTATCTTTCTATCTATATACTGTTTGTACATAGTTGTTAGCATGCAATCTCCCTCATTAAATTACGAGTTCCTTAACACTAGGGATAATTTTTTTTTTGCCTTTCTTTTGTATTCTCGACTCTTAGCACAGTAGCTGGCACATAATAGTCACAGAGTAAATGTTTGTTAACTGACAGACTGAGCTCATTCTGTGTTTTAGCACATGACACAATTTTTACAAGGCAGTGGCCAGGCTCTTAGATTTGTTCTTTGTTGTTTCCCTTTGCTTCCACTTTCTATGTATCTTTTAAAAATCTAAGTTGTTTGGTAAGTTCCCTGGATGTCTATATGGATGACTTCTTTTTTTCTTCCTTTTCAGAATCATTTTTCCTAGCATCTTCAGAATTTAAAGGTGTGTATGTGTATGTGTGTCAGAGAGAGAGACAGAAGCAGAGACAGACAGACAGAGAGACAGAGACAGAGAGACAGACAGAGACAGAGACAAAGAGACAGAGAGACACAGAGAGAGATACAGAACTTTCCTCACAACAGCTCTGTGAGCTAAGTAGCAAAATGATTATTATCCCCATTTCACAGATGAAGATATTCAGGCTCATAGAGGTTAAGAGAGTTTGCCCAAAGCTACACAGTCAATAAGTGGTTGAGTCAGGACTCAGATCCAGATTTTCTGACTCTCCACTGAAATATGGTGATATTTAATCCTGATGATGGAACTTCTGGCTCAAGTTAGAGATATTTTGGGGCAGGGGTAGCAAATGGGCACTTCCCAAGGCTCCCTACATCACACCATCTATTTACCCATCACAAACCAAGTCTTATCTGTAGGCTTCAGTTTCCATCTTAGTGCCTACTTCTCTAACAGATATGGTAGAAGAGAGGAAAGGGACTGGGAATCCAGGGAGGAAAGAGAAGAGCTGGCTGCCAGAAAGGGGTGGAAGAGAGCCTGCATTCACAGGAAGTGCAGCAGTGTGCCCCGCTCCTTTTCCTACAGAAGTCTCAGTTGGGCATCAGAGAGATGAGGGACTAATGACCTGGTCAAAGCAGTTATTTAATCCATCATAGTCAGTGTCATGCAGGGAGTCAAGCAATTTGCTACCAGTTATGCAAAAAGGCAGCGGCACAGAGAGTGAGCCAAGTCTGATCAGAAGATCATGATATCCACCCAGGGCACTCCAGGGCATTTTCTCCTCTGACAAGAGCAGGGTAGTTACAGAGAAAAGGGGTGGGGTGGGGTGGGGTATGGTGCCCTAAGGAAGCTAGATTACATGGCTAGGCATGCATACTCTGGATCTGCCTTTGGTAGGAAAGTAGAAGTTAGGGGAGCTGTCTCCAAATAGGGCTCCTGTGTTCTGACCCTCACCAAGCTGCAGGTGTGGAATAGATGGCAGGGGCTACCAAAGGGTGCTTAGGAATGGGAGGAGGAAGGTTATGCAGTTACCACTATCAAGTGGACAGATGTTGAGAGGTCAGGTCATATTGGTATTCAGAGCCGCCAGGTACTGTGGCAGCAGCTGGAGAAGGAAAGCTTTGGTACAAGAAACCCACCAAATGCTTTTCAGTATTGAATGTCTATGGATTGCCCTTCCTGAGAAATCTGAGGAAGGGCTGCTGGGATCCCTAATTGAACTTTGACATTTGTGTTTTTAGCATTATATGGCTCATAAGAGCTCTGTGGCAAGATGCCCCACATCACTCAGGTACCATTTCTAAAGATGAGAAAGAATAAAAGAATCCTAACTAGCTATGATGAGCAGGAAAGAGCTGGCCCCAAACCATTTAAAGCTGTTCTACAGTTGAAGTTGAAATATCTTCAAGATCTAACCTTTGTTTTTTTCTAATTTAGTCAACACAAATGTGGGCAAATAACTAAATTTCTTATTAACTTACTTCAGTAATTCAAGGATCTTTCATTTTATGTGTATGAGTAATCCTTCTATCATCATCAATCAACATGTATTTAATGGGTGCTTGCTGTGTACCCAGTGCTGGGGATACAAAGAAAGGCAGAACCTTGGTTTCTGCTGTCAAGAGGTGCACAGTTTAATGGAAAAGACAACATGCAAATAACTACGTGTGCACGAGATAGAGAAATAAATAAATAGATACAGACAGTGCAAACGGAAGGCAGTCTCAGCTGGAGGGTGCTGGCAGTGGCCTGCTGGCAGGCTGGGAAAAGCCTCTTGTAGGAGGCCTTGTAGAAGATTTGCACTGAGTCTTAAAAGAAGGAAGCTGGGGAATCTAGGATGCTGAGATAAGGAGGGAGAGCATTTTAGGCATGGGAGACAGCCCATGAAAAAAGCACAGTTGGGAAATAGTGTGTTTCTGTGCACATGGAACAACAAATAGACCAGCGTAACTGGAATAGGCTATGCAATAAAGGGCTTTATATGCCAAACGGAGCATTTTATATTTGATCCTGGTGGGAATAGAGAGCCACTGGAGTTTATGAGTAGGAGGCCGAGATGGTCAGACCTGTGCTTTAGGAAAATCACTTTGGCGGCTGAGTGAAGGAAGGTAGAGAGCCAAAAGGAATCTTCGAGGCCACCTACTCCAAGTCACTCATTTTGTAGGAGCCTAAAGAGGTTCAGTGACTTTCCCAAGGTCATATAGTTAAAAAGTGACAAAGGCAAGATTTTAACCAGGTCCTTTAATTTGAAGTCCAGTTTTTAATCCACACGACCACACTTCCTTGCATTTCTCTGTCCTTCCATACCTTGTAAATGAATTGATGAGTTGCAGTAGCTAAAATAACTCATCATATGGTGGCCAACTCTTTGGTGATGCTGGTCCTCATGTAGTAGACACAAACATGGCCCATTACTTGAAGTCTTTCCAGTGTGGAAGGAGCTCTCAGAATTTCTGAGCTTTTGAAAACCCAGAGTCACTTCCAAATCATGATGAAGCATTAATATAGGTCTTTAGCATAATTATACTCTACTTAACATATCTTCTTAATATGCATTTGAAATCATCTTGGGGTTGAATGCAATGACTACATCAGGGCTTAAGGTGAAATTCCAGACTCTGAAGTTTCTAAGGTCATTGCAGGATGAATAAATGAGGAATCCTTGTATAGAGTTAACCATTCTTCCTGGTCCCCTAAAAATCCATGCTAGAGGAAAGGAAAAAAAACAACAGCCAAGCTGAGTCTCCCAGGATCATTTGTTTGGTGAGATCAAACCCAGACACTAAAAACCATCAAAAGGATTTGGTTTTGCCAGATAGTTTTATAACCCAATTTGCATTAATGTGACTTTGTCAAGAACCGACTCACTTCAGAAAGTGGCATTTATTCATTTGCTATAGTCCCTTTGGAAGTCTGGCAAGTCAAGTCAACATATTGCCTCTGGCAGCTACAGAAAGACATTGGGCCATGCCACATGGTGAATTTGATTTGGGGGGTGGGGGCTTTTCCAAACTTCTTTCCTTCTGGGAAAAAAAAAAGTGTATACCGGGCATGGTAGACAGCAGATGGCTTGTCATAAGCAGCTCGTTATGATTCTCTTCTACAGGGAAAGTTCATTCTATTCCGATCTGCCTTTTCAGTTGGAATGGGGATACCTTCTTGGATGAGGTGAGTTCAAGGACCATAGTAATGGAGATGGTGGCCATTCTTAAATCACAATCCCTGTTGTTTAAAACAAGACTCATTCTTGCCTATAGCTAGATCTCGAACTAAGGCACTACACGACCCACCCAGGGAAAAGGGAAAATATGTAGGGAAGAAGGAAGGAAGAATAAGTGGAAATTAATTAGTCGATTAGTTTACCAACTGATTGATTTTAGAAGGAAAATATTACCGGAAGCATACATTCTCCTACACAAAGATGCAGGTATTTTCTGGTTTACTTTATGTTGTAGCTTTATACCAGCATCTCTCATCTGCCTTTCTAGAGTTGTAAATACTTGGTAGCATTTGCACGAATGGATTTTTTTTAAACAACAGGTTTCCTGGAGAATTCTGCTCCGACATTCCAGAGAAAATGCTGAACTTGAGGTATCTCCTAAATGGTATAAAATGCGAAAAACCTCAGCAAGTAATGAGCGCATCTCAAGCTTTATACCTGTTTATTTCACACTTTCTTTAATATACCAATTATTCGTGTAACACCTAACAGAAAAATGTGTTATAGCTAGCAATCACTTACAAAAAAGAATTTGATAAAGAGTAGCACAACGGCTATGTCCATCACAAGACCATTTATCATCCTTCTATAACCATGAACTTGCTGCCAACTGGAAAAAAAAAAGTTGATTTAATCTTTGGGCTTAGAGGGGAAAAAAAAAACCCACAGAAAATATTTGTGATTATGAGATATTTGCTTTGCATTTCCACAGCCAGTTAGGATTCACAAACATGGAAATCCATTATGGAATGGTATATAAAGTGTGACCGATTCTTGTTCAGTCAATTAGTGAGCAAAGTCTGAATATGATGTTTATCTGATCATCTGAATCTTTAGTACAGTCAAAAGTGAAGAAGTTATTAACAAAAGATTGGACTGAGTTCTAAGGAGGCCCCGGCTCATCAAACTACACTTCTGTATATCCACAGCATCTGAGAGAGGTTCTTTCTTACACTAGATGTGATTGAGTTCAGGAGAGATCTGAAAGGCCAGGAAAACACACACACACACACACACACACACACACACACACACACACACACACACACACACATACAACACACACACACACACACACTCACACCTGACTCAGTCATTAAGTTCTTCCAGTTTTTCACAGGAGTCCAGAATGTGCTTTATTTGAAGAATGTTCCCACCTGCCCTGACTTTGTTTCCTTTCTGACACCTCAGTTCGACATCACTGATTCCAGTCCTTTCTCCCCAAACGGATGCTATTTTTGCTGTGTGTTACCTTACTTGCGGCACCCTGACTCGTACGTGGAAATTATCCTGCACATCTGTATTCTGATTATGATATTTAGTGCAAGGGTCATGAATAATAAAATTGCTAAATATGCTTATTGCCATCTATAAATAAAGGTTATCACACAGAAGAAGGTTTTGTTTTTAGAGTGGCAGAACAAGGCGAGTTAGTTGCGAGACAATAGAGCTTTAATTTTAATATGAAAATAAATACTTAAATTTATAAATATTCAAATGATTGCCGACATACAGGGAAACCGCATTAATGCCTGCTTCAGGAATGAGTAGAGTAGCTGGCAACAATGAGTTGAGAAAGTTTGCAGGCCTGGTAGGAGTACACTTCCTAATTGGCAAGGCCCCAACCATGCTTGATTCACTCTGGGCTCAGTTTGCTCTCAGGAAGGACTTCAGCTCTTCCACAGTGGTCTTGTCTTTACTCCCCCTGTGTTCTAGCTCTTCTTTATGTTTTGTCATCCCTTCTTAGAATGAAAGCTTCTTGAGGGGAAGAACTGCTTTGCTTTCTTGTATTTATGTCCCTAGCACTTAGCACAAGTCCTGGTGGGTGCTTAATAAATGATTCTTTATCAATCAAAGTGGGAGTAGGACTGGAGCAGGCTAGGGAGACCTTTATGGCTTAGACTAGGCAGTATTTATAATTTGAATAAAATGATTGTTTATGGCCTAAAATGCTATGTTTTCTATTATTTCAATTTAAAAGCTCAATGTCTTGACAAAGCCAGCTATCACTGCTAAATTGGAGCAGGAGCTTTGGGGAGTCAATCTAGGAGAAAAGGGATTGGAGAACAACAGTTATAGGTCTGAGAGCTATACACTTGAGCTAATACTCACTGAGGAGAAACTAGTTTGAGAGGGAAGATTAAGCCTGCCCAGTGACCAGGAGCATCCCTGTATGAGAGAATCCAGTCCCTGTGTGATGTCCACATAGTATGGTCCCAAGGAGAGCACAATGGATCTGGAATTGGAGGTTGTTCAGTCATTTTCAGGCATGCTTGACTCTTTCTGACCCCATTTGGGCTTTTCTTGGCAAAGATACTGAAATGGCTTGCAATTTCCTTTTCCAGCTCATTTTACAGATGAAGAAAGTGAGGCAAAAAGGATTAAGTGGCTTGCCCAAGGTCATACAGTTAGTAAGTGTCTGAGGCCAGATGTGAATTTAAGAATGTGTCTTCCTGTCTTTAGGCCTGGTGCTCTATCCATGGTGCCGCCTAGCTGCCCCTGAAGTCAGAGGACTTGGCTTCAAATCGCAGCTCTCCTACTATCTGTGTGATTTTGAGCAGTGTGGCTTAGTTGATAGTTATCACTTGGAGTCAGAAAGACCTCCGTCTAATTCCTACCTCCAACTGTTACTAGTGGTGCAACTGGGGGCAAATCATTCAGGCAATCTGGGGCTGTTTCCTCATTGGTGAAATGGGTCTGATGATGCCTGTAGGAATTATCTCATAGAGGTGTTGTGGGACTCAAATTAGACAATGTAAGCAAAGTACTTTTGTGGACTTTAAAGGGCTACATAAATACCAGTCATTATTCAGTCAATTCACTGCTGAACAATATCATTGTTTAGTCAATTCAGACAATCATTATTGTCTTGTCCTCCCTGGGACCCAGTTTCTTCCTCTATATCATAAAGGGGTTGCACCAGATCTCTGATATCACTTCCAGGCCTAAAAACTTAGATCTTATCTAAATATAAGCTACCAGATCTCCTATTTTGATTTGAGCTACATTAGTATTTTGGGGTTGTTTAATCATAGGTAGATTTCAGGGAATATGTATAAAAAATAGATGCATGAGAAAAATTATATCTTTATTTTGATTAAACTCTAATTAAAATTTATTATCCCCTTCAATTATGCGGAGAACAGACCACAGGCTTCACCAAACTCCCAAAGAGGACCATGATATAAAAAAAATATTAAGATGTTCTGGTTTAGTTTGAGAACTAGGCAGATGAATAATAAAATCAGCCAATTAGCAAACTATTTTGGATGTGTGTATAAGCAGGTAAAACATCTTGTAGATACTCCATGAAAGTAGCACTGAATCAAGGAGTTTGTTAAATAGCTCTTTCTTACTGTCCCCTATGGGTACATGCCCCCCTGCACTGATTACAACCACTCTCTAGAGCTGCCCCAAAGCTGGTGTGTCTGTATCTGTTTCCCAGAAGCCCCTCACCCTGCTACATGAGAAATGCTTCAACAAGGATGTTCTGGAGCATTTCCCCAGTAGGCCCTTTTGCTCTCCCTGCTTGCTGTTAGTTCTCTTCAGTTTGCCAAGTGATGGGCTTATAGTATCATCAATTTAGAGCTGGAAAAGATGTTAGAGATCATCTGTTACAACCTCATTACAATCCAATAAACTGAGTCTCAGAAAGGTAAAGTTACAGAATTTGGAGCATGATCTTTCTGAGACTTCCTGAATCCAAGTTCATCACCATTCCAACCATTACACCACACTGCCGGAGCGAACCAGATATCCTAGCATCATCCATTCTCTGTCCACGGTACCCAGTGGGATCAAGAAACAGTGATGAGGACATCAGTGTGATCTTCATTACAATCGCCTTTCTTCCCACCTAGTGGCCATGGAAGCTATCTTTCTACATGAATCCTGGGCCATCCTAGAAGTTTTTTCAGCCTAGTAGGATCTTCCTCACCTGCCATGTCCTATTCTATCTTTAATATCGCAGAAGCCCCATCTATAGAACCCCATCTCTTCTCCATCCAAAGCAGCCAGAGAAGGCAATCTATGGCATCAAGAAGAGGACCCTAAATTTCTTCACCATTTATAATTAAGCTTCAATTAGCTAGGAAAGTATTTACCCAGAACCTCCTGTGAATTAGCATTTTTTAAAAAAATATATTAGTTTTGTTTTCTGAGCTAACCATTCACAAAACTCACAGAACCATAGTTTTATGCCCGGAAGGGACCTCAGAGATAACCTACTGCACCCCTCTTCCACATTGTCCTGGAGAAAAGAATCACACAAAAAAATTAGAGTCACACAAAGAAGCTAGGTATCCTAACTCTCAATTCAATGTTCTTCCCACTGTGCTCTGATTACAGGAAGCATGCACAGAGCCTAGCGTGCCTGGATGTGCTGACACATTTGGTCTGTACACTATGCACTCCTCTGACCACAAGACCATTGGTTGAATGGCCCAATGACTGAGCATCAGGCTGTGTTTCCAGGAGCACTAGGTGTGTATGCTAGCACTGTTGTTGAGCCCAAAGGGGTGCTCTCAATCTAATTTTGTTCCTTCCTACTCAGACGTTAGCCAGGGGCCAATTAGTTCCTTTTTATAAACTAGATCCCAATTCATTAATTTCCCCACCTAAGAATAAAGCAAGTTACTATAGAGTATTTATTATTTTTTTAAATTATTATTGGATTTGGAGTCAAAAGATGTAAATTCACGTCTCCGCTCTATCACTTGCTCTCTGTGCAAACTTGGGCAGTTCCTTTCACTCCATGTGCCTGTAAAATGAGATGTTTGGATTACATGGTCCCTTCCAGGTCAAAATGTACCACCAACAGCAAGATTTGGCAAATACATTTTAAGTGTGTTCTATGTGCAATCCCATTCTGAGACGTTATACCTTCTCTAAAGTCCTTTCTTTTCTATGCTAAGCATCCCAAGTTTCCTTCAACTGATCCCCATCAGACGTGGTTCCCAGTTCTGTCACTACCCTAGTCACCCTTTTCTGGAGGGTATCCAGAGTGTTGCCCTGAACTGGATATATATCATTCCAGATATGGTCTGGCCAGCACAGAGAACCATGGAAATTGCTATCCTCACCTCCCTTGTTTGGGGCACTAATTCTCTTAAAGAGACTTTAAGAATACCCAGGAATCTGGCCTCAACACATGCCCCACATGTGCTGAGAGCCATTTTGTTTTCCACCAAAATTCTTGTGAATTTTGCAAGGGGACCACCTGTTGGAGAAGACAAAGCAAGGGAACCAGACACAGTTTTGGGGGGTGGGGTCCAATTTTTAAAAAGAGGGTGATGAAAGAGCAGCCAGCAAGTCATGGACAATTCACCATTAAGCCTAGAAGGTGCCTCTCCAAAGCTAGTCACACAGCTGCCGATGGACCTCACCAAGAGGCCATATGTCCCTGCTGGAAGAACACGTGGACTGTCAGCATCCGGGCCTTCTGAAAGATATTTTAGCTGTGTTTCCATGTGGGGCGGGGGGGGGGCAGGGCTGAGCGTGCATACATGGAGATATAGGCAGATAATCAGGAGAGAGGAGAAAAGTGTGATTTGGTTAAGTTCATTAATTAGATTTTTCTTAAACTTATAGCCAGCTAGAGAAGGGATGTAGGTTTAACCCTGTGAATCTCAGAGTCTAAGCTGTGGTTTTATCTTTTACCTCTTTGTCTTTTTCCTCCCTTTCCTATTTAATTTGCAGTCTAAATGTGCCTGTGATGTTTGCAATCACTCTGTAGGTTTCTCTACAGTCTTGTTTAAAGTATGCCATGACTCTTTGAAAGAGCCAAAAAGCATCTTTCTCATCTGTTCTTCTTGCTGAAAAATATTTCTCCCCAGAATGTTTCATAAAACATGACCTTGTAGACTGACTGGTTAATTTGTACAGTAAGTGAACTCCATGTGTTACAGTGCTGGAGATCAATAGCTCAATTGACAATAAAGGATGGGAACTTAGGCATGCAGTGGGGTGGCTGTACATTTCTCCAAAGGGGCCTGAAGTTTGTGGGGCCTGGAGGGAAGGTACAGGCTAGGGGGGAGGAGGAGGGCCCTTTCTTATTCCAAGTTGTACCTATAATAGTAGGAACCAGATGCTTACCACCATGTTGGGGGTCAGGTACCTCAAGAGATTCACAATGGGTGGTGAAAAATTTGTTCACCCTAATTAAAAGGTTTGGAGAATTGGAAAGCTAATGCCAACTGATCTTGATTTAGTTGGGAAAAATGCATCCTATCATTTGTTGTTAACTATTAAAGTCATTTAAACCCTTCTGAGAATAGATCTAACGCTGGGCTGCTTTGAAGGTTTGATATGTCTTGTAATCCATAGATTATTGAAGTTAATTTCTCTGTTGAGATCCTGCTATCAGTAAAATTGCATGCATACTCAAAAATATACTTTTTAAACAAAGACAGGTTTTAATTGGATTTCTGTTTATGCTTCAGTCTGGAAAAGTGAAATGGCGGGGAAGAACAAGAAGCTTGCTGAAGGTTCTATAAGGCAAGGCACTAGCTAACTCTTCAATCTTTCCCAAACCTTTTCCTGAAGATAGTTCTCCTCCACCCGCCTGCATCTTCCTAAGTATGCTTTACTCTGAATCTATAATTCACTCATTTAGCTACCTTTTTTGGGAGGAAGGGGATGTTGTTAGAAGAGCCCCTTACAGGATAAGATAAAGTAGGCAGTAACAATATGTTGATTTATATCATTGTGGATCATTTTTTCCATACTTCAAATTAATTTTAATTGAATTTCATCCTCTTGACTTTCACTTAGTTTTAAATGAGTTTTCGTTGTGGAGCTAGAATGCAACAGACTTCACAAGTTGACAAGTTTTAGTGTTTTGATCATAGATTATTATATAATGTTGACAAATGTTTCTTAGACTACAATACTGCATATTAAATGCTACACGATACTCATGGTATTTTCAATCCATGCAATATTTTACAGGTAGGCGAAAAGCTTGCTAACTGTGTTAAAAATGTAATTAATTTCCAGAAGGTACAATGCCTCAAGAGACGATTGCAAATAATTTACCAGTTTATGACCATCATGGAGAAGCTGGCTGGGCAGAGGGATCCTTTTTTAAAGTGATGTTCGATAGAAGGACCTATAAAAATGACTTGAAAAACAACAGAGCTTTCTATGCTAGTATTCAAAGTCATTTTTCTATGCTTTCCTCCTCTTCACTGAGGGAACTGGCCTACTGTCTCCTTGTTCACAGATCTTGACATCCAGATATAGTAGAAAGAAGAGTAGACTCAGAAATCTGGAATTTAGAACCAGAAAGCCTGGGTTACTTGGAATCTGGAAGAGTTTGGAATCAAAAAACCTGGTTGAAATTCCTAGCTTTTCCACATACTACTTGTGGGTATTTTAGCCAATCACTTACTATCTCTGGGTCTGAAATCCCCATCTACAGAATGAGAGGGTTGGGCCAAGTGATGTCAAGGGCCACTTAAAATCCTATCACCCTGCTATTAATTACACAACTTGGGGGCATGAAGTTTGAAAGGAAATTTCTCCTTTTGCACTGCAGTGTCATTACTTGTGGATATGAAATGGAAGGCATTTAATACAATCTTTTTTTAAAAAAAAATACCTCCTGTGTATCCAGGTTTATTATTGATTGAGAGCTGCTTGGAAGGGACTTTAGAGGTCATTTGGACCCCAACTCTCTCATTTGAGAGTCAGTCAACAAACATTTAACAAGGGCTTCTTATGTGCCAGGCACTATGCTAAGGGATGGACAGTGAAGAACAGAAGGCTATTTGCTGAACGTCATGCAGGGCATAAGTAGCAGAGTCAGGGTTTGAACTGACTCAGAATCCAGCCCTCATTCCATTCTTCCACACTCACTCTGTGAAAAAATCAGAAACTCTCCACTCATGGAGCTCACAGGCTTCTTGTGATAAGGTTCAATCTAGCACTGATTGACTAAGAGCCTATGATGTGCAAGGCATAGTACTCAGCACTGGGGACAAATGATTTAAAAGAGTCAAAGGTCCTACTTTCAAGGTCCTTTTATGGGACAAAGTACTAAGCTAATGTGGTCAAATTGAATAAGAGGCCAAAATAAACCTTGAGGGTCCCTTGCAACTCTAGGAGCCTGTGATTCTATGAAATGTTTGAATGTATGCTCCAGAGGATAAAGATTACGGGACAGACTATCCAAGATGAAGGGGCTGGGCAATGTGTTTTTCAGTGTCATTAAGAAAGGATTCCTGAAGGAGTCATCACTTGGGCAGAGGTTCGAAGGATAGGTCAGATATGGGTAAGTGGCAACATTTCATTCGGAGGAATAGCCTGAACAAAAGTTTGGGAGTACAAATGAACCAAGTGTGGCATGTGGAGGGGTAAGTGAGGTACACAGTCTGACTAGGAGGTGGCATATTCCTCTCGTTAATTTTGGGTTGTGAAAAGACTTTTAACCAGCAGATTCTAGGTATCCATAAGCATCCAACAGGTCAACTTTCTTTTATTTGAAATACAAGAATATTAAAGCTGACAGGATCTTAGAGAACATAGTCTGATCCCATATTTTATAGGGATAAAAAGGAGCCTCAGAGAGGGAAGTGACTTACCCAAGGTCACATGCAAGCTAGTGGCAGACTGAGACTAGAATCCAGATATCCTAACATCTAGTCGAATTCTACCCTCTCGGATCTTTAGTTAATCATTTCAGTAACATATCACTTCTTCTTGGCCCCCGGGCTCAGACTCACTTCTCCATTGTGCTGTATGGCATCCTAATGACTAACATCAATGGATGCATGTACCCAAGGAGCTAATTTACATTTTAATATTGTTTATTCACCTCAGCTACTGGTCCTTGAGCTTTACGGGCAGGTACACTTTTTTGTTCATGCTAAAAGAGAAAGTGCCAGTTTTGATTCAATTCAATTAATATCTACATACATATGAGTCCCTATACCATGCCAAGTCTCATACGAGCAAAAAGAAGGACGTGGTCTTTTCCCTCAAGGAGCTCACAGTCTAGTTAAGAATAGTTAAGAATATATATGTATGTGTATATACATGTATATACACACATACATGTATACACATATGGCATGCACATTTATTGTTGTTTAGGTGTTTCATATATATCTATGTATACATATACACATTTGCTTTTGTTTAGGTGTTTCCTATATTATATATGTATATGTATGTGTACATATATGTATATCTGTGTCTACATGCACACACTTGCTGTTGTTGAGGTGTTTCATATATACATATATGCACATGTACATACACATACACACACACATATATGAAACACCTCAACAACAACAACAGCAAAAGCAACCAAGTAGCAGAATGTCTGATGTTTCACATAATAAGTCCTGGGAGGTGAGGAAGGGAAAGAATGCTTTGCACCAGGCAGGTCAAGAATGGCTTCATGAAGGAGCAGAGTTGGGGTCTAACATTAAAGGCTGAGTGGGATCTGGATCAGGAGAGAAGATGGGGAAGAACATTCTATGAAGAGGGATGGCATGAGATGTCTTCAAATATTTAAGGAGTTGTCATGTGGAAGAAGGATTAGTGTTTATCTGCTGGGTTCCCAAGGGCAAAAGTAGGACTGATGGATAGAAGTTGCAAAAAAGATAAATTTAGTTTCAATGTTAGGAAAACATTACTAGAACTGTTCAAAAGTAAAGTGGGCTGCCACAGGAGGTAGTGAGCTCCCCATCCTGGGTGTCTTAAAGCAGGGGTCTCATACCCACTTTTTGAGTATATTGCAAAGGGAATTCTTTTTTTTTTTTTTTAGGTATGGGTTGGACTATATTGTCCCTGAATTCCCTTCTGATTGCGAAATTCTGTCATTCTATCTAAAATTTCAGGCTAACGTTAAGAATGAAGATGATGGCGATAGTGATATGTTTACATTGGATTTAAATTGGGTTCCTGTAACATTCAAAGAAAAAAGATCCGAGAGTAGTCGCATGGGAAGTTCCATTTGTCAGTACGCCAAGCCAAAGCAAACACACAGCACCTTCACCAAAAGCTTTCTTACTACTGATCCCTTATCCCACTGATGCTGGGGGATTTGAAAGTGTAAATAACACTAGAGCTAAGAGGAGTTATCTGTGTGAGTCCCACAAGGATCAGTTGGAGAAGTGACTTTTCCATATACTATTACACACTTCATTCTATACTCTGCTCAAAGCTATGCTAAGTTTCCAATAGGAAAAAAAAAAAAGCAAACAGACATGTTCTAACTTTCAGTGGCAATGGCTCATTCCCCTACAGATCCTGAATGAATTGCACATGCCCTGGAGCTGCAAACATTTAAAACAACTCTCCTTAGTAGAGGAGGAAGCATTTTTGAAGATGATAATAAGCCAAGTTGGGGAGTTAATCCCTGACTTAACCCTCCACCTTCCTTTGGGGCACCTTACAGAAACTGGTGGTTTGAGGCTGGCTGCAATTCCCCAAAGCGTACCATACACATGGCTCGAACCTGAGCACCCAAAGATCTGAAAGTCATAAAAAACATGACCTCTGCTCATACAATTATTTCAGAAGATGGTCATCTTAGTACATTAGGTCTTGTAACCCTTTAGTGCTTCATACCATACTGTACTCATTGCCTCTTCCTTCAAGGAACCTGATGTTGGAATTCTGTACACACTGAGTTTCTAGGATTCTTTTCCACCAGTTTCCCAGGATTAATCTTTTTTTCTTTTTGCCCCATTTTGTATCCAGAATACACTAGACGCAGAAAATAACACATCACAGCCAGAAGGGCTCTTTAATAACAACTTCAAAAGATGTGAGTGCTTTTACCTACAAGTGTTAGGGAAATAAGGTGTGTAGCTCAATATTTTGCCTTGATGGCCAATAATAATGGCTAACCATCCCAGCCCATTACGGAATTAGAAATAGGCAAAATGAATTCAAACACTCAGCTGACTGTACTGAGTACCTGGGTAAGACAGCAGGTTTAAAGACAGGTCTCATGTAGATTGCTTTCCGGAGAGCTAGTAATGCAAGACATCTGGCAGGTTCAATAAAGTCTGTATCCCCAAACCCAAATGAACACATGGCATCACAGGTTAGAACCCCGACAATAGTAGTCACAATTCCAAAAGGGGAAAAAAGCTTCCTGGGGCACAGTGGGATGGTATTATTACATCATCCAGTCAGTCAGTTATTAATCATTTATTAAATGCCTACTAACTTCCAGTCACTGTTTGAGGTGCCAGGGAAAGAGAGAGAGACAGAGAGACAGACAGAGATGGGGGGGGGAGAGAGAGAGAGAGACAGAGAGAGATGGAGACAGAGACAGAGAGAAACACAGACAGAGAACAAAGAGACAGAGACAGCGAGACAGAGAGTAAGAGAGACAGGGAGAGAAAAA
>CM053625.1:102660413-102662913 GCA_028646595.1 Phalanger gymnotis
GAAGGAAGGAAGAAAGAAAGGAAGGAAGAAAGGAAGGAAGGAAGAGAAAGAAAGAAAGAAAGAAAGAAAGAAAGAAAGAAAGAAAGAAAGAAAGAAAGAAAGAAAGAAAAAGAAAGAAAGAAAAAAGGAAAGAAAGAAAAAGAAAGAAAGAAAAAAGGAAAGAAGGAAGAAAGGAAGGAAGGAAGGAAGGAAGGAAGGAAGGAAGGAGGGAGAAAAAGGGAGAGAGGGAAGAAGGAAGACAGACAGGCAGCTCCTGCCTTGAAATAGCTTAGATTCTATTGAACAGAAACAATGTGTATGTTGTTCAGTTGTTTCAGTTGTATTTGATTCTGACCCCATTTGGGGTTTTCTTGGCAAAGATGCTGGAGTAATTTGCCATCTCCTTCTCCAGCTCATTTTATGGTTGAGGAAACTGAAGCAAACAGGGTGAAACGACTTGCCCAGGATCACAGAGCTAGTGCCATAAATGTATGCATGTACAGGCATACTTAAAAGTGAATACAAAGTATAAGCAAAATAAATCCAAAGTATTGCAGGGTAGCATGCTCTAATAGCTGAGGGATGAGGAAAAATGTATGGAGGAAGCCCCACTTAAACTTAGCTTTGAAGGAAACTAGCCATGCTAAGAGGAAGAAGAAAGGAAAGATTACATGCCAGGCATCCAGGACAGATTTCACAAAGTTGTATAGAAGCGAGATGGGTTGACATGTAGGAAAAACAGCAAATAGACCAGTTTGCCTGGAACATAGAGTGAAGAAGAAAGTGGACAGGTGGCACAGAACCAGACTGTGAAGGGCTTTAAATATTAGGGGAATTTATATTTTATTCTAGAGACAATAATGAAGCACTGAAACTTTTTGAGCAGAGTAAAATGGCAAGAACTGTGCTTCAAGAATATAACCTTGGCAGCTTTACATTAAATTGTTCTGTTGTTTTTATTTATGTCAGACTCTTCATGACCCTCTTTGAGGTCTCCTCGGCAGAGATACTGGAGCGGTTTGCCACTTCCCTCTTAAGCTCATTTTACAGATGAGGAAACTAAGGCAAACAGGGTAAACTGACTTGCCCAGGGTCACACAGCCAGAATGTTTCTGAGGCCATATTTAAACTCAGGAAGATAAGTCATCCTGACTTCAGGCCAGGCATACTAACCACTGGTACCTCACTGCCCATTAAGTCCAAAGAGCTAAAGTTTCAAAAGGACAGGGACAGCCTTTTGACTTCCTAAGAAAATTAACAAGCTACTCTAGAAACCAGGACCTCAATGATTTGGATGGCATTGGCCCTACATATCTGCCTTGCTGTCAGGCTGGAGTTGCTCTGGGGCACTCTGAGCTGACTCCCTTTGCTGAAGCAAGCCAGGCTTCATGGCAAAATCTTAACTAGTGTCTGATTTGCAAAGATTAAAATTAGTCTTTTGTCCGACCTACTTCCACAAAGCCATCGTGCAGTGCTTCTGTGGGGGTTACTTAGCAAAGAGGAGCTGGAAAGCAAGGGCAGCAAGCAAGAATTAGGACTCTAGGTTAAGAATCACTGCAGGGAAGGTCCCCAGCTAGAAATATGCCACAGAGCGAGAAAGAAAGGGACACAAAGACAGGTCTAAGGGAGGCTCTATGGAATAGGGGCCAATGCTGGGATTTTCTTAATCCCCTATTGTTTCTGCTTCGCCCTTCCTTTGCTGGCTCATCTCTAACTGTGGTCATAGTAACCCAGGCAGGGCTAGGAGCAGGACTGCCGCTGTACCCTAGCTGGGGCCTAGAAAACAGAAGGCTTTTTATGACCGCCTCTGATCCGAGTGCATTCCCTACATTAAAAGACTATTCTGACTTCCAAGTCCAGGCAGAGATACTCCTCAGAAGGAGCCCAGAACGAAATTGTCATCTGGCACCCCCACCCCGGCCTCACCGCCCACTTCGCCCCTCCCTTTTCTTTTCCTTTCCTGGATAGATGCTCTTTACTAATTACCGCGGTGGAGATTTTTGACCTAAGAACTGAACTGCAGGGAAAGTATCCATGGGAGCGCTCAGCTTGCCCCGGGTCATGCTCCTGATGTGAACGGGAGGGAAGGAGCCCTCTCGGATGTCAGGTAGAATGAGGCTCCAGCTTCCAGGGCCTGCGTGCATCGAATCTATTACTCTTAAGGCTCTCGAGTCATTTTAAAAGGTTGCCTTTTACTGTAGGTCAGAGATAGAAATTATGAGCAGGGAGCAGATTTACAGACCTTTACACGAGAGGGAAGTAGGGACTGTTTGGAAGCAGGTTTTAAAGTCTTCTTAGCGGCTCAACAGTTGGCTGAAGATTGGCCACGTGGGGGAGCTACAGGGGCACTGCAGTCCCACAGACACACAGGTGGAATAATGTGCCCCCCCCTCCCCCAAGCTAGCCCACCAAAGGTTGGGGGAGGATGCAGAGCTGAACGGGGAGAGAAGAGGGATGAGAAAAGAGTGAGCTGTCTAAACGAAAAGCATCCTTGCAAACTCCTGTAAAGGGAGCAGTTATA
>CM053625.1:102667913-102747913 GCA_028646595.1 Phalanger gymnotis
TAGACAGTCATAAAGGATCTATGTGCAGTATATGGATGTAATACTGACTGCCTTAAGTTAGACAAAGAAGTATGGTACTTCAGAGGCATTATATGGACTCAAAAGGTCACAGAATCAATCTCCCTACCTGCAAACAGGATTGCATCCAATTCACTCCTGATAGACAGGTGTTTGGCCTCCTCTCACAAATACCCGAGGAAAGAGATTCTGGTGCCTAATAACTCTGACTGTCAGAAAGCCCGGGCTCTAAGATTTGTCTTACTTGAATCCTTTCTGCTGCTTATTTAAGCCTGCTTCCTCTTGTTCAGTCCCCAGTAACAGTGAAGGAGATAGTTCGCCATCCTAATCAGCTGCAGCACAGTTTTTATGAGTACTCACCAACCTTGGATTGGGTAAACCACCATCTTGCCTAAAAGTGACCCTTCTTATGGTCATTATTAAAGGCTTGAGAGTAAGACATTGCTCCAGGTCTTTTTCTCCAAACCAAACCATTCTGTGACTTTCACCTTCTGGCAAAGGTCCTATTTTTCAGCCCTTTAATTGTCTATATCGCTCTCCTCTTGGATCCTCTCCAAATTCTCCACTAAGGTGTGGAGATCTCAAACAATAGTAGCAACTAACAGACCTTTTCACTTACCTTCTCAATTTGAAAGTGATTAGGGTCCTTTAAGGTTGCTATAGTTCCTGTTTTCACCTTTTAATATTGGAAAACAGACACAATGTAGATAATATGAAAGGTGTGCTACCTCATGCCTCCTATGGAGGCCTGCTCGGCATGAGATGCAAGTAATATAGCAACCAGCTGGGAGAGGAAATACTAAAAAAAAAATCAGCCAGAAATAGCTATTCATTTGAAAGCAATTGGCCTGGCCATTAACAGAAATCCTGAAAATCTAAGTCACCAGCCAGTACTAGCAGCAGCTGCTGGAAAACCGAGGACATAGAGTTAAACGTGAGCTGTCCCCAGCATGGTCACCGTCTTGTACCTGCCCTATGGGGAGCCATCAAGGAGGACTTGACACTTGTTATTGGAGAGGCTTAGGACAGACAAAGGCTGAGACAAAAAGACAAGTGTCTCATCCCAAAACTCATTTAGCATCCTCTGAATTGGGCTGACATGGCTGGATCACCCCCAAGTGTCTCTGCTCTGGACATCACAAGAAATGGACATAGTTTCTGTATCAGACCTGGGATAAATCTAGAGCTGATGGTAGCTGTTGATAAGTATCTGAACGGCTGTAATGTGGAGGAAGGGTTAGTCTTATTCTTTTTGGTCCTAGAGCAAGAAGGAGGAGTTATAGAGCAAAGAAGCAGACTTAGCCTTAATGTCAGGGAAAAAAGAGGCTAATGATTAGAGCTTTCCAGAAGTGGAATGGACTTCTTTTAGAGAGAATAAGTTCACCCTCCTTGGAGCAATTCAAGCAGCAGCTCGATGAATACTTGCTGGGCATATCAATAGCAGGGATTCTTCTTTGTATGGTTTGGACTAGACCACTGCTAAGGTCACTTTATATTCAGCCATTTTCAGTCATGTCTGACTCTTTGTGACTCCACTTTGGGCAAAGATACTGGAGTCTCCTTCTCCAGCTCATTTTACAGATGAGGAAACTGAGGCAAACAGGGTTAAGTGACTTGGCCAGGGTCACACAGCTAGTAAGTGTCTGAGGTCACATTTGAACTCAAGGAGAATAGTCTTCCTGACTCCAGGCTCAGTAACCCAGCTGCCCATTAAGGTTTATTACAACTCTCAAATACCATGAAAATTTGTCATTTCTTTTGTAGTATCATAGATTTAGTTCTAGAAGGGGCCTCAGAGGTCATTTAATCCAAGCCCCCTATTTTATGGATAAAGAAACTGAGTCCAAGGGACATTAAGTGTCTTGCATAGAGTCCCAAAGGTTGTAGCCATCAGAGCATCAATTAGAATATCAGACCCCCGTCTGCAGAGCTAATACACTTCTTCTGCATCATGAGACCATCTTTCCTCAGCTCCCTTCATTCACAGCATCCTCTCAGGCTTAGTCAATGTCAACGGTTTTGAAGTATGAAGGAATTAAGCCAATAAGTATAGGTAAGTCTAATTGGAAGAATTAGAGGAATGGCAAAATGAAGTTACCAGATAACCAGGGTCATTTCCCAGAGTTTTGATCTACAAGGAGCACAATGAGATTACAATGGACTGATGGGAAGGAGGGAGGAGGAGAGTAAAGCAAAGAATCACAGAATCTGAGTCAGGGATAACCTCACTAGCTATTTAAATCAAGCAGTACTTGGGCAAGAATCATTTCTATAAAATCCTAGATAACTAATCATTCAGACTGCCTCTAAGGTGTTCCCAAATCAGTCCATCCCACTTTGGGACAATTCCAATTGTTAAAAATGTACATCTAAACAAAATTTCCATCATATTCCAATTCCACTCATCATTATTAGTTCTGCCTTCTAAGGCCAAGCAGAGAAATTCTAATTTCTTTTTCTCAAGACAACCATTCAAACACTTGGATGGCCATCATATTCCCATTATTTCTGTCCTTTTTTCAGGATAAACATCCCAAGTTCATTCTCCTGGTCTTCCTGTGGCAAGATCTCCACTACCTAAAGGCAGTGCCCAAAACCGAACATGGTACTCCAGAGTGGGCCCAACCTTGAGCAAATCACTTTAATTCTCTGGGCCTCAGTTTCCTTATCTGTAAAATGAGGGTGCTGGACTAGACGATCTCTAAGCTCTCCTGAGGCAGTTAGTGGTCCGGTGGATGGAGCTCTGGGCCTGGGGGCAGGGATATTGTTCTAGATACTACAACAGCCTTAATGGTTCCTAAGATAGAATGTGCTTTTTTGGTTGTTTCGTTACAATGTTGACTCACAGTGTGTGTTCAGTCCGCTAAGTTCCCAGTTCTTTTTCAGATGAATGGTGGCTAATCACGCCCTTGTGGAGGTGATTTTTTTGAAACTGTGTGTAGATTTTTTCATGGATCCTCATTACATTTAATCTTATTAGATCTGCCCAACTGATCTGACCTGTAGAGAATTTGGATGTTGACTTTCATGCAGTGTTAGTGGGGTATACCTTATCCCATGCCATGTGGAAACCAGTTGGTACTAGTTTTTGAAAGCCAATTGTTAAATTTCCAGTGTGAATATTTATACCTTAAAAATGAACAAATGCTACAAATGAGGGCTTGTTTTTTTTTGTTTAGTTGACTGTCTACATTTGAGAACATGATGGAGAAAATGTTAATAATGAGATTAAACTTAAAAGTAAATTGTGGGACCATTTCCTCTCCTCCCTCCCCTCTCCCATCTTGAGTTGGTTGTTAAAAATTTATTAGCACACCCCTGGCCTAATCACTAGCCAGATTTAGACATGAGCTTTAACATTTCTAATGTGTAGTCATTACGATGCAAAGATATCCTTGTTGACCCTCTATCATGGATCGAATATACACTTGGAATTGCTTTTTCTACTACTAGAGATCACTGAAACCAATTCATTCATAGTCTCTCACCCAAACCTTGTTGCAGTGTACAGCAATATGGGCAGTGAAAGAAAAGTGGAAGAAATGCAGCACTCAATATCAGACCACCTGAGCTCTCCCACTCGGCAGCTGTGTGACTCCCTTCCCTTCTCTGTGCCTCAGGTATAAAAGGTAATTACCTTCGCTCTCAAATAGAGATAATGATGCCAACTTGCTTATTTCTCAAAATAGTTGTAAAGACTGAGTGAGAAAATATTTTGTAACTGTAAAACTCTATACAGACATAAAGGATTGTTTTTAGTTGAATTGAGAGACAGAAGGATAGAGAATGGGCCTCCAAGTGGGCCTGGCAAAGACCTGGGTTCAAGACCCACCTTTAGCTCATACTGACTGTGTGACCCTTCACAAATCACTTAACCTCTCAGTGCCCCTAGGCAACCTTCTAAGAGGGGAAAATTGCAGAGCAAATGCTGATTTGCATCAGTAGAAGGGGTTCCCCATTAGGATTATCTGTATTAATGAGATCAGACATGCATTATAATAATAATAAAAACAATAACAATAAACCCATACAATAACTGGCCTTAACTGAAGTGCCAGGTAACTGAACTAACCAGTCTCACGATGCTAGTCGTGTCTCTACAAGTCACAATACTTAATAAGCCTTAACCATGGGCACATGGCTGAATGGTGTACCATGAATGGGCAAAAAGAGATTCCGAATCTTAAGTAGTCCATGCACATGGAAAAAAAAAGGAAAAGATATTTCAAGGAAATCTTACATGAAACTCAGTGCAAAATAGAGTACTTCTGTCCTTAGTCACTCGGGTTTGTGACCTGGTGGCAATCCTAATTTCTTCCTCCTTCCTCCTTACTTCCCAGGTAGCAATACTTGCCAAGTGTTTGTCATTCTACTGCCTCCGTATCTTTCATCTCCAATTTCCCTCTCTCTGTTCCCTTGACCACCATCTTCTCACATGGACTCTTCACCCATGAACTTCTCATTGCTTTAAGACTCTCCCATTTCCAATTTCGCCTTCATATAATGGCTAAAATAGTCTTCCTAAGACATAGGTTTGACCCCGTCACTCCCCGGGCAAATTTTTTTTTTCAGTAGCTCACTACTGCTTACAGAATACAAGAGAGGCTGGTGTAAAGTCTTCCACAATGTGGCTTCAACCTACTTTGTCAGACTCATTTTATATTACTTCCTTTAAAGAATACCATGTTCCATTCTCTTATCCAGCACATTCAATCAACAGCCAAATCTTGCCATTTTTTTTCCTACTCCTTTAGACATCAGCTTGGTACTGCCTTGTACTGCTCTCTTTGCCTCAAGTCTCTCCCCACTCTAACTTATCACCTTATATAGATGTCAAAGTGATTTTCTTTTTTTTTTTTTAGCTTTTTTATTTCGAGGGGGGAAGACAGGGCAATTGGGGTTAAGTGACTTGCCCAAGGTAACACAGCTACTAAGTATGTCGAGTGTCTGAGGTCAGATTTGAACTCAGGTCCTCCTGACTCCAGGGCCAGTGTTCTACTCACTGCGCCACCTAGCTGCCCCAAAGTGATTCTTTTTAAGCACAGCTATAGCCATGTAATTCTCCTTCTCAATAAACTCCAGTAGCTCCCTATTGGCCCAGGAGCAAATACAATCTCTTCTGTCTTTTGAAGCCCTTCACAGCTTGAGTCCACCCTATTTTTTCAGCCTCATTTTCACTCTATGGCACAACCAAAGCAGCTTTCTCTCTGCTTCTCACACACAGCACCCCACTTTCTGCCTCCATTCCTTTTCACCGGCTCTCTCCAGGCTAGAATGTACTCCTTTCTCATCTCTGCCTCACAGAATTTCTCTCTTCAAGCACCACAAGATACATGAAGCCTTTCTGATCTCCCCCACATACTCCTGTCTCATTTCCTTGATGATCTTCTATTTTATTTTGTATTTTTTTCTGCCTGTACTTATGCACATCCATGTTCTTTATCTCAATAGAAAGCAAGCATCCTGAGGGAAGGATTTTTCTTCCCTTTCTTCCCTGGCTTAGCATAGCGCCTGGCTCTTAATGAGTGCTTGTTTATTAATCAGTTGATTGGACAAGGTGTTGTTGAGCTCATTACATCTATTTGTACATGCTATCTCCTGGAATGGGCTTCTTTTTTTCCTCTTTGCCTCTTAGCATTCTTATCTTCCTTCATGGAAGTACCTTCTATAAGAAACAGTCTTTGAAACCTAACATCCCAGTTCTTAAAGGTCTCTTCCTGCTAAAATTACTTTGCCTCTGTTTACCTTTGGACACTAAATGTCCCCCTAGGAAAATACAAACTCTTGGAGAGTGGAGAGGCTTTCATTTTTATCTTTGTAGTAAGCACCTGACATAATGCCTTGCACGTAGTAGGCTCTTAAATAAACATATGTTTAATTGAATTAAATAAAAGGCTCATCAGCATAGTCTTGTTCCCTAAGGGCAGCTATACTATTAACAGTGACCAAAGAATGAATTTTCCAATCAGATAACAAGCTAGGTGTTAAACAGAAAGCAAAGCACAAGTGGTTGCTTTTCTATCATCTCACACATTGCAGGGGGTGGGGTAAGGGCTGATGTCACCATCCATGATCAATGGCTAGTGTCCTTGGTCGTGAGAGGAGGAATATCTGTATCTGTTGTCTACACCTGTCCTTTCTTCTAGTTTGGGAAACTACTTACTTTCTTTGTATGTGAGGCTGAATTTTGAATAAGGAAAATTACTCTGTCCTCAGTCTGTGGGAACCCCAGAAGATGAGATTGCCTTTACCAAGAAGGTGGGGATATTCTCAAGATGGTAGGCCATGAGGTTATGTCGCCAGGAGTTCTGATCCCTGCCTCACCCTCTCCTCCAGTACAATTCCAAACAGAAGAGGCTCTGAGCACAGTCACATTCCCCTCTGTATTAATGGCAGCTCCAGGGTTCCATCTCGGAGGGGAGTTTGTAGCTTACTCTCACTATGGGATGAAAATCTTTACCTTGTTAAGAGAATCTCCGACAAGAAAAAGAAGATGAAGGAAGGATTTCACTGATTTGGGGGTAGGGGTAGGAGGCTTCCCAGGGCTTCTGAAAGTAGATATAGCACAATAAGCTATTCTCTGTTTACCTATAAGTTTGGCCCTGATTCTACTCCTTAGCGTTACAGGTTTCTTTTATATTTTTCTTTCAGGTGGAGCCAGGTCTTTGCCACAGTGACTACAGCAAATTGAAGGTGCTCCATTTAGAGCATTTCTACACTGAACAGAGAACAACCCTGTATTACTAATGTGGCCTTTCTCTCTTCATAAGGGAAGTTAGAAGTGTATAATATTGGCTAAATGAAGTAGGGATCAGAAATGAAAATAAACACCAGATCACAGGTCTTGAAGGAAATCAAACAGAAGGAAATTAAATCAGGACTTTGTCCAGGGGTGTTCTGGAACCAGCTTGTGAGCATTTATACCTCAGAAGTCAGCAAAATGGGGGGGGGGCAGCTAGGTGGTGCTGTGTATAGAGCACTGGCCCTAGAGTCAGGAGAACCTGAGCTCAAATTTGACTTTAGAAATTTACTAGTTGTGTGACCTTGGACAAGTCACTTAACCCTCATTGCCTCAAAAAACCTGAAACAAAACAAGAAAGCAGGAACCCTGCAAATCAGGGCTTGTTTTATTAATTGTCTAGGCTTAAGAAAGTAATGGAGAAAATATTAATAATATAGATTAATCCTGCATTATTGCGTATACATTTGTGTATATATCCCCCCCTAGCCGGTTGTTAAACTTTTATGAGCACATATTTGACTTTGTCATTTAATTCTCTTGTTGTTAGTTTCTAAATCCCATGAAGACTGAGAAAATGTGGATCAGGAGACAGAACAGGAACAATGGATAGAAAAAAAAAACACAGGGTGTTGGGGTAAAAAAAAATATTAGGCTGAGAAGTGAGAGACACAAGTTCCGGTCCTGGCTATGTCAAGGTCTGACGGGTCATTTCCCTTCAGTGAGACCCACGTTCCCCTTGGTAAAATGAGGTGTGTAAAGTAGTGAATCCCTCAGGCCCCTCCCAGCTCTGATGTCCTCTGACTCAAAGATCCCAAACTACAAGGAAGCATACTTTAGTTCAGTACGTAGAAGAAGGAAAAACTTAATAGGGAGAAAGCATTGTAAAGCAGAAAGAGTGCCATGTGGGGAGTCAGGAGACTTAGGTTCAAATCCAGGCTCTCCTTCTTCCTGTTATTATCTATGTGATCTAGGAAAGTCAATTTCCTAACCTTTTGGGGCTTCAGTTTCTTACCTATAAGATGAAGAGATTGCAACAATCAACTCTAAAATCTACTGATCCTACCCAACAATGGAGAATCTTGGGAAATAATACATTACTGGCCCTTTTGAGCAAAGGTCAGATGATGGGTCATCATGGATGTTTGGAGGGGGAATTCTAGATTTGGGAAGGATCTTAGACTGGATGACCTGGATGGCCATTCTCACAAAGTAGGAGCTGGTATTGTCTTAGCCAAAGGGAGATAGGGAAGCAAAAAGTTGAGGTTAAGATGTACCAGGTGGGCATCCATATCTGGGTGAGAGGTCAATGAAAATTTGGCAATTAGTCTAATTGATTTCTTTGGTGGCCTACTGATTCTTAAAACAACAACAAACTACAAAATCTACTTCTAAAGTTGGTTTAGCCCTAATTGCATTAATGTAGTGGATTTATGACCCTGATTTATTAGTATACATGACTTTAGTTTTTTGTTCCTTTATCAAACCTGTTCTCATCTGAATCTTCTTATAAGAAATATTCTAGCGGTAGTAACACATCATCACTGAATCTCAGAGCTGGACAGGATGTCAGAGGCCATCCCATCTCTGAATTTAAAATATATGTATTCTCCATGCTGTGCTCCCAAAGTGGTCATCTGGCCTTTGCTTGGAAACCTCTAGTGAGAAGAAACCCGCAACCTCCTGAGGTAGTTCATTGCTCTTTTGTAAAGCTCTAATGATTAGGAAACATTTTCCTTATATTAATCCTAAATGAACCTCTTTGGGACTTGCAGTAATTGCTATTTGTGCTGCCTTCCAGGGCCAAGCACAACAAATTGAATCCCTCTTCCATAGGATAGGGCTTCAGATACTTGAAGATAGCTGCTGGGGACCCTCTTAAGCCCTCTCTTCTCCAGGTTAAGCCTCCCTCACTTCTTCAACCATTCCTCATCTGGTATGACCTCAAGATTTTTCACCATTCTGGTCATCCTCCTTCAGATCATCTCCAGTTTATCGATGCTTTTTCTGACATGTGGCACCCCAAACACCCTCCTAACTTTTCTTTCCTCCCTGTGACACCCCAAAACAGATCTCTGAAGGCAAGCGGTCATATGCATTCAGACAAATCCCATTTGCTAACTCTCCTTGGAGAAGTGGAACTTCAAGGTATTAATGGGGGAAAAGATAATCATTCTACTGAATTTTTCCTATTGATCCATTTGACATCCCTTCTCTGGTCCTTTATAACCACTTCCTGCTACTGTTCCTGGGGGGAGGAGGTGGGAGGTAGTAGGAAGGCAATAAACATTTATATAATGTCTACTATGTGCCAGGTATTATGCTATTTACAGACAGCATCTCATTTCCTAAAGATACTCTGTTCAAATATTCTAGTATCTGACTTCTAATTAAAAAAAAAATAAAAATAAACACAGAGAGCATCTCAAAGAAGGGCCAAATTCAATCCAGGCAGCCCATGTCTACATTAATGCATTCTAGATCTAAGCATCCCCCTTTCTGAGCTTGGTCTTGTCGTCTCCAAGGGGCAAGATGGAAAGCTGACCACCTATATACAGGATATGTTTTGTTAACTCCCCGAAATGTGAGCGTGTTTTATGTGAGGGTAATTGGGTATAATTCCCCCTCATGAGTTACAGTCAACAAACAGACCATACAGCTGGGCCGTATTTTGGTCTTCCGCGGCAAATGCTATTTTCATGGCCAATTTATTAGAGAAGCCATGTTTTTGAGGAGACGTCACCCATGCACAAAAAAGGGTATATTTATTGATATGTTTAAAATATAGGTTTTTAACTCTCTTTCTTAGCCCTTAACAACAAAGTAAAAAGATAGACAGATATAATTATGTTCTGACTACTCTCAGCTTTGCTGCCCAATGGGAACCTTTGTATACAGTTATCAGTAGCACTGAAATCTGCTTAGGAAAGCAACAAGTCTTTTGTTCTGTTGACAACAGTTATTACAATTAATTCATTTTGTGATTGGTACTTGCACTGAGTGACAAGGTGTTATTTTACCTCAGTAAAAGTTAAAGCGGTAATACCTACATGCGAAATAACACTCTGAGTTTGCAATCACTCACACCAGAAAAGAAAAGACTTGTCTTCAGAGCCAGCTGCTCAGCCACCCCACCCTCTCTACACCCCAAGTATGAGTTGGAGTTTGGAGCTTGTGTTGAGGTAGGGAGTTAGGGAGGGCTTTGTGATTTTTTTTTCCAGAGTTGATGATGTTTTTTCTTTTTTTTCTAGTACATTGGCATTAATACAAAGTTTGTTCCTGAAATACAAAGAGAAAATCACCAACTTCTTGGGGAAAATAGCTACCTAGAAAGAGATGGAAAAATTGACTGCCAAACCAATGTACTCCAGGAAAGGTAACGAGCATGCATCTGCCCCTGGACACAGAGCACCTGGCTTCTGGGTTGTTCCAGGGAGCAGGACCTGAGAACCACTGAAGGACAAACCTCTTTGGTGATTTTTTTCCCTCACGACAATCCAACAACTCTGGAAAAGTTAAATGTGCTTGCTTATTTCTTAGGGACTAAGATGCTAGTCTATACTGATTAATAAATAAACATTTATTAAGCACATTCTATGTGCCAGGCACTGTGCTAAGTTGCTGGGGATACAAAAAAGGCAAAAGGCAATCCCTGCTCTTAAGGAGCTCAAGGTGTTGGATTCATAAGGGCAAAGTAATATTTTCAACTTTTTAAAATTTTAATGATAGGGCAAAATTGACCAGAATGAAGCTAAGTGAAAAGTTAAATGAATTACACATATGTTCAGGTATTTTTAAAAATAAACAATATGCTCAATGGCTTTTTGTTATGGAATAATTCTGACTCCTATTTAATCTGATATGGTTGAGAAATGGGATGTTCTGGTTAATTAGATATTCTGGTTAATATAGAGTTCCCATTATGTGAATTCTCAGCTTTCAGATAACTATAATATGATAAAATAGACTTGATGCTAAAAATACTTTGGTCATAAATTGATCTTTCTTTGAGAATTTAGCTGTCCCTCAAAGCTATCGTGAAAGAGCGCTGAATTTGGAGTCAGAGGAAGTCTTTGTTCTTACACTTACTACCTATGTGACCTTTAAGCAAGTCACTTTCACTCCTTTGATCTCAATTGCCTTGTCTGTAAAATGCAGGGTTATACTAAGTGGCCTCTGATACATCCTTTCTCAGGTCTGAATCTATGAAGCTATAAGCATCCATTACCACTGTTCCAGCCAATCACAAATCCTGGTGATTTGAACTTTCTGATTGTTTGGATTCTGGGTAGGTACAATTTTCCTGTCCTTTGAATTTGCTGTTGAAATCTTTCCACTCATCCCCTCTTTACCTGTTTGGATATCATTTGAAAGATAAGGCAGGGTTGGAGAGCAGGAAACTGATACCATCAGCTACCTGGTTGCTGAGATATTTTCTGGTTTCCAACAGGGATGTTCTTTCCTTGGATCTAAACCTGGGACCAGATATTTTTTTCCCTACGATGGAGCAAGATGGAAGTATTTTCTGAATTGGAGCTTCCTGAAGATTCAGTTCTCTTCCCATATCTTTGCCTCCCCATCTGTTGTGTAGAATCTTAACAGGACTCTTTGTTTCTGCTGCCTGGAATAACTTCCTCCAAGAAGCCAGTCCACCTGACGAACAAACCTTAGAGGAAACGCTAATGTAGTTGCAATTTTTTTTGACCAATTATTGCCTTGTGTGAAAGAGCAATAGACTTTCAACTTTTGCAGGGAACTTAGCAAATTGTTCATGCTTCCTCAACATTTGCAGTCAATCACCATCATCCTCAATATATGGAGTTTAGCACTTCTCTACTCCTATTAGACACTGGTCTCGGTGAGCCATCAACAGAGAACCATTAAAAAGGCCCATTTGGATTTTTTTTATTAGCAGTATTTATCACTTTCTCAAAATCAATTTTGTATTTTAGATTAAAACAAATGACTATTCCTATTCCAATCAATATTTGCATCTTTGCCTTTTTAAATTTTTTTAAAGTCGAATGTAAAGAAATCCTCTCCTTCCCCTGCATCAATCCAATTTCAATATAATTCAATATTTAATAAATATAATCCTCTTTGTCTGTGCAGGAAAACATCATAAAATATGCAAAAGGTTTCATGGTCTCCAAGAACTTGGGAGTAAGAAAGTGTTTCCTTATTTCCTCCATAAATACTGAAGTCCTCATCAACGAATGTTTTCCTTTCCCTCTTTCACATATTAGAAACAGTTTGTTCCTATTAGGCGAAAGAAAAGAGTTTATATATTTAATGATTCTAAAAACAAAATGCTACCTACCATCTCTAAAATTGCCATTTTATCTCTTTAGAATTCTTTAGCTTGACGTTTTTAAAAGGGCAAAAGAAGAAAAAAACCTTATATAATACCTAATTTGTACATCTGTGGTTTTCCTCTGACTGGCAAAGGCACCATATGTTTTTAATTATCATAATAGCCTTAAAGAACCTGTTCGGTGGGAAACACATATGATCCTTTTATTACTGGTTTGTAATTTAAACAGTTTTAACAGAAAAGGTCTGGCTATAGGGGAGTGACAGGCTCAAAGGCCTAAAATCCCTGCTATTGACCTCTGAAAGCCCAAGTTCAGATCCCACCCACTGAGGTGGGGACCTTATTCTCCCTGCCTTGACAGAGGTAATTGGTCACATGTGAAACGGCTCTTCAGGACCTTAAAAGACATAATCTCCAATCTCCAGTGACTCTGTGTTTTGATCGGAGGCTGACACAGGGAGAATAAAGTTTATAAATATTATTATAGTCTGATCTATGTAGTCTTCTTGGTTGGAGGTTGTGCCTATTTGAAGTTGCTAGGGGCTTGCCCAAAATCTGCTGCTGGGAACTCTCTCCACTGGCTTTCCTGGACACCTTGTTTCACTCAACACCTGCTCCTTGAGTCTAACCAGGAGAGTCAAGTATACTCCTTACCCCATTTTCCTGCTTTGCTGTTATTGTTACTGTTGTCTTCCTCTTGTGCTTGGAGAAAATGGAATAGCTCTGTTCCTTTGTGATCCTGGATCGGATCATCTTATGGTACTTATTTTGATCAAGTGACTACCCTAGGACTACCCATAGTCCTACTGGCCACCCCCTCCCCGTGACTCACAACCTCAAACCAAGTTACGGAAAGAGCAGATTTTATTGATACATCCCAAATTACATACTAGTCAGGAAAGGGGATGAAGGTTTCCCGAGATCAAGAATATTTCCCCTTAGTCTACAGGCCACATCCTTTTTGTTGAGGGAGCTGTTGTTACCTAGGAATGGTGTGATGCTTGAGGAGAGAGGTTGCCTCTCCTAAATAACAAGCAGTCAAGATAGTGGAGAAGCAACCTAACTTTGGCCAGTCTTCAGTAACTTTTTTGGAATTGTTGTAGGAGTAAATTCTATAAGTGCTGTCAGGTGACGTAGGGCTTTCCTAGGAGAAGCTAATTGTGGCTCAAAAGGTGTGGGCATCTACACCACGAATTGGTCTCAACTAAAAGTGGTCAGCCTGACCAGAAGTAAGAGTTCACCAGTGTCATTGGCAGAGGGCTAGCTACAGGATGGCATGACAGATTTCATTGTTTATACGTTTCTACATTAAATCATTTTGTTCTTTAAGAAGGCAGGATGCTACTTTTAAACTTAAGGCAATGCAAGGCAATGCTTAAAAGGCAATGCTTAAAAACACCCCCATTTGTTTCCATGAAAAACAGATTAAAATCTGGAGTAGAGTTATTTGATTACCCCTGCTCCAAAGGGAGACACTGGGGATAGGTTTGAAGTGGAGTAACTAATCTGTTCCTTCTGGATAAATGCTCACCCTAATCAATGTAATTTTCCCAGTTTAATACTGGACCTGTGTGATTCTTTCATACCAGGTGAAGAATGGGAATGATTAATCAAAACTTTCAGAGATCCGTTGTCTAGTTCTCATTTTCATTGGGCCCGTAATTTTGTTCTCCAAGTAAGCCTCAAAGTATTTATTAGCGGTGTTACCCTAGACAAGGGACTTCTCTTTGCAGAACCTCAGTTTCCCTGTCAGTAGAGTTATACTTGATAATCTCTAAGATTACTTCTGGTTCTGGTATTGGGACTTCTAGGATCCCGAGAGGCAAGAAAAATCGCTATTTTCAGATCACATACCTAAGATAGGTAATAAAACTTGGGCTTCAAACAAGAGGATGCTGCCTTCTTCTCCTCTAGGGATTCACAGCTCTGATTTTAAATGTGTCTCTAAATACCTTAGAGGATATTTGAATATCCTTAAAATAAAACAAAACTTGTCAATCAACAAGTAAATGTCTTTTATGTACCAACCACTGATAGAAGGCACATTTGAAATAGTCCTTGTCCTCAAAGAGCTTACATTCTAATGGAATATATTCTTAATTCACCTTTATTTTTAAATGTGATGTGGATCACAAGATACTTTTTGGGTGAGGTAGAGGATGAAGGTGTCTTAAAATAAAATAAATAACTGGAGAATTACAGCTCCGGATTGGACATTGGTCCCTGGCTCCACCCTTCTTATCATTTTTCTCTCCAAGAACATTAAGTGGTCCACGACTACTGCTGAAAACCAGGGACTGAATGGCTCCCCCCTTCCAAGGGAAGGACCAGATGCTATTTGTAGGGTTGAGAGGTCACTGTTGACATCTCAAATGAGTGGGAGCAACCACATCTTAATCAGAGGGCATCCTTCATGTCCGCCCAGACAAGACAATTGCACTGACCCGCCCATTAAGGAAACAAGACCCCATTTAATCACTGGGTGCTACAGGGGGCGACAGATGAGTGGAGCACTCCCACCAATGGGGAAGACATAGTACTTATGGAAAAGGGAAACCAACTCCTTCATCACTAGCTGCACGCTGGGTATTTGTCTTCCTTCACCATGCCCTCCCCAAGGACACCTCTTTCCCCTCTAGCTATATGGATTAATTCGGGGCTCTGTCTCCTCACTTTGGATGAGTGAAGGCTCACCCACTGCCAGGCTCATCCTCTCCTATAAAACTCCAAATTTCCAATCTGAGGGCATAATAACTCACATTCCTCCAAGCCCATCTGTACCCAGCAAAGGCAGAAGAGCGAATACAGCATAAAACACAAAGTTCCCACAGACAACATCTGTCTTAGTGCAAACAATGGACCATTATCTTGTAAATAATTCTGATTAAGCTGCAGCATTTCCCCTCTGAAACAAATGGTAGAGGAGCAGAGGGGGAGGATGTTTCTATTGGAGACACCAGACCTTGGCTACCCCTGCTGGTGTTGATGCCTTACTTTCATTCATCCTCACCCATCCCTCACTATTCCCCTGCCCCCAGTCCAGGATAATTTTACTAACTGCAGTCACTCTGGTTCATTCCATAAACACCCAACCCCACCAACATGCATGTTCACTTCTACTGGGAGAGGACCAAATCAGATTAATGAGTTCCCCATCCTCAGTCCTTAGGGAGCCTTCTCTGGCTGTATTCTCTCTCAGTTTTTTGTCTACTTTTCTCCAGTCTTCCTCTGTGTTTCTCAGATAAATGATGTCCTTTAATACTCTTTTTTCTCTCTTCTTTCTCTTCTCTAATATCTTTTCTCATTCTTTTCTCTCTCTTTCTCTCTTCTGTCTCCCTCTCACTCCCCATATACCCTCCTCCTTTCCTCTTTCAATTTCTTGACACTCAGTATCCCAAGTTGGGCTGCCCTGGAACAATGACACCATTCCGTGGGCTGAAGGAAATAGGGATTCTGTAGAGTCAAAAGGAGTATCAGCTTCTCAGTTATCATGCTGCTCTTTAGTTCTAAGGGAGTTTCCCAACACAAAGATTGTGCTTTGATGGATGTGTTACATTGTGTCTGCCCACAGAGAGTGGGCAAATCTGCCTTGCCATTACTAGTCTCAGAGGTTGTGTGGCTACCATAGGCTTGCTGTCACATTGGATGTCATTTCCTTCAGAGTAGAAGAATGGGGGGCGGTGTTTGAAGGTGAAACCACAAGGGATATCAATTTCCACCCCTATCCCAAACTGAGCAGAACAAACTCTAGTGGGAATTCCCATGTCTACCATGAGGAGGGCCACTTGATCAGGAGACCTGAATCCTAATTAACAGCTGGTTTAAAAAGGCAGGGTACCTTCTGTGCCCCAAATCCTCCCATGTTGACTTGCTGTCCTCCAGGGCTCCTGCTGTTTTTCTTCCTACCACAAAAAGCCGAAAATAAGGTTTGAACATGTACCCTTACCTTAAGCAAATCCAATATATGAAGAACAAAAACAAAAAACAAAACAAGCAAACAGATGTCCAAAACAAAGATATTAAGGCAGGAGTTCTTAAATTGGGGTCTGTGAACATTTTTCATCAATATCGTAATTTATATTTTAAATATTTGATTTGCTTTATAATGCTATGTGTTTTATTTTATGCATTTAGAAACATTATTCAGAGAAGAGATTCATAGGCTTCCCTAGATTGCCAAAAGGGGTCAAAACACAAAAAAGTTAAGAATGTCAAACTTAAGAGGTGATCAATTTACAAAAAAAAAAATCTTTGCTTTGAAAAATGATGCATAATGGAATTCCTGTAATGGGCTCCCATCTTTTACACAGTTGACCATATAATGGTATATATAATAGACTATCTATTCTATAATCCACCAGTCTTCGGGATTGTATCTCCTGTATATGGTATTAGGATATAAGATTATCACGCCGTTTGCTGGCATGAATACCAAACCTTCAATAATGATACTGCTTTGAAAAAATCAGAAGGAAAAAGAAGAAAAGAGAAGAGAAGAGAGGGAAGGAGAAGATGAAAGGAAAGAAGAAGAAAAAGAAAAAGGAAGAATGTGGGAAAGGGGATAGTTAAGGGGAAATATTTGAACCAAATTTTAACAATGATGACTTGAAGCACAGTGTTTCCAAGCATATTTCTTCATTGCACTATTTGGATATAAATGGATAGGATTATCAATGAATAATCTCCCAGGGCCAAGTTACCCCAGTGATTTCCCTGAACCTTGGGTTTTGTAAGGGGACATCATCTGACAGAGGAGCTACTAAGAAATAGGCTAGTCAACTACTAAGTCTATGTTGAGAGAAGCTGGAAAAACACATCCATAAAATACATTACAGAAATTCTCTACCATCTTGGTTAGGTCTTAGGAAGACTTGGGCCTTCATATAATTGCTGTCTCATTCCAAAACGATGACAAGTATTTTCAGAATGACCAAAATGAAGATAATACTCATCTTCAAATTTTATATTAATATTTATGTCACTCTCTTGTTGGTCTCTTGTTATCCCATTTTATAGCTGGGGCCACCGAGATAGCTGAGTTTAGGAATGTGACTACACACACACACACACACACACACACACACACACACACACACATACATATATACACACAGAGATACACACATAAACTCACACCAGAAATAAATTCAGAGCCTTTAGGCACTCACACCTTGAACTGGAAATCATGAGGAGAGACTGCTGGTTGGGGGGTGACTTCAGATGGTGGTAAATAAGGCCTGGAAGAGAATTATGAGGATAGAGGGGGGATAAGAAATAAAGGGCATAAGTATTAAAAGAAAAGATTTTAAAATGTTTTCATGTGGCTTGATATGGATCCATGAACTCTTAAGATTACCTTGGATTTTTGTCACAATTCTTAAAGGAAGAAAGTGAAAGCCTTCGAAGTAAAACATCGGGCTTACAACACAGACAGTGTAACGAACTGGCTAACTGATGCCTGAAAAGTGCTTGGGAATCTCTAGTGAACATGACCATTGTTCTCTCTGCAAATCTAGGGATTTAGTAAAATTTAACAAAGAAAAGTATTATGTAGCTCAGGCTGTGAGCATAACTGGTTAAAAAGTGAACAATTCAGTCAAATAATCAATTTTTTTTCCTATATAATAACACAGACATTGATTTTTTTTTCCTGCTGATATGACCAGTTGACTGAATTGACTGATTGTTTTGACTTAAAAGAGTGCAAACATGGTTTGTTCTATGGGGGGAAACATGGTAGGAAAATGGTTGAAGTTTGTATCATGTGACAGGAGGAGGAATATGGACATTCAATAGGGAAGCAAAAGGGTGAATGAAGGAAAAAATACTGCATTTCATTCTTATAATTTTGGTTTAGTTTTCTTCATCATATAGCAATTATTCAATTTTCCACTGGATAGCAAATAATACTGTCCCAAATGAACTAAACTAACTACCCTAAACCCAGAGCCTAAGCAAAATGAACTCTGGTCCTACCTTCTACAACCAACTGGGATGATTTCTTTATGGAATCCCAAGAGTCTAAATCTAGAGAGAATCTAGAGATGCCATCTGATCCATACTTCTACTTCCTGAACATCTTGTTCAGATAATACATATTTCAGTATTTAAAATAAATAGTATTGGAATGTATGTTCTGTTGCTGGTCAAATACTAGTAGTAAGGAGATATTACATTGTAGAAAGAGGGAAGAGAAAACTCTCTGGCCAATAGAGTTCCACTAAATCACTTTTTATTCTATTGACTATACAAAGGGATCTGAAAGAATCAACCCACCCTCCAAAGTGACTACAACTGTTAAATAGAAGATAAACTTCTCATGTGACAAGAAATAGCTAACCCGATGAAGTCAGCCCCCAATTACCCACCTACCAATTCCATTACATACTAAAAGTTTTATCCTATACTGGCTGCCCTCTGATTTGAGGGTCAACTCCTATTGTCAGCTGATTGCATGCCCTGAAAAAAAAAACTAATTTTAGTGTATGACTAAGCCTAATATAAATAGGAGAGTAAATCTTTGGGATGGGGGTAGGAGGTTTGCTGGTGAGGAATTAAATAATGCATTCCAAAGCCAATGATAGATAATTTTGAGTATTAATCATGATTTTGGATTATCCACTCCATTGCGTTTCTCCATTATTGTGGATAACCATGAGCAGACCCTAATCATTTGACAAAGACAGATGTAGAAAAATAAAATTCAATATCTACATAACTTGGGAATTGGAAGACCCCATTAGATGCATATATTTGGATAACTTCACAAATAACAGGAAAGCCAAATCACTCATTTATCTAGACGTCTTCTGGGTGTGTGTATGAGGAATTTTTTTTGGTGACGAAATAGCTGTGCTAACTTCCCTACTTCCACCTCAAAAATGCATAGCATTTTTTATATGCGACAGTGGCATGATTGCCAATGCACGACTGCATATTTCAAGGTATAATTTAATCATTGGGGAATTTCCTTGAAAAGAAGTGACTATGCATGAGCAATAATCATTTCCCAAAGTTTGGTATCATCAGCATTTACTCTCCATTTTCCCCCCTGAAACAACCTAAATTTCATCAAAGCAGAAATATTTCCCAACATAGTTAAATGAATAAATGGTTTGAAAGAAGCCTCTCTTACCATTAGCTCCAGAGTGCAATGCCCCACATTTCTTGACTTTCCTCATAAGCCACAGACACCTCCTCCCCGAGACTTCTCTCCATTCTACAACATGGATCTTTTCTCCGCTTCGGTGGAGGCCTCACTCAACCATGAGCAGTGGATCAAGAAATGTGGCAGTTCATCAAGGCTCAAACCAGTGGACAGTCTGTGCTCTACAAAGAGCATAAATATGCAGCCAAGGTACCCAAGGCGGAGGACCCATAGGAAAAAATGCCCTACTAGGCACAGTGGATATCCAACTACAAAGGTAACATAGGTGGTGCATAGCCATTTGGCCAATGAAGGGAAGAGATGATGGGAAATTGGGGACAGGGTAGGGAGTATGGGCTAATAGGGAATAGATTTTCCTTTTCCCATGTAATGTAGCCAAAATAAAGTCAATTCCATTGAGACTGAAAAAAATACCTCTTTTTCATAGAGCAGACAGGAACATTCCTAGGAAGCACAACCACTGAGAAGGGCATTGGTTTCCCAGAGTGTGTGTACGTATGTAAAGAAGAGAGTCTAAGAAGTTAGGGAGCAGGGTGCAGAGGGAGGCAAAAGTGTGGAGAGTGGTTGGTGCTGGCTTCATAAAACTAGGAAGATGAGAATCCACTATAGTCTCATTTAAGTTTGAGAAGTTGCCTCTGGAGCATGACTCCATTGTATTTCCATCTTCTGAGCATTTCCTGAATTTCATGGCTTGGAGATGCTATTAGGGGGATTATATATTCTTGAAGAAGGGAAAGAGAACAGCTCAGACAACTGCCTATGGCTCTGGAGAGGCTTTCTGGCTGTCAGAACAAATGGGTAGAAAAATGTTTTGTTTTTTTTATTAGATGTTTCCTTTAACTTATTTTACATAGACTATGCTTTGGGGGTTGTCCTTACCCTAGTAAGCAAGTAGCTCTCATTGGGATCTATCCTGGTCTCCTTAGAGCCATAGGTAAGCCTTTTAATGGCACCAAAGGTCAATGGGAGCGTGAAAAGTTGTGCTTTGGGGCTGAGCTAAATGATCAGGAAAGTGTCCAACCATGAGCAATGGAACATGAAGGCAATTTGTCAGGGCTTGAACTGGGCCTCGGGAGGGACCAGTGAAAATGATTTCTGTTTCTTCTCCCCGATCCCCTCCAACCCTCCAGAAGTGGAGAAGTAAGTCATGCATGGCACTGGGAGGACAGCCATGCCCTCCTCTCTTTAATCCCTCTCCCTGGGGGGTCCTGACAGCACCATTATGCTGGCAGGTGGAGGACTGGGTGGCATCTCCATGGTGTACTTCTTAATTAAAACTGGGGATTTTTAGTTCTTCAGCCTAGTGGAATCAGCATGTCATCCTAGTGACAGGCATGGAGGTCTGCTGTATTGTCTATGTGGTTTTTAAAGCCTCTTATAACCTGGTCTCCTTCCTTTTCATTCTTCTTATATCTTACTCCCCTTCACATACTCTGTGATTCAGGGATGCTAGCCTCCTTGCTTGTATAAGACGCTCCATCTCCTGAATCCTGGCATTTTCCCTGACTTGTCCCCCATGCCTGGAATACTCTCCTTCCTCATCTCCATCTGCTGGCTTCCCTGACTTCCTTTACATCTCAGCTAAAGTATCACCTTCCACAAATAGCCTCCCCCAGTCCACTTTAATCTTTGCGCCTTCCCTCTATGATTATTTCTAATTATCATATATACATGTGTATATGTATATGCATGTGTATATGCATATATTTACATATATCTATGTATCTCTATATTTCTATTTATCTCTATGTATCTTTCTATCCATCACTTTCTATTTTTCTACGTATTTTCTATTTCTGTCTTTCTACATATGTATCTTTCTATTTATCTTTCTATTTTTATTCTACCTTTCTTTGTATCTTTTTATGTATGTATGTATCTTTTGGTGTATTTTCTTTCTGTATATATCTTTCTTTCTATGTATCTTCCTATCTCTTTCTATTTCTGTATCTTTCTATCTATCCTATTTACCTATTTCTTTCTTTCTGTCTATCTATTTATCTATCCATCCATCCACCTACTTACCTACCTATCTCTTGTTTGGATATAGCTATTTGCATTATGTCTTCCCTAGCAAAGTGTGAGCTCCTTGAAAGCTGGGTCTGTATTTTGCTTTACCTTGTGTTCTCAGGGCTCAGCAGCATCCCTGGCACATTGTTGGTACTTCATAAATGCTTGTTGTCTTAACTTGACTGTATTGGTTATTTTCAATGTAACAAGAAGAAAACCGAGGATTAAAAACTTTACCTGAATACTCTCCCTAATCAGCATCACTTTCCTCTCTTTCCTCATGTGTATGTAATCACTCAAGAAAGGGAATCAAGTGTTTGTAAATATAAATGAGAATCAGTCTCTCCCATGAGGAGAAGCCCTTGGAGAACTTGAACGGAGGCCTCAGGTAAGTGCTAACACAGCTCACACCCACCCTAGTGATGCCAATGCAACTTTCTAATTGTGGTTTGGGATGTAACATTATGAACCTGGGGCATTATGTTAAATGCCTATGACTTTACCCTTCATGGAAATGTTTAGCTCATTCACACTTTCCACAGTGTGCTGAAGGGGGTATTTTCCTCTCCTGATACTTAGGTTTGCATAACACCCTTTTCTGCTGAAGACGAAAAATATATACTTTGAAGAAGATGGCTGTTGGTGCCCAATTTGGCTCAAGTCTCATAGAATTTATCCCTAATCAGAGAACGGGAGGTGGGAAAGGCACCATGGAATCCAATATTTATGTCTTCGAGGTCTGGATCACTGTAACAGTTTTATCATAAATACCATGGGGGATTTTTCAACTAGTCAACAGCAATGTAATTGTTCCATGCCTGAACTACAGCTTTTTCCCAGTGTGACACAGAACACTGAAATGTCAGGCCCTGACTCATGGAGTTTAGGTGGAATTAATAAAAAGTACTGACAGGTTATTCAAACTGACAGTTTTAATAGAAATTTGTCACTGGGAAACAGATTCCACTGTTTTTGCTCCCCCTCCTTGCTCTGCCAACTAAGTAGCGGGTATTTAGGGGCAAAAATAGGGGTGGGGAGATAGCCTCAGTGCTTAAAATTTCCACAATAGAAGTATGGGCACTTTCTCTCAGAAGCAGCTCTTGTCTGGCAAGAGACAGAATTTGAAACTAAGGCTGAGAGAGAAAGAACAGGTATTAACTACTCTTTTCTCCAACCTAGGAAGCAGGAGAAATGCAGTTAAGATAGTTCATCCCATAATATGGCTCATAGTTAAAAAAATCTCCCTAAAATGTTAGGGTGGCAGGCCAAATCTCATTATCACAAACTTGATTCCTGAGCCTAAGCCAATGGTTCAATAATCTCACCATGCCGAATTTTAAGACTATAAAAACTTTTTTCCCCACAATTTTTGTTATAAGAAGTTTTGATTTACACAGTCCCCTTTGCCCAGAGACGTAACTACGGAGGGATAAACAGAGCTTTGATTCAGGGCAGTAATATTCAGAGGGCACCCTGACAGTACTCCTAGTCATTCAGCAATAGAAACAACTGATCTGAGGACCTGAGTTAGCAAAAATAATTAGTGAAAATAGTAAACTACCAGATGGTACCCTTCCTATACCCAATGGTCAAATCCCAGGTGAACTCCTACCCACCTCACTTCCTGAAAGCCTTGTGGCCTACAAGCAGCAGCCTCATGGTGTCCTGGGGTCCCTTTCCAATAGAAGCTGGTTATCTTGCATGCATAGCTCCCCTCCTCAACAAAGTCTTATGTATCAGCATCTCTCCCCTCCCTTGTAAGCTCAAATAAATTTGAAATAAAAATTAGTCCCGGTGTGTGATTTTTCTTTTGCCCTGCCCCCAGAAGCCAAAATTGCTAATTATGGTTCTGCCTCTGCCTATTTTATAGGGAACTGCTGATGGCAATGTTGAGAAGGCCCTGTTTTCTCAGTGTCTATGTGTGCCATGTTTCCAGGGTAGGCTTTTCACATGAACCTGTATGGTAGAGATGATTCATGACATATCCCTGAAAGGCACAGAGATAAACATGAACTCACACATGCACACATACACACACATATGCACTCACGCACGCAGATACTCCCATTGGTTACCGTACAAAACCCTCTCGAATCAGAAGAACACTCAATAGTCACACTGTTACGAGCAGTCCATTACAGGGATGTGTCTATAGGTAGACGGAAAAATGCAACCAGTTACACCATAGGCTGCTTGGTTTGGGGACTACTATAAAAAAATCATTGCCCAAAGGTCCCGTAGGGGCTTTCCAACACAAGGACTTCAGGGAGGAAGAGAGAGGGAGAAGGGATGGTTGTGGAATGAATTAACATAATGACTCCAAACTACACTAATGTTTCACAGCTTTTTTTTTTATTAGCAATACCAAGATAAGTTATTGAAGCAGTTTTTGTATTGTTTTACATTCCATTCATAGGTGACCTAACTTGTAACTCCACATACAGCACATTTAAAGATATATTTTGACACTTATTCAGAAAGCTACAATTATTATAACTTACATGCCTTCATTACCAGGAAAACCTTAATATATTTTCTAATTACTTCAACAATACTCTATTCCAAAGCACACGATAACCCAGTACAAGTTTACACAGTTCGCTTCAATCACCATTTTTTAAATTGTGGATGTCAAGGTGCTGTTCACTGAATTCTACTGTCATCGCCTCCTGGTTCATATTAGGACCTGACACAATATTAAACTAGCAATATTACTGCTTAAAGAATATGAAGAAAGGTAAAGACTGCACTTTTCTGTATTCTTCTAAAGAGTTACAAAATACAGGACAATTAGACACTCAAGCAGCAGCAGCAAAAAAAAAAAAATCCTGGGGCCAAATCTTTAGAGGCCTGTGGTGAATTTACAAGCAACACCCACATACACGCGCACGAAAGCATACCCGTTGTGCACCTATTCTGTTGAGTACATGATTGAGGCAACACAAGGCCATTAGGAGTGTGTGTGTGTGTGTGTGTGTGTGTGTGTGTATGTTTGTGTTTGTGCATGTGTGTGTGTGTGTGTGTGTGTGTGTGTTTATTCCAAGGTCAGGTTTTCCCACAGGTAAACAGACATGTAAATGGCATGGGGAGCCTCCATTTCACAAACATTTGTCCTGGGGACCTATATTTTTACTGAGAATTTTCCCTCAAATTTGAATGACTAAGCCTTCAAAATCCATGACTAATAGATGAACATATGGGCCAGTATTTTTAGCCATCCGTGGTTATTTGTTATAGATATTGTAGGTGGTGTGCCTTGTGTATACACATACCTGTGCCAATAGTCATTATTTATTAAACACACATATGTGTATACATTCTTCTCTTGGCTTTACATAATTAACAAGCTGCAGGTAATCATCGAGGAGAATGGGAGGGCAATAGCAACTCCAGATATACCGAATAGAACTGGGGGTCACTTACCTGCAAGAAAATGGGCAGATTTATTAAACAATCCTGAAATAATTGCTGACTAGATACATTTGGAAGCTAGGCTAACACTACAATTTCTAATTGTTTAATGTAAGACATGATAAAGCAATATTTCTAAATTTGGTCCTTCAATTCCTGGCTAAAGCAAGAATGGGCTGAATTATTAGAGCAGGTTGGTAATTAGATATAGAGGTACTGTCTATCAGATACAAGTAATAGCAGATAATTACTGTTTATATGAAACCTGGGCTTTACTAATAGTGTCTGGGAAAAAAAATATGTATCTTTCAGCAGCTAAGACTCAGAATATATCTAGAGGGCTCTCAATTCAAATCATCATTTGGAGTTGGCAAAGACTAAAAAACAGAAACAAAAAACAACCAGTTACAAAGGAGAGAAAGGATAAGCAACCCAATCAGGGAGCTAAGGAAATGTCTTCTCTGATGGGTATACTAGAACTGGCCTAGGCTGAGAATCAGCATTCCCTCAAGGAGTGAGAAGTTGTCTGTAACAAACACCTGCCCTCCCTCGTCTTCAAGGCATGATGTTTAAAAACTGAGAGAACCTCAGCACTGATGGGGTCCTCCTTCCTCTGCTATAACCTTGATTAATTACTAGGTGGGAGGTGTGATGGAATCCAAGGACTCGGTTACCCCAGTTAAAGCTATATAGACTTTGCTCCAGCTTAGGAAGCTCTGCGGATTCAGATAGTAGCTTTTTGAGCCAAAAATATGCAGCAAAAAGAAAGGAACATAAACACGGCTAAATGTCACCAGTGTTTGCAGACTTACAGCCACCATCCATTTGTTTGTTCTGAAATGACTGGTGGACCATTTGGCAAACACAATGAGATTCACACAACAGTCCTGTTATCCTGTGGTGCAAACGACATCACACCAGTGGCATTCCCTTTTAATTAAAAAACAATAATAATAATCAAGGAGGAGGAGGAGGGAAAAAATGCCATAGGAGTTTAGTTTAATGTCACTACACAAATGATACTGCCTCCACCTCAATGGGGGTAAAGAATAAAGGAGGGGGGAAGGACATGGAAACTTGCCCAGAATTAAGAATCTTGACAGTGGATCAAGGAAAGCCATCTTTGCTGATCCCTATGTGAATGAAAAAGAAAAGAAGGTGCAACCTTTGGCAGGGCTACTGGCTAAAAAGGGAAGGGTCAGGTGGTACCATCATGCCAGCTGTATCACAAGACTTATGAGAAAGAATGCATGAAAGCAAACTTCCAAACAGTCCTCATTTGCAGCTAATGCAGGGGCAGGATGTGCAGATTCAAGGCCCAATGACCATGTGAACTTGAAACTGCCAACCACTATTGGAGTTAATGATCAAATTATAAAATACAGATTTTGTGATCGGTACCCATGCAAAAGCAATTCCTTACACCACGGTTTTGATTTTGACACAGCCATGTGCCAAAAGGCCAGTCTTAACTAAAATAATGAGTCCAGATATTACTATTATTATTATTATATATTTTTTTTTACTAGATCTGTGATTTCGTTGGCATAAGAAACACCTGGTAAGGAAACTCCCTCTGTTATTATAACATAGCACCTGCTCTACAACTTGTAGGTTTAGAGAGTTCTCTGGAGACATTAAAAGGTTAAATGACTTATCCAGGGTCACATAGCCAGAATGGGCCAGAGGCAAGTCTTGACTTGAACTCAGGCTTTGCCAACACTAAAGGCCTACTCTTCATCCCATATTCTGTTTCTCAAGGTATTGACACACACTCAAGAAAAACCAGAGTCCTATAAAGGACATTTCTAATGTCTCCCAAAGTCACAACTTAATTGGCTTCTGTTGTATTTGTTTGATTTTGCCTGGGATATCTCAGATAATTGATTTTGATTTGTATCTTCTCATTCCAACCAATGTTCTGCTTTAGAATGACCTGTGCTTACTATACCACCATTGAACCCAGAATCATCTCTGTGGATAATACTGTCCCTTACCCCAAAGACAATGATAGTATCTTATATCCACTTAGCCTTTTATCAATTTTTTTGAAGTATTTTCACTTACAATAACCAGATCTCTGCTAAAGGCCTCTAATTTACTATAAGAAATTTACCATTTTCTGATAAAAGCTACACTGGAGTCTTTTTACTGCATGTAACTATCACCCTCTCAGCTCCACTGCTATCATGTAACACTAATAATTTGGTGTAATCATAATATAATCAACAGGACCATTTTCAAAGCTAACCTTTTCAGACCAAGAACAGACCATCAACAACGTGGCCTGATGGACACTAGGGCTGAAAAGTTTGAAAGTGGAAACATGACATGTGCCTCTCCTTTTAATCCAGTGTCATACTCACAGTGGTTCTATAGTTATAGTGATATGCCTACATCACAAAAGATTCCATTACTACTAAGAGATATGTAGACCATCTGATATGATTTATCTTGTGCTAGCCTCCCACCCAAGAATGTGTTTCTAAGTTTGGCTAAGAGGGCTTCATTTTGAAATTTAGTGGAAACTCAAGATGACCCAAATTGAAAAGTACAATGACGCTTATTGCTATTCAAATCTATTCTTTTTTTAAGCGCTTTAATATCTCTCTTTTCCATTTCATTCTCATCCTATCCTTTTGAGAGCAGGCAAGATACTATTAAACCTATTTTAGAAATGAGAGCTGAGGCCTAGAGAGGTTAAGTCCCCTACCCTAAGTCATATAACAAAGTAGAGACAGAACTTGAAGAGTCTAGACTCCTGACTACTAACTCAATGATCTTTCTGCCACAACATAATGCCTTTTGGTTATAGTGTGAGGAATATATAGAAGCTTATATTTCCTGATATTAAGGATTTGTAAGAGTTCCTGTGGAATACCTTCTCCAAAGTCTTTAAAATACAGTAGCCATTTGGTGACCCCCAAAGGATGCAGATATCTATCTACCTATAAGCAGAAGGGAGATCTAAATGAATTTTCCAGGTTTCTCCCAACTCTTTTATTCTATGAATATACTATCTCTTCCATGATTTTTTCCTTCTTTTACTTGGGTTTATTCCCCCACTATAGTAGGCAGGAACTTTATTTGCCTCAATCACTGCCCAGTCTTGCTCTCTCTTGCTGCTACTCCCATGCAAGCTCCTGCTGGGGTCTTGTGCTCATTCTGTTCCCGAAGGCAGCTGCAGGGACATATGTTGCCCTACACTTTTAATTCATGGAAGCTAAAGCAGGGACTTTCACACACCCCCTCAAATCCTTATGATACAACATCTAGTCACCTTCAACCAAATTCTCCTCCAATTCAGAATTCCCATCAGGAAGAAAATGCTCCTTTTTGTTGGGGGTATTGGGGATTTTTTTCTCAAATTTTCTTACTCCTTTAAGAAATGCCTTTTCTCCAAAACAGTATTAAAGCATTCAATTTATAGAAAAGGGCTCAGAAGTTATTATTAATAATTATTAAACCTAACTTTCTCACTAGGTCTTTCTGAGGAGTAAATTACCTGATTTGGTAAACTATCTAATGGCATATTATCTTTCAGATCTATACTGGACTTTGTGATAGACATAATACATATATATGTATATGTATATAAACAAATATGTAAACACAGAGACACATGTATAGACATGTGTATCTATATGTATGTGTATGTGTATATATGTGCATATTCATACATATATACACAGATGTATATGAATATATTGACCTATGACAATTTGATTGCTTGGAAAAAAATAGAGGGAGAGGTGAGCAGCATCCTTAATTCTGGCTATATAATGGAGATTCTCAGGGTCTAGGAGAAATGTGGTAGTCAACCTATTGTCTACTCAACATGCCCTAAGGGTTTTCCACCAACCATACCCATTGGATTTACTGGGAAAACCTAATTCACATTAGGACAAAAGTTAAGGCCAATATTAGGGAAAGAGAGAAACAGAATTAACTGCAACAATCCTAAATCTTAAGCAACCAACTAAGTTGACATACCTAAAGTTTAGGACCAGGCATTGCCTGTCCTTTCCTCAATGACAGAGAATCCAGAGACAGTAGGATTGTCTGGTAAAGAGTTCTCCGATGTATTTACATACCCAGTGTCCTGCAGTCCTTTTTCATACCAGCCTTTGAAAAGTCTAGCTATATTTGAGCATACAAAATGAAACACTCTCCTTCTGCAGAAGTTCCAGTGAAGCCTCTTGATGTCAGAAAAGTGTATAATAGAATTGTGGTGTCTCAGGGGTCTTCTCTCTGTGAAAGGATTTCTTAGAGCATCTCCTCCTACCTTATCTAAACAGACCACTCTATAACAACAGAAAAACTTGTTTTCCAACTTCTATCTGATATCCCAGTATTGAGAAACTTACAACCTCTAAGTCAGCTCATTCTGCTTCAGGGTAACTCTAATGGAGAGGAAGTTTTTCCTCACGTGGGGCAAGAATCTACCTCTGCAACTTCAAATCAATGCTCTGGGAACTATGCGAAACAAATTTAATATTTGTGTTCCCCAGGATGGCCCTCCAAATCTTTGAAGATAGGAAAATTGTGTTCCCTTTAAGTCTCCTCTTCTCCAGGCTAAGTATCTTCTGCTCCTTCAAAGAATATTCACATAATGGCTTCCAGACTCCTTTTCATCCCATCACACCTTCCTTTGGAAAGGGGCATAGTTTGTCAATATCATTCCTGAATACGGTATCCAGAACTCCACATACTATTCCAGACGTGCTCTGAATAGGACAAAGTATAATGCAACTCCCTCATTATGGACATGATGCATCTGTACGTACAGCCTAATTGTTTCATTAGTTTTAAACTACTGTGTCATTATTGTTCACTTGCATAGTGCTTGAAGCCCCCTGAACTACCAGCTTCTTTTATGTGAATGATTTTCTCACTCTATCTCTCCTATTCCACATTTACAGGGTATTTTTTTAAACACAGTGAAGGGCTTGATGATAATTCCTATTCAATTTCACCATATCAGATATGGCCCCTCATTCTAGAGAATGAGACTTTTTTGCATCTTGATTCTGTAATCCAACATATTTGATATCCCTTCTAGTTCATGCCACCCCTACATTTAATAAACATGTCCATCTATGCCTTCCTCTGAGTCACTGATGAACAATATTGAACAGCACAGGGCCAAATTGCACCAATTTGGAAACTAGCTCTTACTTGATGTAAATGCCCTTCTGGCCGAGTCACTGTCCCACTGTGCAAATACTGGTCCCGCTCTATCAAGAAGCTAAGGGTTTCTGTCCTGTTACAAATGTTAAGTAAAGGTCAAACTTCTCCTTACAGAAAGCTTCAAGGACACATCCAAATTTCTTTGCTGATACTAGAGTTCCTTTGTAGAGATTGCTATTCAAAGCCAATAGGCCATCTGCTGGAACTTGTAAAACTCTTCATTAAGCTAATATTTTGTGGTAGTGGGCTGTGGCAAAATGGTATTTAACCAGAAAGGGGATTTGACCTATATTAACAAAACAAAGTTGTGTCGTCCAGCTTCATCAAAAATGCCTCTTCACATAGTGCTATTTGTCCCTCTAGACCCTTCAAAGGTAGCTCACATCTGTCAGGCTAACCTAACATTGCAGTTTCTTGGGTGGCAAGATAATGTATTTGGAAATTCATATCCTAGCTCTTTGAAATCAAAGTTTGTATGTTACATGTAACCCAGGGCTCAAGCCTGGGTTATATAATGCCATAAAACAAACAAACAAACAAAACACTTCACTCTTTACTAGCATAATGACAATGTCAAATTCTTTTCTCTCTTGCTTGTTCTTAATTTTTTTTTCTTTTAAGAAATTTACTTATTTGCTCTGAACCTCTGAGTTGATCAATGTGGGAAGACAGAAATTTGTCTACAATTTAGAGTCTTGGAGAGTTGAATGGGACATTAGAAGAGTAAATGACTTGTCCATAGTCACACAGGTGGTATGTATCAGTGGTAGGTCTTTCTGATTCCAAGATCAGCCCTTAATGCCACCCCCTTCTTCCTAGTGCAATAATTGGGGGTGGGGGAAGAAGATAGGCTATTCTACAATTCAGGTTTATAAATTAGCATTGTCTCCCAGGTCCAATATTTGAAAAGTTACATTTGAAGTAGTAGGAAACGGGCCTCAGAACCTAAATTCATGTCCTACCCTTTCATATGGCAATCGAGTAACACCATGTAAGACACTTACCCCCTTAGTGCCCCCAGGCAATTCTCTAAGACTAAATCACAGAGTAGCTGCTGGTCTGCTTTGTCTGAGGGAGTTAATGCATATAGCAATGAAATCATAGATCTAGTAAAAAAAATAGACTTCAAGCATGAGAAAGAAATTCATCTTAAAATGTAAAATATAGCCTCAAACATGGGTACTATTTAACAGATTACATGTTCTTAAGATAACATGAGGCTCTGTCCACTGGCAAATGTGAGGTGATCTGATCTGATGAACTTTTTGGTGAGCTGACTATCATCTGCTTTTATCCACTAAGTTAGCTATGCAGACACTCTACCATATGCTTCTATGAGACAAAGAAAATAGAAGTTCCTTTTAGGAGAAAAAAAAAAAAGCAACCACACAACAACAACAGCTAATCTCACTTCTACAAACATGGTTCCACATGTGCAAACTGATGGGGGATTTTAGGGCCTGAATGCCATCTTTCCTTTCTTTTTTTTTCTCCGAATTTCAGCTTTCACTTGAATTATTTCAATCACAGCTTCAATTCCCCATTCCAATTTGAGTGCAATAGACACCATTTGAGACTTTGACCTGTGATTTGAAAGAAGTTGGATTTAGACAGACCTAAGTTGGCAATACCTATCTAGCTAGGGTCAGGACAGAGAGGCAGAGGGAAATGATCACCCAAGGACATTTAATTATAGTGTTAATGTTAATTACATTTAGAATGTTGAGGATCAGTATGTGCATGTGTTTTGGCTTCTTGAAACTGTCAAATGTGTTCCATGCAATGTCAGGTCAGAAAAGCAAACTGGAGAGTTTGAGTAAATAAGCTGCTTTTTTTTGTACGTTTATTTTGGTTTTGTTATGTTTTTACCTCTTTCTCCCAGGTACTCATTGATGTCCTGTACTTACAACTTGTTAATGAACAGGGATGGAGACAATTGCATTTTTTCCCTGTGGACTTCTGTAAAACAGAGTCTGGAGGACCAACAAGGGGATAACAGTGTAAGGAGAGGAAGACAATTTAATGGGGCAGGAAGTCTCCAGGCTAGATATCCCATCTAGTAGAGATAGACATTATTTCGAGGTGAAGTCTGAAAATGGGCAGGAAAAAATGGACATGGTACCCATGGGGGGGGCGGGGATGGAGTAAGAGTGAGGTATTCCCATAAAGTTTGCAAGTTTAGCCTCATCAATCTCTTCTTGGTGAAGAGGGGTAGGCACGCATCATGGCTGCTGTACCACAATGGCTGAGGGCTTGATTAAGAACTGTTTTTGTACATACCAATGGAAATGTCAGCTGGGAGTCGTGAGCTGCTATTTTGGGAGGGAGGGGAGCGGGGAGGACTCGCATTGCAGCTTTGGTGGAAATAGCTTACAAAATGGAACAGACTCTCTAATGTTGTTGAGCTGTGCTCCCCAGCCCCCCATGCCTCCAGTTAAATAGGATACCATTGGGCGGGCTTCATCAAAGGCAGGCAGTCTTCCTGCTGCATTGATAGGAAGATGGAAAAATTAATAGGGGTAATATGAGCTCATTTCAATAATAATGAGCTTACTAACATGCCAGTTTTTGATCTTTTCTGATGCATGGATTCCTGGCAGTAACTATGGTCCTATGTAGGTAGTTAAAAGAACTGAAAATAGACTTTAAAAAAAAAAGCCCCAATCCCAAACTTAAAAAAAAAATAGAACACTTAAAAGTCAGTCCAATTTTTCCTTTTCTTCTTGAGAAGCGCCATTTAACTCCTTTCCTTTTTCGCCCCTTTTAAATATATTTTTTAACAACTTCAAAAGTAACGAATTGTATTTGGCTAAAAATATATCGGGGGTATGGCTAATGGGGCTTTGTGAATCATGTGGCATAAGGAACTGTCAATATTTTTTGAGCTGTCAGAAATCCATTTAGTGATTTTTGACAATTCAAAAAAAATATTTCTGACTACCCGATTCTATTCTCAGTGAATTAGGGAAGGGGAGGGAAAGGAAAGATACATCAATTCGATTTATGCAGCCAGACTACTGCTTCCTGTAGCTTGTTACTTGAGACAGGAAGCAGCCTCCTGTGGCCAGCAGCTCTCTATGGTGGAGATTCCCTTTTAATTTTTTTTTTAAAAATCAGGAAAAAAAAAGCCATTAAAATCCATTTCTAGATTATAGACACCACAACGCTTGCCATCTTCTCTTTTCCTCCATTAGTTTACTTTCTTGGAGTGGACAAGTAGTTGCAAAGGGGCTAAACAGGGGCTGAAAAGTGTTTTCACAGAAGTACTCGGAGTTGAGGATACCTAAGCCTTCAGGACAACCTGTTTCTCCCACCCCGTTGTGTTTTTTTCTCCCAATTTTATATCCATCCAGATGGCTCCAACTTTATTTAAAAACAAAACAAAGAACAAAAAAACACCATGGGGCAACTATGCTTTATGAGGAAGTGTAAGTGTAATGTGCAATGCCAGTTTAAAGGCTAGATTATGTAGGAATAATCAGGGATAAATAGAATCAGAGCCTTTAAGTTACCTGTAGGAACACTCCTAATCAGGCAATTCACCACCAGATAGCCCCTGTTAGAACTGCCAACAGACAATAATCTAAGCCCTGGATAATTAAAGACCACTGCCTTCTGCTTTCCTCCAACTGAATCACAAAAGCCTTAAATCCTAACTCCCTAATTAGAGAGAGGCCCAGGCAGTCACTTGGTCTGGATTTTGGTTAGGTGATTTGAGTATCTTCTAAGTCAACATGAAGAAAAGTTTAAGAAAGCAAGGTTGGCTTAGCAAAGCATTAAGGATTTCTCTTAGGACTCTGACAGAGAAGTTGAAAATACTGAAAAGTTTTCAAGTTACCATGTCTTTTTTATTATATAAACTGTTTTCCCCTCCAAAATATGGATTAAAAACATGTGCAGTCAATACTGTGGGTCCCCTTCTTCACATCCCTCACACAGGTTCTCTAGACTTGGATGACACAAATAGTATGATTTCAAAAATGTCTTTTTTAAAATGGATTCATTGAATGATTGTCTAAATTGCACATACAGCATTACCTACGTTTAATTCCAAATTTTCTACTGGACATTTTGCCCTATTTATTTTTTTTAATGCACCATTTGGCACTAATCTTTTGAGAAAGGAACTCAAGAAAGAGGATTCTAAAACTTACCACACAAGTCTGGTCTCTTGACACATCCACTACTTGCTGTGCTACTCGAAAGTCCATTAAAGGCTGCTAAGCCTTCAGAGCTATAGGCTCTTAGGACTGACAACATGTTCATCTGCTTCTCCAGGACCTGGGGTCCTGGGATCTGTTCTGCTTTCATCACCCCTGTGGAGGTGTCATGGGATGGAAGAAGATTTGGGCCATGCCACTGCTTCTCGGACGTTTGGGGCAGAGGTGAGACAAGTCCTTGGGCCGGCTGGGAGGCAACGGTGTTGGGGAGGCTGTCTCCTCCATCATTGCTGCTATCCTTGTTAAGGACAGATAATGGTTTGCTCATGATTTCAGGTTCTGTCTCAATATCCTCCTCTTCATTGTTTTCCTCCTTGGAAGATTCCATGTCTTCAGATGAGGCAATATCAGACAGGTCATCAGTAGCATTTTTGTTCACAGATTCAGGGAGCAGGATCGTTGAGTCATCTTCAGGCTGCACTTTGACTTCAGGCTCATTGTTAGCACAAGAGGATCCTGAGCCCATGACTCCTGGGTAAACCCCAAATTGTTTGTAGAAGTCTGAAGTAAAGTTGCAAAATGGCGGGTCCATATGACCAGACCAGGCAGAGTTCTTTTGTTCTCCCAAAGTCTCTTTGCTGTGACCTTGGGTCATCTTCTCAGAAGTAGAGTCAAGGTGAGTAATCACATTGGAGATTGCTACCTCTTTGCTAGATTGTACTGTAGAAGGGAGCAAGCCAGTTTTGCTCACTTCCCTGGCTTGGTCCTTGCCATTTCCTGTAGCTACCAAAGCACTGTCTTTACGTCTAGTTTTGCCCAAGTGATTGGCCTGGAGATGAAGGGCCATCAATTCCATTGATGAAGTCGTAAAAGAACAAAACAAGCAGCCGTGCCATGCAATGTTGTCTTGAACAGTCACCGAAGAGCCTGGGAGAGAAGCTGCATCTGGCCTTACAGACAAATCCAGGGGTTCATATTGAGATTTCTCTGATTTCCTCTGGGAGCATTTTCCATTATTTTTTTCCTCACCACCATCTGGTCCATGGGCTTTCATGGAAAGTGGATCTGATAGAGCTTTCTCCTTCACTTCCTTCTCTTTCTTCAAAGAGCTCAAGACAAAGCTATCCATGAAGGCTTGCAAAGAGCCTTGGAAGTTGACCCCGTTGCCTACAATGCTCTGATAGGCTCGTCCAATTTCAGAAAAGTGTGTACCTTTGGAAGGGAGGTCAGAGCCCTTCAGAGTCTCAGGAGAAGTCTCAGAAGTCATGCCTACAGCCTGCCCTGAATGGTCCCCAGATGAAAGCATTCCTGATGTCCATTGCTGAGAGACAGTGCCACCTCTGAAATCAATCCCTGGGAGACCCTTAAAGGCTCCCCTCAGAATGTCCGGCCTGATAAACAGAGATGCTTTGCTCGATGTCTCATCCTTATGATCCTGGCTTGGAGGCTGTCCAGAGAGTGGCCCAGCGCCATTTTGTCGTTCCCGATGGTGTCGTTCTAAATGGTACTTTAAGGATGCAGACTGAGTACCAGCATAATCACAATGGGGACATTTGTAGGGTTTCTCACCTGCAGATTGGAGTACAAGAGATAAAAGAAAGAATATATATGTTTATTGCACTTTGGTGTGTGGAGCAGGGATGGAAGGATCAACATTTGTTCTTTGAAACAAAGCAGCTCAAAGTAATAATTAGTTATAGAACAACTGTTTTTTAATAGAAGAATAATTCATAGTCTTAAGCTTTTTTAATGATTTTGTACCAGTTGGGACTATTCAGGAATGACATACTATCTACACACAATTAGCTATCTTTTTCTTTATCTAACATGTGAAAACTGCTGTAGATTTAAAAGCTATGATTATGAAAATTAAGCATAATAATTTCAACCACAGTGATCATTAAAAGTAGAAGTTTAAAAAGACAAAGTATGTAACAAATGGATGGTTGCAATATTTTGTGTATACAATAGCTCTGAAATTTGTTTAAATTATACACATGGAAACCATTTTTAAACCTAAAAATTTTATGGCACTGTTACGCAAGACTGAAATGAATGATTTAAGTCTTGCTCTGCAGTAAATCATGGATATAATTAGCAAATGGCATACTGCACAAGTAATTTATCATTATTTGGAGGGCACCATTCCAGAAGGATTCAAAGATCTGCAGACCGACTGCATTGTTTCTAAATAAAGAACTATAAATACAGATTCTATAAAATATTAATACCATTACAGTGCATTATGATTGCAGCATGTAAAGACATATAGTTAAGATAAAAAGTAGTCGATAAAATGTAAAAGAAAATGAGTAATAAAAAGGTGCAAAATATATTTAGTTTCTGTATTTGAAATTAACATTATCTACTGGCCTTTGCAGTGCCTTAAATTTGTACTAATGGCAAGCCTAACGCTCGGGTAGTAAAACGTGTAATTTACCTATAATAAGCGCTTTCTAGAGAATAAAAATAGCCTTAAATAGCATTTTAAAACATATAAGATAATTTTCATGAATTAAATATTTATTTAAATTCAGCATCCCCCCAACTTCTATTGTTCTTTCTCTATGGAAGATATATGTAAACCGATACCTGCCCATGCAGTGTAACAAGAAAGGAGAGATGCCTAAATACATGTGCATTTAAATATATGTAGAGAACTTGTTAGCAATCCAGGGCCTTTTCTAGGCTCCAGTGCCGAGATACTCCCAGAAAGAGACAGGGCTATGACAGTGCCTTGAGCTTATTTATAATGGTGCCCTGTCAATATTAGCAATTATTTCTGTGAGGAAGCTCAATGTGGCAAGAAACTGTTTTCTTTCCTCTGTTCTTTTTCTCTGGCTGATCTAAAAGGCAACAGCAAATCATCTGTGAATGGTAGGTCCTGAAAACATTTACTGCTTCTAAGTCTCAGACAAATGGAGAGAAAATTGAACCAAGGACTTACCAACTTCACAAAGTCCCCAGGTGTTAATTGGTAAGTCACTTGGAGAGACTCCTGGGCATTTTAAATGAGAAAGCCTGGGGTACCAGGTTCTCAGGAAAGGATTCCACCCCTTCCTTTGGACTAGAAGCTTTTACCTTAAGAAGGCTATTCACAGCTTCCAGGAGCCTCTCTAAGATCTAGGTAACTGGATATGTATTTCAGTCAAGTCTAGGGGTAACTAAGGGTCTTAATGATTCCAGCTCCTCAGTCACAGTAGTTCCTTTGGAGAAATGGTCTTCCAGGGTCATCTGTGGCCAATGACGAACTGTGTCCTCATCACTCTCAGATGGAAGGCTAGTCTTCCCATAGCTAAAGCATAACGAAGAACTTTGAGAGTGTCTATTCCTTTAACGGTAAAATGTTATCTCTCCAATCTCCTAATAGTTCAATGTCCAATCTCCTCTCTTCTAGTAAATCCATCTCTGACCAGTCAGGAACGTAGCGCTCTAGCTGCTCACAAGATGAGGTTTTGCTGCCTACATTTGTACTATATGCATCAAAGGCCTCGTGTCATTTAATCACTGCAGACTGATGTGGTCCAGGGCTGAACCCAGATACCTCAGAAACCAGAGGACATCACCAACACTGTCATGGACATGTTAGGATAATCCACGTCCACTGAAACTCAAGTTAGGGGTCTCAAATCAAAAAAGATTGGAGGAATGACTGACCTCCGGTGTACCTGATGCCAGAACTGACTCAGTCCCATCAGAAAAGACCGTGAAACCTACCTTGATATCTCCTGGCCAGAGGACCAACTTCTGCATAAGTAGTCTGAGACAACTGTTCAAGTGCACTCAGGGAACAACAGCAAGACTGACTTTTACATAGGATTTTAAGGATTACAAAACACTTTTCTTATCATACCCTTCAGGGGTCAAAGAGAGGTACAGTTTGCATAACCAGAGAATATTTGGGAAGATTGGGCTAGCAGGATATCCTTTGAAAATTATGCTTGGGGCACCAGAAATCCAAACAATTCCTGATCTATAAATTCAAAGCGAATGACATGTGAGGCTCTAACTAATGACAGTGAATAAAGGTTGGGAGTACTGACCTAGAGGAGACTGCTGAATTTGAAAAGCAATCAATTAGCAAGCATTTGTTAAGCACCTACTATGTGCCAGGCACTTAGGCACTGGGGAAACAAAGGCAAAAAATGAAATGATTCCCACTTCTAAAGGAGTTTATATTCTAATAGAGGACAGATTAGGAAGTGAATTAAGACATGCTTCACTGTATCTAGGAAAGATTTGGGTGGTAAAAATTGGACTTTTTTATCTGGCCTTTTACCAGGGGTAAGCATTTATCTCTTCAGCTTGAGGTGCCATTCCATAAAGGAGACTGTAATAACAATAATAATAATAATAATAATAATAATAATAATAATATCATGGCATTTACATAGCACCTACTATGTGCCAGGCACCATGCTAAATGCTTTATAAATATCTCACTTGATTCTCATAATAACCCTGGGGCTGGGGGGGGGAGGTTATGCTATTATTATTTCCATATTATACTCGAGAAAACTGAGGCAGAAGTTAAGTGACTTGCCCAGGGTCACACAGCTAGACCTAGCACTTCTCCACCTAGCTGACTAGCTGTTTCAAAGGTGCCTATATGAAGTTGTAGCTATCTAAGATACTAGCTATATAAGAATATACAGACAAGTACAAAGAAAGAGCTCAGGAGAAAATGTTTCTTAGCATATATAACTGAGAGAATGCTTCACAGAAAGAGCCATTCACCATTCAATAAAATGTTAATGCATGATTGCTATCTATGAATATTATCTCAGGGGTTCTTGTCCCAGCATCCATGAACTTGTTTTTATAAAATATATATTTTGGCAACTATTTCAATAAAATTGGTTTCCTTTGTAATCCTATAAATTTTATTTTATGCATTTTTAAATATCATCCTGCAGAGGGGTCCCTATGTTTCTCCAGACTGCAAAAGTAGCATCTGACACAAAAAGTTCAAAATTCTAGACTAGATCCCCTGATTCATCAAAGAGGAATAAGGCCCAAAGTATTCTTGTAAAGTCTACTGGAAGTGATGAGATAAAAGTACAAATACCTTCAACCAAGGGTAGAAGAAGTGGGAAGACTTCATGGAAGAACTGATATCTGAATTGGGCTTTAAAGATCAGGGATTCACAGTCTGTCAGAGCTAGTGGGGACTACACAGTAGCAAATTCAACCCCCTCATTTTCCAGAGGAGGAAATGGAAGTCCAAAGAGTTGAACCAACATGGTACAAAAGAGCTCTGATTGTGGAGTCAGAGGAGCTGGGTTCAAATCCCCTCTTAGACACTTGTTACCTATGTGATCTTAGACGAGTCACAACCTCACTGGTCCTCAGTTTCCTTATCTGAAAATGAAGGACTTGAATGAAATGTCCTTTGAAGTCCTTTGCAGCTCTAGACCTATGATCCTATGACATGTCCAAGGAGCCCCAGTGAATTAATGGCAGAACCGGGACTAGAGCCCATGTGTCTGATCCAAAGTCTTCCCCTCTCACCTTGTTGCTTCTTGTACAGAGGTCTTTTGGGGATTTCAATATCCAAACTTTCTTGGACAATGTTCTTATACCAAACAAAGAATTACAATGAGGGAACAATAGATCTATGGATCTATACAAGCTCACATGAGATTATCTTAACTTGGGGTCTGTGAACTTGTTTTCAAATTTGTTGACTTTTCTTTTTCTTATAAAAATATTTTTCAGATACCCTAAATGCTCTATTTTGTAACGTATTTTGTCTGCTTTAATTGGCCTACCCTGAAAGGCCCTGTATTATAGGTATATGCTAAGCCATGGGCTCTTAATCTTTTTTTTGGGGGGGGGTAATGGCCTCCTTTGGCAATATGTAGAACCTAAAGACTACTTTTCAGAATAATATTGTTATATACACAAAATAAAAATCATAGTATTACAAAGGAAACAAATTATATTGAAATAAGGATATTTTTTTCCTCTCCTAAGTTCATGTACCCACTGAAAACTGTCCATGCACCCAAAAGAGGCCTAAGGATCCCAGATCCAGAACTTTTAGTCTAAATAATGCCCCCAAAATGGATGAAATGTGTGCCATCCATAAAAGCAGGCTGCTTTTGGCCATCTAAGGACTGAGAGAATGCAAACTCAAATCCTAACATGCCCAAAGGGCTACTTTTCTGCTAGAAATATCCTAGCTACATCCCCAAATGAGTAAATTTCTTTCTTAAACTCTCTCCCCAGTGAGCCAGTGAACAAGTATTGAAAAAATCGGTCCCAGACACATTTTTCATAGCATAAGCCAAGTTAAAGTTGAAGTAGCCGCTGACAAGAAAGTCCCACCAGCAAACTGGTAAGCCTTTGAAGTCTCAGTCAAGAAAGCCTCCAATCTGCTCTTCCCCTAACCAGATATAAACAACTATAAAATTCACCTATAGCCAACAGATGTTTCATAATTTCAAAAAGAAGCATATTAGCATCCGAACATGCCATTTGGCTTAAGTACTCATGAAGACAGATTTATTAGGCCGATCCAAGCAGGTCCTAAACTTCCGTGGCACCGTCAGTCTTCTTGCCAAAGAGAAACTAAATGGAATTGACACACCCCCAATCCCAAGCAAGGACTGACTGGGTCAGAGATTTGGAGAAGAATTCTTAGGCCAGCCTCACATAATAGGTAACCCTTGGTCACCCTGCCAGCATCACTGTCTACTTGAATGATGGACCACTTAAGTCGTAAATTAGCCTGTGTTGCCGTGTAAGTTGATGTGGGAACATATCCAGCTTTCCCAAATTTTCAGATCCCCAGTAATGGCTTAAACTTCCCAGAAGGATGGGGCCTTTTATCAACTCCAATACCTCTGAAGTTATTGAGGTAGGGTGGGGCAGGGAATAGAGATATTTTTATAATGGGGGAAATATTTGAGCCCTAAATTAAAGACAATGGCACTCTTAAGGTTTACTGTTTATTTGCCCACCTTGAATGAAAGGAAAGGTTATGAAGGAGGTAAAGTCATTTTCTAACCAGGACCTTCCACACCTTTTCTCTCTGAATATCTTCAGAGACTAAATTGTAAGGCAAAGATCACATAATCCTACAAAAGAGGATTTTGTTGGGAAAAGAAGCATGATAAAATCATGAGTCATCAGTTCATAATTCCAATGGACAAATGAAATTATTGAAGCCATTTCACAGTGAAACTCACTTTCCAGGGACATAAAACATATATTCATCATGGGAATATTATTGATAACTTGTCTAATTCTTTAGAAATATATGACTGAGTGGTTTAATTAGTTCATTATGTCTATTTTTACATGGTAACATCTTTTATCATTTGGATCAGTCGCTTTATACTTTCTAGAGCAAAAGAAACATCACAGTTCTGCAGAAATATTATAGGGCTACATTCGAAGTGGAATCACAGCAATGTTAATCTGAAAAAGCTGGAAAGAAGGGTGCAGGAAGTAGGTGTTATTATTTTTCTGTCTGAGACTTCTCTAAATCAGGCTTTTAAAACCAGTTAAATGCTTCTACACTTATTTTTAAGTCACCCAACCATTCTGCAAAATCCCATTTATTTTTAAGTTCTATAATTAAATATTTTCACTTATTCACCCCCTATATCTGATATTTATTTAGTCCTTCCACATGTCTTTACTTAGTTAATACCAGGAGAGATAAATATGGTTGTTCCTTTGCAGCGAAGCTTCAGTACATTAATATAAATTGTACACTAATTCCCCCAAAGCATATATATGTTGTAAACCTGAAGACTTTTTACACAGCTGCTTATTGCTAAACAGTGCCTTGTCCAGAAGGGGACAATCTGTGTCTCTAATTGCTGTCACTGAAGCCGAGATTCATTATGTGACTTTCCCATTAAAATGTGAGCATTAATTTGTATAATGAAATATCACCCACTGCAGTGTTCATTAGCCATGCCCTACTGTATACTGCACATTGTTAGCTACCTAGAAACTGTAGTTAATTTCACTAATGGATATTTCCCTACTTAGTGTTTGGTAGGGAATTTATACTGTAACATTACCTCTTAAACTTTTAAGGAAATTTAAATTCAATCAATTATTTTCCACAAAAGTTTGGGATGTCATTAAGGCAGGAAGAGCAAGCTGTATGGTGTTAAGGATGAGGACTCCGGAGAAATAAAATGGGCTTTTAGTTCATCTTAGAAATGTAAAAATGAAGGAAGCTTAATTCAAATTAAAAAAAAATTTCTCTCTACTGTGGGGCACAGACATCTTTTATTCTATGTTACTAAGGTGGCTGTTCTTAGTCAGAGGACAACGGCATGTGTCATGTCAACATGCACTTACTAAACGCTTACTATGTGCCAGGCACTGTGCTAATGCCAGGGATGAGATGTGCACGCTGCATTCATTTTAACCCACTTCATTTTACTAATTTATTCAACGTGTGTCTCTCAATTCTAAACTGGAATAGTTACCTTGCCTAGTGGAGTTAATAATAAAAGTGTCAAAGATAAGCTACGTTTACTACAGGGCATAAGGCACCTGAATTAGGCCTTCTAAACTTTCATCTCCGCATACATTTATTTACTAGTCGGTGTTTGTGAAACTCTTTGAAGATGAAAGGTTGTTCTTTAACTGCACTAAGAACTTTTATCATTATGGTGATGGAGGAGAGTTATTGTATTTCGCTTTGCATCCCATGAACTCCATGCACTTTCCAAATGCTATGCCATTAATGCTGATGATTTGGCAGCAAGGCAGGCCCAAAACAACTAAGCCCATTGTAGAGGAAGAGAAACTGAGGCAGGCTCTGCTTTTGGTGACACTGCCTTGTCATTCATGAGTATGTGTCAGTTCAGGGTGGAGGAAGAACATAGGGCTGGCTCTGCCTTTCCCTGAGGTCACCATGATGTAAGGAGGTCACCTAATTATTTGGCTTTGGCTATGTGTCCATTAGTCATTGGCAGATGTTAAAAGCCAAATTGTAAGAATAATTTAGTGACAACACAAAGATGGAAAGGAGGCAGTAGCCCCTACTTTAGTGCTAGAATAGAACTCGGAATGGATGATCTGGTTGTTAGGTGGGAAATTTACTTTTTTAGCCAGTTGCTTTGATAACATGGAGACCCAAACTCTGTTGTGCTTAATTTATACAATAAAGTCTCTGCTAGGTGACTGTCACTGACCTTCACCCACTCCTTTGGAATGCTAGAGAAAAGAATAATAGAAAGCATTCTACCCACTTTCTTTGGTTCTACTGGGAAAAGTTTTCATGGAATGTGGATAATATGGATTCTGATTTGTTCAAAATGCACTGTTGACTGCGAAGTGATAACCCTTCACACAATTTTCATCCCCACCCCCACTTATACCCCTCCATACATATACACACTTACACACACACACAAAATATGTGTGCATGCCAATACAGAACTCCTTTGCCTTCCCCATGCAGAGGCATAAGGCACATAGGTAGGGCTAGACACATTGCATACTGATGCACTCCAGTGAGGCATATTCCTCTGATCGTGGTGGCATATCCCTGAAACATCATCTATCTACTTTCCATTTTCTTTCCTGTTAGCTGAAAGAGGTTTCCAAGTGCGGAGTTGGAGAGTGAGAAGTGTGGAACATTGAGCACAGCACAGAGAAATCATATTAATAAACATACTCACATAAATTGGAAAAATGGGACTTATTTTTAATTAGTCTGTGAACTTGAATGTCTCTGAGTTGCCACTCGTAGGGCTATTTGCTATCTTTCTTTGTGATGGTCATGCTAGTAATAGCAGCTCCCCTATGGAAAGCCAAAAGTGTTCCTAAAACACTGGAGCATGCATTAGTTATATATAATGAGCTATATCAAGAGGTATCATATAATCTGAAAATCACAGTGAGCCTATATAGCAGTCATTACCTAAGTGTTCCCCCTACCAGGACCCAAGTCCTCGGTGGTAGTGAGTGGGATGTACCGGGAGGTTCATTCATTGCTTCAGGCTACTATGGGACTGGCAGGTAGCTAACTCTTCTGGTGTAGTAAATGCATGCCCTGGGCATCATTATATTCATACCTTAAACAATTCCCCTGGTGACTATCAAAGAGGGAGGGTGCTTTACTACACATTAGATTATTACCAAGGGGAAAAAAAAGGAATCCAATTTAATGTATTAGATAACTTAATTATTGTACAGGGTATACTGAATACCCTGTTGACACAGCTTTATTGCATCAAGTTGCATGTTATAACTGAATACTTATTGATACTTGGCTTTTCCTAACCTACATTGATTGGGTCCAGATACTACTGCTTTTCACTGCACTTTTGGGGAATAACTGAGCATGCCCAATGTCTATAAACGCTTTCCCAGGAGTCCCGTTGCCATCCAAGGTATTGTTGCAGAGAGGGGTGAAATTGCAGTGTGCATTCTGAATTGGCAGTGACTAATGACTTCTCTGATGGCAGCCAGAGGTGGGCCAGTGTCTGTTGGCAGCCCAGCTTGGGGATTTCACATCTGTCCCCTAGGCTTTCAGTCCCAGGGGATACTTTGAATTAGATCTATCTTCCAGGGTAGTGCTACCAAATTGGAGCTACCTGCACACGGCTCCCAAGCCCCCCAGGTGTTCAGAGAAACCTGACTTCTGTTAAACTACTTGAGCTCCTCTCTAATAAACAGGTGTTGGGAAAAGAAGAGCAGTAATTGAGTTAATGTAGTGGAGAAAAAAAAAGTGGTTTTTATCAGTCAGTGTTACACGACCAAGACTTCTAATAAAGACGGAGTATGATGGAAGAATACAGAGCCTGTACCACCTCCTATGTGAGGCAGTTAAAGTAGAGACTCCTTTGTTACGTGTTGGCTCTGAAAAATGTGCTTAATAGACTGTACCACGGAAAACTTTCCCCCCTAAAATATATTGTACCAAAAGTGCGTGCTGTTAGACCATGTACCCAAACAGATTCATAGAGAAGTATCAGGAAGAAAACCCAGGTAGCACATTTTAACAACCAGAATCCAACTATTAAATCACTTAATAAGAAATACCTGGTTTTGATTTTTAATTACTCTTATAATCTACACTTTTACATAGTTATAATGAATGTTTATTTTGGTTATTTAGAACAGGTAACACTTTCTGCTCTATTGAAATACACAAGTGTAAGCATTTTCCAACTTCTTTGTTCTTAGATAAAAAGGAAATTGATCTTTATCTGGTGACGATTATGCTTTTTAAATGCAGCATAGTGCAAATGGTATTTGCGTGGGTGACATTTCTATGCTTTCTCTCCTTTTATTCATGATGTTGTAAGGTTCTGGAAATGCCTTTGTCAGTGGGCGCTTCTCTGGTCCACTGTCTGCACTCTCTGCCCTAAACTCTGACTCAGTTGGGTTTCTGGGTGAGTAATCCTTCTTAACCTTTAAAATCACACAAAGCAACTTCCGCCACCCCCCTCAATAGATAGGATGGAGGCAGAGATCTTTGCCAGTGTGGCTACTGATTCTGCCAGGAGAAGAGGTGAGCCGATAGCTAAGCGCTTAACTTAGCTGACTTAGAGGATGCTGACTGTGAGACGAGACCTCGGGACTTCGGGGGATGAAAGGAATAAATGCCCTCAGTGTCGTTCCCCAGGCTGTGAAGGTATCTCCCAAAGCGCCTATTTATATAGCAGAAGCCGTTTACCCACTGTGCAGCAAACTGTACTAGAACTCTAAACCTATCTTAAAATAATAGTCAATGATGTAGGTTATCCCTTGCCCTAGCCCAACATGCTTATGAATGGCAAGATGGTGAACAACTCTGAGTTGTTTTTCCCCCCCTCACATTTCACTGTAGCCTAGTGATCCTTCACTATCAGAAGCCTCAGTCTCTAAGTGAGGAGGAACATGAATCTCAGCATGGCCTAAACAGTGAAGATGTCGGCAGGGGGCATTTCCAGGACTCCTTCTCTCACCTGCGGGGATTCCTCCTTTACATCACCTCAAATCATAGTTACTGTCTCAGCATCAAAGATTCATTGAATTTCTGGGTTGTAAAGGCTCTCAGCAGTCATCTAATCCAATTTCTACCTAAAACACGAGTCCCCTCTACAATATCCCTGACAAGTGGTCATCTATCCTCCACTAGCTGATCATCTTATCAGGGACCTCTCTACCTCACAAAGCAGCACCTTTTATTGGTGAACAGCTCTAATTAGTAGGAAATTCTTCTTACGGAATCAAAATATGCCTCCCTGTGTAATTCCACCCATTGGTCCTACTTCTGCTTTCTAGAAACTGTTTTTCTAGGTCCCATTCCATATTTTCAGATGTGATGACTCTGCTCCCTTTGTGGGAATCTAGGACTTGATTATATATGTTTATGTGTTTTTCTCTCATTAGACTCTTAAAGCTGATAAAAATTTTGCAAATTTTCCAGGCCAATCTTCTAATTTTTTTTTTATATAGGACAACTGAGGTTAGTGGGAGGTAAGATGATTTGCCCAAAGGCCCCAAATTGATAAGTAATAAAGTTGGACTTGAATCTAGGTCTCCTGGCTCTTAATTCAAGGGTCTTTCTCCTTCACCCTGACACCATTCCATTGCTGTTTCATCATGACAACGAATCTTATTTCCCTAGCTAGACTGAAAGACACTTAAAGAGTAAAAATGATAATGCCTTCTTCTTCTCTTTTAGCCTTCATGGTGTCTAGGGTAGGGTTAAACACATAGTCACTGCTTCATAGAAGCTGGACAGACAGCTAGTTGACTAACCACTCAAGTCAACTTGACAAGAGCTAAACGTCTCTGAGAAGGGGAAGTAGGAATGGGAGGCATGGTGTTCAGAAATACAAGAGGAATAGCCTTCCCTGAAGCAGCCTCAAAACCAGCAAAGCAAGACTAACCCAGGGCTGCACACCCCCAAAGAGTGTTCTTCTCAGCGTCAGTAGGCTTTTTATAAACCAGGTAAGGCCATTAAGTGGCCTAGTCTTTCACCACATAATGAGAAATGAGGCTTATAGACATTAAATATCTCTGAACAGCCTTCTGCTTTATTGATTCCTTGGGAAATATGCCACAATTATTTTTGAAAATAGATGGTGTATTTGTCTATCCTCTGACACAGCTCAAACTCCAATGGATAAAGTGTCAGGAAAATGTCAAAGAAAATGGAGGTGTCCATATTCCAAGGAGATTTGGGTGAAAGGTGGTGGTGGTAGGGGAACTCTGCAAAAAACTAGTAGAAATATCTTAGTAGACCATAATGGCTAGAAGAGGATCAGGAAAATAGCCAAAGTGATGAGAAGACTGGGGTAAAACCAAAGCAGAGAAAAACTAGAAAAGGCTACTTACTAGGAGGTTTAAAAGAGGCATCAGACCCAGTCTTTGACTAGAATAAGAAAGAAGTGTTAAATGGTAGCTGTGATAAAGCAGGGAATCAGGTACCAATAAGGTACATCTGTATAGAGTCTGGGGCTCATTTCAGAGCCAGAGACAGTGATTCAGCCATGTAGTTCTGACTTATTAGGAATGTGCCAAGCCCCGCTATTTCTGAGTGTGGCTTGGGTTGCCCTCAATCTGTCCCAGGTTTCTCACCTGTATGTATTCTCAGATGCACCTTTAAATGGTGGGATGTTCGGAAAGTTTTCCCACAATAAGGGCAGTCCTTCATTGCCGATCCGAGGCTCCTATCTCTCAGTAGAGCTGGTGGCTGGACTCCGACAGATCTCCCAGCCTCTTCACCAATGTCTGCAACAGAGAAAAAACGTTCTCACATCACTTCAGCACATGTCAGAAGTTGTTCGCACCAAAACTGCTAACACAACACAAAGTTAAACATGTCAATACTACACCTGTCTATTTCATTCTTTAAATCTGACAGAATGCTGACAATTCATGTATTTTCTTGTTATTCTCTTAAATTATTTCATCTTTCCTATCATCGTTTTAAGCAGCATATGGTACCTTTATATTGAACTGAATTATACAAGAAAAGAAACAGCTGTGTCAGCAGCTGGTTTGATTTCTTCTTTTGCTTAGCTCCTATTAAATATTTTTTGAAAAGTTTAAAATGTTAGTGTTTTGTTGAATCTGATTAATTTATAATATGAACTAGCTGGATAGTTCACTTTATAATCGAAATCACATTTGCATTAAATAAAGCAATAAGTGAAAAAAATGTGCCTCAGCTGAGTCCCACCAACACGATTGAAAAAAAAAACCACACACACATAGCTATTTTGGGACAGGAAAGAGAATTATCCAAACTGATCATTTGTCCCTTGTAGTATCTTCTATCCACGCACCAGTGCAATCTCTGGAATGGAAGGACAGAAAGTATGGAAATTCTGTTCCACAATTAGATGATGATAAACATATAGTGACATATTCAAAGTCATGTGCAAAAACTCAGCTGCAAAACTCCCATAAACTTACAGCCTCACAGAGTTAAATCTTTTTGCAGTGACTTGAACATTTCCCCTGCAAAGTATCAATACAAATTGTTTCTCCTGCTGTTATTTGTTATGCAACCCAAACCATTAGAAAATGGAATAAAATTTACATATTGCTGCCTTCTGCACAGAAATTATGGGACATAATAGTAAATAAAAGTGTTAAAATATTTCATGGCTGGAGGATATGTTATAGCAGCACCCGAGGTCTGACACCAAACAGCCGAAGGAGGCAATATTAGTAAGATAGGATGAGCACGGTAGCATCTCTGAAAGGCAAGGGCAGGAGAACAGTTTTGTTTGGGCTTAGCTGGGTCTTCTTTGAGGCTCTTCCTTGCATCAGAAGGACACAGAAGGTGAGCACCTAGAGGGCAGCGGCGGGTTCGAAGAAAATGTATTTGTGCAGTGCCCAGCACAATATTGTATGTTTGATAATGTCTGCATGAAGATGGGAGTAGAACAGCTTCATGGGAACCGGTTTGAGGTTTCAGTTTTGAAAAGGTGGTCAGGCAGTTGTTTGGCACGGGTGACCAAGTGAAGGAGGAAAGAGTTCTCTTGTCCTGTTAGTGCTGCCCCTTTCTCTTGATTAAGAGCATCAACTTCTTGTGCGTGGTCCCAGGGACTATGGCATTCCGAATAACAAGTTCGTCAAGGGGTCTGTATTTCTTGCACAATAATTGGGTGAAGTAAATAGAATTTGTATTGCAGAACATCAGAAACCCAGAGTTGGGAAGGACCCAGGAAATCTTCGCATCCAGTAATTGCCCTCTACAAAATCCTTAACAAGTGATCGTGAAGCCTCCACTTCAAGACCTCCAGTGAAGGGGAACCAGCCACCTCCCAAGACAGAGCATTCGTCTTTTGGCTCACTGAAAATGTTTGCAAGTTTTATGTTTTCCTTATATGGAGCCAAAATTTATTTTCCTGTAACTTCCACACAATTTGCCTCTGCTCCTAGTTCCGCTTGCTGGGGCTAAACACAATAAGTCTAATACTTCTACTTGGTAGCCCTTTTAAATACTACATAGATTTGGTGTCTTCAGATTCCCTGTTATTGATTTCTTCATCCTGTCACCCTTACCATCCTAGTCACTCTTCTCTGGACCCATTCTACTTCTTAGTACTTTTCCTAAAATATGGCACTCCACACTGGACACAAGACTCCAACTGCGTTCTGACAAAAGCAGAGGAGAACAGAGTTATCACCCTGCTCTTTCTAGATGCCATGCTTCTCTTACTGTGGAGTAATTTACCATTAGTATTTTTGGCTTCCATGTAAGAGTGTGCTGTTAAATGCTTAACAACTGTCTTTCTGGAAAATAAAGATGCAAGGCACACTATTAAGGTTAATCTACGTTATTAACATTACATTATTCTTAAGTCTAGATTTTTTGAACTTTTTAACATTTTTATTTAAATTTTTGAGTTCCAAATTCTATCCCTCCCTTCTTCCTCCCCCCCCCACCCCCGCTCCTAAACAATTAGGTATAGGTTATATATGTGAAATTACGTAAAGCGTTTGTCATTTTGTACAGGACTCAAAAGGAAAAAAAAAGTGAGAAATAGCATGCTTCAGTCTGCATTCAATTCATATCGGTTCTTTCTCTAGAGGGAGAGAGCATCCTTCATCATTTGTCCTTTGAGATTGTCCTGGATCATTGTATTGCTGAGAATAGCTAAGTCATTCACAGTTCTTCATCAAACCATACTGCTGTTACTGTGTAAAACGTTTTCCTGATTCTGTTCGGTTCACTGTGCATCAGTTCATGTAAGTCTTTCCAGGTTTTTCTGAAACCATCTTGCTCATCATTTCTTATAGCATAATAATATTCCATTACAATACTATACCACAGCTTGTTTAGCTATTCTCTAATTGATGAGCATCCCTTTGATTTCCAATTCTTAACCACCATAGAAGTAACTATTATAAATATTTTTATATAAATAGGTCATTTTCCCTTTTTTATGTCTTTGGGATATAGACCTAGTAAGTGATATTGCTGGGTCACAGGGTATGCACAGTTTTATAGCCCCTTGGGGGCATAGTTCCAAATTGTTCTCCAGAATGGTTGGTTCAGTTCACAACTCTACCAACATTGCATCAGTGTCCTACTTTTCCCACATCCCTTCCAACATCTACCATTTTCCTTTTCTGTCATATTAGAACACTCTGATAGGTGTGAGGTGGTACCTCCAACTTGTTTTAATTTACATATCTCTGATCAATCGTGGTAAGTCTAGATTTTTTGAAATGCATCATGTAATATAGCGCTTGCCATTTTCTGAAGTATGATTGCTCACATAGAAAATTTCACAATAACTTGTTCAAGTTGACTCCAGTGTACCTTCCTTGTGTGTGATACATTGGTTTTATATTGAAGTGTCACTAAAACCTCCAGGTGTGCCTCTTTCTTGGAAAGTCATTCCAAAATGTTCCAGAATCCTTCCTGTACACATTATGTCTACCATTTATAAAATAGTTGATATAAATTCCTTGGAAATGTTTGATTATGAGTTCTATTGTAGCTACCCTTCTATGCCCACTCCTTCCTCCACTAAAAATAGTCAAACTATCAAAGGATCAGCCTTCTGGAGAATCGAGTAATGTACTTTTAGGGGTTCACATGATTAGTTTCTAGTTTTCCTATATGGGTGGAACTTTCCTAATTCACACCAAATAGAGACATATCTAAGTTTTATTGTTCAGTTGTGTTCGAGTCTTCATGACCCCATTTGGGGTGTTCTTGGCAAAGATACTGGGGTGGTTTGCCATTTCCTTCTCCTGTTCATTTTATAGGTGAGGAAACTGAAGCAGAGTTAAGTGACTTGCCTAGGGTCACACAGCTAGTAAGTGTCTGAGACCAAATTTGAACTCACAAAGATTAGTCTTTCTGACTCCAGACCTACCATTCTATCCACTGCGCCACCTAGCTGCCCCCACACATCTAAGTACACACAGAATACGACCCGACTGACTAATTAGAGGGGGTGAGAGAGGCACATTCTTTAAAGACAGATTCAAAGACTACCTCCTTCAGGAAGCCTTTCCTGGCCTTCCCACTCCTCTCTAATGCATTTATCATACGCTAATTTGTATCATGGCTTTCCACATTTTGCCAGATGAAAAGCTTCATGAGGGAAGGAATCATCCATTATCTAAACTTGCTACATTCCCCAATGCCTAACTCAAAGTTCTGCTCATGGTAGGTGTTTTAATAAATACTCTTTGAACTGAAGGTGAAAGTTTGCAGATTTCCCCAGCTAACACGGAGCTCAGTGGACTTGTGCCGATTCCCAAGCTTGATGGCTCAGAAATGAACATCTGGAATAAGACCCCTGTCTATCCTCTTTCCCCCACCAAATATTATCAATCCGTCCTGCCAGAGCTATTCAGCTTTCTTTGTGCTAGGAACACTGGGTCGGCTTAAAACAAATATGAACCTGATTAAAATTCTGCACGTGTCCTCCTTGGAATATAGTTAAGATAGACTGTTTAAGTTAGGAGGCCAATAACTGTCATTTTGAATTATTAGCAGGACTTAAGTGTACTGGATGTCGGCTTTCAAGGTAGAAGTGGGCAGGTGCTGACTTTGACTTTTCAATTCATATGGCCTCTTCATTTTCCATAGTTTGCACGGAGAACATCCTTCCCAAAAGTTCTCTGCAATGATGGCCAATGTCTCTGAGCAATAGCAGTTTGGAGACTGCCAAACAGCAACCACAGTAGAGATAATAAATGTGTATTTCGAGTTTAGGTTTCAATAAGTGCCCGGGGAACATTATGGCTAAATATATAGATAACACTAACAAGGCACTCTGGAGGAATTTACAGAATAAAAGTACTAGTTATGTTTTGCTATATGTCACTCTAAGTGATGGCCTGTTATCTATTTCCCTTTTATCTTTCTATCTTGAATATGTGTGGCCCAATAAAAAAGAATAAATTTGTAAGATAAACAGCTTTCTGTGCAGATTTAAGAGTCTAATTTTCGCTTTACTCAGAACTGAATTTTTTTGGAGAGCCAGAAAGACTAGAGTTTACTCTACGACTAATCCTACTAAGAAAACAAACTCAAAACAACAATGAAGGATAAGATGTGGGTGGCCCTGAGAAGTATTCACAGAAACATAAAGCCAACTACAGTGGATGGTGGGGTAATCTTTATTCTAGTTGTCTTACGGAATTCTTTCCCATGTATGTATGTGTGTGTGCATACACACATAAGCACAGAGAGACACTTGTATGTATATATGTATTATTAAAAATTTATTGGTATGTATTATAAAATATGATATATTATTAATATATTATCCTATTATAAAAAGAGTCAGAGACAAAGCTACCAGGAGGATAGTGCCCTGCACATGATAGAAAGCACAGATATCACACACAGTACAATACAGAGCACAGTTCTAAGAATCTGATATAAAGATGAATGGATCCTCTCTTTTTGAGTTTCTTCTTTCCCATGATGACAAAAGTACTTGCAGCTGCTCCTACCTAGAAGAAACTTGGTGTGCCTGAATTTTATTACTTCTACTGCTGTTTTACACAGTCAATCAACAGATTTTATTGGTCCTGGTTATGGACCATTTCTGACTCAATCTCCATCTTATTCTTCCTGAGCAAGACTTACAAAGGGAGAATGGAAGACATTTGAAAAGTCACATTTATTAAACCCTCTATGACCAGGTGGTCATGATTATGAATGACTACATACAGAAAAAAAATCAATCGTTTTCTATGCTATATGTATAATATCATGCATTCAACTAAACCACAGAGGAAAAGTCAATATTTCATCGAAAACATGCATATAAATAGAAATTCACATTTACAGGTATTAAAGAAGATAACAGTTTTCTCTATGTATGGTTATACTACTTTTGTACTAATTTTCCTATATGTAATGGGTATGCTAAAAAAAAAAAAAGGACAACTCATTAGCGTAGGACTCATTGTATAAGTTTTGTTCCTCTGTCCAGTGATGAATTTGGAGCTACCTTATCTCTAAGATCACTTTCACCTCCTGCAATCTATGATAGCATTGTCCTATGGGCAATCACAGACAAAGGAATGAGTTATATATGTTCTTTTCCCTCAGGGACCTGAATGTTTGCTATCTACCTATCAGGCATATATAATAATGAGTTCTTTGACCTTTTATTCAGTATAACACTGAATGTGTGCATTCATTCATTCATTCATTCATTGGTGTTAAGTTATCAATAAGGCTTTCACAAGGTAGGTACCACGAATGAGTATGGAATATAACATGGAAAAATCAGAAGCTATGACAATAATCTGCATGGATTTAGGTGTCTTCTTTTTTCTGTATGGTTTTTAAGTATTTCCACTAAATAAGGTGTCACAACAATTATATATCACTTAAGATTGAGAACACTGCATTTATTAAGCACTGACTATGTTCAGAATTATGTGATAGGCCCTTGGGGAAGAACGACGTTTAAGCTAACAATGATAGGCTTGCGTAAAGAATCATAAAAGCATAAGATACAAATACAACTGACGACAATAAAGTGCAGTAGAGAGATACAAGATAAAATGTCTAATGTGAGTTTGGAGAAAGAAGGTTAATGTTGAAAGGAAATATCAGAAGAAAACAAAACCTCTTAGAAGAGATATTTAAATTGAAATTTAAAGAACTGGTAAAGATTTAACAGATGAAGAGGAGGAAGAGGAATTTTTCAGCATTGAAAATAATGTGAGCATAGTTGCAGAGATAGAGAGGTGTAGGAAGGACGTGTTCTAGGAACAGAGACTACTCTAGCTTAATCAGAGCATAGGGTAAATAGAGGGGATGCAGTAGATAGAGCATCAAGTTTAGAGTTAGGAAGAGCTGAGTTCAAATCTGACCTTGAAACTTATTAGTTGTGTGACCCTAGGCAAGTCACTTAACCTCAGTTTCCTAATATTAAATGGGGATATTAATAGCACCTACTTCCCAGTGTTGTCATGAGGCCCAGATGAGACAGTAATTGTAAAGCGCTTAGCACAGTGCCTGGAACATAGAAAGTGCTATACAAATATTAGCTATTATTACAAGGTTGAGAAGGTAGGGTTGTGGCCAATGTGGAGGGCCTTGAAGGCCAGGTAAAGCTACTCAGAAGGAAATAGGGAGTTATTGAAAGATTTTTTATTACAAGAGCAATGATTAAATCTATGTATAAGAAAGATTATTCTGGCAATGGCATCAGAGATAGATTGGAAGGAAGACGAAAGAAAGGTGGGAAGGCCCGTTACGTTATCACACCAGTCTATACTTGGGTGGTGGCAATAAGAATGGAGTGGGATTTCACAGGCTGTGTAAGTGTTAGGGTATAATCCCAAGGTGGAAAACATGAAAGCCTGAGTGAATTGGGGCACAGCAGACAAAAGTAATGAAATCATAAAGAACATTTGTGGAGAAAGATGATAAAAACTGGTTTTGGAAATGCTGGAATTGAGGAATGTTAGTGGGGCATCCAAATGAAGTATCCTCTAAATAGCTAGAAATGATAACAATAGCGAATATTTATATAGAACTTTAAGGTTTGCAAAGAATTTCATGTATATTATCTTATTTGATCCTCACAACAACCTTCTGAGTTAAGTGCTGGTATCTCCATTTTACAAATGAGGAAACTAAGGCAGAGGGTCACATTGCTAGTAAATGTCTGAGAAGAATTTGAATCCCTGTCTTCCTGTTTCCAGGTCCAACACTTTACTCATGATGCCACTTATCTCCGCGATGTAGATCTGGAGATCCAAAGCTGGGTCAAGGCTGAGGATAACGATGGGGAGTCATTGGCATAATGATGGGAGTGAGGGAGATTACCCTCAGAGATTCCTTGGCTGAGGACTACAAGGAGCACAGAAAAGACAGAAAGGGTTACATTCCTACCATCTAAAAAACTATAGCTTAGGACAGGCGAGGTATAATGAACACCAAACTACTGTTTGAAGTCAATTCTTAATTGTATATATGAACAGAAGGGCCAGGAAGCTGAAGGAGTGGGTTATGGGATTCAGAAAAAGAAAGAACTTCTGAGATCATCCTATCAAATCACTTCATTTTACAAATGAAAGGCCAGAGAAGAGAAGGAAACCCAGGTAGTAAACAGCAGAGCAGCAGAGTTGGTTTTCAAGCCTAAACCCTGAATCCAGCATTCTTTCCAATACTCTCTACTGAATCTAATCCAAAGTCATTTATATTTACCTCTCAAATGTATTTTATGTTTGATGTTACTGTTTTTGGAGGTGAGGGGACCCTGATAGGGGAATATTCAAGATCAGTTAATTATTTGTGCCCAATCTGTGGGTTTTTCTGAGCTTGTATTGGTCTGATCAGCCATAATTGGGCATTTTGGTCCTCTTCGAGGACAAAGGACAACAACCAACCAACAGGTGTATACATGCACATATTTATATAATGTAGGCATATGTATACCTGGGTGTGTATATATATGTATAGATTATATCCATATATCCATATGTATATAAATTATACACATACATATATATTTATAGTACATATGCATTACACATATGAGTGTATTTATATTATACTTATATATGCATATTCATAAGTGAATATGTAAACATACACATATTTGTAGTGTATGTGTATACATATATTCTTTATATATATGTATATAAAGAGGCTGAGACAAATATGAACATTTATATATATTGTATATGCATATATTATAGATAGAGTCCTTGTTGTGACTAGAAGAGACTTTAGAAAGCCTCTAATACAGTGTCCCAGTGTAATCATGGAAGGTTCCTTAACGAGTACTCCAGGAAAATCAATGCAATCAGAATCCCAGGGTTTGTCAGCCTCAGGTCCTTCATTTAACTTCTCCATTGCAGGTGCCCTTACAAAGCAGCTTCCTTCTTTTCATGGAAACATAGGTTTCTTCATGTGCAGCTATAAAATTTCCCCATAAGCTTCTTTCTCCAACACTCTTGTGCTCCCTTATCATCCCAGGCTTGGCTGGACCATAAATGCTATACATAGATATAAATTTTTTTAAAAATGAGATTTAACTGAATAGAATTTATCAATAGGTTCTATATTCATATGCAGGTTATCTAGTGGTTCTAGGAAGGAAGGAAGGAAAGAAGGAAGGAAAGAGGGAAGGAAGGAGGGAAGAAAGGAGGGGAGGAAGGAAGGAAGGAAGGAAGGAAGGAAGGAAGGAAGGAAGGAAGGAAGGAAGGAAGGAAGGAAGGAAAGAAGGAAGGAAGGAAGGAAGGAAGGAAGGAAGGAAGGAAGGAAGGAAGGAAGGAAGGACAACGGGAGAGAAGAAAGAAGGAAGTGAGATAGAAAAGAAGAAAGAAGGAACAAAGGAAGGAAAAGTTTTCTTTTAAAATTTTATGTATTCTCGGCTCTAAAATCAGATTCAGTAATATTATGCAGCCAACTTCAATATAGTGCCTCAATGAATACAGTTTAGAAAGCATTCCATTTTTTAAAAAAAGTAATGAAGTTGGTATAGTGAATAGGGAGTTACTTCAGTAACATTAAGGAGATAAGATGGTTATATATCTTGGCATTTATTAATTTATGGCATAAAATAGTCAGAGATATTTTTATTTCTGTGAAACTTTAAGTAGACTATGGGGATAGAGAGTACACTTCGTTGTGATAGGCTTGTGCTCAATTTCTGCACAATAACTCACATTTATAAAGCATTTTAAGGATTACAAGGTGCTTTTCTGTGCTCTATAGTGTGCATTTCACTCTACTAATGAGAAAAATGATCTGTTGATTATTAGGAGGTGAAGAAGCAGTTTAGGGGGACATAGGAAATCTTCTTCTCTTTTTTATTCTTAACACAGATAGTACAAATCTCTAAGCTGTTTTCAGTGGTAAAGAAATGGCTTATGCTCCAGAGAAAGTCCATAGGAATGCATTTTTATCTCAAAAATTTCAAGAGTTTTAGAAACAAGGAATACTATTGTGTTTAATAACTTAATGGAAAACAATTATTTCTATATCAGATGTCATCTGTCTCACTTTTTTGGTAAACATCTTTAAATAAGCAACTCATATTAAAGTTTCCCTTCAACTTGTAGAAGGATTATAATAATATTATGAGTAACTGTAGTTGGTTCCTTAGAATGAGCTGCTTGCATCTTAGACTAATATCAGTTTGCTGCCTCTGTTGTTTCATCAAGGCTTCATATTTTATGATGACCATATATGGTCATGTTCAACAGCTCAGTATTAATATGGGTTGGCCAGAGTATTCGTTTAAGTGGGTGGCTCTTTTAGAAATGGAAGAGAAGTTCACTAGTGGGAGAGAACCATTTAGCTATAATTTGAGCTATTAAAAAAGATAAATAAAGCAACATCTTATTCTTTGGGATGAGGAAGCAGTGGGAGATATACCCATGTCAACTTCTCTTTGTGCTAAGACTCCCCTTGAAACTAACTCTGAATTCTATAGAACCCCATTCACATATGTTTGGCAAAATCTAACTTGAACTTCTTGGAAGTATGGGAGTGGGACTACATGATAAATAAAGATCTAAAAAGGTACAACTTTTTTAAGAAGGAAGAGGAAAAGAAGAAAAGGATAGAAAGAAGGATGGGAGAGACAGAAGAAGAGGAGGGGAGGTGGGGAGGGAAAGGAAGGAGAAAGAAAAGAGAAAAAGAAGGGGAAGAAGAAAAAAGAAAAGAAAATGACAAAAATTAAGATAAAGAAAGAGACTGATAAAAATGAAAGAGATTCAAAAACAAAAGAAAGAAAGAGAGAGAGAGAGAGGAAGAAGGAAGGAAGGAAAGAAAGAAAGAATGAAAGAAGAAAGAAAGAGAGAGAGAAAAAGAAAGAAAGAAAGAAAGAAAGAAAGAAAGAAAGAAAGAAAGAAAGAAAGAAAGAAAGAAAGAAAGAAAGAAAAAGAAAGGAAGGAAGGAAGAAAAAAGAAAGGAAGGAAGAAAGAGAAGAAGAAAAGGAAAGAAAGAAAAAAGCTGCATGCTTCTTGGACATCATATAGCTTCTCTAAAGCAACATTTTGATGAGTTAAGTGAAAATGAATCAGAAACACATGGATTAAATTCCCCTTGAAATACACAAGAGTTTCAAAATCAAGCACTGAGAGCCAAATGTGTTTTGGTTTTACCAAATCTAATGTTTTTTCAAAAGAGTCAGGGTCAGTTTGCAGGATCCTTTTTCTCTTGTCCATAATTAAGGAGCCATTCTCTTTGGCTCTGAATAGCATTTCTGATACAGGATTGTCGCTATGCCCCTTCCTTTTTATGGTCTAGTTTTGGAGCAATCCTGATAGTCTGCAAGGTCCCATTTTGTAGAAGTTTGTGGCTCAAGGTAGGACCAGCAGCAGAACAGTTCAGACAGGATCAGGCACTACAAATCACAGTTTTCATCATAGCACACTCATAATAGCAGACCCTTGTAGAAAGAGAAAATTCAGAACCTAAGGAGCAGGCTCAGGACCCTAGATCAGACAGAACCGAATACATTGTGACTTCTTTGGTCTCTCCATCCTTATCACAATGGCACAGAAACAAATCTTAAGAGATACACGGGAAACGGGCCAAGAAGATTCAGATACTCCCCTTAACCCTCCACCCTACCCCATGTTTATACCAGTACCACTAAGTCTTATCATCAACAAATAAATATTATGAACAGAAGAGGCAGAAGAAAAGGTTGGAACTTCAACTATGACATCTAATCCTGAAAGTCAAGAGGAAAGACCTTTCCAGCCAGGGCCAGCCAATCAGAACCAATACCTCTAACTACAGAAGAGCAGCCTATTTTTCCTCCCCAACCCTGGAAAGAGAAAACAGGAAAACTCCACCACTGTGGAGTACCTGTAGAGACTGGGACATGTTCTGTAGTGGGGGCCTGGAAAGTGGTGGATTTCATTCATTCCTAGGGTTTAAATGGATAGCCACAATGCCAAGATAGAAAAAGGAATGGAGGCCCCAGATAAGTACCAAAAGAGATTAATCAATAGTACCATGTAGTGAAACAGATATCTTTAAAAGTAATTCGCTCCCTAATTGTACACTATAATTATTACAAAATATTTGTTATGTTTCTCTTTTTGTCATAATTTATAATTAACTACTGTTTTATAGAAACAGTGTGAAATATAGAGATGGTTCTGCTTTCAATGGAGCCACAAATTCCCAACAGATTTCTAGGTAATTTCTTTAAAATAAAGTCGGTAGTTTTTAAAATCTTTTTAAGATAATTCATAGACACCCCCCCAAAAAATGTTTCCAGGGAAAGAGGCAGAGTTTTGAATCTCTCTCCTTGTCTGATTCATTTGAGGCATTTTGGTACCTAACTTACTCTGGCATGAGCTGTATCACTTTTTAAAAATGCATTTGGTCAGTTGCCATTAACTTATAGAGCTGAGGTTTTCTCCTGGAAATCAAGCGCATTGGAAAGGAAAAATGATGATTTGGAGATAACACATCCCTCTGGAGACTTTTTTTTTTTTTTGCCATGTTCTTTTTTAAACAAAGAAGACATCTTAAGCACCTTGCAATCTCTTTCATTTAATAGTTGGCAGAAGGCAAGTCCCTGATGAACATTGGCCTGTGTCTTTCTCTTTAACCAGCTGAGTGATCCAAGCTTTTAATATAGCCGTTCCAATTATTGTAAAAGTCATCTAGTACCTTATAACCACAAATATTGACAGTTTATTGCACAACACATTCATGACATTTGAAGGTCACACCATACATAATACATACTCTTTTATAAAAGTGTCTGGAACAAAGAGATACACGCTAAGCAATTACCCCTCACTGTTTGTGTGTACAGTTTTCAGCTTACTGCAAGCAGCATATGAAGCACATGCCCCATTTTAAATAATCTATTAAGGCAGCATGTAGGAATTCATGACAGATCCTTATTAAATGGTGTGTGTGTAAGCTGCGGTCGGATTGGATGACATATGCACCAAATCTAGGCAATTCTTTTCCACTGAATTGGGATTACAAAGCTGCTTGGCCATCTAGATCACTGCCTCACTCCACAATCGTCAACCCCTTGCCCCCAAGGCCCCCCTCAGCAGAATGGACTTAGAATATGTACTCATTTTTCATTTTGATTTACATGTGACCAAAATAAATTTTTTAAAGGGCATCTCATACCAGATTCAGATGCTTCACTTGCCTTCAGTAACTTAGGTCGTGATTATGAGCTTGATAATGAAAAGATGGAGAGATGTACAGACATAGCCTGAATAGTCCTGCGCTTCTCTTGTTGAGAGGTAATTGGCAACATGATGGCTGGGCAGGGTGGAGAGTCGTTGGACATTAGAGGAAAAAACCACTAGAGCTTATCTGATCCAGACCCCTTTGTTTCTTAGAAGTAAAAGAAAAACAAACCGACAAAAAAGTTTCTAAGTTCACATAGCAAGTTGGTGGCAGGACCTAGAATAGAACCCAATTTGGTATTCTCCAATATACCACCCAGCCTCCAAATACACAGAAAGTAATTAATAAATACTTTTCTGTTCATTCATTCATACTCCTTCATTCTAAAGACAGCTTTTAGAAGAGCTTGCTAATTCAAAAAAGTTCGACTAGCTACCTAAAAATCTTGCTCTTTTTAGGGATTCTCTCTTTTTCCCCACTTCCCTTCCCATACTTTTTCTTTTCTTCCTCTGTTCTCTGGCGAGGAAATTGTCCAAATCCCCCTATGTGGGACTACAGAGATAAAAATTTCTTGCTCACATTGGCATGTGAATGTTAGTACTTTTTTCTTTTCTTTTTTGGGGTTGGTTGGGACAGACATCTGATTTCATTTGTGTAGTGAATTCCCAGTGAGGCAGCAACCTTTGCTAATGCAAATCAGCAACAGCCTATAGCTTACAGTCTTGGAAAATCATTAGGGGACATTGAGAGGTTAAATTAGTCGCTCAGGATCACATAATTAGTGTGTGTCCAAGGTGAGACTTGAAACTAGGTCTTTGTGGCTCACGGGCTGGCTCTCTAACCTGTATACTAATGTTTCTCTCAGAGGGGTGGGCTTGGGGTTAAAGATAACCCAGTGAGACCTGAGATTTAGCATAACCCACCCACGCCTATTCATCCTATGCAATTCACTCTGTCTCAAAATGTAAAGGAAGATGGCGAGCCTTTACTCATTGGTCATTCCCCTAGGAACCTGTCAGGAGGTGATATCAGCAAAGAGGTGGGTAAGTTGGGGAGGAGGGTGGGAAGGGGAGAGAATCTTCCTCAAAGCACCAGCATAGCTGCTGTTTCGAGTGCCATTATCACTGCCCTGAGATACCAAAGGCAGGATTGGAAGGAAAAGTTTGGGACTTAATGAGTTGGGAAATACTAAGGAATAAGAGTAGGTGTGGTTCTTTTGGACACAAGCTCCCTGATTAGCTTTGTAGGGAGAGTGGGATGCAATCACTAATCCCTTGGGATTAGGCCACAGCCCTCTGAGAGTTAGGTTAGCTCTCTCCTCCTACTTTTGAGACCACTGCTCTAATACACAGGGAATGGGACAGAGAACAGATAAGTTTTGATGGAGGATATAGGTGGCATGTTCACAAACTGATATCACCCAGAGACTGCACTATGAGTCACTCCAGGATGAGAGAGGTGCAGTCAGGGGCAGCATAAAGGTACCAGCCACTCAAAGATGTGGGGATTCCAGCAGAGGAGCTCTATGATGCTGCCAATGCAAACCTTTTCTGCTTTATGATTTTTCTCTTGGACCAAGCCTATGCTGATGTAGTGACTACCTCACTTTGGTCTAGAATAAAGAAATATGTAACCTTCCCGAGCAACCCAGTTTGGAGAAATGCACGCCAAAACTCTGAACACAAAACTCTAGAAGATTCCTATAAGATACAGAGAAAGGCATAAAGAGAAGGAGCTTGCAGGGCTGTACATCCATAGCCATGGATGAAGCAGCAGGTCATTAGAATTTACACCAACCCCCTTCAAAGCCTCACTAATAGCTGCTATTTCAAAATATATGTGTGCGTGTGTGTATACATAGTCTCGGAACTGTAATAAAATAGAGAAACAACAGGAAAATCCTAGAGATGATCAAAGGTCCCTCAAAAAGTAATTTTATTTTGATTTCTCAAATGGAATTCCTAAAATTTAAGACACAGGGCCAAAATGATTTCTATAAAGAAGACATGTTTATTAGCATTAAATCCTGGGAAAGAGGATTTCTTTATAAAAAACCCATCCTGAAGCTGAAACTCATACATATTGGAATGTGCCTGTTTCTTTAAGAAGCTATTCTCTGTTTTAGAGGGTAGCATCTAAGACAGAGAGCCCACGTGATCATACAGTTGCTATGGTAAATATGCATTTTTTATTGAAGAGTAAACAGTGGCAGAAAACAAGTGTCAATTGTCAGCTCTTAAGTTACTGCTGTTTCTGAGCTGCACTGACTTATCTAGCCCTTGTCTTTTTTGTTCGAGTATCTTTATGTGACAAACGAATTTCATCAAGATTTAATTTTTTTTTTTTGTAAAATGCCCAGTCCCTGGAAGACCATCCAAATACTTTAGCTTATGCATCAAAAAAAAAAAGAACTAGAAAAAAATCAATCAAGGGATGCATGTGTTGTATAGCGCATTGATCTTTGTAAACAACTAATAAAAACTCCAGGCCTATCTCTGATCTGATGATGTCATCATGCCAGCCATTGTTTGGGTACATGTGGGCAAAGCAAAACCCAAGGTGGGACCTGAGGTTTTCCTTGCTGGACCAATATCAATAGCTACTGGGGTGGAGAGTTCATAGGGCATCCTCTCTACCCAAAGAAGAGGTGAATATTGATCAATGTGGATATGTCACTTTGAGAACAGAGTTTTCATCTCTCAGACATTAATAATAACTACCCTTTCATAGAGTCAAACATGAGACTAGATTCCTACAATACTACTTTTCTCGTACTATGTATTTCCCCTTCAGACAGTCCCGATACTTGCATCCATAAAAAAATAAAAGCATGCTAAATATGGACCTTGCAAATAAGAAACATATTGGCCCTTATCCTCAGTCTCCCTGAAACTTTTTGAAAGTCTTAAGAGATTCTTTCCATCTAGTCCCACAGACTGAGGTTTGGAGCCATTTTCAGATTGTACTTAATTACATGGGCATTACCAAGAAACTTTGAAATATGCATATAGAAACCAAGATGAATAACAATAGACCACAGTCAATACTGATTTCTTTTCTTCGTAATGTGTGTATATATTTGAGGAGAATCTATGATCAGAATAACCTTCTTGAAGTATTTTTGGAAGGTCTCCTAATGCTGTGTTTCCTAGAGTTCACTGATCTATTGTCATTGCAGCCTTCTGAATGAGTCCTGAAGTGTGGGGGGGGGGGGGGGGGGGGAGGGTGGTGAAGAAGGGCTGTGCCCAAGAATAAGCGGAGGTGTTTCATCAAGCAATCGATCACCCAACATTTATTACACGTTCATTATGTACCAAGCATAGTGCTAAGTGCTGGTAATAAAAATATAAGCAAAAAGAAAGACAGTGTCTGCCCGCAAGGGGTTTACATTCTAATGGGGGGAGATGACATATATAAATGCCAAGGGCATCCACTGCAGCCTAGGGCATCACCAGACATTTTGACTGTTGTCCTGCCACTGGACTTCAATGACTCAGGAAGAGAGAGTGAGACTGACGATTTTGCACAGCTCTGCCTCACTTAAATCCAATTCATTTGAAAGTCAAGACATCACCCATGATGCCACCATTCCTCTTAAAAAACAAAGGATGAACAACACCAAATATATACACACATACATAAATACATGTATATAGGTTTGAATTATATAAATACATGTGTATAGATGTATGTATATAAAATACATACAGAGTAGATGGAAGGGAATCTTAGAGAAGATTAATAATAACAACAGCTAACATTTATATACTTAAGGTTTGTAAAGTGCTTTAGTTAAATTATTTCATAGGAGTATAGATATAGAATGAGAATAGATCTTAGAGATCATTTATTCCAACTCCCTAATTTTACAGCTGGGAGAACTGAGATGTAGAGTGCTTGAGTGACTTGCCCTAAGGTCACATGGGAAGTGACAGAAATGAGATTTGAACCTGCATCCACCCACTCCAATTATGGTGTTCTTTCCTCTGCACTATACACATAAAAGTGACCCAGATGACCAATTTAGAAGACAATACAAAATGAAAACAAATAGTGACCAAGTACTGAGAAGTATGGTGACTTTGGGGATGGTGGGGAAGACAAGTTGGGAGTGGGTAAAGAGAATGGAGATGCTGGGGAAGGCCATCCCAATGCACATTTCCAGAAGGAAAGGTCTCTTTCCATAAGAGGTATCCTTCCTCACTTTTAGCAATTCGCTCTTGAAGGGTAGCTTTGTGGACCTTCTCTTATCCATATTACTCCTCCCCTCCAAAAGAGCATCATGCCTCTCTACTTGGTTGGCTCTGAGCATCCTAGTGGGAGCCCTATCTTTTTGCATTCTGCCAGCTATCTGGAGGTGCCAACTGTACAACTGATAAGCAACCCCTTCAGCACTCCTGCAATGCATCTTGTCAGTGAACATTAGGACTATCTTCTGTAACAGTCACTTCTCAGTATAAAAGTCAAGTCTCCTTACTCTGCCTTTGATCACAAATACAAGAAAATGTAAGTGTTGGGAGAGAGAGAGAGAGAGAGAGAGAGAGAGAGAGAGAGAGAGAGAGAGAGAGAGAAAAGAAGAAGAAGAAGAAGAAGAAGAAGAAGAAGAAGAAGAAGAAGAAGAAGAAGAAGGGGGGGGGGAGGAAGAGGGCAAGAGAGGGGGAGGGAGTCTTATGAGCTCTGGACATCCCAGAGATAATGCCAAAGAAATCTAGATTAGGAACAAGGAAACAGCTTGCTCAGAAAAATGATTGTGAGCTCCACAGGAGGAAAGGGAGAGGCAACACTGAGGTGGAGGAGGTTCCTGCTGACCCAAGGTGTCATCGTGTCCAGCTGACATTCTTTGACACTGCCCCAGATGTCAAGTACCATACAAATGGTAGAGAAAAAGGTCCTGTCCCACAAGGGACTTCCCTTCTATGTTTAGACTGGGCCAGGGCCATTTTTGTAGGCAGGCCCCCCTTCAAGAACACCTCATAATCTATATAATAAAATAAATTTTATAACATGTATGAATTAGGGGGTTATGGATCCACATTATATATGAAGTCTTTGCCTTCAGAACAGTTCACTATAGGGTTCTTTTAATGTATTAGAATAAATTAGATGGATAGATAAAGAGAGAAGGGAAGTGTGTGTGTGTGTGTGTGTGTGTGTGTGTGTGTGTGTGTGTGTGTGTGTGAGAGAGAGAGAGAGAGAGAGAGAAAGGAAGGGAGGGAGGGAAACAGATATTTAAGTGCTAAATATGTGCCACAGTAAAAACAAGAGAGACTAGAAATATAAGTAAAAACATGTAGGAAAGTCCCTGCCCTCAAGAGGCATACTTTCTAATTGGGGAAGACAACACAAAACATCTTGAGACATTTAAACCTGAGTTCAAATTGGCAAAATTTGATTTAAGCTTAACTCTTAAAGACTATCTATTGTAAAAAGTGAGATACATCTCTCTCTTCAGCAATGAGCTTTTATGGACAACATGGAATACCACTGCCCCATTGAATTACTGGTAGGGGTGGAGGTGTTATCATTATTACTGTTATGGGACTAGGTGACAGAGTAGACAGAAAGCCTCTGACACATACATTCTGTGTAACTTGGGAGAAGTCAGCCTCTCGGTGCTCTAGTCAACTCTCTAAGAAATTAGGTTTCAGAGAAGGTGCCAACCTGCTCTCATGGAGGGAGTTATCTTAACAGGGAGTTCCTATTACCTGTAAAATCATGAGTCCAATCTCTATCCTATAAGAATACAGGATTATTATAACTATATTACCTTATAGTTACATTTTATCATATATTTTTATAGAACCTATATTCCAAGGACATATCAATATGTCATTGTAATGAATCCCATCAAAGAGTCCAACGTGTATGTGTAGGTAGGGGCTGCAGTGACATGGTGGGGGCGAGTTGTTAGGAGGAAGTGTTACCAAGCACACATTACTGCCCACCAGGTCCTGTCAAATTCCTGTAATTTCTGATGTCCCATTCAACGTAATACCTGATGCAAGAGTGAACAGTAGAGCTAACTATCTTTGCAAAACTCCATGGAGCTGCATATCACACCTCCCTCAGATTCTGGAGTCTCGCAGTGATATTCTCATTTAGGGATCTGGCATGCTACAAACACAACGGGGGGCATTCGAATTTTTTAATGTGGGTTTTTAATCCTTAAGTGATTTTATAGTGAATAAGGAACTCAGATTCAAGGCAACTCACCAGCAAAGGGGGATATAAATAAGGGGGAGGAATTGGGGGAGAGCAGAGAAAGGGGAGAGACCTTCTTTGTGAAGTTTGCACTTTTGTCCTTGGTTAAGGAATAAGGGGTCTTTTTAGGGCCCCCTACTTCAGCAGCAGCCTTAAGAGGATACCAGTTTTCACTTCAAAGCTAAAGATGATTAGATGTTTTAAATGGCTATCGTACTCGATCAAGAGGTGAAGGATGATACTTTTCATGTGACATGGTAACCCTGTTGGAACTTGGAAACCAGAAAAGCTCTGAATTTCTATGGAAATGCCGTGCTCTGCCATACTTGGAGATAAAGCCATCAATAGGCTGGTCTATGCCTATAAGCCCCTAAGAATATCAGAATGGCCCCTTGGTTTAGTTTCAGAGTCCTTCCAGACCAGGATTCTGCCACTGATGGGAACACCAAAGAAAGGATTGCAAGAATCATAAAATTTCAGGATCTTAGAATTGGAAGCAACCTCAAAGAGTCTAATTTGTTCCTGAACAAGACTCACTTACACATCATACCCAACAAATGGCCACACAACCTTTGCTTAAAGACCTCGAGGCAGGGAACCAAGCTACTGTCTTCCAAAGGGAGCCCCATCTCACTGGTGGAAAGCTCAGATTTTAGAAATGTTTCCTTACCTCGAGTAAGTTTTCTCTTCACAACTTTCCCTCTCCCCTGACACTTCTCCTACTTCTGCCTCCTGAGGCCTAGTCAAATCCCTTTTTCTCACGACAGCTTTTCTAATACTTGAAGACTAGCTATTATGTCTCCCATCTACCCCTCTCACTACTAAGCCTTCTTTAGGCTGAAGATCTTCACTTGCTTCAAATGATCTTCACATGGGACAAATTCAAGGCCTCTCACCATCCTCATTGCCCTCCTCCAGACACCACCATTCCTAAAATACGACATCCAGAAGAGAATACAAAACTCCAGCGGAAGTCTGACCAGGGAGCCAATACAATACGAAAATTTCTTCCCTCACCCCAAACACTATGTACCTCTTAACGTAGCCTTAACTTGACTAGATTTCTTGGCTTCACCATCACACTGTTGAATCATATTTCACTTAAAGTCAATGCAAACCTCCCCCCAGCCTAGATCTTTTTCAAGTGAACTGCTGTCTATCCATTCCTCCACTTCTTTCAGGTATGAAGTTGAGTCTTTTAACACAAGGATAAACTTTGCATTTATTGCTATGAAGTGTCAGTTTACCCAGTTAAGTCCAATGTTCTACATCTGTTATCTAGTACATGAACCATCTCTCCCACATCATCTGCACATTTAGCAAACATGCCACCTATATCATTATCCAAATCCATGGATAAACATGTTAAAAAAACACAAAGTCAAGAAAAGACACCCGAGGCACTCCACTGAAGCCCTTCCAAGGTAGCATGGAACAATTAATGTCTATTCTATGAGTCTCATCACTGAAGCAATTTGACTCCTCATGACTATATCATTGCCTAGCCCACATTTCTCCACCTTATCAAGAAAAATACCATGATAGATTTTGTCAATTGCTTTGCTAAAATCTGCATAAACTCTCTACGGTATTTTCTCAGTCTACTACTCTTATATATCTGTTAAAAAAAGAAATAAACTTAGTGAGTCATGCTCTACTCTTGACGAAGCCTAATCAACCCTTTAATAAAACATCCTAGAGCTTTTCAAGAATTGAAGTTAAATTCACAGGCCTATAGCTTTCAGATTCCATTCTCCCTCTCATCTTCTTTGAAAATTAGGATAACATTTGCCTTTCTCCAATTCTGTGTTTCTTCTCTGGTTCTTCATGGACTTTCAAGATCTGGTTGTCCTCCATGATACAAAGTGTTAAAATGTCAGAGCCAGAAGTAAAATAACCCTATTTCCTTTGGAGTGGGGAAGACAGGGCAATTAGGGTTAAGTGACTTGCCCAAGGTCACACAGCTAGGAAGTGTGTCAAATGTCTGAGGTCAAATTTGCACTCAGGTCCTCCATACTCCAGGGCCAGCATTCTACTCACTGCACCACCTAGCTGCCACAAATAGCCCCTATTTTTTTTCTTTGTAACTTAGCATGAATCTGCTATTAATGTCTTTATATAAAACTTTTCATATAACTTTTTTTCAGTCCACAGACTCTCTCAGAGAAATGAATTTCATAAGGTTACAATTACAAAATAAAATTTGCTTCCTTCAAGTTTCACAAGAGATCTCTTCATTTTCACATTTTGGGATTTGTTGAACAACAAATAACTCCCCTTCATGACTTGGTAGAATTCATAGAATCAATGGAAGTTAGAGATGGGCAGTATCTTATAAATCACCTATTCTAATTTCATTTATAGATGAAGAACTAGTATTTATATACTACTTTAAAGTTTGCAAAGAGTTTACAAATACTGTCTCATTTGATCTCGGGAACCCTGGAAGATAGCTGCAATTATTATCCTCATTGTACAGATAAAGGAACTGAGGCAGATGGAAATAGGTAAGCTATTTGCCCACAGGGACTGGAATACTTATACTAGTAAGTGTGAGGATGTATTTGAAACCAGTTCCTCATGAAATTGCATTTTTATAGCACTTTAAAGTTTGCAAAGCACTTTCAGTTATTTTAGCTCATACAAGCCTGAGAACAATCCTGAGAGGTAGGTACTACAGACATTATTATGCCCATATTATAGATAAGGGTTAGAGCTAGGAGTCATCTACATAGAGATGATAAATACATACATAGGGGCTGATGAGATTAGAGAAAGAGAGAAGGAGGAAAGGAGGGAGGGAGAGAGAGGAAAGAGAAAGTGAGAGAGGAGAGAGAGTGAGAGAGAGAGAGAGAGAGAGAGAGAGAGAGAGAGAGAGAGAGAGAGAAATTCAGATAGAAAGAGGAGAGTCCAAGGATACACTCAGAAAGGGGAAGGAAGGAGATGATGATGCTGAAAAGGAAACTGAAGAAGAATAGTCACAAAGAATAGTCACAAAAGTCAGAAAGACTAAAATATCTCAGATTTGGAGCCAAAAAAAAGACCTGAGAGATTTAGTAGCTCCACTCCGCCTTCATTTTACGTATGAAGAAACCGACACCTAGAGAAGTTAAATGCTTTGTGGGACAGCTTTGTGGTACAGTGGATAGAGTGCCAGGCCTCCAGTCAGGAAGACCTGAGTTCAAATCTAGCCTCAGATACTTGCTAGCTGTGTGACCCTGGGCAAATCACTTAACCTTGTTGCCCTTGTTGCCTCTATAAAATGAGCTGAAGAAAGAAATGGCAAACCAATCCAGTATCACTGCCAAGAAAACCCCGAATGGGGCCATGAAGTTTCAGCTACAGCTGAAATGACTGAACAAAAAACACATAGGTTCTAAGTGGAGGATTTGAACTTGAGTCCTCTGACACCAAAGCCATTTTTAATCTGGAAATATAAGAGGAGGAAATGCCTTTAAAACCCAAGTAAGAGAAAATGTCCAGGAGGAAGAAGTGGTCAGTGATGTCAAACACTGCAGAAACATCCAGAATGATGAGAACTGAGGAAAGGTCATGGGATTTATCAATAAAGACATCATTAGGGAGCTTGGAGAGATCCATTTTGGTTTAATGGAAAGGACAGAAGTTAGATCGAAGGTGCTGAGAGGCGAGGGGAAGGTGAGAAGAGGCAAAGAGTGGAAACTGTTTGACAAGGAGTTTGACTGTGGAAGGGATGAGACATCCAGAGAGACAATCTGAGGGGCTATTAGGATTAAGTAAAGATGTTTTTAAGGACAGAGGAACACCGAAGCATGTTTATAAACAGCAAGAAAGGATCCGGCAGAAAAGGAGAGAGAAAAATTAGAGACAGTCGGGGAAAAGGAAGTACATTGAAGGGGCCATTTCCTGGAGGAGATGGAAGGAGGAAGGATTAAGGGGACAAGTAGGAGCCTTGGTAAAGAGAAGGGCCACTTCTCCACTAAAGATGAGAGCAAAAGAGAGACTAGGGGATGGTGTTGAGGTTATTTGAGGTACAGACTTAGTAAAAAAAAAAAAAAAAAGGAAATTCCTGATGGTTGTACTTAATTTTTTTAAAGGAAAGTGAAACAAGGTTGCCTGATGAGGGGGAGGTTGGAGAGGGGTGGTATAAAGGGTTGAAGAGAGAGTTCATTCAAGAAATATTCTAAGGACTGGCATGTAGCCGTGCTTGCCCAAGTGAGATTAAACAGCATAAACTTGTAGTGGGTCCAGGCAGAAGATCCGTGTGACTTCTCCTTCCTCCACACTACCCCTGCCCTGCCCATGGGGCATAGGAGCAAAGCAGGCAAAAAGCAAGAGAAATATGGGGTTATGGCTCAGAAAGGGAGGAACAGAGGCAGGCTAACGGGGTAATGGATTGTAAGGCAAAAGACAGTGTAGAGGTTAACTGATTCACCATAGAGGCAAGCTTTTGGAGAGAAGAAAAATGTGGTGAGAGTAGGGTTGGTGACCTAGGAGAGCAAGGAGCAGTGGAATGACTGGAGATTTGGGTGAAGGCAGTTTTAGAAGAGACAACACAGGTAAAGATGGCAGGAGCAGCAAAATGGTGCAGTGGATAGTTGCCAGGCCTGGAGTTAGGAAAGACTTGAGTTCAAATCTGACCTCAGACACTTACTAGCTGTGTGACTCTGGGCAAATCACTTTAACCCTATTTGCCTCAGTTTGCTCATCTGTAAAATGAGCTGAAGAAGGGAAATGGCAAGCCACTCCAGTATTTCTGCCAAGAAAACCCTTTAAAAGGGGATCATGAAGGGTTGGACACAAGTGAAAATTACTAAAACAAAAAAGAGAAGGCAGGAGAGAAAGTTTTAGTCAGATAAGGAAATTTTAGAGGCAGAAATTGTAAAGCAGGAATAATCATGAAGTAATGAGATCAACAGTGTGATTACTAGGGCAGGAAAAGTGTAGATTGATTGTGGGAACTGAGATTGATAAATTAGAAAGCAAGGCGATAGCCTTGTGTCCATTGAAGCTGACAAATCTGAACTTTGTATTACCTTTGTCAGATGGCACAGTGCTTGACATGGTAGGACCTTAAGAGACGTTTGTGTGTTTTTCCATTAGACTGTGAACTCCTTGAGAAAAGAATCCAGTCTTTGCCTTTCTTTGTATCCCTGGAGCTCAGCACCGTGCCTGGTAAATAGTAGGGCCTTAATAAATCTTTTTTGACTTGACTTTTGGTTTCTAATCCCCTTCCCAATGGGGATCAATGTACATCTAGACTTGTAGGATCTTCTCACAGTTTATCCCATTTTGGTTGGCACTTACTTTATCAAGAATGTAAACACATATCTGATACGAGGGCCCTAAAGGGCCATTACCCCACCTGGTGGGTCCCCTGAGAATCCAGTGTTGAGATCTAACTTTGCTCTGGGGCAAGTTAGGGTGGGGTAGAGTAAACCTTGGCCTACAGGCTCCATTAAAGGAACAGTATCTCAGAGATAGGTCAGAGTACCACAGGTGAAAGCAAGACCTGAATGCAAATCCTGCCTCAAACATTTGCTAGCTCTGTGACTGGGGAAATTGCTTAATCTCTCCTGACCTCAGTTTTTTCATTTGTAAAATGGAGAGGTTGGACCTGATGACTTCTAAAGGTCCTTTCTAACTCTAAATCTATAATCTTGTGAACCTCTGGGCAAATTCCTAAGATTCCAGGAGAGAGAGCAAAGCTTCCAAGACAGCAGGTCACAATTGCTCCAATTCTCCAACTAGCTGGGAATTTAGCCTAGAGCATCATTCCAGGATGGAAGAGTTGAACACCAGGCCTAGCACTTAATAAATGATTATTCAATTAAAGTGCCAGATATTTAGTATAGTCACTCTATGCCATTTGTTTCTCTAAATATCTTCAGTGGACCTCATTGAAGGTCCTGAGAGAAAGTGTGGCTAGCCATACATCGTTGGGGGTCGTCCTGCTCCCACGTGTATGGAATGAATCACCCTGGATGGGAAGAAGGCTTTATTTCCCCATCTGTGTGCCATTTCTTCCATATTCACTTTCAGAAAACGAGTCAGACTTTTAGGTACAGAGTGCCATGTCTTAGCTACATTAGACATGGATTGCTTTATTTCAAATGTTGGAAATGGTTTTCTCCTCTCCTGAAGCTCTTTCACACCAATATTCAAAGTGATGTTGCATACACAGTACACACAATCCTGAGATGCTAATTTCCATCCCATGACTGAGAGTGACAACTAAATGTTGCAAGGTTATTCAAAATTCCTGCCCCTTATCCTCCTACTTCTCCTTAGGGGGGAATTGCTTAGCAATGTTTCTCCTCATCTGTATGTTAAAGCACGAATATAATCCACCTATCATGATTGCAATTTTTGGAACCAAAACTGTGATCCAAACAGCAGTGTGATCTACATTTGAGCCACATACATTAGAATAAATTAAGTCAAAGAAAGAGTTCTGCATTAAACGTCTCTCTTTTCTTTTAATTCTCTGTAAGGACACTGAAGCTGCGTTCAGACCAGCAGACCACACTAAGATATCCTCTCTTAATATACCTCCCAGGATAATAGTAGGAGGGTAAAGGAAAATATACAATATTCAATTAAGCAGGCACTGTAAAGTGGTGTGTGTGTGTGTGTGTGTGTGTGTGTGTTCCTTAGCTTGGTTTTGGCTTTCTAGGTCAAAGGTACAAAGCCTCCCCAGGTACATAGTTTTTTTGCATGTTTTCTCTCCCATCAGACTGGCAGCTCCTCCAGGGCAAGCCCTGTCTTCTTCTTTTGCATTTCTTTAAGCCTGGTGAATATCTGGCCACTGGACCCAGATGGCTCTGGAGGAGAAAGTGAGGCTGGTGACCTTGCACAGCCTTCCCTCACTCAAATCAAAGTCAACTGCAAGTCACGTCATCATTTCCCTAATGCCATGGTCCTCTTCTAGAACGAAGGACAAACACAACAACAAGTCCCTAGCATTTAGCACAGTGCCTGGCACGTAGTTAAGTGCTTAATGAATGTTTATTGATTAATTGTCTGATGAAGCAATGAAATAAAATGTGCAAGCCCAGAAATTGAATGACTCAAGAGCAGAATCCCAGAGCTTGATTTTTTTCCCCTCAAAATCACAACAATAGTGAGGAGAAGACCGCCGTGGGTTTGTAGAACACTTTGCAGGTTACCAAGCACCTTCCTGGTCATCGCCTCATTTAGCAGTGGAGCAGACTGGGCGGGAAAAGCCTTCTTGTCCTGCCCTCATTTGCCAATGATCCTCTATACTCTACTTTATTTTTTGTTACTTTCTTTTTTACTACTGGTTCACTCTTACTTACCTTTTCCTACATTTTGTCCCTCCTAAAGGTCAGAAAGTGGGTTCAGATGGCCAGTCTTAACCTCTGCTGCTTAGAATTAGGTAGACTGTTTCTCATCCAGTTTTCTATGCACATAGATAACAACTACTTAACAGTCCTTTTCTTAATTGGGCTTATTTTCCATTGCATATTTTCCTTTGTACAAGTAGGTTTCCCATTTTAAATAAAAGTTCTTGAAGATTGCTGGATGAGTCATGGGGCTAGTCAGTGAGCAGGTGGCCAGAACTGAAATCCTAGGACTCCAAAATGCTTCTAAGAACCCATTTATTTCTCTCGAATTCTGCTTCTCTACAAATTGCTATTATATTTGGAAGTGACTTGGTCAGTTATCATAGAAGCTAATAAAAGGCTCTAGAACTCTGCCTTCCTAAATCAGGAAAATTATTTAAAAAACAAAACAAAACGAGACAGTCAAGGAGCTTAAAGCTTAGCCTTTGTTGGTTATTTGTTGGTCTTTTTCCTATACACAGGCAGCCCTGGGTAGTTGATAGGTTGTTGGACTTCTGCATCAGAACTAATTAAATTCCTACCATGTGCCAAGCACTGTGCTGGAGACAAGCACAAGTGAAACCATTTTTGATTTCAAGGCTAACATTCTTTCAGGGGAGACAATATGGGCAGATGTTTATGAAAAAAAGGGGAGAGGAGTGGAAACACTACCAGTTGAGTATGGGGTGGGATCAGGAAAGACTTCACATAGAAGGTAGAACTTGAGTTGAGCCAGAAAAATATAGGTTCAAATGTAACCTCTAACATGGCTATGGGATTCCAGACTTAGTCACTTACCCTGTATGTATGTGGCTTTGACAAATAGGATTTATCTGTTAACTAAATCATAGATAGTTCAGCTCTTCTGTTAGCAGAGGACACTCCCACATAGAAATAGTCACAAATGATCTATTAATTTCACAAGAAAATGATATGCATGGAACTGGGCATTGTGAAGGCTCAGAGGAAGACGAAAAACATGCTATGATGGCAACCAGTGTGCTTTGATTCCTCTTAAGCATACAAGATGCATATAGAAGCCATCAAACCAGCCACCACTTCTTCAACTGTATTTCAAAGAGAGGGAGGGGCGTAGTGGAGTCAGATTCTAGCCTCTAGGGAGCCCATTGTTAAATTTTCAGTGTGATCATTTATATCCTGGAAATTGGAAAATACTATAAATCAGGGCTTGATTTATTGTTTGGTTGATTGTTTAGATTTAAGGTCAATGGAGAAAATGTTAAGAGAGCTGATTGAATTTAAAAATATGTCCTGTTTACTTTTTTTTTTTTTGGAGAGCCAGTTGTTATATAGGCCTTTAGTAGGAAAGACTGAATAATGAAATTCAAGATCAAACTTGAATGAGGCAATCAGGTGAATACAGAGCTGGCCCTGATTCAGGAAGGCCTGAGTTCAAATTCAGCCTCACACATTTATTCCCTGTGCGACATGGGGCAAGTCACTTAACCTCTGTCAGCCTCAGTTTCTTCATTTGTAAAATGGGAAAAATAATAGCACTTATCTCCTAGGATTGTTGTGAGGATCAAACAAGATAATATTTGAAAAGTGCTTTGTAAATCTTAAAGTGCTATCTAAATGCTAGCTAATATTATGTTGTTTTTATTACAATTATTTTTAAAATACATTATAGGGTTCAGCTATTACAGAGAGGAAGAAGAAGAAATCGCCTGTGCCTAGAACCAGACCCTGCACGTAGAAGAGAGAAGCTTTGATTTTAAATCTGTTTTCAAATCCTACCTATGGTCCTCACTGTCTCTGCGACCATGGGCAAGTCCCCACTTCTCTGAGCTTCAGTTTTGTTTTCTGTAAAATGGGCATAATATCAGCTCTAATGACTGCCTCACGGAATGCCTATGAGGCTTACTAATTGAGGCAACGTCAGCAAGGTGATTTGCAACTTTGAAAGCTGTCCACAGATGCCCATTTTTATTTCACAGCCACAGAGACTTTGTAAACATTTGCTGATTGACTGAGTACTTAAAGGGCTGAGGGATGGCAGTCAGCTTCAGCGGGGGAGTGCCCACACTGAGGACATCAGGGATTTTTTGAAATATTGAAGGAAATCTGAGTGAACGACCAAGATGACTCTGATCCGTGACTCAGGGGGTCTTTTTCTGTCTCCCTGGACACTCCAGGCTCATTTCCACCTCTATGCCTTGACTTGCTTTCCTCATCTTCCTTTCTGATTTTATAGATTCTACCCATTCTTTAAGACCAAGATCAAGGAAGCCCCAGGTGACTGCCTATTTTCTTTTTCTCTGAACTTTTATTGTATTATAACCCTACAATTTAGAAGACAGTGAAATCCTATTTTATATTTGACTTTAATCTTCTCTCTCAGTCTGGATTATGGATTCCTAGAGAACAGGAGTCAGGCTTTTTGTTTTCCTTCTGTTACTTCCATGATGCCCAGAATGGTAATAGACATGCAATTTTGGTGTGTGTGTGTGTGTGTGTGTGTGCGTGTGTGTGTGTGTAATTGAACCTGTGATTTCATGGATACAGGGAATTCCCAGCACAGAAACTCCCTTTACTAATACAGTTGGCACCTGTTCTTCAGGCCAGCCAGGTGGTACAGTGAATAGGTGGAGCACCTGGCCTGGAGTGAGGAAAACCTGAGTTCATATCCGACCTCCTACACTTACTAGCTGTGTGACCCTGGGCAAGTCACTTAACCCAGCTTACCTCAGTTTCCTCATGTATAAAATGAGCTGGAGAAGGAAATGGCAAACCCCTCCAGTATCTCTGCCAAGAAAACCCCAGATGGGGTCAGGAAGAGTCAGACACGACTGAAACAACTGAACAACAGCAACAATCTGTTCTGCAACTTCTCATCTTAGTTGCTTGGGTCGCTGAGAAGTTAAATTACTGGGATAATTTACATGGGTCACATAGCCAGCATGTGTCAGTGGCAGTACTTGAATCCAGATCTTCCTGATTCCAAAGTCTCCTTTCTATCCTGTTCATATTGCCTCCCACTGAGCTGAATTGATCTCTACTAGGCCATGCTACCAAATGCTGATATATATCAATAGAAGAAATTTTCTTAATAGGTATTCCCTAAACCAATGAAGCATTATATACATGTATGTGTGTATATATATATACATATATATATATATACACATATATATGCATATGTATCTCTCTCTATGAATATACTATATGTGGAATATTGTATACCTAGCTTTGTTTTGTTTATCTATACACACACTCACACACACTCACTCCTCTTCTAGGTAGAGTGGGAATGCAAGAGAAATATAAGATGTGCCCCTTGCCTATAAGAACCTTACAGTCTTCTTGAAGAGACAAAGTGTTTGCATCTGGAATAACAGAGACAGAACATGGCAGTATATTATTAAGGACTAGGCAGCATAGTGCTGACCATAAGTACTCTAGGAGTTCAGAGGACAACAAGGTTGGTGAAGGCCAGAGCAATTAAAGAAGGTTCCTTGGAAGAGATGGAATTTGAGTGAGGCCCCAAAGGCTGGGCAGGACCTAGATACATGGGAAAAGGGGAATGGTAAAAATCAGAGAAAAAAGACACAAACTCAGAGTCAGACAGGATCTGGGAGGGCATCTAGGCCAACTTGTACCTGGTCACTCAGGAATGTCCTCTCAACATCCTCGATAAGAGACCTTTTAGCCCTCTGCTTGTAGAATTTTAATTTGGGGTAGAGAACATGGGGTGGGTACCCAATCCGAGACTGCTCATTCCACTTTTGGTTTATGCTAATTGTTAGGAAGTTATTACTTCTCCTTCCCCAACCCCATATCACAACAAATCCTGTCCTCTCCAACTTCTACCCCTGGTCGCTAGCTTTACTTTTTGGGAACAAGCAAAATAAATGGGCTATCTCCCATGTCCATTAAATGATTCTCATATGGCATGATATCCAGTTACCTCACCATCCCAGACATAGAACCACAAAATCTCGTAACTGGTGGGGACCTCAGAGGCCATCCAGGACAACCCATGCCTGAACAAGACTCCCCTCTATAATATACTCAACAAGTATCCACCAAGCTTTTGTTTGTTTCTCCAGTGAGGGTGAGCCCACTTTCCCAAGGCAGCATATTCTGCTTCTAATTGTTAGGAAAGTCTTCCTTATCTTCTAGCTAAAGCTGCTTCTTTTCCATCTCTCCCCATTGCCCATAGTTCTACTGTTGGAGGTCATGAACAAAAAGTCAAATCCTTCTTTAATTCAAAAACTTGAAGATCACCATCAGGTTCCTGCTAGATCTTCATTTTCCAGACTAAATATCCCTAGTTCCTTCAGTTGATCCTCATATTATGCCAAGTCAAAGCATGGCACCATTCCTGTCTGTCCTACTCTGAATATTACACTTTCTAAAAGGCAATACCTAGGATTGAATAGCATATAGCAGATGCGGTCTGACTAGGGCATATAACAACTAACTTCTTCATGCTGGATGCTAGGATTATAGGACACTAAATTTATGTCTAAGACCACATTAATTGCTTTGATTTTCATGTCTCCCTTCTAATATTATTAATAAATCAACAATAATTTATTAAAGCACCCACTATGTGCTAGACACTGTGCTAAGCACTAGAAAGGGAATTATAAAAATGAAACAGGACTTAACCTTAAAAAGTTTATATTTTATCAGGGAAACTACATATACATACCTATATATTTCTATATTTTTTATACACACATATGAAAATAGATAATATATGCTTATTGGGGTTGAAGTCCATTAAAGCCCTAGGAACTTTTTTCATGTGAACTGTTGTCAAGTCAAAGAGGAATCAAGATGGGACAATGGATAGAGCACTGAGCTTGGAGTCAGGAAGAACTGAATTCAAACCAGCCTTCAGACACTTAATAGCTATAAAATAAGGATAATCGTAGCACCTGTCTCTCATGGTTGTTGTGAGGGTCAAATGAGATAATACTAGTTAACATATATCAAAATACCTGGCACATAGTAGATGCTTTTCCCTTACTCTTTCATACAATACTTATGCAGTTGATTTTTTGAACCCAAGTATAGGCCTTTACATTTAATCACTACTAAATTTTATCTTATTAAATTATGACCATCATTCTAGTGCGGCAAGATAATTTTGGATCCAGACTCTCTCATCTAATGTATTAGCCATGCCTTTATGTCATCTGCAAATTTAATAAGCATGTCATCTAGTCCTTCATCCAAATCCCTGACAAAAAGGTTGGACAGCACTAGGCCAGGGATAAATCCCCAGGGCGCTCAAATTGAGACAACCCCAATGGCACTGACATCGATTCATTAATGATCGCTTTTGGACTCCAATCATTCGACCAGTTCAGAATCCACATTTTTAGATCTTTTCCATGAGGGTATCATTAGACTTTTTACCAAACGCTTCCATAGGACCCAGATATGATCTATTTGTAGCATGATTCCCTTGATCAAGCAAGGGAAATTGAATCAAGGTATGGGGTGCAGGAAAAGGGGTGTCCTAGTTGAAGCAGAGTCTTGGAAATTAGGTTGACTAGATGGTGCAGGGCCAGACTGTGGAAATTATTGCATCTCAGGCTTAGAATCTTCAACTTGATGTCATAGGAAATAAGCAGACTGAAATAATCAAGCCAGTAGCAATGGTGCCACAGTATTAAAGAGTGGGAATACTCTAGGATTATAAACATCAGCTCAGAGGATCTGCCAGCTTTGGTAAAGTCCCTCCTACCTTCTCTTTTAACCATGACCATTCTTTCACACAATGGAAATGTAGCATTTCTAGGCTTATTCATAGGCTTCCCCATATAGAACTTAGGATCCAATGACTCTGTTTGCCAGATACCACCATAGTAAAATTGATATCAGAAAACAAATCATTAAGAGAACATATAAAACTAACATATGACCCCTTTCATATTA
>CM053625.1:102752913-102761079 GCA_028646595.1 Phalanger gymnotis
TATTTATGGCACAGTGCACTTTTCATAGCTGAAAATTAATGAACATGCCTCTCTCATAACAAACAAGCACCTGTGCTGCATAGTTAGTAATCGGAAACAGATTTATTTTTATTAGTGTATATGTGGGCAAAATTTCTATTAAAAAAACTAGGTTAAAATCTCACTGATAAGGATATAGTCTACCAATGGATACCTTTTGTTTTTATAAACATCTAATCATAATTTTTCCCCATAATATTTTCATTTCATATTTGGTGATAATGCCTTTAAATAGAATGCAATCATTTGTTTGCAAAATCTACTTGTCATGACAAATCATGTCCTGTTTTCCTGACAGACACTGCCTACGATAGGGAAAATGGAAGCCCACCAGTAATGGGGAAAAAAGTAATTGAGGACAACCATTTCTATCAATTCCTGCTTTTGCCACCAAATGAAACTTTTGATAACAAACAACTTTAGATTGTCATTAATCTGCTAGCACATACCCGGATTCTGATTAACTTGCCTATGTTTGGAACTTAGATCCAATGGCTAAAAGAAATCATATATACATGCGTAACACATTTAACCACTGAGGGTAGAACTATTTTTCAGTTTGTTTGTTAAGTATTTTGATGAGTCAAGTGAACACGCATTTATTAAGTAGCTGCTACTTGCCAGGCATTGTGCTAAGTGCCAGGGATCCAAAGGAAAGCAAAAGAAAAAACAAAATCAAAAACCAACCAAACAACCAAACAAAAAACCAGTCCTGGCTCTCAGTGAGTTTACAGTCTGATGGGGAAGACAACATACAAACAACTATATAAAAACAAGATAAATACAAAATAAATTAGAGGAAAAGGAAAAAAATGAGACCGTAATTACATTTTAAAAATTCACCCTAATCCTTCTGTTTGTCTGGGGCATAATATCAATTCAACCTTGACTGTAGCTTCAGGTCTTTATCATATCTCACTTATAAATTAAACTTCTGTTACATTCGATATACCTCATCTATCTAGAATGATGCCCTGGCCCGTGTGAGTGTGTGTGTGTGTGTGTGTGTGTGTGTGTGCGCAGCATAGATTCCAATAGCCTAGTATCCTGTATAACTACATCAACTCAACATTTCCCCTAGTCCTGCACTCAGTTGTAGCAAACTTCATTAAGCTCACTTAGGCAAACTCCATTTGGAACTCAGTCTTGCTTCTTGTGAAAAGAGGTCCACAGAATTTCAGGGTATAGATCTTATCAATCAATGTCTAAGAAAGCTGAGAGAGTTGCTAGAAGCGTCAACCCATTGATGAGCTTTACTAGAGATGTAGAAATGAGATGTTACTCCAAGAGTGTAGAAATGGTCAACATATACGTAGAAAAGTCATTCCTCTCATGCATGCAATATGCTAATTTGCCTCCCAGGTCTTAAGTGGACAGTATATGTTAGTTTGTTTTTCTTAAAGAAACCTTCCTTAATTTGCCCAATAATTTTAAATCCCCTTCTCTCCATTTAGATTGTGTCTTGCTCCAACACACACACACACACACGTACATATACAAATATACACAAAATACATATATACACATACATGTGTGTGCATTTTTATGCGTTTGTGTATATATATATATACATACACAATATATTGTATATTTATGTATGCACACACACATACACATAAATCTTGGTAACTACAAATGTTTCTGACTTATTTCCTAGAGGGGAATGATCTTGAGCCAGCTCAAGAACTGAGAACCCATTGTTAAATTTTCAGTGTGAGCATTTACACCTCTGAAGTTGGCAAAAAGCTACAAATCAGAAAGTATTCTTTTGTTGATTGTCTAGACTTAAGAAAGTGAAAAAAAGACTCAAGAAAGATGAAAAATGCTAATAGAGTGGATTAAATTTAGAAGTGTGTCCATCATACTTTTTTTAAACAGAAAGCTGGTTGTTAAACCTTTACCAGCAGATTATTGCCAGTTTCCCTTCTCTACAAGGATTTTTGAGGGATCTAGTCAATTTTGTACTCTGTTTCTTCCAGCCATTGAGCAATATACAATTGTTGAAGTCTGGTGGAGATCTCTAAGTAAGAAAATATCTATATCCACCCAACTAACTTAGGGCCTGATACATGTAAGACACTGTACTCAACACTCTGAAGTCCATCTGCCATACTGACACAATGCATGTTCTGTGCGTAGTTCTCCTGAGCTTTTTCAGGTTGCAGGAGTTTTTCTTCCATATTCTATTCCTTGAAGTGTGTAAAATCCTATCTAGCCAGTTTTGTTGTACATTATTTCCCTCCATGCACTGATCTGGCCAGCCAAACTGGCCTTCCTACTGTTTCTCACTCATAGTACTCCATTACCCATCTCTCTGTCTTTCATTGACTCTTTCCTATGCCTGAAATGCACCCTTCTTTTGCCTCTTTGCCTCTCCTATTGAAATCTCTAGTATCCATTAATATTCAGCTTAAAGATTTCCTGCACGAGGTTTTCTCTGCACCTCACAGCTGCAAGTGTCTTCCCTTCAGTTACCTTGTACCTATTTTGTACATATTTTGTATATTTGTACATCCATATATATACAAATATATGCACATATATACATAAATGTTTGGGTCAACCATGTGGCACAGTGGATTTGGAGTAAAGACTCATCTTCCTGAGTCCAAATCTGGCCTCAGACACTTACTAGCTATGTGACCCTGGGCAAGTCACTTAACCCTGTTTGCCTTGGTTTCTTCACCAGTAAAATGAACTAAAAAAGAATGGCAAACTATTTCAGTCTCTTTTCAAAGAAAATCCCAAATGCGGTCTTAAAGAGTTGGACATGGCTGAACAACAATCTGTTGTTTACATGTTTGAGGCATCTAGGGGCTAAGTGGATAAAGCACTGGGCTTGGAACTAGAAAGACTCATCATCATGAGTTCAAATCCTTCCTCAGACTAGCTGTGCGATCCCGAGCAAGTCATTTAATGCAATTTGCCTCAGTTTCCTCAACTGTAAAATGATCTGGAAAAGGAAATAGCAAACCACTCTAGTACCTTTGCCAAGAAAACCCTAAATGGGGTTGTGAAGATTCAGAATGACTGAAACAAACAGCAACAATAAACACATAAATACCTACCTATATATATATGTATGTATATATGTACACATACATGCTCACATACATTCATACCTGTTATCTCTCCCATTAGAATGTAAGATCATTACTTCTTTCTTTGCATCCTTCACACCTAGTATAATTCCTGGTATGTAGTAATATTTAATAATGCTTGTTGATTGCTTGAGCAATAAAAATGGAGCCCTGAAAAATTTTGTGTATTGTTAACAATTACTCTAAAGCAAATCCTGATTTTCTGTTGACCTGAATTAAAATGTCAGAGATCCTTGATTTTCATTCTGTTTAATTGTCTCATCAAGACTTCATCGATGTCTCTGTCTTGTAGTTCTCGATCCGCAAACCCATATTTAACTGCACTAGGGATGAACAGCATTTCGAAGAATCCATTGGTAAATCTCTTCACAGCGAATATTCCTTATGATCTTCTCACACATTTGTTAGCACAGTACCTTGCAGTTTAAAAAAAATGGTTCCTGCAATTTCATTGATTTAGGGGAGCTCCAGGTGAGAAATTTCCTTCACTAATGTAGACGGGCATCTTGTGGCCATTCGTCTATGCAAAGCATCATGTAGAGATATTTGGGGAAGATGAGGGATTAAGTGACTTGCACAGGGTCACAAAGGTAGCGTGCTCTGAGACAGGACTTCAACCTAACTCTTTCTGACTCCACGGTCAGCTCTCCATCCATTTTACCATGTGTCCCCTCAGCAAGCACTTAAGCAATGGTTTTTTAATTAAATTGCTTTGGGGCGTGTGCGTTTTGATATAGAATTTCCCAAAATCATGGTGGGTCTGTTGTCTGTCATTCACAATGGGTAGAAAAACTAGATTATGGGTACGCATGCTATTGAAGGCATATGTTGCAAGCTAATTAAATCCATGGATTTTATATACCTTGTGTTGCAGGGGGGAGTATAAATTAAGCCTTAGATGGTATTAAAAATATCTTTACAATAGACTGGTTATAATAGAGATAAATGTAAAGTTCTACATTTGGATTCATATAATCAACGATACAAGTATAGAATGAGGGAGATATAATATGATAATTAACATAAAGAAAACACGGAAGCTTTAGTAGACTGCAAAGTCAATATTTCAATGAAATTAAATTTCTTTTTATTTATAATGTTATTTATAATATTACTAAAGGCAGCTAGGTCACACAGTAGATAGAGCACTGGACTTGGAGTCATGAAGATCTGAGTTCAAATCCTGTCTCAGATACTTGATAGCTATGTGGACTTGGACAAGTGATTTCACTTCTCTCAGGCTCAGTTTCTTCATCTGTAATATGAGGATAACAATGCCACCTACTTCAAAGAGTTGTTATAACAACCAAGTGTGATAACACACAAAGCACCTTGCAGACCTTAAAGGGTTACAGAAAAGCTAGTTCTTGCAGGTGTTGTTAAGCACCTACTGTGTGTGTGAAGCTTTGTACTAGCCTACTTACTAGCCTATGGATAATTTTTCCCTAAAGTCATGATATCAACTCAAAAGGAAGGAATATGCTCACAAAACAATGATTTAAAATATTCCAACTGTGTAAGAAAAACATGTATCATTTCTGATGAAAATACAAAAGTTTAATGATTCCACTGGTCCCGGAAGACTGACTTGTTAAAGACTCAGGACTGAACCCCAGCTTGCCTTCAGGGTTCCCAGGGCGCTGGAGTGATAGGAGACCATCATGCTTTTCTCCTCAAATGCTTCAGAATCAGCCCTAGGGTGGGCCTCCGGCAGAAGCAATATTCTGCCACCATCTCAGGGCCCTTGCTTCTAACCTTGTCATATGCACGGATCATACTCTAATTTGGGTTCTAGTTATTTATGGTCTCTCTGACTAGAGGGTGACCCCCTAGAGTGCGATGACCCCAGGAAGGATATTCATTGTTGGGCCCCTTCAGTGCCCAGTATAGTCTATTGAGCTAAGTAGGCGCTCAGCAAACACTTATGGAATGAACTGAGCAGAAATTCGTTCTGGTTTTAATGCTGAATGGAGAAGTAGGCATCATTAAAGGATGAAATAGCTGGGGATCAGTTCCCCCAAGGCCAGAGAATGCCTTTGTTTAAAATTCCAGTTGTCAGAAATGAGGTGGTCACAGAAAGGAAAGAAAAAACACAAACTGTATACAACTTCTAAGTACAAGGCAAAATATGATAACTGTATGGGGGAATATGAAACATGCCTCCAAGTTAGTTTAAAAAAAAAAGGATTCTGGCATGTTGGCAACTGGGGAATTTGTAAGCATAACCTTCCTTTACTGAGGGCTGGACAAGATGAAGACAGGATTTTGCATATAGTCTCATAAGTTTCTGTTGACTCATAGCAAAGTTTAAATTGTGTTATTGTGGGTAAAGTGTTTTCTTTAAGATATGATTAAGACTCAATATGTGACTTTTTAAAAAAAAATCTTCTGTATTCTTAAGTGACTCAGTGACCTCTTAGGTCCCTTGTAGTGCTGCATCTATGTGCATATGGGGTGGGGTAGAGCAATTTAATAAGATTGTAGTTGAAAAGATATAAGCATATCGAGGATAATCAACAAGTGTCCAGTTGTCTTGGGAGGTTTCCCACAATAATCTAAAGATCCCAAGGGCCAAAATGGCATCTTATCTAAACAGAACAAAGTGGACATAAATGGTCCTTCAGCTCCTTTCTCCAATTTCTTAAAGCAAATAAACAAAAAGAAAAAAAAACATAAAAGAAAAACCTCACAGTTCTTATTCTGTTTGCTGACATTTGGGAGCAGAGGTGGATGCTGCAGCTGCCCAGAGATGATCAGGTTGAACTAGGCTGAAAGGAAATGCACCAGAAGTGAAAATCTGAAATACATTCATACATGCACATTTTTGGAGGGGGAGGAGAGAAGGAGTAGGGTATCATTTTTAAATACCCATGGCACAGCAGACAGACCTGAACATTCAGTGAGTGATTCTTCAGGTAATGTACATTGAATTGATTCTTTAAGTACAAAAAAGTTCACATAATGACTTTCTCCTTAATACAGTATCTGTTATACACTCATGCACATCCATATGTGTACCAACAGAATGATGTGATGGGCAGAGCACTGGTCTGAGAGACATAAGACCTAGGTTCTAGTCCCAGCTCTGCCAAAAACTGTGTGACCTTGGGTAAGTCACTTAATTTGACTCTCTGGGCCTCAGTTTCCTCACCTATAAAGTGAATGAGTTGGCTTTAGATGGTCTCTATAATAATTTCCAGCTCTGAGGTGCCATGGCTACATTGAATCTTTTCCTAGAGGAAATAATCCTGCTACAAAATAATCATTCCTTTAACACAGATTGTAGTGTTTCTATGATCCAGATACATCTACCTTTATATAAAAATATTTTAATGGGAATCAGGATCATAGACACAGATAGGTGGTACAATATGCTTCAACACCTAATTGTCCTAGCCTTGGTTTTATAGTTCTCCTAAAACAAGGGATAAAAATGCAGATTCAGGTATAGTCCAATTTTATAAAAGGATATAAAATGGGATTTCAGTAACATTTCCTCTGGTGATGCAGATTACCAGGTAAGAGCAGGATGAGATGTGTCAGATGTTGCAACTTTAACATCAGAGCTGGATGTGTCTTCCTGCATGCTGAGCTATTGTGAGAATGGGATGACAGAGCCAATGGGAAGTCTATGGGGTAGCTTATGCATGTGGTGATAAAATGTAAATGCACCATAAAGGTCACTGACAGAGTAATCATTACCATTGTGGAACTCTTAACAATTTGCTATTCAAGGGCATCATCGATGACTCAGCCACTCATAGTTCCTCTCAAATAGACAAACCAGGGTATGTATCACACTCTTATACACACTGATCTCTAATTGTTATTGAAAAGCTTAGGTTGTGGTATGGGTCATCTCCTGCAGAATCTCCATATTTGGCATTTAGGAGAGTGAGCCTGGATAAAAGAGAGTTCTCACCTTCACAAGATCATAGGATCATATATTTAGAGCTAGAAAGGTCCTTAAAGTTTACCTAGTACGACACCCAAATTTCACAAACAAGGAACATCAGGTCCAAAGTCGTTGTGACTTGCCCAAGATCACAGAGGTAGCAAGGGCTTAAATCGGGAACCAAACCCAAGTCTTCTAATTCCAAATCCAGTGTCCTCACACTGTACTATCCAACAGATTAATACTAAGCACCTATGATTGCAAGATCCAGTGCTAAGGTCCCTTGGAAACTGGCAAAATAAAGGATAACCTACTGAGAAATCTCTCTTCCTTCTCTCAGCCAAGTGCATCCAAAGTTTCCTTAAGTCATGGGGTTCTACATATGAGCTCAATGGTAAGATGCAAAAAACTTTGATTAGCTCCCAAATACAGAAACTCTACTACTATACCCTGGAAATATTACGATGTGGTTATACTGCAATAACATTGCAACCTTATTGAGGTTCACACCCTCCAGTTAGCAGTGAGGAAAGTTGTGGGTTTAGAGTCAGAAAAGTTGGCTTTGAATCCCAGCTCCAATATTTACTACTATCACTGGCCTTACCACTGGATTGTGCAATAGTAGATACTTAGTATATATCTACTGAATAGTACAATGTAAGAACACTGAATTTGGAATGAGAAGACTTAGATTTGAACTTGGCCAAACTGACTTCCTGAGCTTCAGTTTCCTCAACTCTAAAATGAGAAAGATGGACTAGATGAACTCTAAAGTCTTTTTGTCTAATTATATCACCTGTCCAAATCCTTGTTATTATCCATCGCAGACCTCCAATTCATCCCCCCTCCCCTTCTCAAGGATTGGGGAGGTGCTCACAGCCTTCCTCTCCATTGCAGACCCTATTATAATCCTAAAGATGTAATTCAAGGTGATTTGTCTTTTACGCCATGGCTTCCCATCTTCCATTCCATCGACCTCCTCTACTCCTATAATTTCCATCTTTACTTTACGTCCATCCACAGTTCTCACACTCATAATCATCCACAACTGTACCAAATCCAATATATTAAACTCCTCCCATGCCTTGTATCTTCTTCCATCTTCTCTATGAATTTTATTCTCTCTCTCTC
>CM053625.1:102761179-102776339 GCA_028646595.1 Phalanger gymnotis
CAGGCACTGTTAGCTGTTGCCTAATTTTCTTAGAGCTCATCTGCTTTAACCTTTATGTAGTATCTGATCATTTTAACCAGCCCTTCCAAGAGATACTCCCTTCTTAGTTTATGTGGCAATGCCCTTTACTGGTTTTTCTCTTATCTGTCCTCAGTCTTCTTCGTTGATTCATAGTCATCTTCCTCCTATGTTCAAAGGAAAAATATTTCCAAAGGATCATTCTTTGATCTTCTTTCTATCTATAGTCTTTAGGCAGATGATTCTTAAGCCTGTATATACAGCCACAATCTCTCCCTTGAGTTCCATGTGTTCACATCTCTAATTGTCTGCTGGACAGCTCCACCTGGATCACAGTATCAGAGCATCTCAGAGTTGGAAGGGATGTTAAATGTCATCTAGTCCAACCAATACCTTTAGAAAAATCCCCTGTACAACAAAACCTCAAAATGTCCAAAATGGAATTCACCTCCTTTCTTCCCAAATCTATCTTTTCTCACAATTGTTCTATTTCTGTTTTTAGAACAACTATCATTTCAGTATTCTCACTAAAAACCTCAAAGTTGTTATTGACTTTTCCCTCCCATTTACACCTCTCTCCAGTATCCAAACTATTGCTAAGTCTTGTGGATTCTACAACCATAGTAGCTTTCTCATCTATCATCTCCTGTTCACTCACATGACAATCATCTCATTTATGGCCTTATCACCTGTCACCTGAACTGTTATATTCCTTACCTGGCCTCCTTATCTTTAATCTCCCCACACTTCAATTAAACATATAGATACAAAATTAATTTTTCTAATACAGCTGTATGAATCTATTACTTCCCTGTTCAAAAACACTCAGTGGTTTTTGTTAGTCCGTAAGAAAAATTCAACAAATTTACATGAATATACAAAATAATAATATCCTTAACATTATTATAAACTTGTTAGACTAGCATTCAAGGCTTTCTACAATCTTAGTCCTATTTACCCTTCTAGCCCAATACTTCCCTTTAGCCATTAAACATTCCAGCCAAAATGAATTAGTGTACTAAGGGTTTATTGGTCTGTTCCTGCTCATTCTGCCTGCCTGCATTCGTGTAGTCCATTCCTCATGCCCAGAACAGCCTGCTCTCTCTTCATTTCAACCTGTTCAAATCTTTCTTTCCCATCAAAGCCCTGGCTCAAGTACTCCCTCTTCCATGAAACCTTCTCTACTTCCTCTATTTAAGTGATCTCTCCCTCCTCACATTTTCCTAGAGCAGCTTAGACTTCTTGTTGGACCCCATCAGAGTCTACTTGCATCACACTTATGTATGTAATCTACTCTCAACCCCACTAGAAGACTATAAGATCATTCAGGGCAGAGAACCTCACCTGTGCTATTTACTACTGTTGTGACCTAAGGTAAATTGCTTTACCTTTCTGACCCCCAGTTTCCCCATATTTAAACTGAAGGGGATCATGAGATCATAGATTTAATGTTGGAGTGGATCTTAGGGGCCATCTAGTCCAATGCCTTCATTTTTCAGATGAGGAACCTGAGGCCCAAGGAGGTGAATTGACTTGCCAGAGTTGACACTGGTGATAAAGGACAAAGGTAATGGCAAACCATTCCAGTATTTTTGCCAAGAAAACTCCAAATGGATTCACGAAGAGTGAGACATGACTGAACAACAACCACAGGCTAGGGACACCTGTCCCCACCTCAAAGGTGAGAACAAGGTTTCTCCTTTCCTTATCTACTTTAGTGCCTAGAACATGAACAAATGCCACCATCTTCCCCAAAACAGTCCCTCTGCTTGTCTTGTGCTCAACCCTTGGATAAGGGGTTATGCATGTTAACTTGAAAGACACAAACTCAAAGTTCTCTCTATAAAACTTTATAAAGTTTAGGAGCTACAAAGTACATTCATCTGACTCTTGGTCCAGATTAAAATGAATCCACGGCCCCATAAACTTTTGGATCCCTGCATGGAAATGGGCATAACCTCTACATAAGACAGATAGAAACTGAACTAACAAATAGCTTGGTATTGGTTTTGAATCCTGGCCTTGATGGTGGCCCTTTGACTGACTATGAATAAAAATCTCACTGTTAAAGTCACTTTTTTGGTAAAATTAGATATCATGATGGTAGCAGTTTTGAAAGTTGTTCATAGTTGAAAAAACTGAGTGGATACATATAGAACATCAAAGATCCACTAGAAAATTCCTGCCTTCCAAGAGCTGATGTTCTAAAGGAGACAAATTGCCTCTTACAATTAAGGATTTCGGAAGGTTAACAAATCCGTGAAGCTGAAAAAGTATCAAGAATCATTTTTTTTAATTCCTGTCTACATTTGGCAGAATTTTGGGGAAAAACAATTCTAGTAAATTTGACAAGGATTTATTAAGCATCTTCTCAGTACAGCTAGGTGCAGAGCATACAGAAACAAAAACTGAAAAGTCATTGCCTTCAAGGAGCTTATATTCTAAGCTAAGGTATAGGTTGGGGAGAAGGGCAGGGAGGGAGACACGAAATGCACATACATAGAAATACAAAACAATTTCCTAGGCCAAATAATTAAGAGGATGAGGAAGGGACTCGAGGAGGTAGTACTTGAGCAGAGTCTTAAAGAGATCTCACAATTCCAAGAGACAGAGGTGGGAGAAGAAAGAATTCCAGAAATAAGGGACAATCTGTGTGCAGATGCATCAGAGTCAATCAGAATTTATTAAGCTCCTACTATGAGCCGGGCACTGTGCTAAGGGCCTACAGATACTAACAAAATCAAAGGGCAGTCCTTGATCTCAAGGAACTCACAGTCTAACGGGGGAGACAACATGCAGACAACTCTGCACAAACAGAATATATGCAAGATACATAGGAGATAATCAACAGAGAGAAACGCTAGTATTAAGGGGGATTACAAAAAGCTTCTTGCAGAAAGTGGGACTTTAGCTGATACATGAAGGAAGCCAGGAAATTAAGGAAGCAGAAATGAGGAGGGAGAGAGTTCTAGGCATAAGGGAAAGCCAGTGAAAATGCCCAGAGTTGGGAGATGGAGTCCCATGTTAGAGGAACAATAGCAAGGAAGCCAGTGTCACTGGATCACAGTGTAAGTGTGGGGAGTGTGAAGTGTAGGAAGACTGGAAACATAAGAGGATGACAGATTATGGAAGGCTTTATAAGCCTAACAAAAGATTTTATATTTGATCCTGGAGGCAATAGAGAACCACTGCAGTTGATTGATTGGAGGTGGGGAGGTGACATGGCTAGAGTTGTGCTTTAGAAAAATGAAACATGAGTTGACAGCCTAGGTGACTGGGAAAATGGTAGTGCCTTCAATAGCAATGAGGAAGACGGGAAGAGAAGAGAGTCTGAGAAGAAAGATAATGAATTCAGTGTTGAACATGTTGAGTTTAAGATGACTATGGAACATCCAATTTGAGATGCTAATAGGCAGTTGGAGATGGGAGACTGGAGGTCAGAAGAGAGGTTCAGGTTGAATAAATAGATCTGGGAATCATCTGCCTAAAGATAATTGAATCCAAGATAGCTAATGAGATCACCAAGCAGGACAGTATAGAGGGAAAAGAGAAGGGAACTACAGTTAGTGGACATAACCTGGATGAAGATACAGCAAAGGAGACTGAGGAGTGGTCAGACAGGTAGCAGGAAAATCAGAAGAGGAGAAGGTGATAGTGAAGATTGAGAAAAAGGCCATTGGATTTAGTAATTAAGAAATCATTGATAACTTTGGAGACAGCAGTTTCAGCGGAGTGATGAGGCTGGAAGTGAGACTTCAGAGAGTTTAGAAGAAAGTACAAGAAAGAAAAAAAGAAGAGAAGTAAACATAACAGTGTCCGTATTTGTGAGATATTCCCAAGCGACAAAATCCATTACTACCGAAGTGCTAGAACTGGGATCAGGAGAGACTGGGATGGAATCCTGCCTACAACACTGATTGTTTGTGTCATTATGTCACATCAATGCTAACATCCAGCTCTTTAGGAAAAAAAAGTCAGCTATATCTACAGTACACTTTTAAGTTTAATCTGCCATATTAACATTTTCTCCAAAATTTTCTTAAATGTGGACAATCCACAAAACAATAAATCAAGCCTTGCTTTGAATTGCTGGTTTCTGAGATATAAGTGCTCATACTGAAAATTTAACAATTGGCTGTCTTAATCCTGAGAGCTATCAGCCTCTTTAAGTCTTTATTCCTCATCTGTAAAATGGACATAATAAAATTTAGTAACCACCTTATAGTATACTTGTAATGATGAAATGAGCTGATGCATGCAAAGCTCTTTACAAGTCTTAAAATACTATATAAATGTTTACTGTTTCTTTTATTAATCAGGAAACATTAATTAAGCATCTACTACATACTTGGCGTGTGGGTATACAAATCATAGAATCTTAGTGTTAGAAGGGACCATCAAAGTGATTTGCCTAAAGGATATGTCTAACTATCTTACCTTCCTTCTTTTTTATGATTTATTTATTTTATTTTTAATTTATGGAATAAAACAAGCATTTCCATAACATAGTATTATAAAAAGATATTGTACATGAAACTGCAAATTTATTATGTATAACTTGCTATTCCTTTTAAATATATAATAAAGTTATCATGTAATTTTTCCCCCTCCCACTTCTCTAGAGATGGCTACCATTAGACATGAATACATGTGTGTGTATGTGTAAAATATGCTTCTATTTATCAGTTCTTTCTCTGAATTCAGATAGTATCTTCCTTCTTATGTCCTTTGTAGTTAATTTGGGTATTTGTAATAGTCAAAATTATTTCTTCACTCAAAGTTGTTCTTAAAACAATATGGCTGTTACTGCATACAACATTCTCTTGGTTCTGCTCATTTTGCTCTTTGTTATTTCATGCAAGTCTATCTGTGATTTTCTAAGATCACCAAGCTGATCTATGGCTCATTATAACACCCAGGATCAACTATAAAGTCCTCTGTTTGACTCTTAAAGCTCTTTATAACCTAGCTTCTTCTTATCTTTCCAGTCTTATTACACTACTTCACTCCATGCAGTCCAGATGACAGTTACACTGACTTACTTGTTATTCCTCTCTCATGATGCTCTATTTCTCATCTTAATGCTTTTGTGATGACTGTCCTCCATGCTTGCAATGGACACCACTGCCTCAGTTTCCTGACTTCCTTCAAGCCTCAGTTCAAATCCCACCTTCTGTTAGAGGCCTTTTCCACTCCTGCCCCCCCCAGATGTTAATGCCTTCCCCACTAAGATTAACTTCCATTTATATGTACATTTACAGTGTACATATCTTGTATGTGCTTAGTTATGTGCTGTCTTTACTATTAGACTGTGAGCTTCTTGAGGGCAAGGTCTGTTTTTAAACCTTTCTTTGTATACCTAGCACTTAGCAGAGTTCCTATCATATAATAAGTTTTTAACAAATGTTTTTTTTAATTCACAGATCATACCTGAAGCCATGATTCTCTTCTAAAGCTTCACCAAATGAGCGGCCAACCAGTCTTTCTTAAAGACAGCAGAATTAAGTAAGACATCGTTCCTGCCCTCAAAAAATTAATCTTATGGCTTTAAATGACTGGTCACAGTGGGATCAGACCTAGAGGTTCTTTTTCCTATCTAGACTCAGACCTTTTTCCCTTTTGAATTCTTCCCATATATCCCTTCCCATAAAACACTTCTCAAGGAACTCCATCTCTAAAAACCACTATGTGTAAATAGGTGTATGCTGGAACCAGCTCTAAGGGCTAGGATGAGCATCTGTAACTCAGAAATCAGTGAGTGCTACAAAGGAAGGCTTAATTTGTTGTTTTGTTGATTGTCTAGACTTAGAAAAGTCATAGAGAAAAAGTAAATAATGCAGATTAAGCTTAAAAGTCTGTTGTGGATACGGTTCCCCCACCCCTGGAGAGCTGGTTGTTAAACATTTAACAATATACCATGGTTGTGAGGTACCTCCTTCCTCTCTGCCATGCTTTAGGGACACAATCAATGTGTGTATGCATAGTTGTGTGTTTCTTGTCTCCATGGTCAGAATATAAACTCCTGACGGGCAGGGGTTGCTTTCCATTTTCCTTTGTCACCTCTGCACTAAAGTACTGGCAAATGCTTAATAAATATGAGATTAATAAATGTTTGTTGATTAATTGTTGCACATGACACTGAGTTCAGAAGAGAGGATAAGAAGATGGATTCATCTGTCTCACTAACACCAGCTACCTATCCAACTGCAGTGGGACATGTACCGGATAGAAAAATAAAAACTTGGAATGGTTAAATGATTTTTCTTAGAATGCACTATGAGGAAGGGACAGGGGAGGCTCCAAAATTTACAGCCCTGAGCCATTACTTTTTAGAGTAAACTCCACTGCCTCTTTGCTGGCCAAAGGGTTTCAGACTGTGAATTCCCCTAATGATTACACTGAACAGAGTCCATTCTGATGCGCTTCATGAAGTTGTATAGAAGTCTTACTTGGTCTCAAAGGAGCCCTTCAAAGGCTGTGAGAGTTGGCTTTGCTATGATTCACTGCATTTCTCTCCCAGACCTTCTGTTCCATAAATGTTTGCCATTGTGGATGTACCAATTGAACCCACTCCCGCCTACAGGAAACAGAACTCAAAGAGTCTGAACCCATCCCATGGCTGGCCATTCTAGCACTTGGGACAATAACCACAAAAATATCCTCAACTTTTTAAAAACTCCTAAGTACTCAAGACCCCAGGTGAGGGGAGGTACTGAGATACTGAAAGGCCCTATGAGAAGGAGACAGAGACTCTGAGACACAAGGCGTTGTAGAAAATTGAGGGGCTGCTGCTGGAGAGGCCATTGTATAGGGAGAAAGGAAGGTTCCTTCCATGCTAGAGTGGAGTTTACCTTATATATAGCCATCAAGAGGAGAAAGTAGGCCACTAGGTAGTATTATTGGTGCCCTTCTAAATTTTGGGTCCCTGGCACAAAGCTCCAGTTGTCTCATCCTAGTTATATCTCCAAAATTATGGGTCTGTACTATCCTTCTCATACATGATGTACAAACACAAGCTAATGAAATTTATAGTTACAAGCCAACAGTTACTATATTGCTTTCTCAAGGAACCTTAAAATATACCTTTAAAAATATTAGTTAAAAAAGGTATATTTTTCTCAGCTTCCCCTTCTCTAAAATGAGAACATCAATCCTCAGCAGGCTGTTGTTAGAATCAAATGGGTGACTATGCAAAAATGCCTTACAAATGCAAGGCATTAATATGATGAGGAGGATGGGAATGAGGACAAAGAAGGAGGAGGAGGAGGAAGAGAAGATGATGATGTTGATGATGGTGATGATGATGACAGAATTGGGAAACTTTGAGGAAGACACTGACTCTCAACCTTGATGGTAATTATTCTACTTGTTAAATACAGGCCAATGGCTTGTTGGTGTCTGTTGGCTTCCTCTACCTTGGAAACACATAGGCATTGCTATAATCATGACCATCAAAGCATTTGGCTCACGCTTTAAGGTTTGCAAAGCACTTTCTAGAGATCACACAATTTGATATCCACAACAACCCTGCGAGGTGGATGATATTTTACAGATGAGGAAACTGGGGCAAGCAGAGGTTAAGAAATTTGCCCAGGGTCACATATCTAGTAAGTTACCGAAGCCAGATTGGAACTCAATTCTTTCTGACTCCAGGTCAGTTACTCCATATGTCTACTGTGCCACCTAACCACCTCAACGAGTTTAAAAACGAAATTTAAAAAAAAAACTAAATTCCGAATTTATATTCAAATAGTCTGATCTTCAATTAGGTGGTCTGTAAGACTTATATTTATTTTTCAATACACACATCCAATAATCAATACACACATCCAATAATCAATACACACATCCAATCCATACTCAGATATTCCATACTTTTTTTAAAGATACGGAGAATTTTGAGTTCTCTCTCTCTCTCTCTCTCTCTCTCTCTCTCTCTCTCTCTCTCTCTCTCTCTCTCCCACTACTACTACAACTACCACCTCATAATTCCTTCCTTTTCTTTCATTGCTGATTATATCTGTGGGACTCAGAAAGGTTTACAAACTGTTGAGGAGCCAGAAGGAATCACAGAGTAACTTGAGCTAACATTATAATGTAACCATTTCTGGGAGACAACTCAGAGCATCCTTGCATCTTTAGCACATCAGTCCTGCCTAATGTTCTGGACAGGAAATGAAGATTTCATTTGAGACCATTTCATTGAACTTGGAAGGGGAGTTTAGCAAGGACACAGTTCTGGAGAAAAAGTCATCAAGATGATCTGAAAAGTACTCATCATTTTTATATGCTTTTTTCCCCAAAGAATTCAGGTTTCATTAACCAAATATGGCCACACAGTGGATCCATTCCTAAAGGACAAAGATGCTTTAACAACAAAACAAAACAAAACAAAACAAAAACCCCTCAGTTCTATTGTTTATACAATGAGCTGTGTCAAAGAGTTGGAATTCCTATCACCTGGATGTTCTGAAAGGTTCCAAATTGCAGATTTGCTTTTCTCCTGTCTCCGGGTCCATGTGTCTATAAAATGAGCCTTTTAATCCAGCAATGCTTGTCACATTTTCAATTTCTGTGCTAAGTAAAACAACAAAAAGTAAATTACTGTTGCATCTGTAATGGACATTAGGAAAAAGTCTAAAGGAAATTCTATTAAGCTCACTGCCTGCTTACCTCGTTCTGCATAGGGACACGTCTTGTTTCTAAAGTAAAGTCTTACATTGTCTGTAACAAAGGTTTTGACGGCCTCTAAAATATCAGCTAAAGTTGCCAATAAATACTTCCCCGAGGTTGGGGACTGTTTGGGGAAAAGAGATTTAGTTGCACACATTTTCATTAACACACACAGAAATGGAAGAAGAATTTTGCTACTACTAAAAATTGAAGTCAAGCAAACCAAAAATCCAAGATTATTCACAGTCCACAACAGGCAAAAGAGGAGGGTGCAGGGGAGAAAGATGGTGAGGGGGGTGGGGTGGGGAGAGGAAAGTGAGTAATAGCAAGAGCGAGATATTTAAGGAAAGCAATGATTGAACTTAAAAAAAAAAAATCCTGCAGGCTCAAAACGCTGGCGGCAGACTGACGGCTATTTTAACCAAAGCTGCTGATTTCTGAGCGGTCCTCTACTTTTCCATATTTGAGCCTTGCAATGATTTGGGCATTATTGCTCTGATATAGGTGTGGCTGACTTTGAAATTTAAGCTCACAGCTTCTGTGGTCGGTGAACCATTGCTGATAGGGCTGACTAGTCAGAAGCAAAACTGGCTAGTTATGAAACTACCATAGTATATCCTTTATCTCCTACACATTTAAAGGATTTACCTATCTATCCCACTGCAGACCCACTCATTGAGTAAGAGCCAACAGCATATGATTGTGTTAATTAATCTGCTATTGTGAGTAAAGGAACAGCTGCAGTGGTCTCGTGGATACGTTGTCAAAAGAAAACAATGTAATGTTAAGCTTCTGACTGCATATTCTGTTACAAAGAAGGTTTATGAGAAGTTAAATTCATAAATCACAGATCATTTTTATAATAATAATAAATAATATCTGACCTTTAAAGGGGAGGTTTGAGCATTCTTAATTTCAGCTTGAAATATGTTCTGATACTTGATACCTAAGCTTTAACCCAATTCTTTGTTTTGAAAACAAACATTCCCCAGAAATGATAGGAAATGGTAGTAGCTATAGAAATGACCTCTGACTGTACTAGATACATGCCATTGTAGTTTTAACAAAGATCAGAGCCCAAAATATCAAGTTAAAAGAAAAACTTGTTGGCCTGCTTCCAATGTCTAATATAATAAAAATGCGTTTTCTAATACTATGCAGAAATGCAGAGAGAAGAGGGACATTCACTACAGAAAACACACATATTATTTACATGGGTTTTATCTTTCTTTATGCAGATAAGGTGCAGAGAGCACTTTCTGCTTAATTAATATACGATGTGCCTTTCATGATCCAACCTGCCCCCTCCCCACCTCTCCCCCAGTCACTAACACACTCCACAGACATATATCCACTTGGTGAGTAAACGAAAGACAAAATGAGTGGACTCAGACAAAAGGACATTAAATGTTGTGTCCCAGTACTTAATCTGGTGCGATAAACTGAAGCCAAAGTGAGGGGGCGGACTGCAAGGCTGCTCCACGAATAAAGTTGAACTACTAGGATTTTGCAAAAACAGGGAGGGAGCACTTGCAGCAGAATATGTCCTTCCTAAGACAGAGCTAGGGATTTCAAGAACACCACATGAAATGACATAGCTAGTACAATCTATTCGACCTTTGGTTGGTGGTTAGGCTGTGTCTGGTGGTTGGTGTTTTAAATTAATATTACCAAAATCTATGATTTTCATGCATTCCTGTTTCAAATAAGAGTTTTTTTTCTTAGTAAGAAGTTTCATTCCCTTCCATGTTATTCCATTTCCTCTCTCCTCTTCTTTCAAACGTTAAATCAATTTGATAGGAAAGAAAAAAAAGAAAACGTTTGCATTGGGAATACTAGAAAAGTGGAGGGTATGAGACACAGATGAAGTAGGTCTGATTTGTAAGTTCCTTTCCTTTGTTCTGTGGGAGTACAACAAAGGGCGGCTATTTTGGGATATGGATTGGCATTGTATTACCAGGTACAGAGATCGACCTGATAGCACAACAGTAACTCTAGAGCTCCCACCAACAAACAATTTAGTGTCATTTCCATTAGAACGGTGTAGACCCCAGGAAACTAAACTTGGAAGCACATTCTTAATTCAGAGAAATTAACTCATAGTGGGTGGGGGACGGGCAGGGGAAGTGAAGACTTACTTGGTGTTTTAACTCATCTTTTTGCCAGGGAAGAAGAGAAAACACTGGAAGTAATTTGTTGTAGAGCCTCATTCTGAAAGCTGGCTTTCCAAAACACCATTTTCTGAAACTTTTTTGGAGGGTGAATGGGATAGATAATTGTGAAGACTTCACAGGGTATATTTAATGGAGAGGTTTTGGGATTTGATTTGGCTTTGTGATTTTGGAAGGTGAGGGCCTGGAACTGAAGGCATGACCTTCCCCCTCTCTCTCAGATGTTAGAAGATAATGAACTTCCTGTGAGCTATTTGTTCTTTGCTCTAGGAAGGTCTCTCCCCCCCCCCCCCCCCATTTCTTCTCCTAGACTTTCAGACGCCACCCTGGCAGTTGAGTTCTGATAGGGAAAAACCCGAATGGACCGGATCAACCTTGGTCCTCTGTATAGTTTTCATACCTAGACTGTAAGCCCACCTCCCAGCCAATGGTGAGAAGGGATAGAGGTGGGTGGGAATCTTTTTCATTAAGAGTATAAATTAGGACAGGTTCCCTTTTACCTCGCCTCCTCCATTATGGAGGTGTGCCCAAATCTTGCAAGGTTTGTGAAATAAATTTACTTTGTTCCTCCTGAAGATGTCTCTCCTATTATTTAAAAATTCTGTCCCATACAGTTTGGAGGTTCCACTGAGATTTGCACTCTCCATGTGGGCAGGCATCGGACTCAGGGCTTAGCCAGCGTGCACAGGAGACTTCTCCAACTAGCTGAGCGCCTGAGGGCAGGCCTGGTCTCACTGGAGAGTCACAAACTCAGAGGAGAGGAACTCTGATTAAAGGGGGAAATTTGAGCGCACTATGTGCTGAGTGGAAATCGGCCGGCCATGAAATTTTCAGTCTCGAACAGTCATACGCCATGTGACCCAGGGTAAGTCCTCAGTGTCCTATGTCTTTGTGATCCAAGAGTGTCGACTGACAGATTTAAGGACTCTGAGAAGACACTGGGGGACTGAGCTAAGATCTCGAGTTCTTAGGGAAAAAAAAAAAAACAAGCCACCTGGCCTTGGAGTGCCAGAGGATTGGAATTTGTGGGATTTAACCCGGAGACAAGGACAACCTGTCTCGTGTAAATTGGTTGCAAATCAGTTGCAAATCTCAGCGCTTGGACGGCCTTGATGTGCTGTACCAAAAGGAAGGCTAGAAAGGAATGGCTATAGAAAGAGCTCTTAATTTCACTCAGGTGGGGAAAATGGGTTTCCCCTGGTAATGTTGGAAGTGGGTCTGAATTCGAATTTGAAATTGTTCGTGTGAAATGTCTGTCTGACTAATGTTTTGTCTGTGTTTTTTTTTTGTTGTTCTATTTTCAAGTAAAAATGTTTAACTCTAGGAGACTGAAATGGGCTCCTTTGGTATGAAAATTGTTAGATAAGGATTCAGAGCTGAAGCTGCCAGCCAGGAGGGCTGGGGGCTCTGAATTAAGGGTTGGTTAGATTCTAAAGGGAAAAAATCTGTGTATTTTGTATTGAGTTAGCCTATCTAACATCAGGCAAGTGTTTAAACTGTAGAGAAGTAAAGGGATCTATATGAAAAATTGGATGACCACTTTAGAAGTTCAGTGGTCAGCTTAGGATGTGATTAAAACTGTTGATCATTTTAACCTTTAAGTTTTAAGGTAAAAAGAAAGCAGCTGGGAAAAGGAAATGCTGGGTGAGTATGTAATTTATTATTTACTTGAAATGTTTGAGGTAGTTTGGGTCAAGATTAGGGAAGAAAGATTGAAATTGGAATGCAGAGGCTAAAAGTTAAAGTAAAAGTTGGGAAAGAGATAGAAGCTGGGGGGGGGGGTTGTTGCTCTTAGCTGCCATGTGCTCCTGGCCACACCCTTCCCCCACCCTCCACATTGAAAGACTGTGGGGAGCTGAAGCTAAAAGAAACTTGTAACCTGATTGGGAAATAGGGCTGACTAGTTAGTGATGAAAGGTTTTATTGAATCTCTGGATATTGACTATGAGAAAGATTTTGATTTGTATAATCATTAAGCTTTGCCTACATAAGGTATGACTGAATTTTGTTTCCACAAAGATTATATAAAACCACGATTTGAAGCCATATACTAGTGGCTAGGGATAGGAATTAAGCTAGCCCCCTTAAAATTAGCATATCTAATTTGCTCCTTTGTTCTTAGAAAGGCTTCCAGGCCCAAATGTAATACACCTAGGGAAAAGCCGTTAGCAACTGAGAGGGATTGTTCCCCTCCACATTATCTGAGAAAGCAGGATGAAGGGGAAACTGAGAAAAATATTTTAGCTTGGTATAAAGAATGAGTGGGGGAGTTGCAAACCCATGTGCTCTCAAGAACCACTCCCTCTTATCTTTCTTAAGAGTCCAAAAGGTTTTTTTTTTTGAAGAGAAGTCCCCGCACCCCTTCCCCCTCAAAATCCTTTTAGGCATTTTGTTAATTGCCAATATACAGAAGATGAAGCTCGGAGAAAGTGGGGTGCAAATAAAGTTTTTCTTTCCTTTTACAAGTTCTTTCATGGCCAGGCAAATATTCCTCATACTTGGGCCAGAGGTAGTGGGTGCTGAAGAATATACAGCTAATTAAATAAAGTGTATTAAAGATATTAATGTATTGATATATGTTATGCATCTATTTATGTATTAATGTATTAGTATAGAAATACCAGAAGTAACAGGATCAACACTTCCTATACGTGATAACCTGGAAATGCAGTTGGTGTCATTTGAAATTTATTGTTTCTGTATTTCTAAAATTATATTGTATTTCTAAAATTCTCTTAGATTGTGTAATTTGAGAAGACCATTATGTGATTTTAGTCTGAGTTTGATATATGTGAATTGGGTGCTTTTAAAGGATGTGATGAAAATTTGGTAATTTTAAACTGTCATATTTGGTTTAGAAATGTATTTACCTAGACTGAAATGAGTAGTTCAAATTTTACATACATAATAATGTTTAGGACATTATTACATTTCTATAGTATAAATTTTGTTAGAGTTGCATTAGGTTAAGAAGTTGGACAATTGCTGTAACCTAAAAAATTATAACTTTCAAGTTTTGTCTGAAAGTTCAATTGAAATTGTTTTTGCTATAAATCAAGTATTTATACAAAGGTCTTATTGGGTCCTCTTGTGATCTCTGTCAATTCAGGATACATTGTGAATTGTTAAAATGTGGTTTTATAAACAGTAATCTTTTCTTTTACAATGCTAAAAGTATTGGGCCTTAGAAATTAAAATGTTACCACCAGTGATTAAAATAATTCCTCTTATAATCTAGATGTTGTTAGATTAAGAATTGTACTTAATTAAGAAATTGAGGTTGTTAACTGAATCAAGGACGTTTGGATATTCAATCTTGCATAAAAGTTTTCGGTGTAGAGGAATTCCATTGGACAAAGCTTTAAAGTCCTAGTAAACTTTGTTATTGTGATAAAGCTGATTTAATTGGGTATGTAATGCATAGAAACTAAGTGTTATCCCCATTACAATACCTTTTTGACTAAAGAATTTTGTGATATCTAGAAATTCTGTAATAACAAAGAACCGAGTTGTTATAATACTTGAAAAATATAGGGGTGTGATTTTCAAGCCTGTATCATCTAGAGATATATTTATGTATGTTAATCTGGAGGTTTATGGACTAATTTGTGATGGCACTTTGGGAATTTGTGAATGAATCCCAATGTTTAAAGGTTATTTTGCTTTAAAAAGGAGAGAGACATATCTCATTTTAGAGGTGTCCAAATAATTTTTCTTCATGAAAGTTTAGTGACAATCCCTGTTTATATCAGGATCAATTTTAAACTATTTTAAAGAAGGGAAAATGCTTTTGAAAAATGCTCTGTAAAATCTTTTTGTATGATTTTCAGAAGGCCTGCTGAATTTCTACCTGTAAGCTAATTGGTTGAAGTTTTCTGTGAGTTTTCCAAGTTCTGGGTGAGTACCTTATACTTGGAAAATTAATGCTTATCTATAGTAGTCTCGGGGGAGGGTAGTTAAAGCATGTGTTTTATGTACCCCAAGAAAGGCCCATTAAGGAGGCAGTCTGTGCATTCCTTACTCCTCCCCACCTTAGTTTAAATAAGAAGAAAGATTATTACCTTTGCCCACCTGTCAGAAAGGAAGGAAGGGGGAGGAGCTGCAGTTAAAGAAAGAAAAAAACAGTGGGGGTCAGAAGCCTCCAAATCTGGCTTCTTAAAGTCAGCAAAAGTGATGGGTTTTTAGAATAAGATTAGGTTTTGAGTATGTGGGTCTTAAGGATACAGTTTTTATTAGTGAAGCTTACCATCTGATGGAAAAGAACCCACCCTCAGGGGGAGATGATATGGCAGATCTCT
>CM053625.1:102785453-102834464 GCA_028646595.1 Phalanger gymnotis
TTGAATTTTTCCTATACTTTTAAAAGAGCAAATTGTATGTAATAGAGATTCATGGCTTCATGTATAACCCTATTTTCTGTTTTACTTTGTATGAGGAAATGTTCTTTTTTAGTTGCATGGTAAATTCAGAACTAAAAAAAAATAAAATTTTATTCTTAAAAATTGGAGAGAAAAAAAGAAAAAGACTTCTTCAAACAATGGTCTAACATAGCTCCTTTTATTGAGATAAATTGGTTAAAAAAAAAGACTGAACTAGCTTCTTTTCTCTAGCATGGGATAGGCAGAGATTTGAATGGCTTGGAGTCAGGTTCATTCACGGAGCCAGGTTTACCCATATTTACCATCTTTGTTCTCAAAAATTACAAATTGTGGGTTACATGGGTTCAGTTGCATAATTTTAGAGTCTTTGACATTTTTTTTGTCCTCAGAGAAAGGAGATAGTGCCTTACCTCTTGAAAAGAAGAATCTAATCCCTGGCCAGGTTATTTGGTAACATAAACCAGCTCCTGGTACTAAGGGTCTCAGGCTATTATTTATAATAGCCTGTGACAACTATCTTGGATCGCCATTTCATTTCACAATCTTCCTGTTCCACAGATGAGTTAGAGTTTAAGACTATTATATTCAACTACAGATATTTTTTCCCATGAGGGAAGAGCAGAGAAAATCTCAATTGGCAGGTGAGCAAATTTGAGTCTACCACAACCGTAGGGCATGTGTTTGGGTTAAGGGAGATAGCTCATTGATTTTAGAAGTTTATGCCCCAAAGTAAATAGATCAGACTCCACTAGCATGGGTTGTGTCCCCACCCTCACCGGTTCCCCTTCCCTCCGCCCCCCCCCCAAAAGTCAAAAGGACCACATTCATAGAATCTTTATTTTTCAATTGTGCATTCAGCATTTTGAAAAAGGGAGGTTCAGTTCAAAGGAAACAAGAGTAGAGTTGTAATATCTATTGAGATTGGCATTTTGTTTTTAAAAGATGCACATAAGAGAGTTCATTGTACTTTGGATACAATTGTTTGAATGGCTTTTAATATTCTCCACTTTCACTTGGGTGATTTTAGTGACCATGAAAGGGCATCTAGAGAATTTTCCTGCATGGTGTCCAAAAGGACCTTTACAGACTAGAATGTTGGGATGGATCTAACAAGAATAAATTTGATAAGGATAAATGAAAAGTTTTGTATGTGGGTATAAAAATCAACTCTACAAGTACAGGAAGGGGGTGATTTGGCTAGACAACAATTAATGTGAAAAAGACTTGGGTGGTGATTACAAGCACATATGCTAAAATTGAATGAAACAGAGATCAGCATAGGATGAGACAGCAATTAGTAAAATATTCTGTTTTTACTTTGCTAAATCTGCCTCTCATGCCATTTCCAAGGTCTATAGGTACTTGACCCCTAACCTATGCATTGAAAGAGAGTGTATATACCAGGTCTCTCCATGTCCTTTCTAACTCTCAATTTTGATTCCTGTCATTTGGAATTTATTTACCATACAAGAGTGCACCTAGGCAGCTACAGTGGCCATATCATGAATATTTCTGTATAAACAAAGAATAAAATAAACCTTATCTGGTAAAGAAAGAGAAAAAAAAACTTGGTTATTTTCTAGGGCTACAAATTCAAAATGAATTAACAGTGTGACCTGGTAGGCAAAACTATATCAATCTTAGGTAACTAAGACCACTAAGCCTAGAATTAGGAAGACACGAGTTCAAATCCAACTTCAAACACTTATTAACTGGGTAAGTCACCCAGACTGCTTCAGTTTTCATCTGTAAAATGGGGATAATAATAGTACCTTCTTCCTAGGGCTGTTGTAACAATCAAATGAGATATCTGTAAAGTACTTAGTACATTTGTTCCTAGGGCAGCTAGGTGGCACAGTGAATTGAGCTCCAGGCCTGGAGTCAGGAAGACCTGAATTCAAATGTGGCCTCAGATACTTAACTAGCTGTGTGACTCTAGGCAAGTCACTTAACTCTGTTCGCTTCAGTTTCCTCATCTGTCAAATGGGCTGGAGAAGCAAACCACTCCAGTATCTTTGCCAAGAAAACCCCAAATGGAGTCACAAAGAATTGGACATGCCTGAAAAATGACTGAAAAACAACATATGTGCCTAGCACATAGTAAGCTCTATGTACATTTTTATTATATAATTTTACATAATGAATAAATAATATATGACACATTATTATAACATATAACAATATAAATGTGTATAATTTACTATTATTATTGCTATTTTTATTATTATGAACAGTGTCCAAAATGAGGGAGGTTGATGGTCCTGTTCTCTTTCCTCATTGGGTGACATTTGGAATATTATATTCAATTCCAGATGCCACATTTTAGAAAGAACATTCACGAGAATGTCCAGAGAAGGGCAGCCAGGAGAGCAAAGGGACTTGAAAACAGACCGTACATCACCAAGAAGTTTCATCTGTATCATTAATCATCAGAAACAAATTCTGCCTGGATTTCTCTGAGTATATAATCACAACTTGGCAATATCTTCTGGATACCAGGTCCTTCTGCAATAGCAGTAGAGCAGTCAAATTATTGACTACTGTGTCCATTTTCCCTAATTCAAAATGAGGGACTTATGTGTTCCCAAGTTGCAATTTTATGGTTCTAGATGTTAAATAAGAACCTAAAAATACAAATCTAAAGAATCAACTTCACTGCCAAGAGTATAGCTCTGTTGAATATGCCACAGTGCTTAGGATAGTGCCTGGCACATAATACAAGCTTAATAAATGTTGATTGATGGATTGACAGATCATTCATAAAGCAGACATTGGATAAAGCCCACTATGAACTGCAACTGTGCTTGTAAGAAACAGTAGAAATTATAACCGTGGTTGAGGATATATAGAAGAGCTCTCGATGAGCTATAGGTAAAAGAGCCTAGCAGAAGGCCAAGAGCCTACCATTTTATCTAGGTCACAGAGAAAAAAAGAAAACAAGGAACTCCTTCCTCTTCCATTCCATTTTTCTTGGGGCATAGGGGGTGGTAGAGGGTAGGCAGAAGGGAGTTGGACCAATAATTTCGCTGGTGTGGAAAACCACCAGGAAGAAGTTCCCTCTACCAATGTAGATCCTTCACACCTCCTTTTTGGAACTTGGGATGTTAGAGAATTTCCTGTGGTAGTGGAATTGTAAGTGTTACACTGGCCAGGCTTACCCAGCCAGCATTTATCAAAGAAGACTTTGAACCCAACTCTCCCCTAACGCTAGGGCTCATTCCCTATCGGCTACACCAGAGCTGTCAAACACACAGCCCATGCAGCCTATAATACTCCCAAGAGTAGCCTGAACCAAATTAAAATGTAATTGGTAAATATTTAACAAAGTAAATAAAAATACAATAAAACATAGATAATGTTACATTTTAAAATTAAGTCAATGTGCCGCCCCAAAGATCCTCAGGTACTGTTTCTATTTGTGTTTGATATTAATGCCCTACATTGTTGCCTCTCAAAGTCCATGTAAGCAGCATATATTTAAAGCAGGTCACAGCTGACTCAGTAACTTTAGAGAGGATACTGCTAAAGAGAAGTAAAAGGCCTCCTACAGAATCACAATACTAGAGTTGGAGAGACCCCCTAGAAGCCAACTCCTTTATTTTAGAGATGAGGAAACTGAGGCCTATGGGAGTTGTGACTTGCCCAAGATTAAACATATAGGAAGGAACATAGCTAGGATTCAAACTGTGGTCCTTGGACTCTCAATCCAACATTCTTTCTACTCTAGGCACTATGTTTTTTCTTCCCTTAGATACTCAGAGCCAGGAAAAATACAACAAACAACAATAAAACCCCAAACTCTTTTTATGAGAGTCGGGGTGAGACACTGGAAAGGGTGCTGGCTTTGATGTTAAGGGTCTGGGTTCAAATCTTGGCTCTGCCCTGTGCTAGCTTGTGTGTGACCTTAAACAAGTCATTTAACTCTTCAGGCTTCACTTTCCTCATCTGTAAAATGAAGGTGTCGAAATAGATGGCCCCTAATCCTCTTTAACTGCAAACCTATGATCCTATAATTATCCCAATTCAGTCAGCTTTACAAATGTCTCTGACAAGGGGAGTAAGTGACAAGAAGTACTTGACTGCCTTAAAAAGGGCAAGAATTAGGATGTTAGAAGATCTTTCCTTTTCATAGTCTGAATGCCCATCTTCATTAAAAGCAATATATTTCTATATTAAATTACAGTTAACAAAGTACTTCTTAGTCATTTTTTCATTTGATTATCAAAAACTCTGTGAAAAGTACCATCAGTGGGATGGCTATGATTATGCCCATTTTACAGATGAGGAGGCCAAGGCTCAGAGACTGCAGCCTAGGCCTCTGGGTTCCTAGTATAATGCTCTTTGCACTATGTGTATAATGCTCTTTGGAGGGTGCTACAATACACACACACCACTCCAAAATAAATAAATAAAGTGGTGTTTTTAGACCCACTTAAATCTTTCTTAACCTACAGACTCTGGAAAGCCATATATCTGTTGCTATGACCTTTCTTTTCCCTTTACATTTCTCAAGTTCACAATCATTACTTCGATATTTACAGTCTCTTTAATTCTGAGCCAAGGCTACATTCCTCCTTCCAACCCCTCTTCTGGAGTGTTTGAAAACCTGCCTTTCCATGAATTTCCACTCTGCAGATTTTAAGTCTTTGGGCTACTTCTTCTTGGGCACAGGGGACAATGAACGGCCCACCTCTGCCATGCCCATTTTTGGAGAAATGCTATACGGTCCATTCCGTCGGAATGTTTGGATAATGATAAGTAATGATAAAACCACAGTGATGATTAAGAAAAATGATCCGCTCTCAGATTCTCTGATTGTAAATATCAACTTTAATTAATAGTAATCAATGTTAGCAGTAAGAGAAAATCCTAACTACTTGAACGCACTACTTTGGGGGCATTGTAGGAGATTCTTCATTAGCAATATAACCAGGGTTTGACCCCCTGAGGACTAATTTTCTATGCAGGGCCCCAGATTTAGTAGGAACTAGAACACAGGTAGTCTGTGTCTCTTGCAAATTCAATTCAATTCAACTCAGTTCAATTTAATTCAATTTATAAGAATGCAAAGATCATAGATTTAGAAAATTTCTTAAGATTTTTAGTGTCATAGACCCCTTTGGCAGTCTGGTGATGCCCTTCTCAGAATGTTTTTAAATACATAAAATATATGGGATCATAAGAAATCTAATCGAACAAAATTAAAGTTATCTTTTTTTTAAGTTTGCAGACCCCAGATTAAGAATCTCTGAAGGTTGAGAGCTAGAAGGGCTTTGTTGTACCTGTTATTCAGTTGTGTCTGGCTCTTTGTGATCCCATGGACCAAAACCCGGGGGTTTTCTTGCCAAAGATACTGGATTGGTTTGCTATTTCCTTCTCCAGTGGATTAAGGCAAATTGAGGTTAAGTGACTTGTCTAGGGTCACACAGCTAGTGTCTGAGGCCACATTTGAACTCAGGTCTTCCTGACTTCAGGCCCAGCATTCTATCCACTGAGCCACCTAGCTATCTCTAAGAAGGGACCTCAGAACTCATCTATTCAACTCCCTCATTTTACACATAAAGAAACTAAGCCTTAGAAAAATCAAGTGACGTGTTCAAGGTCATACAAATATTAAGAAGCATTAAGAATCAGGATTAGAACCCAGATCCCTTGACTCTAATTTTAGCAATCTTTACAATGTAACATACTTCCTCAACAAGTTTCTATTAGTCTACTACATAGCAGAGACTATGCTAGGTGCTGGGAATGAATGGGCAAAAATAATAATGGCTCCTGTCCTTGAGCAGCTTATGTTCTCCTCAAGGTAAACAAAAAACATACAGACAAGCAAATATGAAATATATACAAAGGAATTTCAGGGGCGAAGGGCTACGAATTGTGGGGAATCTGGAAAGGTCTTTTGTAAGGAGGTAGTGTTTAAGTTGGGTCTTTATGCAACACTGATGCTGAAAAAAATTAATTACTCTTCCAGAAGAATCTAGAAGGAACATGATCTAGAACTCTAGAAGCCAAACACAATATAGGCAGTATATCAGTCCTGGAATAAGAACGTTTGGGTTGGAAACTCCTTGAATCTCTCACTGAGCCTCTGAGTTGGAGAGAACGGGTGCTTATACCCCTGATCTTCCAAGTGCTGAGGTATGGACCAAGTAAAGCAACAGACACCTGCCAGTGCTTTATCAAATCTATGTGTTAGAAGTGAGTGATAACTGTTGCTATTATTATCATGTAAGATAAAGTCGAATTTTTTAAATGAGGTGTATGAACAAGAAGGTATGGGCAATATGGCAGTTGTATAGTTGGATGGGGTGCCGGCATGGGCAAGATCATTGCTTTATTGAAGTATTCAAGATAAAGGCACCATGAAGGAATACATGAATGTAGGACAATTATGGGGAGGTGAAGCACTCTGAGCAACAACGGTCCACTTATTAGAATCCTTTCTGAATACAACCAGCAGGCAGATTTTCCTGTTTAAAAACCTTCACTGCAGTTCACAGGGGTTTGAAGCCTGGACCTTAAAGATCATATAATCCAACCCCCTCAATCTACAGATGAAGAAACTGAGGCCCTGAGAGGTTAAGGAATTGGCTCAAAGTTACACAATTTCAGTAACTCTCCATTAGGATAAAGTCCAAATTCCTGTGTCTGGCATTCGAGGCTCCCTCTGCAATATGGCCCCAACCTACCTTTCCAGGCTTATCTCCCACTGCTTCCCTACAGGAACCCTTAATGCCAGCCAGAAATTAACAAGAAAAACTCTTATTGTTGGGCTAAACAACTCATGGATCTAGGGACTCAAATCCCCTAATCTGTGTTTAAAGATTAACCATCTGTGGAAATTTAGAAAAGAGGCCCATTCCAACAGATAACAGCTCTTCCCTTCTTGGTTACTGTTAGCCTCCAGTTTATCAGAAACAGTCTACTCTTCCTGTGCATAGGTCTCCTTTACACTTTCAAAGCAAGAAGGACCTTAGGCCATATTCCCAATCACTAGCAAAGAATTCCATCGGTTAAGAGAAAAGTAATTTTACTCTCTATTCTCAGTAGTAACGGTACAATTTAATAGTTCTGTTGGGTATTTGCAAGTAATCAATCTGGGATAATACCCAAGCAAAACACGACGGGAAAGTACAATGCTTTAATTCAGAATGGGAAAGACTGTCCTCAGATTTATCATTCATTCATTCTTCATTCACTGATTCATTGTTTTTATTTCTTTCAACAAAATATTTCACTCAACAAATATTCACTATTACTAGCCAGGCTTCTACCAGACTATTCAGTAGAGCATATTAAATATGCAGAGAAAACATGGTCCCTGACTTCAAGGAGATGACAGTTTCATTAAGCAGTTAAGGAAAAATTCAGGACAGTATGTAAAGTTTGTCAGTATAAGGAGCACAGATAACCTGGGGCTCAGAGCTTAGTGAGATCACACTGCACTGGAGCAATAAAAGCGGAGATGGAGAGGGTCTTGCTGAAGAAAGTGGAATTTTACCTGGGCCATGAAGGAAGGAAGGATAAAATACGGATGGTCATTGTGTAGTTGGAGAGGGTGTTCCAATGCCACAACTTTACATTGGTCCAATAGAAAGAAAAAGAACTCAGATGTGTTCATTGGGTTACATAGCTAAAGGATGAACATTCCTAAGAGGCACATGTTTCCTATGTCACATTTCTATATTATATGACCACAGCCAGGAGTGTGCTGGTAAAGTTTAACAACTAGCCCTCCAGGAAAAAAATGTATGCAGGACATACTTTTAAGTTTAATCTCCGTTATTAACGTTTTCTCCATCACTTTCTTAAATCTAAACAATCCAAAAAAAATTAATCAAGCCATGATTTGTAACATTTGCCAATTTCCAAGGTGTAAATGCTCACACTGAAAATTTAACAACCAGTTCTGTTGAGACGGTTTGAGCTGGCTCCAGCACAAGCCTGACTATAGCAGAGTGGTAGTTTTCTAACACGGAAGGAATCTTCTATCACAGATAAACCTGACACTTATTAATTTTTTTTGCAATAAGTACTAAACTTCATTACTCAATTTCTAGATCATACACCATGTTTACATAATCTTTTTTCAGCTACCAAAGCCGTGCAGCAATATCTACTGGCAGGCGTAGCAGTGTGATACCAGCAAGTATTTATGGCTAGCAACGTTACAAGCTGACACAGTAATGTAATTAAATAGATCTGATTCTCTGTTGTTCTTTTCATCAGGTACTCCTGGAAAGCTATGTCAAAATTTGCATTCAAGATGCTGACCAATAATGTACATTTTAACTTACCATGGCAAATAAAACTCCACACCATATGGCTGATTAGAAATACTCTCTCCTTTTCTAAACAGCTGGGTGAATAACAACAAGGAAAAGACAGTTTGCAGCTGTACACGGTTATCATCACTTTGATACTGCTTAAAGGAATCTAAGTCTTCCACAGGTATGCACTTGAGATTAGAAGCAAAGAAGCTTCTTCACTCAATATGTGAAAATGGCGATGGGAGTTAACAATATCTTATGCAGGTGTCATCATAACAGTACTCCTAAATTTTACCTAGAATAAATGACTCATTTTGCATTTTGTAACCAAATTTTTCAAAGGTCTTTTGGGGAGAAGGTATTACTTTACAGAAGGAAAAAAAAATTCAAGTTAGGATGAATAGAAGCAAATATTTTTATTATGGAGTTGCCTCTGTTTTTACCTAAGTGCCCCCAATTTCCCTATCCATTCTATCTCCATCCAGGAGGACCTGCCAAGGCAGAGCTCTAGATGCCCCTATTTATTTCTCCCAAGCTCCCAGCAGACACATTAGCTGCACTGGCTCCAATCGATTCAGGCACATGCATTTCTCTGGAAGTCCTCCTCCAGAGCTGGCTTTAAAACCTTAAGCATTCTAAGAATTTGCCTTTTACCATCAAGTCTTACTCAGCATCTTTTGCTTTTCTCCTCCTGTAGTAAAAGAGGGTACAAGCAGAGCTGCAGGGGAGAACCTTCAAACAGACAATTCTATCCAGATTTGTTTAAGAAGATGTTTGATTTGTGCTGTGCAGCTGAGGAAGCCATTATTTCAGGTAGTTGGAGAAAAGAGACATTTGCAGGTAAAGGTATCTTCCCTCTTGTACATTCTCCCCTTCTCTCGTTCTTTCTCCAGGCTAACTACTCACCTAGGAAAAGGAGATGGGCGTAGTCTGAAATGGAAACATTTTTTTTTCAAAACACTAATTTCACTTTAAGTCATTTGTTGTTAGAGGCTTTTTGTTGTTGTTTCTTTCTTTTAATTTCTTCCCTTGGAGACTGTTGGGTGCTGTTAAATTTGGTGGCTACTTCTCTATAAGCTAAATATTATATTTCTGTTGATAGAGAGGAGGAAGAAAGGAAGGAAGGCCAGATGGCAGAGAGGGAGGAAGGGAGGGAGGGAGGGAAAGAGAAAGGGAGGGAGGGAGAAAGGAAGGAAGGAAGGAAGGAAGGAAGGAAGGAAGGAAGGAAGGAAGGAAGGAAGGAAGGAAGGAAGGAAGGAAGGAAGGAAGGAAGGAAGGAAGGAAGGAAGGAAGGAAGGAAGGAAAGAAAAGGGGAAACAGAGAGGGAAAGAGAGAGAAAGAAAGAGAGACGGAGAGAAAAGAAGAAAGGCAAGAAGGAAAGCAGGCAAGGAGGAATGCAGATAGGGAAGAAGAAAGGAAGGCAGACAGAGAAGAAGGAAGGAAGGAAAGAAGGCAGGGAGGAAAGGAGAGAGGGAAAGAGGAAGGAAGCAGCAGCAACATACTGCTGCCTGGTATTTTCTATTTCATAGCCTCTACAGCATGGACTTCAGGGCTTCCTTCCTTCTCTGATATCCAATTTGGATGGGCCAGAGTGGTTTGAATGAAACCCTGTGTCTCCAATACAGTTTTTGCAGGGAAGGTGGGCTGGAAGTTTGAGCTCCAAACATGGACTGATTCTGCCTCTTTGGGTGTAATTGTAGAAAAAGAGTACTAGGACTTAGAATGTACACATAGACCAATGCTTCTAATTCACTAACTAAAAACTGTAATCTCTTTCTGGATCTACGTCATCAGCCAAGAGATGTCAATCCATGAAGCTGAAAAAGCAGTGCATATCGTACACGTTTATTTGTGGCTTTCTTCCTATGGCAAGCAATGTTGTTTTGCTTTAATCAGTTAACAAATAGATGGGTAGATTTTTGATACAGCTAATGACTCAGTCTAGTCCTAGACTTTCCCTCAATGCGTTTATTTTTACATGTAGAGCTTTTACTCATTGATTAAGGAGATCTTGGTCTAGAAACAAGGCCAACTACATCTTTACTAATGGTGACCATGAAAAATTGGGGGAAAGACTTAGAGGGATAGCTATAGGCAGCTATTCCTCTAAATCTGCTCATTGGAAAGTAGTCCAAAGCTAGAGTCTCTCTGCCCAACCCAGTTTCCAGGTACTCAGATGTGTGAAAAATATCCACATGTGGCCCAAAAGAACATCTCACTATCCTGGAAGAATGAATGAGACTGGTATCAATGCTTAGGTTATAAGATGAAAAGCTAATCTTTAAAAAAAAACATTCTAATTAGGAAGCTACCTTTCCTTTACCTAGCTTGTTGATGTTGTGGAGATCAAATTATCAAATATGGTCATAGCTCTAGAGTTGGCAGGTTATCTCAGAAGCCATATGATTTCACCCCATCCTTTATTCTTTTCTGGGGGGGGGCACTTCTGACTCTGAACTTCTTTCTCTCCCCTCTCCCCACTTCCTAGGGGCTTTTCAGCTTCCTTTTATGTTCTATCTTCCTCCATTGGAATGTAGGCTTCTTGAGGACAGGGACTGTCTTTCTTCTCACCTGTATTCCTATTATCAATACTAAATCTATGATGCTAGCAAAAATTTAATGGAAGGAAAATTTGCCATCAGGGATAAAGTCTACATGACTATGTTGGCTGTTTTTTCAGGTAATTCCACCTCTTCCACAAAATCTTCCCTGACAACTCTAGCCCACATTGATCTCTCCTTTCTTTTAGCCCTTATGTTACAGAAAGTTTTCCCAACATGCAATAGTTTATTAATACTGTATTTTTCCCATACTAGTTTCATGAATATGTCTTATTTCTTCAACTCTATCATCAGGTCCTCCAAATTAGAGAATGTGACATTTTTTCCTACCTACTCCCCTAGGCTAGGCATGGGCCAGGCAACACAATAGGTGCCTAATAAAGACTTGTTGATTTAACATGCTTTTGAAGGACCAAGAAAAATAGGAGAGCAGCCTGACTCAACTGTAAATAGACAGAAACAACACACCCAGAGCATAAATGTTACCACCCAGGGCTTCTGAGGAGGCTAACCTCTGCCAAGGGACAAGATGAGGGCTGTGCTCAGGCTGTTCTGGGAACTCACATTAATGCTTGAGCACAGAAATCATCTTTTTACTGTGCCAAGTCCCAAACCCAAAACACACAATCATTGCCCCTGGATTTGTTGAGGAGCAGCAGTGAAGTGGAGGTTCTTCTGTTGGCTCCTATGCAGTAACAAACCCAATAAGCCCTGGAACTGCTTGAGATAAGATGAGTTATTTTACACAAACACACACACACACTCACACACTCACACTTCCAAAGCACCAACTCCACTAACACATCCCCCACCAGGTATGGAAAGAGGACATTGCATGATATCAGGAACAAGACCAGCATAAATAGTGGGCGAGGCGGTATTCCTTTCAAGACTCCATTATCCTTGGATATCGTGGCTCAGCTTTTCTAACCTTCCTAGGCCATCTCCAAGATCCCAGGAGAGTTGATTTATATGTTCCACTCATCAAACCTTTGTCATACTTAGTCTTTGTTGTCTTTGTAAAAGATTTAACTCACTCCTAAGAGGTTGCTATGCTCTTAATACCTTGGCTTTTCTGTTTACCTACTCTGTGTGTGTGTGTATGTGTGTGTGTATACCTAATTGCATGTAACTACTTACATGTTGTCTCCTCTAAAAGAATATAAACTCACTGAGATTAGGAATTGTTTTTGCCTTTCATTGTATATCCAAGACTTGGCATTGTGACTAACACATAATACATGAGTCCTTAACCTGGGGGCTATGAACTTGTATTTTTTTAAATTTTTATAATTTTATTTCAATATAAGTGGTTTCTTTTGTGATTTTATGTATTATTCATTTTAAAATGTTATTCTGAGAAGGGGTTAACAGTTATTTTAACAGATTGCCAATGGGGTCCACGGCACAAAAATGGTTAAGAACTCTTGGTTAATAAATATGTGTCGATTAAGGACTGTGACCCAAATAAGGCAATACTCCTAATTTCCTTCACCCCCAAATGGACCTCTCTTCTTTCGTACACAGAGACTACAGATAAAATTCAATGTAGAAAGAGAGCAGAGAGAGATCAGACTGTGACGTTCTACTGGAGGAAAGCAGGTCTGATGTCGCCAACCTTTCCAGCCTTCTCTAGTCAGTCTACCCATTATTTTTTTTCATAAAACAGAAAAATATAATGGAGGAGGTTAAAAATAGTTTCCTCACCATGATTTTACTCAGCTCTTTTTCTGTTTGAAAAAACAGGGACCTAGGTATATTTGCCTAACCAGGCAGGGAGGATAAGACATGAGAACTAAACTGAGTTTCTGACCATAAATTAAATAAATCAACATGACAGGCAGCTAGATGGTACAGATGATTGAGCACTCAACTTGGAGTCAGGAAGACTTTGGTTCAAATCCAGCCTAAGATATGAATTAGCTGTGTGACCCTAGTCAAGCCATTTAACTTCCATCTCCCTCAGTTTTATCGTCTGTAAAATGGAAATAATAATCTCAAGATCATTGTGAGGATCAAACAAGAAAGCACTTTGTAAATCTTGAAGCATTATATAAATGCTATTTTTAAAAATTCAATATCATCATTATTTTTATAACTATTATGATAGAAGAGAAAAATTCAACGAAGAGTTCAAAATAAGTATCATCTTAACCTCCTAGACATCTTTTATCTTCTATGAGCAGCCTGATTAAGGAGATCTTCATAGAGTGGCTAAGAGGTGACTGAGGTATGAGCAACCTAGCTTAGGTGTAGTGTTTGCATCATCATTGGCTAAGGGAACTATGAACAGCCTGACTGAAAGGAAGAGTTTCATAGTCACTGGATGACATCTGACTGAGCAGAGATGGAGTTGTCATCTTCAGAGGAAAGGCTTACTAATGACATTAGACCCTACCCTTTCCCCCTTCCCCTCCTGGATGGAAGATGGAGTAGCAATTGACCTGGAAGACAACACTTTAGCTGAAAAATCTAGCCAAATTAGTGGGAGGATGAAAGAATAGACTGAAGGAGCAAGCTGAAAGAGAACTCAAAGAGATGCCATTCTCTTCTCCAGGGGAGAGCCTTATTAACCACAGCACCTTCCTCTTCTCCTATTTCATCCCCTTCCCCCAGTGTATGATGGAGGTGGCCAAAAGAGCTAACAGAATGTATTCTTCCTCTGTAAGGGAGATGCTCACCACCAACAGCATCCCTAGTGGATGTTGGATGAGATATTGGGTAACCCCAAAGATAGCTAGATAACTGAAGATTAGCTGGAGCAGAGTTTGGGGAGTAGCTAAGATGGAAAGTCCATCAGGGAGCATAGGCCAAATGGAGAGCAGTGCAATGACAGAAGATATCAGGAGTTCTACAACATCAGAAGCATGAGTTACCTTCTTTCTACTGACATGCTGGTCATAAGTATGTGTGTGTATGTATATGACCCACAGGCTATCCTTACACACATCCATTCTTTCCATTGATATCATATATGTCATATATAATTTTTTGGAGCATGAAGTCAAAGTTTATGAAGGGAATGGTCTGCTACAACTTTAATTATTATGCTATTTCATCAAAACTTTTGCTTTGAACTAAGTATATCCCTTGCCTGAGTAGTAAAAGAAGGACTATTGGGGCTCAAGAGCTATTGTTTCTAGGTAAGAGGATTCTGACCTAAAACCTTGGCTTTCCTGAGAGCCCACAAGGAAGGGAGTCACAAATGCTACATTTTTAGGTAAAACTCAACATTGTTAGGTTTCTAATATCCTAGGGAAATGATCTAATGCTCAATTTCCATCATGATGCATATGGACTCTGCCTGCCACATGTGACCTGGACAATGACACACAATGAAGCTGACTGTTTGGAAGAACTGGTCTGATGGAGGGTGCCTCTGGGTGTTTAAAGAGTCCTTGCTATCCAGGAGGCTCTCAAGGAAAAAGACATAGCCATTACCTGGAGGAATATAGTCCTATGAATTGTGGGTCTTTCTCTCTCCGCTTTGGTCATGATCTCCTTTCTTCATATATTGTCCCCCTAAAGGTCACTAGAAACTTGCTGTAGTTACTCCACCAAGGCATACTATCGTGTAAGTGACACTGCTTGAAATATTAACCAAGAAAAGAAAATATCCTCAAATCATCTAGCCGCATCAGCTTTGAGCAGAAGTAACGTGGAGCTGATATGTGGACTCATTGCTCTTTAATGGATTTCCAAGAAACCTTTCATCAAATTCATGGCTGCCATTGACCTGCTACACTGTTCCTTCTCTGACATTTTTCTCCTTAAAAAGCTATTCTCCAGCTTTATGAAATGGCTGGTAGAAGATAGATTAACATTTGTGAAACGTAAAGGAATACCACCCACCTGTTGCAAAAGAGGTGGTCAAGAAAAGCCACTTGATTCTGACTCGGTCACTGACTTGCCAGGTGAGCTCTTTTACCTCCAGGTGAGTTCAGTACATGCTATGGTTGTATTTAGGAGTCAATCACACTATGTCACACTGTAGTCTCTACTGTAGTCTGAATTATATTCCCATAATAATATTGTTTCTTCTTCTCTCTCTTTTTATCCTAAGTTAAATATTCCTTACCATGTTCCTATGTTTAGGTTCACAGATTTCCATGCCTTCTTAACAATGTAATTTCTTCTCACTCACTATTAGCCTTGCTTCTTTTTAACATATCCTTCAATTGTAATATCCTATTAGATTATAAATTCCTGGGGTATATGGACTATAGTGTTTTTTTCTTTGTATCCCCAGGCACTAAACACAGCCCTTTGCATGTAGTAGGCATTTACTAAATTCTGGAATTGAAACGAATGACTTGTAGCCCTGTTAAATTTCCCAGCCCTAATTTCATTTAATTTAAACAGAAGTCTTATAGAACAAAGTATCCCGATACGTCAGAACAGGAAGGGAGTGCAGAATTCATTTAGTCCAACCCCTACTGGAAGCATGAATTTCTCTCTCAGATCTATCCTCTCCTACTGATGGCCAGGGTGGAAAACAAAGGCTCCATGAAAAGAGTTTTTCAAACTATTCTGAATTGAAGATGTCTTTAAGCAACAAACCTGACCAAGAAACCAGAAGATTGGGATGCTAAAGGCCACCATCCTCTCCTGAGTATTAACTCATGCACAGAGGTCCAGTTGCTCTGCCCTGTAGGGATCCTTGAAGAATCAATGACTATAAAATAAATATGCAGAGTCTCAATGTTCTAAATCTTAGAAAAGTCAGTCTACTTACTAAAGTCTCATAGCCCCTGTGTACGGCTGAAAGTTTATTTGTTTGTTTGTTTTACAGGGAAAGAAAATGAAGTGGAATTTATTCTTCTCTGAGAAGTCTTCCTAAGACTCCAGTAGCATTTGTCTTGTACTCTTAAGTGTGTCGAGTCTTTCCAATTCCCCTTTCTGGGTCTTTTCCCCAAATTTTGCTCCCTTCTGCAATTCACAAAGCACTGCATTAGAATGCTTCAAGAAAAATATCACTCATATTGAGTTGTTACAGACTTAGTGTGGAAAAACTCATTTCTTAGTGGTATTTGCATTTTAAAAGGTAGTCTGAAAGCAAGGTACACTCAAGCCTTACATAAATATAATTATACAATGTTCTATAAGGAAATAAAGATTAACTTTAAAAATGGGGCGTTATGCATTGCTCATGATTAGGCCATGCCAATATAATAAATATGATGATATTACCTAAACTAATTTACAGTTCAAGTGCTGTAACAATCAAAATACCTCTGCCAAAGAAGATGCTTTGTAGAACTAGACAAAATAAAAATCATTTAGAAGGACAAAAGTTCTCCATTAGCAAGGGAAATAATGGGGAAAAAAATAGGAAGGAAAGGAAAATGGAAATTTTGTCTCCAAGTTTTATCATCAGTAATCATAGAAATATTTATTAACTGGTTAAAAAATAGAAAAGTAGATCAATGGAACAGATTAAATAAGGAAAATCAAAAACAATAAAATGTAACACTAGTGTTTAATAAACTGGAGAACATAAATTACTTGAGGAAGAACTACTTATTTGATTGACAAAAAACTACTGGGAAAACTGAAATGTAGTTTACCACCAAAATATTGTACCATATACTACACTAAAATGTATATACCATTTAAACATAAAAGGTCATATTATGAAAACATTGCAAGAAAATGAAATTAGGTGACTTCTTCAATTATGCCTGGAGGGAAATCCTTAACGTAACAAGGCATATAAGCAACCATAAAATGGAAACCATTCTTGCTCCAATTGCAGAATATTTGGCTTCGAATCCTGTCTCTGGTGCAAAACAGGTGACCTTGGGCAAGTCAATCTTCTGGGGTCACAGTTTCTTCAACTGTAAATGAGAGACTTGAACTAAATAGTCTTGGCCATTCCTTCCATTTCTAGATTTTTGATTCTATGATCCCAATTTCAAATGCATGCAAATTAAAAACTTATGTTACAAATAAAATCAACATAACCAAGAAAAGAAGGGAAATCATCCAATGGGATGAAATTTCTGCGACAACAAAGAACCTCCAATTGTAAGTGGTCAAAGGAAAGGAGTCCTCAAAAGAAAAATCACATGCTACTAATAATCATTTGAAAGTTTGCTCCAAATCATTAATAATAAGAAAAATGCAAATCAGAATCTCTGAGGTTTTACCTCAAACCCACCTTAAGCCTATCTTGGAAAAGATAATAAATGATGGCAATTAGTAATGTTGGAGGAGTTGCAAAAAGATTGGAACACTTATACACTTGGTGGAGCTGTTGACTGGTCCAACCAATCTGGAAAGCACCTTGGTATTATGATTTTTAAAAGCATATAAAATACCTCTACCTTTTGAACAAGAGCTCCCATTGAAAAGTGTATATTCCAAAAATGTCAAAGAAAGGAACCATATACACCAAAATATTTGCAGCATAATTTTTATAGTAGCAAGAAAGCATAAACAAAATTGATATTCATTGACTGAGAAATACTATCATATGAAAAAATGATGAATATGAAGAATTCAGAGAAGCCTGGGAAAATTTATATGAACTGATGAAAAGTAAAAAAAAAAATGCAGAACCAGGAAAACAATATAGCCAATGACTACAGCAATGTAAATGTAAAGATTTTTTTTTGCAAAAAACAAATAGAATGCTGTGTAATTATAATGACCAATATTGACTCCTGAAAAAAGTTGAGAAAATGCACACCTTCCTTTTTTTTACAGAAGTGGGGACTTTGGGTGTAGAATATTGACTATTCAGTCACATAGAACTTATTTGTTGGTTGTGTTTGCTGAACTGATTTATTTTCTCTTTATTTTTTATTCTTTACTGTAATGGGTGGCTTGCTGGGTAGGGAAAGATACGTGTGTGTATAAACACAATATACTTATACATACATACATATACATATAATATGCATAATATGAAACCAAAAGATGCTATCAACATGAAATGAAATTTTAAAATTGGGATGAGGTGTTTAAACCAAAGGAATGAATCTCTAATAGTAGAAATAAGGAACAGTGGCTTTTGGGGGAAAGGCAAATATTTTTAAATAGGGGATACTTCTGACTTTCCTCAAATCTCCACGTGAGCAGTGACTGGCAACATGGTACAATAGAAACACCACTGAATTTGGAGTCAGAGGACCTGAAGTCAACTTTTGTCTTCACAAGTTAAAATCTCTCTTGAAAAATATACTTACAAATAGTGGTATGCTAGTAAATGTTTAACAAACAACTCTCAGGGAAAAAGAAAAAAGAAAAACTACAAACAATACACTTTTAAGTTTGATCTGCATTATTGACATTTTCTCCATCACTTTTTAAAGTCTAGACAACTGTCAAAACAATAAATTGAGCCCCAATTTGTAGTATTTGCTGGTTTCCAAAGTATTAAATGTTCACACTGAAAATTTAACTATTAGCTCTCATGAGCCACTTTGAGCTGGCTCAAGCACATCTCTGCTATGACTCGATAGTTGAAGTACAAGAAGTCTTTCCTTTTTCTAAAATATAGGGAGGGCAAAGTTTCCCAAAAATAATTAACAACCAGGAAAAGAAAAGAGTAAGTCACTAATCTTTTTCCCTGGTCAATATCCCTATGAAAAATCTATTTCCTCATCCCTCCTGAAGAGCCCTGTCCTATGGGGTTGGGAGGGGCATGGAATTGAGAGAAGATGGATAGATATCAGGCTTGGAAACCATTCTCCTTCCTACAACAGCCCAGAGTTCTTGAAGGGATGATATAACAAAAGAAAGGCTTCCATACATCGAATAACCATTCCAACTCTCCAAACACTGGAACCAAGTTCTAGTGAAATTCTCCTTACTACATAGATATTACCTGCCTGAATATGAACATGGATACATGCACACACACACACACACACACACACCATTGTCAGATGCTGCTGACCATATGGAGAATTTGAATCCATTCGCTCTTCCCCAAAGCGGAAACTCTGATCTGACCCAGTTCCCTCTCTAGCTTTAGCCCATCTTTAGAGTGCATCTTCAGTAGGGCCAGTGAGAGAGTGACAGCCCAGATAAATCCAATTCACTTGCAAGCCATGGTATCATCCCCCTGATGTCATGGTCCTCTTCAAGAACAAAGGACAAGCAAAAACCTGTGAGTAATAATAGCTGCCCCACTGGGGACTGGCCAGTTCCAGTTGGGAAATGCAGTTCGTTCGTTCGCTCCTTCCTTCCTTCCTTCCTTCCTTCCTTCCTTCCTTCCTTCCTTCCTTCCTTCCTTCCTTCCTTCCTTCCCTCCTTCCTTTCCTTTCTTCTTTCCCTCCCTCCTCTCCCTTATGCCTTTTTTTTTGGAAAATCAGCAAAGCTTTGCCACCATTTAATTATGTTTAATTTACAAGTGACTCTCGCATATTAGTCTTATACAAAATGCATTTAAGTATACAAATCAAGTTACCAGTGTATGTTACAGTACCACATCCCATCAGCCATGGGTACAGATAATTCCCTGCTCCACCAGAGATGGGCTTAATCCATTTTCATGGGAAATCAAAGTTTGTCCAAGCAATAGCCAGACTTGAAGAGTGTGTGGATGGGAGGGAAGTCACCACAGGATTAAAATCAACACAAGAGAGTTGGAGTTGTAAGTTTCAGTATGTTGTTCATTAAATACCCCCAAAAAACTTGCCCTACCAAATAAGTCAGAGCCAATCCTTTGACCTCACTGGCAATAAAGTATTCACTAATGCAGAGAAACCAAGGAACCTCCCTTGCCAGATATCTTCAAATACTGGGGGAAAGTATTTTCCTGGAAGAAATATTCAAACTCCTCAGTCTGAAGGGTTACCCATCAATTGGAGAAAAACCTGGGAAGACTTGTATGAACTGATGCAAGAGTGAAGTGGGCAGACCCAGACTGATCTACAAGTAGCTACAATATTGTAAAGAAAATCAACTATAAAAGATTTGGGAACTCTTAATTAGGAATTAATTAAGAACCCAGATCACTCTGGTTCTCATTGATTGACCAACAATGGGTCTCATCCCAAGCCTCACTTGGTCATTCTTTGGGTCCCGATGTCTCAGAGTGACTGAATAGCAATTGTCTCTGTTTTGGCCAGAAATCCTGAGGGTCTTCCCCTACCAAGTTAATTTTTTTTTTCTGACTAGGTAAAAAGAGGTGATTCTTTGCCTTATTTTTTACCTAGCCTTAATCACTGATTGGGCATTGCCTCAGCCAAACTGAGAGCTGGAATGACCTTAACTTAAAAAGACCAATGTCTCCCACTGCATCCAGGGCCATCTCCAATCATCTTGACCTATATCCTGCAACTGGACCCAAATGGCTCCTGAGGAGAGAAAGAGGCTGGTGACTTTGCACACCCTCTCTCACTTAAATCCAATTCACTTGCAAGTCATGGCATCATCTTCCTGATGTCCTGGTCCTCTTGGAGAATGAAGGACAAACAATAACAGACCAGAGAACTGTGCTTAGTTCAGCCAGTGTTAAGTGACTGCTTAGTTCAACCATTGGTGCTCTGAGGCAAAACAACAAAGAAATCACCAATCACTGATCTGGAAAGCTTCCCAGATTATACATCTGCCCTTCTAATTTACACTTCAGAGGATGATGCTGACCAGGGAGGAGGATTAGAGACTTATTCTCTCTTTTCCTCTTTATCTATCTGTGGGGGACTCCTCCATTCACCCCTCCTTTTCTAGAAAAGGAAAAAAATGACACTTTTGGTGAGATAGCTGTAAGTAAAATTTACAAGATAAAACTCCTGGTTTTCACATACCCACATTTGAATATATCAGAGTCTTCTTCCTTCTGCACTCCTAATACTGGTTGTTTCTGTAAGTGTGAACTAAAACAGGGAGCCCTTTGGACAGAGCAGCTGCCCCATGGAAACTGCCTTCATTTTGGTTGTCTCTCTATCAAGGATATTTTCTTTACAGGATATCTAACAATCACAAGAAGCAGGTGAAGTCTCACAGAAAGAATTACTTCAGCCTAACAGATTGTCCTTTGGTGGGAAGGGCAGGAATTTCTTTAGGTCCAATATGGAAATAGGATATAGGTCAATATAGGATGGAGCTAAGCATAGTGTAGCCAGAATATTCATAACTGGCAGAGAGACAGGGTGGTGTTACAGAAAAGGGATTGATTTTCTCACAAGAAGAAATTGAGTTCATGATCTCATTTTTTATATATACTGGTCATGTGACCCTGAGCAAGTCACTTAATCACTTAGTGCTGTCTGTAGTATCATTGGTTGTAGAGCAGGTACAGACCTGGATTGGTGGAGGGAGCTTCCTCATCCTGGAGTTCCCTATAGCAGTGAAATCAAAGGTCTAGGCCAATGTCCTAAATGGCTCTGACTGATGCAGAGTTGGTAAGTAGGGGTGGAAAAGAAGAGCAAAGAGGATGGGAAGAACACCCTTCCTCTTCATCTCTTGGTGGGGTTTATCCCCACTACCCTACTTCCAAAGGGCTATGAGCTGCTCCTGACCATCCCTCCTGTTTCTTCCTACAACTAATTCCCTTCCTTTTCTCATAGCACAGATGGGAAGGAAGAGATGATAAGGTTTACAAAGAGGACTGAAGTCAAGTAGTGATAAGGAAATATCCCAGCTCATTTTGAAAGCCTCACAGAATCCAAGAATGTCAGAGCTGGCAAAGACCTCAGACATCATCTAGTCCCAGGCCCTCATTTTATAAAGGAAATATTTAAGACTCACTGTGGTGAGGAAAGTTATTTTTTCCACTTCAACTCTTGGGCTGTGCATGTAATTTCTCCTCTCTATCATATTGTTGGAGCCCTTTGCTAACCATCCAACAAGGCAGATATTGAAGGACTATATTTCTCCTCCATTGACTGCTCTATATAGCACTTCTTAAACTGTGGGTCACAAATACATGTGACCCACAGTTTAGGAAGCACTGAAGGGGTCACCAATGGAAAAAGTTTAAGAAGCCCTGAGCTAGAATAATAGTCTATGTATTCCAATTGGGGGAAACCTCCTTTCTATTTGCTTTCTTTCCTATGGTCATCTTCTATGAACAGAGTCAGTCCTAATGAAAAGAAAGTTTTTGAAATATTACATTTCATATATGCCTAAACTTAAAATACATTGTAAGTTCTCTGCTACTTAAGGCTGGTATTAACTTTAGCCCAATCTTTTTTAAAAGTGGACCTGGAGCTAGGAGAACCAATGACCTAATCAATAGATTTACTTCTTTCTTCCTTTCTTCTTTTCTTTCTTTCTTCCTTCCTTCTTTTCTTCCTCCCTTCCTTCCTTCCTTCCTTCCTTTCTTTTCCTTCTTTCCTTCCTTCCTTTCTTTCTTTCTCTTTCTTTCTTTTTTCTTTCTTTCTTTTTCTCTTTGTTTTTCTTTCTTTCTTTCTTTTTCTCTTTGTTTTTCTTTCTTTCTTTCTTCCTCCTTCCATCTCTTCCTTCCCTCCTTCTTTCTTTCCTTTTTTTTCTTTCTTTGTTCTTTCCTTCTTTCTCCCTCCTTTTCTTTTTATCATTTAAATTTTTTTCTGCTCTGTTTCCTAGGCTCTCATAAGAAAGCAAACTGAATCAATCTAGAGCATATCTAAAGGCAAATGAGCATTAGGTCAGCCAGGAGAAAAGTAAATACATATACTACTCCAGGAAGAAGCTTCAGAGGAAGATTCTACCAATGGAATTGGGATAAAGAATCATGTGAAGATTAATAGGAAATTACACTGGGTTAAGAGAATTCATGTACCCAAACAACTTTCTTTTATCTTTGGTAAAGCTATGGTTGAAGGAATTTGCCTGTTTCTGTCACTCCATGTCCTTTGCATAAAGACCCTCATGATAAATTTCCGTTTGACTTTAGTTCCCCTGGAATGATCTATTTCTGCAGATAAATTTGTGTGCTTTTCTTTTGTCAAGAAATAAAAACCATACAGCCCAAAGTGCCTCCCTTTTTTACCCCAGCTGCCAAAAAGATTAGACCCAAATGCATTGTCCCTGTGCACTAATCTTAACTACTGGGTGCCTGAAAAAATCTACTACTTTTTCCTTCTGATGGTCTCTATTCTGTTTTATCCTTAAATCATTCACTGTGTTTTTATATGTAAATTGCTTCAAACCCTATCAGAAGTAAGAGAGATATAAACTTTCAATAAATTTGCATTTAACTCCTGGCCCTAGCTCCCAAATAGCATGCATCAATCAATTACCTATTTATATCAAGGTAAAAAAAAAATTGAGGGATAATAATTGCCTTGTCACAGAGCTTTGTCTTCACCAAAACATGTAAGAACTAAATAAAACATTTCTTTTCCAATTTCTCAAGCCCTTATATGGTCTCTGGAGGGGCTCATAGTATATACTACATAATTTAAAATATACTGTTGCAGACAAGCATTAGCAGAGTTGAGGTTGTACCACTGTGAGGTGGCTTAAAGAGCATCAAGCAAGCAAGCAAAAGGAACAAGGTGATTCAGTCTGAGTTTCTGATAGAGGAGATTCAGGAAATGTGAACCAGATCCAGAGCCAAGAAATCAAGACACAGAGGAGCCAGTAAAAGTGGAGAGTTGGACTGAGGATGGCTCAATTGGAATGTCCAGCGAGTGTACTATGGGTGCTAGACAAACATTGTCCCTACTCACCTGCATCTCCAATCATCCTCAGCATTAGTGTTAGCAGTAAGGTACTAACAACTGTCTTGCATTGTTTGCTAGCTTCTCCTCTCATCCAAGACCTGTCTTCCCAATTAGCCTATTGGCTCAAGGGCAAACACTCTGTTTTCCCTTATCTCCCTCATAAACAGTGGGAACACAGTGGGTGATCAGTGAAGCCTGGATGGCTGATTGATATGGTGCACATCTCCTCTTCTGGTCTTCTCCCTAGAATGTGGTGAGCCTCCAGGGCACTAGGGCTAGCCCTGCACAGGAAAAATAGAAGGAGCAGAAATGGTTTACATGGAAAAGACATCTAGTGACCACTCCGTATGACTTCAAAGATAATAATGTCCCTAGAAGACTTTCCCTACTAAGAGGTTCAGTGGTGTTGTTGAGAGCATCTGGCTACCTCTAAGACTGAGATAAATACCTTTTGGCACAGCATAGATGCAAGGACAGAACTAAGAAATTTCCAGAGGATCTAGTTTCATTTCCAAATAAGCATAGATATTCAACTAAATGGGTGGCATTGACATGTGTTGCTAGACTGTCTTACCCAAAGAGGATACTGTAGAGCAGATGAGGAAAGAATTAGCCACTAATGAGACCTATATTAAGGCATGGGGATTATGAATTGGCTACTCTGCTTAATTTGTTCGGTCATTCCTATATTGCTTAGACTTCAGTGGTGGCTAGGCAGCAATCTCAAAATGAATCAACTGTGTGACACGAGAGCCAAAAAAAGTTAATGGGATTTGGGGCTTCATTAATAGAGGTGAAATGTCCAGAACAATGGAGGTAATAGTCATGGGGTTCTCTGTCCTGATCAGACCACATGTGAAGTACCACATGGGAGTCACATTTTAAGAAGGATATGGACAAGCTAGAGGGTGTGCAGAGAATGGTAATCGGGATGAAGACAAGATTGGAGGACAAGCATAAGGAAAGTAACTTTCCATTCAAAAACAGTGAAGCAGCAGAAAAAACTGGGAATGTTTAGTCTGAGATGGAAGAGTAGGTAGATATGATAGCTATCTTCAAATCTGAAGAGCTATCATATGGAAGAAGTATTTAGACTTGCCTTGCCTGGTGCTGGGGGTAGAAATCTAGAAGAAATGGATGGAATGTAAAAACAAAAATAAAAAATAAAAATATATTCTAACCATTAGGTAGCACAGTGGGCCTGGAGTCAGGTAGACTAGAGTTCAAATCCAGCCTCGGATATTTACTAGCTGTGTGACCCTGGGCAAGTCACTTAACCCTATTTGCTTCAGTTTCCTCATTTGTAAAAGGAGCCAGATAAGGAAATGGCAAACCACTCCAGTATTCTTGCTAAGAAAACCCCAAATGGGGTCATGAAGAGTTGAACACAAATTAAATGGATGAACAACAAAAAAGTGAAATGGATCACTTTAGGATATATTGATTTTACCATTCCCAGAGGTCTTGAAGTTGAGGTCAGATGACTACTTGTCAAAAATATAATAGAGGGGATTACTGTTTAGAGGTACAAGTTGGGACTAGTGACTTCTGAGTTATCTTCCAACTTAGACTTACTATGATTTCTGGGTATATTCATGAATGGCTAGGTCTACCATTTTAATCAAAAAGACCAATCCATTCAGTCAAACCACCAGCTGACTCAGTCCTTCCTTCTTTCCTTACTTCTATCTTTCCTCTCCACATGGGGAATCGTACCCTTACATTTGGGTACTCTGCTCATAGGAACATAAATTTTGATCACTGAAACTTCACAAGTTATCTTGGGATTTGGGGCCTAGATTTTTTTTTTCTTTTCCCTACTAATTTATTCTACCTTTAAAAAAAAACTGGGACAATTAACTCTTTTGTCCCATATAGTTTCATTTATGATTTCTTGAACTAGAGTTCTGGAAAGCCAGGCTTTGATAAAACCCAGTGTGATTCAAAATGGAGCTACTTGACCATGCCTTAAACCCAAATCACTCTGGCTTTCACTGATTGCCCAACAATATATTGGTCCTAGCCCAAGCTTCACTTGGTCATTGTATGGCTTTCGATGGCACATAGCTAGGGTAAGTAGCAATTGTTTTTTGTTTTAGCCAGAAACCCTGTGAGTCCTCTCCTCCCAAACTGATCTTTTTTTGGGTAGGCACGGTAGGCCATCTTTTGCTTCATTTCCTTATGTATCCTTGAATCACCGAGTGGGTATTGCCTCAGACAAACTGAGACCTAGGAAAGACCTTACCTTAAAAAGGCCAAGGTCTCCCACTGCATCCTGGGCCATCACTAGTTCCATTGATGAATCAGATTAAATACAAATGGAGGCATTTGTATTTGCCTTCACACTCTCATTCCTGGGACTCTGAGCTCTGATAGATGAGTTGTCGTCTTATCTTGCCCAAAACCAGGCCAGCATGCATACCAGTTTGATAACACCTAAAGTCTCCTTCATCACTGCACCATGATCCTAAGCATTAGTGATGACTTGCAAGTCTGGTAGAATTTGTTTGTGATAAATAGACAAAGGCCATAGATATCCTCAATTTTGCAATATTGTTTTCTATGCAATGAAAATAAAGGGTTAGGGGCAGCTAGGTGGCACAGTGAATACAGCACTGGCCTTGGAGTCAGGAGGACCTGAGTTCAAATCTGACCTCAGACACTTGACACACTTACTAGCTGTGTGACCTTGGGCAAGTCACTTAACCCTAATTGCCCTGCCTTCCCCTTCCAAAAAAAAAACAACAAACAAAAAAAAATAAAGGGTTAAAATTGACTAGTGTAACTTGAGGCATTCTAAAGTCCATCCTCTTCATTCTTCCTTGAGAATTTTGGACATCTTTATGATACAATTCATTTTCTCTTTTTATCTTCTTTGTTAGTCTAATCTTCATTCATGGATGACAGGTTGAGGTTATGGGTAGAAGAACCATGATGTCCCCTCCAAGGAATTTCTTGATTCTCTAGTCAGATATTGGATTTGACCTAATCAATCCATCACTTGATCATCAAGCATTTATTAAGAACCAAGATGTGTCAGGCATTGAGCTGGGTGCCAAGGATACAAACAAACCATCCTTCTGCTTTGACGATGAGGCCTTTCCCCTCTCTGGTGCTGAGCTTTCTGGCCAAGAAGACAGTATGATCTTGGCTTTTCACTTCTCCCAAATACATGACACATGCTACACAATACTGGAAGATTCCAAACATGTCCTTCATCTTCTCTTCAGGAAGCTTCAGGCGGCTGGACAGCTCCTTTTACTGTGTTCTGGTCATAAGAGCACTCAGAAGAAAGCTCTCTGTGGCACCAACCAGTCTTGCTTCTGGCAACCTTTTCCAGATTAACTGACTTGAAAGTGGGATTAAATTTAAAATATATACAAGTAATAAGGAGTAATTCAAGTAGTCAGAACTCAGGCCTTCTGATTGTAGGGTCAGCCCCCTTTCCCCTGTACTGTGTTGTCTCTCAATTCCACATTTATATTTGATCAGAGCTTAAATAATGACACAGATTCTGCAAGAGTAAATAAGTTACTCATCTGGTTTTAGGTAAGTGTCTGGCCCTCTTAAAGTTTAGGCTCATGCCCCCTGTCCTACACAAGGATTTTTTCTGATTGTCCCAGTTTTTAACTTTTTCCATTACCTGTTACTAACAACTAACTTTGTCTTATTTTTGTATTTACTTTTCCATACTTATTATCTCTCTCCAATAAAACATAAGTTCTCTGAGAGCAGAGTACTAAGTTTTTGTTTTTGTGTCTTAAGCCTTTAGCACAGTTTTCAATAAATACTTACTCTAGAGGCAGCTAGTGTATGGTGTAACAGATAGAGCCCTGGACTTGGAGTCAGGAAGCCCTGACTTTCAACACCCTCCACACCAGAAGAATTTTGCTAGTCCCCAGAATCTGGGGATTGGAAGGAGCATGAGAGGCCATTTAGTTCATTCTTTACTTTAACAGGAATACTCTCAACAACATCCCTGACAAGTAGGCACTGGATCTTTTCTTGAAAGAAACAAGAATTTATTAAGTACTTACTATTTTCCAGTCACGGTCTTCAGCACCCACAAGAAACCCACAAAGTAGGTGCCTCATTTTTGTAATTGTTGTTGTGTAGGGTTTTCTTGGCAAAGATACTAGAGTGCTTTGCCATTTCCTTCTCTGGCTCTTTTTACAGAAAAGGAAACTGAGGCCATCAGCGGTTAAATGATTTGTCCAAGGTCACACAGCTACTCAGGCCAGATGTGAACTCAGGTATTCCTGACTCTAAGTCCAGAGCTCTATCTAAAAATTATACCATCTAGCTGCCTCTAGAAGTCTTACAGACCTTCAGTGACAGAGAATTCATTATCTCTAAAAGTGGTTTGTTTCACTTTTATATATTGCTGATGTTAGAATTTTTTTCTTATGAATTTTTTTCCTTATGACATCAAGCCTAAATCTGCCTTCCACAATTTCTGCCTCCTATGCCTAGTTCTTCCAGTTGGGACCAAGCAGAACAAGTTAAATCTTTCTTCCACTTGAGAGTCCTTCACATACTTGAAGACAGAGATTTATGCTCTCTGTAAGACTTCTCTAGTCATAATACCCCAACTTACTTCGGCTGGTTCAGAATATTCTTCAGTTCTCTTCCAGACCTGGTCACCCTGCTCTGGTTCCACTTCTCAGAGTCCTTCGAACATTGTGGTATCCAGAAATGAACAGAGGGTTCCAGCTTTTGTCTGACAAGGGAACAATGCAAATGGGGACTATCTCTTGCCTCATTCTGGATATCCTGCATCTGGATAGTTAGGTGGGAAGGTAGAGAGGCTGCTAGACTCAGATTCCAGTAGCCCTGAGTTTGAATTTGGCCTCAGCCTCTTAGTAGCTAGCTGTATTACCCTGAGTAAATCTCTCTACCCAATCGGGATAATAGTAATACCCACAGCACAGGATTCTTGTGAAGATGAAATCATAGATGTAAAGTGCTTTGTAAAACTTAAAGTACCATATAGATGCTAAGCATTATTGTTGCTATCATTATTAACTCTGAAAGCAGTCTAGGCCCACGTTAGCAATTTGGGCAGCCAAGTCTTCGTGTTGATGCATATTGAGTTTGCACATTGCCTTTAACCTATGTCAGAAGAGTAACCTATTGCTAACCAAATAATGTGTGCACTGAGGAATCTTCCATCTTGAAGGAGAAACATAGTCACTGTCGATATCAAGATCAGTACATAATGGAGATGTACACTCGGCCACTGCTCAAACTTAAGACCTAGAAGTGTTTCTGAAGGCTTCTTTCATTCTCTGAGTGCCTTGCATTTGAATGCTTAGCAGTTCAGCTCTAAGAAGACCTCAAGGTCTTCTTTTTCCAGGTATTCTTCAGGATCTTCCTGAGACAATTCAAGAAAAAACAGATCATTTTTCTGGCATGGCACCGATAGACTGTCCAGGTTTCAGTCATACAATAGTGTAGTCAACGTGACAGCTCTGAGCAGTCCTCTCTGGGTTAAACTTCCAAGCATTCAGACTCTACTGCGGAGAGCACAACTCCGGTGGGCAGGCTGACCACATCGTTTGAATGTCAAACACAGGCTTTCCCATATTTTAAAAAGAACTCAAACAAAGTAAGTGCTCACATGGTGTCAGAAGTGGTATAAAGACACTCTCAAGGTATTTCTGAAGAGCTTTAGTGCTGACTGTGAGACACGGGAAATGCTGGCGTACGACCATCCAATATGGTATGCCTGCATCAAAGACGGCACCGTATTCCATCCATGAGCAAAACAGAGTCTTTGAAGCACAAAGGAAATGGGAGCTGTGCAAATCCAGAGTCACTTCCACTCTAGATGTTCTAACAGACCACTTGTGCCCAATTTGTGGTAGTGCCTTCTAATCAGCCACAGCCAAACACACCATTTTTGTGTATCTCTAACATTATGATGTCATGGGTCTGCAAAAATGAAGGATGAACTACAATAAACAGCAACGACCTTGCACTGCATTCAACTAAAAACACATTATATCTTCTGGACTTTAAATAAGCCTTTGGGATATGGTCCTTTTGGTTTAGTGTTGAGTATTTTAAGCACCAAAATAGATGACTTCCTCATTGTCTTCACCCAGAAAAACCTTTCCATCCCCTTTCATATTGGATAAAATCTAAGCAAATTAGAGAAGGAGAAGAAAGGATGATGATCCCACCCTCCTCTTCTCAAGGAACCATATTCCTCAACTTGATAATATCAGGAGACTATTTCCTTGATATTTATGATGTAGAGCCATGAACAAAAAGTATCTGCCAATTCTGTATTAATATAGGATTCCCAACTTTACTTTTTCTTGTTTCTTTTTTTTAATTTGCTAAACAAGAACAGTTCCCAAGTTGTGTCTGCATCAAAAAAAAAAAGGTGTGAGTTTAAGGAATAGATTTTCTGACCCATGAAGGGTTGAATAGAAGGTTCAAGATAACCTAGTCCAAATTTCCTTATTTAACAGAGAAGGAAGCTAGGGCCCTAGAAATTAAGCAGCAAGGCTGGGATTGATTCCAGGGATGGGGAACCTGGGGCCTTGAGGCCATATGTGGCCCTTTAGGTCCTTGAGTGCAACCTTCAGACTGAGTCCAAGTTTTACAGAACAAATCCTTTTATTAAGGGGATTTGTTCTGTGAAGCTTGAATTTGATGAAAGGACCACACTTGAGGACCTAGAAGGCCACATGTGGCCTTGAGGGCTCAGGTCCCGCAACCTTGGATTAGATATTATAGCACTGCATCTTCTCTCTTATTCCCCAGAAATAAAATGGAACAGTCCCATACTTTTGGCATCGTGTGGAAAATTCCCTGGGCACTGCCTGGCTACATGAGTGAAAACAAATGTTACCCGAGCTACTAGAAATTCATGTTCTTTCCTGAATTTGAGTTTGGCCATAGCTAATGTTATACCTCTCATACAGAAGTCAATGGGACCAGATGAGCTATCACATTTTAATCTCTTGAGAATCTGTATGTCTCAGTTAATAAATAATTCTGTTAATAAATAATGATGAGGCAATACTAATATTAGCTCAAGGTGAAATCTTCTCTGAAGGTCCATTTGCCCTGAATGATTTTGATACCTTTCTTGCACTTGTCTCCTTCTTTTTACCTAGAACATCCTCCAGATCAGAACTCCAGAGACTATGTTCCCCTCCCTGGGTAAGTTAATCCTCTCGGTTTTGGAACTCTGCCCTCAAGGGCCGAACTGTCCAAATTAAAGAATGAATGCAATTTCACCTAACCCACTCTATCTAGCCAGCTCCAAACCATGGTTCATATCCTCCTGTCCCCAACATCTTGCCAAATGCCCTGCCCCTCTTTCTACCTTCCATTGAGAACAGTAATCAAATGAATACTATCATGGCTTCTTAAATGAATCTGATAATCAGTTCCTCAAAGGCTCCCATCCACCACTCTGGGGAATCCTCAGGCCAAAATTCTCTTCTCTGGATACCACTACCTTAAATGTGCTGTCTAGAGGACAGGGAATGTCCTACTTTTTTCTACTTGTATTCCCTGGAGCCTGAAAAGTACTTGGAATTTAATAAATAGAATCCTTGAGAGGGAGTATTAAGTAATTTGTAAAATATGACTACAATGATGATCACGTCTATGCTGATGGTCCTTCCTTCCTTCCTAACTTCCTTCCTTCTCTTCTTTCATTCTCTTAAGGCATTTAATCCCTAGAATTTGAGAGATCTGATACCTTTTCAAAAATTCCCCCTTCCCTCTCCACTAAATGTGGAGTCACTAATATTCTTTTAAAACAAAACAAAACAAACAAAAACATCTAACGAATTAAAATTGACATTATTTTCATAACTTGAACTTTTTGGGGGGAAATGGTAGACTATTCTTGAGGTAGTAATAACAATGACACTTTATGGGTACATAGAGCTTTATAATTGTGAAGCTTTCACATTTATAATTAGTGACTTGCCTTTCTAAGGTATTTAACTACCTTACACTTATTTTTTTTATTAATTCTGTATATACTCAGTTATATGTACATTGTCTCCCCCAGTAAAAGGTATGCTACTTAAGAGCAGGTATTGTTTCATTATTTTTATGTGTAGCCCCAGAGTCTGGCACACAGTAGGCATTAAGAAGTGCTTGTTGATTGATTGATTTATAATCTCATTTTATTTTCATCACACCCTGTCCAATTGACAGAGAAGGTATTGTCATTCATATTGTACAGATGAAAAAACTGAGTCAAAGTGATTTTTCCAAGGTGACACCACCAGGAAGTAGAAGGGTTGGGACTAGATCCTAAATATCCTGGTGTTCTCTGCCCTATGCTAAGGTGGCTCTTGAGATCATCAGAGATAATTTGGGGTTTCATAAAGCCAGGGATGGGAATCATTGAGTTAAGGCCTTCAGAATATCCTACATCATGTAGACAAGAAATCCCAATGGCTGAGCAGATACAGATGACATATTTTATGACATGTAGCACTCTTGGGGTTAGTTTAGGACAAATGAAAGGAAACATTGCCTGAAATCCTAATCCCCAAAGTGTTACTTCACACAACAGGCAATAAACTTAGGAAATGTGTTAGCCCAAGAAGTAATACCAGCCAAAAAATAGAGTTTCCCCAAAGGTCTAAATAAATTCATGGATGACAGATCCACAAGAGTTTATGAAGGAAAACACAAGAGAAGGTACATTGTGCAAGAGGAAACATATTAGAGAAGGAGTCTGCCAAACTGAGTTCCAATTCATGAGCTGTATGACCTTGAATAAGTCAATTTCCCTCTCTGAACTTCAGTTTCTTAGTTTGTAGAATGAAAGGGTTGGATGGCGTCTAAGGTTCCTTCTATCTCAATATATGAGTCTTTATAAGTCTTCACTCTGCCATATGAGAACCAGAATAAACCAGTTCGACTTTCTGAGCCTCAATCACTTCATACGTAAATAGGGGAGAATACTATTTAAGCTGCCTACCCAAGAGAGTCGTTGGGAAGGAAGTACCATGTAATGTGTAAGGCACTATAGAAATGTGACCTATGATGGTGATCGTGGCTATTTTGAGGTCTATTAGGACCAGAGAGCAGAAACAATCTTAGCAACTGCTTAACCCAAACCCTTCATTTTAAAGATTAGCATACTAAGGCCCAGAAAGGGAAAGTAATTTACCTATGGATACACAAGTAATAGGTAGCTAAGCCAAGATTCCAACTTTGAATCTAAGTCCCACACCCTTTAGACTGCACCATATGAACTATATTGTTCCACATCACATTTCTTGGTGCCCTCATCCAAGATAGGGTGGTAAGTTTGATGGACCATGGGTCAGACCCAACATAGCAATTCTCATGTCCCTTTGTTCTTAATATTTGGGGCTGAACCCTTTCTGGTTATGGACTTTCTAGGCAAGGAGCCAGCTGGTTCCATGCTTTTCCCCTTCTCCCAGACACATGCCACATGTCCCATAATACTGCAAGGCTCCAAACAAAGAGCTTCATACCATGAGGAGCCAAGCTCGGGACATTTTCCCCCTGGGAATGGAAAAAAAAATCACAGGAGGTAGATTAATTCTTTCCGGACTGCAGCCCTTTACATCTAACATCCTATTGGCAGCAGCCCACCCATCAGGTAGCAATATATATTGTTCAGACATGCATTGTTTGGGGACTTTGCAAGCTTTGTGATGACAAGGATCATGGAAAGGATGGTAGCAAATCTCTGTGCTTAGTTTGGCATTGCATGTGCTACAGGGTAGAGTGGCTGGACTTTGCATCCTGCCTCTTCAGCACATTTGAATGGAACAATATTCATTTTTCACATTAGCGTTAATAAGCCCTGTTATTAGAGAGGTCAAATAAGGCAATAACTATGGCAGAGTGAGATGGATAGACAAAAATTAAGCTCCCAGTTGATGGTGGGAACTGGTATACTTGGAAACAAGGAGGACCAAATTTGGCTCATGAAAAAACTCTATGCATGGGAGTTAATAGTAGCCACAAATTTGCCCCATTGAAAGCTGAACAAGAATACTTCTAAAAACTCTACCTCCAAAAGACTCAGACTTGATTATATTCCTAGAGATTTTAGCTTTTGACCAACAAGAAGTCCAAATCCCAGACCCTAAAGTTTCTTTTCATAGGTTCTGTAGTGTTCAGAGGATGGTTTTCCAGATGGTGCTTAACGATGACCGTGCCAGATTCTACAGCTTAAGTAAATGTTGCCATCCCCCAGCTCCTGCCAGGAAAAGATGGAAGACCCGGTCGTTTCTCCTGGCTCCAGTGATCCCTTCCCACAAGAGATCAGAAAGCCCCACATTGACTTGGGCAGTCTTCTTGGAGGATGGACACTTCCAAGGGCCCTTTTCCCTCTCCCCATCTGCAGGACCTTCTGGCTGAGCTGCATTCACTGAAAGCTGCCAACCCCCAATCAACAAGGGTAGAGGAATGAGCTAGCCAGATGCCGACAGAGGACTCTGTGCAGGAAGAGAAGGTAGATTACCAAGAAGGGAAAGGAAGAAAGCCTAGAGGGCCCAAATGACAAAGCCTCAAGTCTGATCATGTCTAATTTAGGAAGTTTACCCGTATTCAATCTTTCAGTCTCTGCAGGTGTTTCTCTACCTTACCATTAAAAATGTCTTTAATGTTGACAATGATCCCGCTAACATCCATGATTTAGGAGGAAAAGAAAAATGTTCACAGTCCCCTCTCTCTCTGTCTCTGTCTCTCCGTCTTTCTCTCCCACTCTCCTCCTCTTTCTCTCTCTGTCTCTTCACCCTCTTCCACTTCCCCTCTCTGTCCTTTCAGCTTAGATTCTCCCACTTTTCTTTTATCTATAACCTAAATAAATCTCCGAAGCTAGAACTCAGAAACATGAAGTGGATGAATAATAGTGACTAGCACTCATACAGCACTTTAAAAGCATGCAGAGTATGTTGCAGACGTGATCTCATTTGATAGTTACAGCAACACAAGAGGTAGGGGCTATTATTATCCTCATTTTACATAAGGAAACTGAACTTCAGATGAATGAAATGACTTTGCCAGGGTCACGCAGCTGGTCATCACCAGCAGCAGGATAGTTGATTACCAGTCCTGCCCTCTTTCCTCTTTGCCATTCTCTTATACGAGCTTTTCTTTGCTGACCCTGCCTCTCCCTTCTGCGTCTTCCTCTAGCTCCTCGCTCCCCTTAGGAATTCCAAATTTTGATATTCCTTCTCCTTTCCCTATAGATGATCTCTAAGGACAAATCTATGACCTTGTGATCCTCAGGGGGCAGGCAGGAGGCACATTGGATGGAACTCTGGGCCTGGAGTCAGGAAGACCTGAGTACAAATCTGGCCTCAGATACTTGCCAGCTGTCAGACCCTGGGCAAGTCACTTAACCCTGTTTACCTCAGTTTCTTCAACTGTAAAATTGGGATAATAATAGCCTTTACTCCCCCACCCCCAGGGTTATTATGAGGATCAAATGAGATGATAATTGTAAAGTGCTGTATGTAGTATAGTGCCTGGTACATAGTAGATGTTATAGAAATGGGGTTTTTTATTGTAGTAGTAGTAGTTCTAGTAGTAGTAGTAGTAGTAATAGTGGTGGTGATGGTGGTGGCAGTAGCAGTAGTGGTAGCAGTAGTAGTAATAGTAGTAGTAGTAGTAGTAGCAAAGAAAGGTTGCTTTGGATAAGGGAGTCAGTAAACCAACATTTGCTAAAGCATTAATCATTGATAAAATTTAATATAAGGATTCTTTCAAGGAGTATTTATACTTGAACATACTTTAGAGCATCAATTCAAAGGCATGAACACTAGTGGTGGAATTTCAGCCAGAAGCCAGCCAGCAGAGGCTATATTAAGTTACACTTAAAGTTACTTCTAAAATCACCCTAGTCATCCAGTCACTTATTTTGCCTATGTAAGCGGCCAGATCGAAAGGACAAAAGACGTTTCACTACAAAGGTTAATGTGGAAACAGATCTGTGGATGTATGACTCGTGTTCTCCAACAAAAAGACAAACAAAAGACAAGCAGATGCCACAGCCACAGCTCTTGAAGACCCTGCAAAGAAAGGTCTTGTCCTCAAAGTCCTTGGCATTGTCACCTGTTGATATGATTTTATCAACAGAAATGACATCCAAGAAGAGGCATTTCCATCTGCTGCTGCCTCCTAAGGACCATGGGACCTTTCCATCTGCTTTTTATCAGAAACTTTCCATATGTCGATTCCCCCTCTTTTAGAATGTGAGCTCCTTGAGAGCAAGAACTGTCTTACTTTTCTATTTGTATCTCTAGTGCTTTTGTATCTCCACAATGCTTTGCCCATGATAAGTGCTTAGTAAATGGTTCGTTTGTCCATTGATTCATTCATTCTTCATTGCTTATAGAATGAAATCTACTAGATCTTGCCCTGACATTTCCAAAGAGAAATCCAGGAAATCACTTCAGAATTTACCATTTGAGTCAATAGGAACCATGAGGCTAACCCTCCATGTGCTACTTGAAAATAGATTTCTTCATTGTCACTTATTCTGAAATGTTATACCTTCTTATTACCATTAAATTCAGGTTTAAATTTCTATTTGCATTTCTGGGTACAGTATGCAAATAGAAAAATTATAGCCCTTGTATAGTTTATCGATCTTTGGAATGCTTTCTGAACATTTTCTCATTCTGCCTCCTCGCATACCCATCCTGAGAATGGATAAACTAAGAAAAAATGGCTAGAGGACTTGCCTGAGTTGATAGAGGGGGTAACTGGGAGAATCAATGTAAGATCTCAGGCAGCTTGACCTTTAAACTAATTTTCGGCTAAGATTCCTATCCAAAGAAAATTTGAGTCCAAAAAGGAAAGTGTAAACTCACCACGAATTCCTGGAAATCGACTGAAAAAGCAAAGCAGACTTTACTTTTTAAAGATCTAGGGAGTGAGTGCAGCCTTCAACCCATCACACCCCAGACTGCTCATGGTAGAGACTATTAAAGTTGCTATAAGTTCACATTTTCTAAAAGGCAGAAGACCATCAGAAAGCTATATCAAGGCTCAAACATGCCAAAGAAACAGTGAAACCTCCAGATTATTCCCAGCTCTCCCCAAGTAATTGCTACCAAGAATAAAACAACACGAAGTTCCTTAAAATTTAAAAAACAAAAGAAGTCAACAAACTTGGGTCCAGAGAAGAGATGAGAAAGTAGCCCACCTTCCATTAGATGGGGAGGTGGGGGATAATGAGTGTGGATTACAGATGTTGTAGAAGGCAGTCAGTGAGGTTTTGCTGAATTGTTTGTGTGGTTGTTTTAACTTTTTTGTCAGGGAAAGATTTTTGTGCAGTGGGGGAAAAGGACAAATTTGAAAATGAGACTGATGTAAATACAAAAGCCACCAATAAAATTAAAAAAAAATAAGAGAAATTAAAATGTTTGGTCAGTACTCACACTGTTGTCAAACAGAAAGCATAATAAAGATAAAATAACTTAAACTTTCAATTTTTAGATTAACTTTTTTATTTTTAAAATTGTTTTTATGACCACCTTTTCTATGTTAGCCAATCAATAGCTACTTAGGATATACCTACTATATTCCAGGCATTGTATTAGTCACTGGGATACCAAAAAAAATACTACACGCACCCAAAGGGAACAATTGGAGAGTGACTTCAAACCCAAAATAGGTTAAATTGGGTGGCTTAGAAAAAGCCTGCAATGGATATGGAGGAGCAGAGGACTGGCCCCCCTCCACTTTGACCTCTGACCTTTCCACGGGCTCTGGCACTGGCTGGAATTCCCTGAGAATCTAGTGCTGAGCCCCTGCCAGGTTATTAGCAGAGGCCTGCACCCACAGCAGCTCTGCTGGAAATGCTCTTGCAAATGTCTAGATGTACACAGCTTTAATACACACAACTCAAGCTTCTGTAAACCTCCTACAAACAGGGAGCAGCATGTACAGTATTCCATATCAGGGTTTGAAGGGCTGCATATGGTGCTCAGTTATAACAGCTGAGCTTTAAAAAGTACAGCTTCTCATCTCACTGAACTAGAGCCCAAATAAGGCGGGTAAAGGAAAAAAAATCCCAATCCGCAGGGAGGTGAAGAATGGTTTGTGTTGGGGGGACCCTTCTACATTAAATATTGCTTTTATTATAAATGTCTGTTTATTATCTTCTCAAAAAGATATTTTGCCAATCTAAACAGTATTCACTACTTATAATCCCCAAGATTATCATTTTAACTATTAGGTAGACATAGAGATGTGTTCATGTGTCTCTAGATCATCGGATCTACCCATCGATTTGGAGAGAGATGGGTAAAAAGCAGAGACAGACATAGATTCAGATTCAGAAAGATCTGGTCCTAAGTATTGCTCCTGAAATATGCTGGTTCTGTGACCCAGAGCAAGTCACTTAAAAGCTGCCCCAAGGCAGTCTTCCTAAGACTATAATTTCAGAGCAGGTGCTGATCAGTATTGGCAGAGGGTCCTCTTAGGGAATTCTCTGTACCAATGAAATTGCAGGTGCAGTCTGAAAACTTTTAAAAGTAGAATGTGTCTCTTCTTCTTCCTCCCCACCAAAAAGAAAGAAAAAAAGGAAAAAAGTCTTCTTCTCTGGGGTGGCCAGAAGAGTCAACACCTCCCTCTCCCTGCCTTCTTTACTTGCCTCTTCCATGGCTCTGGCTACCCCAAAACCACCCAGGCAACTTGATTGCTCACACAGCCTGGAGGAGGTGGGAGTCACCAAGTCTATTTCTTCCAAGGAAATGGAGTATCACCATGCCTTACCATCTGTTCTGTAATTGCCCCTTAAGATGTTCCAGGCCTTATTATCTACCCTATCTCTATGCTTAGCAGACCCCTGGCACCATCCAACTGACCTACTGATGAAACCTAAAATCCCCGGACTTTGCCATCCGCCCTGCGGCTACACCCTTAGGATTTCTGGGCCTTTCCATCTGTCTGGCAACTGGATTTTCTTTTATGTGTTGTCTCCCCCAATCAGACTGTGAGCTCCTCCAAAGTAAGGACTATCTCACTTTCCTCATTTTTATCCTCAATGTTTAGGTTGCTAGTGCCTTTAGTCCCTTGTCTGTAAGATGTATCCAGACCTCCAGGTGGAGAAGAGTTTGGGAGGGGCAGGAGTAAGCAAGTTTCCTGGAATACACAAGAAACTTTTACTTTCTGTTTCTGATGCCGATAATGACTTTCTTCAGCTTTCCAGCCAACTTCCCGCTTCTCCCTCCCCAGCCCCCTGTTGCTGCACGCCATCCCCCAGCTCCAGTATAAAGTTTGGCTTTTGCAGCATGAAGCAGCTGGGCCAAGCTACCAGCGAATGATAATGACCTCAGAAATCTGCTGTTAGCTCGACAACAATAGGGTGCTCAGTCTACTGGAAAATTGTGTTCATCAGCTAACTCTGCTCAGTTACTAATTGACATTGCCAAATATTTTAAGAACAATTGGAATGCACAAGCAAAAAAAAATGAAGATCTTAATCCTCAGACTTAATTTTTTTTTGGCCTGTTTTGTTTGCTTGGAGCAGGCGATGGCTATCACAAAACTAAATGGGGGAGGGGAGAGAAAAAAGAGGGAAGAAGGAAAAAAAGGCAAGAAAGAAAGAAAAACTATCATATTGCTTTCTGGCCTATGTATATGCAAGGATGTCCTGTACAAAAGCTTCTGATTTGTTCTGTCATTTGGGCCCAAATATGGTCTGAGACTCATTGTTTAAGGAAAATTCTACAAACAAAAAGAGATATCACAAGGGTTCCAAGACAGCTGGTCAAATAATTCTTGCCCACCTCTAAATACTAAACAAGAAGTAATGAAGGTTAACAATATTTTATTTCGTCTTTACCTCCCTTGATTTCCATTGATCATGTAACTTGGCCTACTTTATTTAATGAACTGGAGGGTCAATGCATTCAATTACCCCCTTCCCACCATCAAGACTTCAATTATCCCCACACCAAAATTATGGGAAAATGCAGAAGGTAACTACCCTGTTGGATATAATGAACAGTATCGTTTCTTACTACATTAAGTTTTAATTATTCTGTGTGCTATTTCCGAAGCAAAATCTGAAGAACACAAACTTTTTTTTTTTGAGCCAGAAATGAGATAGGGCGAGACGCCTGCTTTGATATGTTTTTAGGAGAACGATGCAGAGATTAATTCCATCAGGGGGTTTGCATGCAATCAGGCAACCACAACCAGCATAGGACGAAAACATATGTACTGCTTTCTGCATGTCAGGGAAGGAAAAAGTGTGCTTCTGAGTTTCCTGTTTCCCAATAGTTTTCCTTTGTATTGCCTGAGGAGGCAGAAATGACATCTACTATTGTGTGAAATTATTGGAAAGTCAAATAAACAAAAATAAATGATAAAAACAAAAAGAAAAGGACAGGGAAGTGATCTGTGTGTCGTCTAGTTTTGTCCATTTTCTGTTAGAAAATATGACCTCTCAATTTGTCAAAGGTCCTAGTTTTAGCAGTTGATCTTAAGCTTAGTTCTCAGCAGTCTGGAGAGCTAGAGAACAAATACATTTTCTGGTTCAGTGGAGTCATTTTCACATGTTCACTGATTCAAACATTCTTTTACTCACATAACAAACAGCTGCATACCACATTAGCCTAGCCAGTGACAGTCACACATCTCGGCAATAACTGTTTGATTGCAAACTTGACCCTTTCTTCTTCTCAGCCTGAGCAAGACATTTTTAAACAGCCACTCGGTTCCCAATCCTCCTTTGCAAAGAATTACATCAGATAACAAAGGACTTCTCTGCCACTCTTTGTAAGCCTTCTTCTGGAGATCTGTTCTAAGAGGCTCTCTGTCAAAAGGTTTTTTTATGATGAATTCAGAACTACTATCATGTTAAGAGCAGCGATTTATAAAGAAGAATTCATTGGTTGAGATCTAAAAAAATAGTTTCTCAGGCCCTACTGACCCACTTTTGAACAAAAAAGAGAATCAAGTGATGCAAATGAAGTTTGGAGACATTGTTATGCTGTCTGAGAAATTTGTAAAACCCTCCATTTTGCAGTAATTTCTTAATAAAAGCCTCAATAAGTATTGCATTCTTACTTACAGGTCCAAAGACTTTGGTCTTCACCTTGCAGGTTTCTCTATAACAGGTAATGGCAAAATGCCAACTGTGCTACATTGAAAGATATATCTAGTTTAATATCACTTATGCCAAATCACATTTAGTTTTGTTTTTGTTTTTAAATAACTCGACTTGCCAGGCTTGCTTGAATGTTTTTAGCTCAAGAAAAAACTTAATGCCAGACTTTTGACTTGATGTATACCCAGTACATATAATTTTTTTTTTGTTGTTACACTCATTTCCAAAGCATTCATGAATCTGAAACAGACATTTTAAGAGGAAAAACTTTTTTTAAGGTCATTTAGAAAGGAATCAGCCAGTAGACACATTTATCAACTGATTTCAAGGTGGAAATAAAAAGTTTGTGAATAACTCCAACTATAGCTTTTTTGGTGTTTTTTTTTCTTTCCCAGACATACACAGTCTTGGAGTCACAAAATTCCCACTGAGTTGGAAAAGCGAGAGTGCATTCCTTCAACACATTATGTATTTGGAAATAAAGAAAATGAACGATATGGGGAATTAGCACTGGCTATCACTTGGCCAGAAGGTGAGGGTAAATGTGTCATTTACAAAGCTAAGCATTTGGTATTGGGCTGAACATATAACATCTTTTAGTTTTCAGCCAATTTCAGATTTTCAAGGATTTTTTGAATTCAGGCAGCGTCATGTCAGGGTCCTTACCCAAATTTCAGAATGTCCCAGACTTTCTCTCTAGTTCTATTCCCTAGGTTTCTCTAACTCAATATCAGCAGAACTGAACTACCTGGCAGAAGAACCCTCCCATCTGAGCCCAAAGAAAGGCATATCCACTGTTTTGATGCAGGGTTATGGCTCTTTCCCTCCAGTTCCTGAAAACAGCAAAGTTTTATAAAGTACTTTTAGTATCAGGCCGTGAAAAGCAGGAACTAATCCCTTTTATCTTAGCATTTCCCAGTCACTAAAAACAATTTTAATCACTCTCCATACTATGAAATTAGCCCCTACGTGGTACTCGTGCTCCTATTTAGAATTTTCTAATGTGTCTCACCAGTAATAAATCGCCAACAAGGCTATGGCTCCTAGAGTAGACAGTGTGTTTCATGGGTATTTAAACAACAGCATTAAGTACTATAGGAATCTGTGGAATGTGGAGCACAGATTTATGTGTCTTAAGAGTTCTTTACTGGTTTGTAATAAGCCAGCAAACTAACGCTTTATTTTTATATTAATTTTGTCCTCAAAGTAGGGCATACTGAAGCATGACAATAACAACACCCTAAACTGGCACATACTTAATAACTATAACAGAGAGTTGCCTCCAATACTAAAATATTTATCGAAAAGGGGTAGGGGTGGGGGCAACTAAAAAGCATTAACCTCGACAGCCTGCTACCAGATCTTTAACAGTGGGCAATGTAATGCCTTAAGGTACCTCAAACTGTCTTTCATTTTCTAGACTTAATGGCTGATTGCAGAAATCAATGTTGCCATTAGTAACAGAGTATTTGTTATGGCATGATTTCCTCTGTTGTTAGGCTTGCAGAATGATTACAGTATTAGCAAGGTGCTTTCCTTACAAAGGGCTAGAGATAGAACATTCCATTTGCTGTCCATTATCAAGTGGCTTTGGAAATAGGGACGAAGCCAGAAATCTTACCTGCCGTGGTGTGGAGATTGTAATTCAGCTTTCATAGGCTAGGACTTTTTACAAAAAAAAAAAAAAAAGAAAGAAAAAATGGATGAGGAAGCTCAGTAGCTTACGGGCATTTATAAGGAATGTTTTTGCTGGGGAAGGAGTTGTTATTTCATAAGCCTATGTCAAAAGTGAATGTGAGATGTAGTGCAATTTAGGGCATGAGCCTAAATGTCTGTTTTGACAAGTTCCCAGAATGTATATGGTTTAGTGGAAGGTGATGTGATCCACATGACAGAACCTCCTAGAGAGATGGATCATTGATTTAGAGAGAAAAAGAGACTATAGCCCAACTCCTTTATTTTACAGTTGTGGCAGAAAAGGAATTTGAACAGGGGTGCTGTGAATCCTTTCTATTGCCCCATGGATATGAGTTTAGATAAGGAAAATTATAGTAGGCAGGGGGTTGTTTCCACACTTGAAGAGTGGTCTACTTGGGAGGGCTGGGCAAATAATGGGAAAATAATGAAAATGTATCTTTAGGGGAAAGGCTAGTAAGGGCCCCCTCATCTAGCTCCAGCTATGGATAATCCAAGGAATCCTGAAAGATCCTTGTTCTAGAATCCCATGGGAGAGGCCCTCAGAGGTCTCTCTGAGATGGAAACAGGACAGGAGTAAGGAGAGTTAGTGTCACACAGGAAAAAGGGATCTCCAAATATCTGAGATGAATAAGAAAGTGCTCTCCACTCCTCTATGAAGGATAGAAAATGAAAAGATCATAAACTATTTAAGGCATAAAAGAGAGTGAGAGCAAGGGGCCAGATGACCCATGTTCTTAAAAATCAACAATGACATAAGACTAAGCAGGAAATCATATGTATTTTCCACTTTGAAAGGCCTAAGGATCATGATAAGACATTGATGGGTAAAGAGAATTGGAGAAATGCTTCTAACTCTGAGGTTTTCCATTGGGTGATGTTCACTTTTTTTTTCCCCAAATAGAAGCCAACCTACCTGAAGAAGATGGTGATGAAGGATGTGGGCTGTCTTCCTGAGCACTTCCAGTCTGAGAAAGGCCCCCACCGACCCCACTCTCCTCGGTAACATTGGAAGAGCCCGGTGTGGTGGACCGGCTCACTGACTGGGATTCCTGGTCACTGCCAGAACCCCGTCGCTCCTCCAGGCATCCTTGGAGGACCTCTTCTTCTGCTTTCCTGTCCCTCTTGTGGACTCGGGAGTGGACGACAACCTGGTGGTAGGTTCGGAACACTCGGCCGCAGTCTGGGCACTCAGTGGGCTTCTCCTTCATATTTCCATGACTTTGCATGTTGTAATCAAGTCCCTGGTTGAGACCATGTGACAAAAAATCTCTACTGCCTTCTAAAGGGTCTAGTTTATTTGGCAGGTCTCTCGGATTGCCCATTTTAGTGCTGTGAACCAAATCAGCAGGCATTTTCTGCTTGGAGCCATCTGTTCCTACTAACACATACTCCCGCTTCTCCTTATCAAACAGAACTCCGGCGTTTGCCAAAGTGTCTTCATGGTTGCGCTGTATCTGCTGCTCTTTAGACAAGAAACCGTGTTCCATGGCCATCCCTCTTGCCATGAGCTGCCAGGCCTGATAGCTATTCACAGGGTCCATCTCGGCTGCTTTGGCAGCTGCCTGCAACCGTTCTATGCAGCTGGACTTTAGTGGCGGCACCAGGTTGAGGCAACCCAAGAGGGAATGTTTGTCCCCTTCGCCGAGGCTATGGCCCATGCTTGAGATGGGGGACAGCAGCTTCCCCAGAACTTCCTTCTCTTTCATAGGCAAGTCCCCCTTGCTGTAGAGCTGATTAGGTTCACTCAGGCTGGACTTGTCTGGGGGCATGAAGCCACTCTGCAAACAAGAGAGGTATCGAGAATACAGGTTGGCATGGGCCTCCTGGGACATACCTCCCATGGGAACGGGTACCTCTGGGTCACTGGGAGACTTGTTCTTGACAGAAAGCTTGTTGAGGTGAACTTTCATGTGGTTCTTGAGGAACCAGGGCTCCTTGAAGCGCCTCCCACAGATCTGACAGCAATGCTCAAAAGAATCCTTGTGTTTTCTCATGTGGCCCTTGAGAAACCACGCCTGACTGAACACCTGGCCGCACACTTCACAGCGGAATTCGTTGGCCGACTGTTCCCCGCTTCCATTGGAGCCTTGGCCTTGGGCTGACTCGGCAGTGATATGAGCCTTCTCCACATGGCTGATCAGTTCCTCCTCCTGGGAGGCTGCAAAGTCACACAGGGTACATTTATAGGGCTTGTGAAGGATCCGGATATGACGGTCCAATTCTTCACGCTTCTTAAACTTCCCTTTGCAAAATGTGCAGCGGAAACCCGCCGTGGGAACCACCACGTCTTCTTGGACGTTGGCTGGCTTTGGTGAGGGCACTGGATTGGAGATGTCAGGGACGCTGTGGTTCACCGGCAAAGACAAGTTACAGTTGGCCAGAGGGGGCTGCTGAGAGTGTGGTGGAGGCTTCACATCAGGCCGTGGTTGCAGGAGACTGCTTTTCATCTGTTTGTCCCTCAGGATAGCTCTTTCCTCGAGTTCGTGAAGCAGGCGATTCTCCTCCCTGACTCTCCCACGGCCTTTTCCCAGGTTTCCAAGCTTATGGGTCCTCAAGTGTATCTTCAAGTTCCCCTTCTGGGCTGCCCGGTGGTCACAGTAGGGACACTTGAAGGGCTTCTCGCCAGTGTGTGTACGCATGTGGAGAGAAAGGATGCTGTTGAACCGGAATCGCTTCCCACACAGGGGGCAGGGGTATTTCCGATTCTTCCTTGCGTCGTCCTCAATGTCGCTCATCTGGGACATGATGCCGAGGTTCTGGCCGTTCAAGAACTGCTGCAGGTCCACCCTTCCGTTCAGACTGGTGTCCACATCGCGATTGAGCTGATTGGCCAAGAGGGCCATCTGGCTACCCATTGGCTGGCCTCCCATCGACACGTGGCTCTTCTCCTCTAGGGGTGTGGAGGCCTTCTCTTCAGAGTTAGGCCTGGTCTGGAGCTCCGGGAAAGCATGGCTGAGCTGAGATGTTATCTGGTGCAGCTTCTGGCTCATTGAATACTGACCATTAAGGATCGTGCTGTTAAGATGGGCCTCAGCCTCTGGGACAGCTGAAGAAACTCCAAGGCACAAACTAGCTTCCTCCATCCCTGCGGGGAGGGGGAAAAAAGACCTTTTAGATGTGGGAAATGGTAGTTAAGAATAATGAATCAAAAGTATCAGTTGGCAGACAATTTGCATTTTAGGCTTTACCTACACATAATAATGCTAAGGAATTATGGTCAAAAAAACAATAATAAAAAAATGAATTATTAAATGCCAATTATGCAATATGGTGTTGCTCATCCAATTTGTTTTAGCGGCAGATCTTCTTCGTTGTATTTCCTATTTACAGACTGCAATTATTCATTCATATTTTAATTATTAATGCTTTACCACTTTCAATACCTAATAACAAGTTGAGAGGCTACATTTCTTCCTCTCCTCTTTTCTTCCTTCCCTTGTTCCCCCTCCACATGCCTTTGCCAGCACACTTTGTAGCATCTACACCTGTTTGCATGAGTAAAAGTCCAAGACCAGTCTATTGCATACTCTTCTTTTCCTTTTCTTTTCTTCCCTTTTCCCTTTCCTTTCCCTTTTCTTTTCTTTCTTTTCCTTTTCTCTTATCTTTCTTTTTCCTTTCCTTTCCCTTTTCTTTTTTTTCTTTTCCTTTTCTCTTCCTTTGCTTTCCCTTTTTCTTTTCTTCCAAGTCCAAATTGAATCCCACTTATAACTTTTGGTTCCATTCACTATATTGAACACATTCCCCATTCTGAGATGAAAACAGGAGTTTTATGATTTGACCAAAAAAACCATCCAATGATGGCATGATATTTACTGGCTTACAATAAAACAAGATAATGTTTTGGGGAAAAAATAAGTAAAGGACAAGCTTTAGAACAATAAAAGGGATTTTGCTTTAGTCAACAAAAAGTGCAGTAATATCTCATTAAGCTGATTAGTATGCTGCTTAGAAACAGTACTAGGTGCTGTAACACATGATTATAATCATAAAAATCCTTCAGTGTTTGCAAGTAAGCATTAACGAGGTATATTAAATTTTAAGGAGACTGCCACTAGCAGCTTTGCAAACCTCTGAGATTAAGATTTAACCCTTGTGTTCCACAACATTGTTGTGGTGTCATTTTAAAACTCAGTCCATCAAAAGAAGTATAAATTATCTTGCATTGGAATCTTAATGATTGCTGAGAATGCTAACATTTGAGTTGCAAAAAAAAAAAAATAATCATAAGACGCAGCGGACTGTCTCTGTCCTCCCATTGGCAAGATATCCAAAGTAAAGGGCTTTGATTTGGTTTAAAGAGCTCTTTTATAGAACTAGATAAAAACCAATTAAAATCCAGGGAAGGTGCCATAGGAAGTCTCACCAAGTTTAAGCATTTTTAATAACTTTCCCAATTTACAGTAATGAGTAAAAATGGTACCTGCAGTATGTGTTTTGCAGAAAATTAGAACTCAAAGCTGTTTGTTAAACACAAAGGCTCAATGCTGGTCTGCATAATTGTCCTTAATAGTTCTCTCTGCCACCTCTCTAGTCTAGGCAAAAAAACCGGAATCCATACAGCTCAGAAAGGGGGAAAAAAATCTCTTCTAAAAACAGAACATATGGGGAAGGTGGATTTAAAAGCTAACAAAACCAGGTCTTATCTCTCAATGCTATTTCCTGATCTCTCTTCCCACTCAAGTTTCCAAAATTTTTTGCTACCAGTGAATCACCAAACATATTAACGTCTTTTTCTTCTTCCACCTAAGTTTCCAATTTTTTTTTTTTGCTACCAGTGAATTACCAAACATATTAATGTCTTTTTCCTTCCCATGTTAAAATGCATTGGCCAGCCGGGTGGCTCAGCAGTGGCAGTCAGCTCTAGCCACGTCTGATTTCTGGACCAAATGACTCCCTCTCTGGCCCGCAGGGGATGAAGCCAGACTCTGGAGGAAGTACACTTGACCCAGAGGGAGGCTCATACTCCATGCTTTGCCGGGACCCCCGCCAGGCAATCTAAGAATGACATGGATGGTCTCCAAGGGGAGTCCTGGCTTCTTTGGCAGGAAGTCGGAAGCTGTGATTTCTATCTTGGGGAGGGGGGTGAAGAGGAGGGAGAAGGCAATAGAGGGGAAAAAAATCAGGTTAGTTTTGGAAGAGAGAAGAGGTGTGATCATGGATATAAAAATAAATGTGTATACATGATGATAAGAAGGAGCAAATGTACACACATGCATACTGACATGCTGATGTTAAAGAATCCCTCAGAGCCAGCATCTTTGGGGGAGGGGGGTTGACAGGGCAGTGATAAAAGTTTAAATGCTAGGTCCCTTGCAAACAACATCAGAAATTAATCATTTATCTCCTCACTTACAAAATAACTTATCTCTAATGGAATTAGGGGTTAGGGGTAGGTGCATACTTTGAAAAACAGGGGCTGCTTGGGCAGGATTGATGCCTACGTTTAAGGGGACACTTGAAGGGAAAATTCAGTATACTGTGCAATCACTGCACTCTCATCAGGGCATGAAGAAGCTTTACTCTTTCTCTTTGGGTAAAAGTTCTCAGTTCCACCCTCAGGTTATCTCTGGGGAAAACCAGAATGAGAATGACCCCTGAAGCCAAATGGAATTCCTCAGAATTCCACCCAACCACCTTTCTAAAGTTTTGAAAAGAGTCAAGGCAACACAACTATTTTGGGATCCTGTCTCAAAACACTGCCCAACTGGTCCAAACAAAAGATACGAAAATGGGAAGGTTAGCTATTTTCAGGTTGATAATTAATGAAATAACTCAAATTCAGCAAGAGGGAACAAAAACAAATTATAAAATTTCAAATGAAATAAAAATTTTATATGAATGAAAATAATTGTTTTTCTAAAATAAAAAATAAAGCAAAATTTATTTTTCTAAAATAAAAAAAATTCAGGTTAAATTTTAAGGTCCTCCACAATCTGGCTCCTACCCACCTTTGTAACACTATTTCATGAACCTCTCTTTATATATTTTACCATGCAGGCAATCTATTAGCTATCCCCCGTTCAACCTTCATCTCTAGCCTCCACACATTTACATGAGCCACCCTCATGCCTAGAATGTACTACTTGCTCATTTTTATTTTTTAATATTCTTATCTTCCTTCTAGTCTCAGTTCAGATATCACCTCCTCTGTGAAGCCTTCCTTGCTTATCCCAGTTATTAATGCTCTTTTCATTTCAAATTACTTTGTGTGAGGATATAAGTTCCTTGAGGACAAGAACTTTGGTCTTTTTTATTGTTTGTCTTTTTATTCAAAGCTCTGAGCACAAATTCTGGAATGTAGAAGGGACTTAATAAATTCTTGTTGACTGATTTTTTTCTAAACAAGGAACTTGTTACACCTCCCACTGAACTATGTGCTCCTTGAGGGCAGTGAAGGTTTCATTTGATTTTTGATTTTTTGCATCCCCGGCCTCCAGCACAGCACCTTGTATGTGACAGTTGCTTTAAAAATAAAGTTTGTTGAATTCAATTAAATTTTCCCATTCATGTTGAACAGGCAATAGTTCAGTCAGCAAGTTCTAGGTAAAGATTATTCAGATTCTTTTCAATCATGGTATTTTCTTTTTTAGCCTCCCAAGCTAGCCAGGATCATTTGATTTGGTTTTATTAAGCATAGTATAATGGAAGAACACTGGATTTAGAGTAAGAAAAGTATAAAAAACATTAAGAATGCTCTTTAGAGCTGAATGGGACCAAGGTAGAGAAAAGACAGTAGTACCAAATTCTTC
>CM053625.1:102834964-102887385 GCA_028646595.1 Phalanger gymnotis
TTTTTTTCTTTGACAGGGTTACTAAACCTGTAAATCAGGAGAAGCTCATCAATATCTATTACCTAGAATTTGACAAAACATTTAATAAAATACCTCATAATATTCTTGTGGAAAAGATGGAAAGGCAGACTAGGTAATAATATAGTTAGATGGATTAAGAACCGGATAAATGGCCATAATCAAAGAGTAGTCCTTAATGGTTCGGCATAGTCTCTAGCTGAGTGCCCGAGGGACCTATTCTTAGCCATAGCCTGTTTAACACTTTTATCAATAACTTGAATCATGACGTAGATGCTGTGGTCATCGAATCTACAGATGACAGAAAGTTGGAGGAGATATAAAGCACACTGGATGAAGAGTCAGGATTTTAAGAGATCTCCGTGGGCTAGACTCAGGCATTGGGCTGAAGCTAATAAGATGAAATTCAAAGAGGACACATGTTACATCTCACACACAGCTTCAAAAAAAATCAATTCTACGAGCACATGATTGGACAGAAATTTTTCCGAAAAAGATCCAGGGATTATAGTGGTCTGCATGCCCAATATGAGATAGAAGTGTTATGTAATCATCAAAAAAAAACAAACCCACTCAAAAACCTCATACTCTCTTATGGTTCCTGGCTCACAATAGGCACTTAATAAAAGGCTTGTTGGCTTGAGTTACTGACTGCATTAAGAAAGGCATCGCTTCTAAGAATAAGGGAGTGCCAGTTTTACTGTACTCCATTCCTGCTCAGATCACAGCCAGAGCACAGTGTCCAATTCCCAACACTATAGTTTACAAAGGGCCACCAGGCTGGTCAAGGGTGTTGAATCCCTGGCACAGGAGGATCAGTGGAGGGAACGAAGGATATTTGGCCTGGAGGAGAGAAGACTCAGTGGGGACATAATAACTGTCTTAAAATAACTGTATTAAAGGCCTATCCTGTAGAAAAGACATTATTAAACTTGTCCTGGAAACCATCTTCAGTCATCCTTATGTATATTTTGCCACTGGACCCAGATGGCGCCAGAGGAGAAAGTGAGGCTGGTGACTTTGCACAGCCCTGCCTCACTTAAATCCGTGGCAATTCATTTGCATGTCATACATGGCATCACCTTTCCTGATGTTATGGTCCTCTTTGAGAATGAAGGACAAAGAACAAGACTTATCCTATTTGACCTCAAAGGACAAAACAACGAAGAATGGAGAGATGTCACAAAGAGGCAAATTTGGCTTGATGTCAGGAAAAAAACTTCCTAACAATTAGAGATAACCAGAAAGAAGTGGAAGGAGCTATTTCCTTTTATTGAGCACCTTTAAGCAGAGGCTAGCTGACCATTTGGTGGATACAATAGAGACACTTCTTAGTTATGGATTGTACTAGTTGGGTACTGAGGTCCCTTCTGATTCTAAAATTCTGTGATTCTGCCATAGATTCAAATTCTAGTTCAGATAACTTACCACGTCTATGACCCTGGACAAACTACTTTACAGTTCTGGGCCTCATCGGTAGAAACAAAGCGATGGCACATAAAGTTACCTTCCGGCACTGAATCTATGGTAACCCAATGGTTCAAATAAGATGCCAGGTCAAATACTAATGCTAAACATCTCATTTGTAATGGGCAATTCATTGGTTCATTCATTCAACAAATACCTATAAATTACCTACTATGTGCAAGGTCCTGTGTAATCTTCAAAAACATCACAACCTTCTGGAGTCTCTCACTTGTTAAATGGGCCAGGGTGGGGGGGAGGGAGAGGAGGTGTCCTTTCAGCTAGTTCTAAATCATTCCTATGATGAATTCCTTTACCAGTTCGGTTACTTACAACCTATGTGATTTTTGGTAAGTCCCCCTCTCTGAGTTTTAGTTTCCTCTGAAAAAAGGGAGATTTTTGACTAAATGACTTTTAGATCTATTCCAGATCTAAATCCTATGATTCTAGAGAGAAATGTTCATAGCAACTATCAAATCGCATCCTCCAAGTCCACTATGATATGTAATACATCTCTCTCACTGAAACATGGAAACTCTGTAATGAGAGTTGTTCAACACCAGCTTTGCAGCAGGGCTAGCTGTGTCCCTCAAAACCTCATTTATTGCCAAAATGGTAGGATATACTCAAGTTTTTATCAGAATCAAGGTAATATTACCAGGGTTCAATTCCTAGGCTAAATACTAAGGAGCATACTACTACAAAAGGGACCTGACCTGCAAATTTGCAATTTATGTATGCCTTCCAAGTGCCAGCAAATGGGATGGGACCCTGAACAGAAGACTAAAAACAAAAATGAAACCCCAAAAAAGAGGTAACAGCAGCTTTCTACTTGATCTGCCCAATTTCATATTTCCATGAGGGTATTCTTGGATACACATATTATCAAAATACATTCTGTCTCATCTATCACATCATTTAAGGTACAGTGAGCCATTCAGCTGCCTTTGATGGGGCTAATAGTTATTTTGATTTTGCATTTCTGCCTCTGAGACTATTTCCTGTGATATCAATAACAAAAGTTTTCACTTAACTATTCCAATAGAGCACTTAATTGTATCTTTCAACTTTGAAATGAAATTTAAAACTATTAGGACACCAGAAATGCCAGCTGCTGCAAGCCTAAACAAATTTAGCACAAAAAACATGGTTTCATTTCACTAGAATTGGAAATATGTATATACATGCACACACACACACGCACATACATATATATATGAATAGACCAAAAACTATAGGTCTTGCCAGTAAGTCACATAGAAGAGTTTTATCCTTATAGCATGAAAAGAATAGTTGAGAAATAAAATGAATATCAAAATAAACATTTCAGCTGAATTTTTTTTTCGATCAAAGGTTGTTGTCTAACAGAGCACAGCCAAATGAATATTCCTTTTTATCAAGGTGAGTGAGAAAGTACTGCTTCTGAGACCTAGCAGAGTTCTTGCTGCCCACCTTTGCTGTGAAGTGAGGGGAGAGGCTAAGCTTAATAAACAAGGTGATGCTGTAAATGTCGCAGAGGACTGTAAATGAAATAATCTTTTGCCATTTATTCCTGTCAGAAGACACCTTCCTCAAAGTCAGTGAATCTCTTGGTACTTCCCACCTCTCTACCCTGTCCTGTGCTATTAGTCACTCGTAGCATCCAATCATCAACCAGGCTTTACCCAGAATTCAATGCATTTTTATTAAACATATATATATATACACATATATATGTATATTCTCTATTGTTGCAGCTGAAACTGTTTAAGGTTGTTATAAGCACAATACACTCCTGTTCTGAAATACACAACACCAGACTACTGAACCTTTTCAGGGTCATTAAACAGCTGTAAACATTATTACAAAAATAAACCAGAGATTTCATGCTTACATTTTAGCCCAGAGCTTGGTGTGCTGAGCAAGTACATTTTTTTCATCTCTTACAATCAACGTTGGTGACATTTGGACATCCAAACAAATTACATCACAAATATTACTGAGGTGGGGAGGGTACTGAGTGCTATATTTGCCAGATGATTAATAGATAAACAGTGGGGCAGTATGGTTGACCTATTCTTCTTTGACTGATTTGTACACAATGCTATCAGACAGAGCTAGAAATAGTTAAACCTTGGCTGAATTCATTAATGCAAATATGGTATTAAAGCCCAGCTGGGTAGTATGTTGATTCTGCAACTAGGAGAGCCAAGTTTGAGAATGGAATCTAACATTCTAACTCGGAAGAATCACAGAATCACATAATTTCACATTGGAAGAGATCTCAGAGGCTAGTCCACATCTGAAAGGAATGCCTGTTGTCATATGGAGAAACGGTCATCCAGCCTCTGCTGGAAGACCTCCAATGAGAGGGAATCCATAAGCTACCAATGTGACCCTGAGCGTATAATTGAACCAGAGTCTCTACATCTGCAGAATGAGGGGACTGAAATAGATGGCCATCCTATGATCAATGACCTCCTCAGGCATCCCCAATCTCCTTCTGGATAACTCAAAAGGGAAAGATGACGGCCTATGAGATACTGGCACCATCATTAAAAGCATGTAGGATTTAAGCTCCTTGAGGACAGGGACTATCTCGCTTTTGTATTTGTATCATTGGTATCCAGCACAGTACCCGGAATATAATCAACACTTAATTAATGCTTGTTAATTAATACATAGCCATTTTTATGCTAAGTCCTAAATGAATTCACCAATGCTAAGTGAATTCATCAGATATGGTCCCAGACTTTTATCTGAGCACAGGTTCCTTGGAATAGTAAGGAACAGGAGAGGAAAAAACAAATTGGGTGGGGAGGGAAGGGATTTGGGGAGTGTGGAAAGGGTCCTTTCCACTGAAGACCTCAATTAAGTAAAGAATAAGAGATATCTTTTTGAAATTGTTAACTGGGGAGGATGAGGGGAGAGAACTGAAAATATTCAATGCCCAGAAAGTCAAAAGAAAAAGGGGGGCTATCCACAAACTGTCCTATTGTCCTTCGTGAAGGAAAAAGGAGTCATGCTGTTGGTCTTCCACAACTAAGACACAGAAAAATCCAACCAAGCAATTAAATCTAGGGATCCAACCAGCCACAGAGAGCCTTAATGTTAGAGAAAAGAAAAGTCTCAATATTGCACTGACTTCAGGCTACTGGCATCCCTGCTACCAAAACCATCAACACAACCCATCGTTCATCGTGGTGTTAGGCAGGGATGTTGCTACAGGTGGCAATCTCTTGGAATCTGCTGCTATGCCTACTCCCTACAAGCCTGCAATAATCTTGGGCACTTTTATTCTATGCCGTGTCTGATGCTGTCAACAAGAATCCAGTCCTTGGGTTGCAGAATCAGCCCAGGACACAGGGAGCTTAATAAAATGGGAGTACTTAGCACTGGGTGGATGAGATGAGAGACCAGTTTGTGATTTATCCTTTGAAATGAGGCCCTATGCAAGCCCTCCTTAACCTCTGAGTGCTATGCCTAGGGAGATAGCACATTCTAGTGGCAAAGGAAAATTGTCAGTTTAGGCCTCTTGGACACCTGCCACTGATTAAATGGAGACCAACCATGGCTCTTTTATACACTCACCATTAGCACCGTATTATATTTTTATTCTATAAATAACCAAAGTATTTAAAACTTTATTATACACTATCTCTCTCCAGATACTTTATGTGTGTGTGTGTCTTATTGCCCCTATTAGATTATAAATGCCTTGAGGGCAGGGATTTATTTAGTGCTACATCACAGAAGATTTGGAACTGGAAAGGACCTCCAGTTAGTCTAAGCCCTGTCATTTTATAGATAAGGAATACTAGGGCTAGAAAGGATTAACTAGAGGGAAAGGAGCTAGACAGGAGAAGGACCACTCCCAGTGAAGTAGACAGCCATCGCATGGATTGAGGTCATGGTTTGAGGATCACAGATTTTGATTTTGGAAGAAGCCATAAGGTCCAACCTCCACATTTTATAGACTAAGAGATCAGGGCTCAGTGAATAAGTGACTTACATTCAAAGAAGTATCAGTATTGGGAAAATAAATTTAATGTGAAGGTATATGTAGAACCTGTATCAGATTACCTGTTGTCTTGGGGTTGGGCGGGGGGGGGGGGGGGGGGGGGGAATTTGGAACTCAAAAACTTGTGGAACTGAGTGTTGTAAACTAAAAGAAATAATTAATAAAAAAGATTTTTTTAAAAAAAAAGAAGTATCAAACTTGGCATAAGACCCCAGACTTAGCTGACTGGGTATGTAATGCACCTTCCACTGTAACAGAGCCTCAGGCCACTAAAGGTAACGGAGCACCTCTACACACAGAGATCTGAATGACCTAGTGCCTACTCCATTTCAGAGTGTATTTGAGATAGAGCTTCGTGGGTTGAATTTTACTGGAAACACCACTTATTTATCCACCGATGACTGACTCTAGGAGACTCTCAAGGGTTTAAATAATGCCTCTGAAGCATGTGACCTTGGATATGTCTTTTAAGCCCGCTTGGCTTTAGCTTCCCTATATGTAAAATGAGGAAATTGGACAAGGTGACATGTGAGCTTCCTTCCAGCTCCAGATCTGTGATTAGTTCATAGGTCTGTGATTGGAATTTGCCCCCAGCTCCACTTGCCATCTCTACCCTCTCCCTCCCCACCCCCTACCCCCCCAGATAAAGGGTCTTTTCCCTTTTCTTGGCCTTTCTCAAGCCAGAGGAAATGAGAGCTGCACCTCACTCTGAGCCTGTGTTCAGTCATCACAGGACTGTGAAGAGGTGGGGGTTATGTTCACTGGTTCTCACTACTACATACTATGGTGGGAAACCACCCCACTCCTGCCCTTCTTATCTCGATGCATATCTGCCGGGGCCAAAATCCTTTCTCACATCTTACTTTTCCCCATCTTCCTGTCCTTAGCCACCTCAGCTCTACCCCTCCATGGGGAATGGCTACCTATGCCCTCTTGTCCTGCTGTGACCCTTAGAAAGACTGTCCTAATGTTAAAAAAACAAAGCAAAAAGACCCCCCAGAAGACAAACGAATCCTCCCCTTGATCCTTCTCTAATGGTGTAGTGGATAAAATGCTGGACTTGGAGTCAGGAAATGGTGAGTTCTCATCCTGTACTCTATACTCTATAGCTATGTGACCTTGGACAAGTCACTTCACTTTTCTCGGCCTCAGTTTCTTCATCTGCAAAGTGGGAACAATCATCACACCTACCTCACAGGGTTGTATCAAATGAGATAATACATGCAAAACATTTTGTGAACCTTAAAGCACTATATGAATACTCCCTTGAAAGTACCTTACCTCCTCTCCCTCTTTTCAACACTTTTGTTGTCTTCCCCTATTATAACATAAGCTACTTGAGAGCAGGACCTATCTTTCTTTTCCTTCTATTTGTATCCTTGATGCTTAACACAGTACCTGGAACACATTAAGTATTTAATAAATGCCTGTTGGCTTGACTTGACTTGCAATTATTTTTATCATAATTTCAACAGCAATATTCTAAACCTCCTCTTCTCCTCAAGTTCCCTAGATCATCCACTTCCTTTTAAGAGCAGGTTTTTCTGTGGCTTTATAGAGATAATAGAGGTCCTTTATGACCTTCCTCTTCACCCTCATTCCAGACCCCCAAAGCCATCGATGTCACTCCCTTGTCCAACTTCTCCTTTGCTGCAACATCTAAAGAAGAGGTAACCCTTCTCTTTAATGAGGACAACCCATGCTCTTGACCTCCTTTCTTTCCACATCTTCTGGTAACTCCTCTCTATATTATTTCCTTTCTTTCATCTTCAGTCACTTCTTATTCTCTGGCTCCTTCCTTGCTATCTACAACCATGTCTAGATATCCCCTATTCTTTTAAAAACAAAAAAACAACCCACCTTTACATGACTCTAGAATTCCCTCTTGCTATTACAGTTGATTTCTTCCTTTTACAGCCAAACTCCTGGAAAGAATTTATACCTGTCGCCTTCATTTTCTCACCTTCTTAATCCCTTGTAATCTGGCTTCTGACCCCACCCCAACCAAGAGAAATAGCTCTCTCTCTACTATAAAGTACCAAAAGTCTCTTAATTGCTAAATGCAGTGGCCTTTTCTCAGTCTTCGTCCTACTTAACCTCTCTGAAGGCTTTTGACACTTTTCCCATCCCCACCTCCTGAATGTTCTCCTCTCTTGGCTTCCATGATACTGCCCTTCTCTTGGTTGAGTCTTTATTTCTCTACTTCTCCTTCTTTTTTGATGGTTCATCATACATGTCTTACACATCAGTGTGGGTATCCTCAAAAGCTAGGTCCTGGCTCTCTTCTCTTTCTCTCTCTCTACATTCTTTCTCTTGTTGATCTCCTCAGCTACCATAGGTTCAATTATCATCTCTATGCAGTTGACTCTGTAATCTACATTCCCAGTCCTAATCTCTTTTCTGAACTCTGCCTGATATACATCTATAACAATACAGTGCAATATATCTCCATTTAAATGTCCTGTGTATATTTCAAACTCAATAGACTAAAAATATAACTCCTTAAACTTCTTCCCAAACCCATCTCTCCTCCTAATGACCTTATTTCTATCAATAGTATGACTATCCTTCTAGACACCTAGTCACAATTTCAATTATCCTTGGCTATTCCTCCTCCTTCAAAATTCGAGTCTACCTATTCAACCATCTCATCCATACCCTTCTGTTCACTCACATGGCCACTATCCTAGTTCAGTCTTTTATCACATCTCATCTACATCATTGCAATAGGCTCAAATAGGTTTCCCTGATTTCATTCTCTCCTTTCTTCATTATTACTTTATACTAATAATTCTCAAAGATCTAAAATCCCTGGGAGTCATCAAGAGTCTTCCACAGGGTCTAGGAAGTCAAAACTATTTTCATAATACTGAAAGTTTTTATTTCTAATACAGTAAATAGGATAGATATCCAGGGATGTACTGAAGTCAACTCAGACCACCAAAAGCTGATTATTCAATTTTTAGTGTGAACCTTTACCTCAGAAATCATCAAATCGACAAATCAGAGCTTGATTTCTTGTTTTGCTGATTATCTAGATTTGAGAGAGTGATAAATGCAGATTAAATTTTAGAATGTGTTATGGATACTTTTTGGTGGGGCAGATCCAGTTGTTAAACATTTCCCATGGAACAATTCCCTGGCTATTGTCCACATAAACAAAAGTTCTTTGGGGTGGGGGTGGGGAGTTGCTCACTAATTTTTAAAGTGTAAAGGTGTCCTAAGACTAAACAAGTTTGAGATTCACTGCTCACTGCAACTAGAGATTTAATATTCCTAAAACAATAATGTGGTCACGTTTCTTCAACTCTCAAAAATTTCCATTTGTTTTAAAACTGTTCCCTAACCTGATTCTCTTCTACCTTTCCAGAGTTATTTCATATTATTTCCTTTCACCTACTCTATATTCAGCCCAACTGGACTACCAACTGTTCTCCAAATTAAATATGCTATCTTCTACCTTCACACAAGGTGACTATCATGCCTTAAATACAATCCTTCCTCAGCTCCTTCTGTTGGAATCTTTAACTCCCTTCAAGCCTCAACATAAAGGTCATAAGAAGCCTTTCCTGACTCTATCCATCCCCAATCCTTAAGTGCTCTTATATTTATTTGTCTATATACCTGTTATATCCCTCAACTCTACTCTAAGCAAGATAGGAACTGTTTCATTCTTGGTATTTGTAGCTCCAGGGTTTAGCAGAATGTCTGGTACACAGAAAGCACTTAATAAATGCTTGTTGATGATTGCTTGACTGACTAGTTCATTTTTATTTTTGTGTCCTTAGAGCCTAACAGGGTGCCTGTTATAGGCTAAGTGCTCAATAAAGAGCTGCTGAACTGAATTACTCAAAACCAAACACAACAAAAAGCACACAGTAGGTGTTCAATGCTTTTTGACTAATTATTTGATTGGTCCCCATTTAACGTGAAGCTTATGAGGCATCTGCCTCTCATTCCACTCCTGGGAATCCAATAGTTTCCTAACATGCTTTTACCCATTTTCATATATAGGTATGTCAAGGGGATGAGACAGGATGCTGGGATTTTAGGGCTCTCCCTATCATGCCCCAGAGATCTCCTATAACCTCTCTGCTCTACTCAAAGTCACGGCCCATGGCATATGCAGGTTTTGCATCATTTGCAAAATTCAATAAACAGCCAATTTCAAAAGCCAGCTATGTAATCAGTCGTGGGTATTGCGATTTGGTGAACAGCTGAACAGAATGTCTTTTCGGCCATAGACCATGTGTGTATGTGGGTCACAGAAGATTAAGTAAACCGGGGAAACAAATGGTTGGGCTAAAAGTTGAGCATCTGAGAAATGCAGCTCCTATTTTTAAGCCTCCCCATGCAATGAAAAGAAGAATCACGTTGACTTTAAGGAAGCCATTTTTTCTCATCCCACCTCCTTTCTGGGTAGCTGAGCCATATGAGGGCCTGGATGTTGGAACCTGGGATAAAGGATGCTCTTTACAACCAAAATATCATTGAATGGAAAGCCATTTTTTAAAGAAACATCACAACGTTTTTTTTCTTCCCACAAAAGGAAAAAATAAAAAAGTGATAAAAAAGTGTTCCCATTCTCTCCAGCCCGAACAATCTTTTGCAGGAAAGATCTCCTAATTCAGTGTAATTGATTTATCTATGCTATGTCCACCCCATCTGGGAAAACAGCAAAAGTAAGCTTTTAATGAATGACCCACCTTTAATATTGTATTGCAAAACTGAAAAAGATACTAGCAGCTATCATGAAGCATATTGATTATTTTCCTCTGGCTGACTCCCTTTCTCTATCTTTTTTTTTTAAAACAAATTTTGTTGTGGCAGAAAGTTGGATATTTAATCTCTTATTAACATGGCTAGGCTGCCTGCTACAGTGCAGTATTGGAAAAGGAGCTGTGGACTTAGGATGCCACCTTGAAGCCTTGGAAACCCAAGGAGCCTCCTCCTCTCTTGCAAACGCTGTAATGATTGAACCTAAAAGCCTTCATTACTTGCCATAGGGATAAAATGGAAGGGAAGGGCTGAGTGGGGGACCTTACAACCCATTTCACCTTTGATTAAAACAATTTAAATCTGAATGCCACTGGACTATGGGATCATGCTTATTTCCATTTCACATGGGCCTCAAATGTGATTTGGTGCAAGACTAAATATAATGTAAAATGCACATATGCAACAGGGATCAAAGTCAGGCTGATTTTGAAATATTCATAGAAGATGGCCCAGTGAGATTCTGTTCACAGGGGCACCTGTCAGAGACATAAGCTTGGATACAAATCATCAAATAAGTGCACAAAATCATTACCCCCAAAAAATAAAAATCCAGGCATACAATCAGATATTCAGTTGTCGGAAGCTGTTGGATGGCGGCCAATCGAGAGAGCTCAGCAGGCTGTAGCTTTAGTCTTTTCTGGTCCTTGGGGCCCCGGTTCAGTTCCTCTTGTTACTACACAGGTCAACTGTCTGTGCCTGGCATTGACTTCCCTGGCACAGACTTCTGGGAGAAGAGCAAAAACTGGTCCATAAGTTCCCTTTGACCTAAACGGCAGAAACATCTGCTGGTTGAGTCATGAGCTGCTTGTTGGCCAAGTTTAACAGTAAGGGAGCCTGCTGTGGATCAGCTCTCTCAGCAGTAGGTGTCACTGCAATAAATAGATGGATTTCAGGGGACGGAGACAAATTTCCAATGAAAGTGCAGGAAGGAAGGGGAAAAAAGAGCCTAATTTTCCAGTAAACAGGTTGCTTAAAGAGAGAAAAACCATTTTTTGCCTGTTCTATAATGTATGGAGAAGACTGAACATATTTGCCCAGGGAAAAGAGCCTTTTTCTCATGGGTAATGTCATCTAGGAGCAAAAAGCTAGTGCTACCATAAGCCCTGAGTGCAGAAATAATATGTGGGTGGAAAGAACACTTTCTAATTATTCAGGAACCAAAGCAAATGCACCTGAGACTACAGGTCTCAGCTCTTGGGAAGAACAAAACAAAACAAACAAACAAACAAAAACAACACAGGGTATATTCCATAGCCAGCCCAACACAAAATGATGAAAAGTCAAGGATCTTTTACTGGACCTGCCTGCCTGAGGAACACCGACCTCCCCTCTTCCTAGTTATATTTTGAAGCACTCGTTCCCAGTCCCATTTCCATTCCTATTTTCAGTGAGCTAATCAACTAATCCAGTGCTCTAGTCCTAATGGCTGCTAACGGGGTTAGTATGTTACTCTAAAGTAACGATGCCACCCCCTCCTCCTTCTCTACCTCTTGTGCTCAGGCTCACAATCCTCCTTAACATGACAGGTGAGTGTGAGCACAATCTGTGACCTGGACTCTAGCGCCTCACACTGACATTATTAATTCACTGTGTGACTTAGGGCAAGTCATCGCCCTCTCTGAGGTTCGGTTTCATTCTCTGAAAAAAATGAAGGAGGGAGGTTGGATTAGATCCGATCAGTCAGCTAACAAGCATTTATTAAGCTCTGGCTCCTTGTCAGGCCCTATAATGTAAGTAAGTGCTAGGGATATAAAGACAGCACTGAAACAGTCCCTGCTTTCAAGACTCAAATTCTATTGGTGAAGATACTATATAATATGAAAATAATACGTATATGTAGGTGCATACAAAATAGCTATAAACGAGTGGAGTTAATATATAATATGAAGATAATACATATGTGTAGGTATGTATGAAATAAATGTAAATTGATGCCAAATGATTGGGGTTGGGGGAACTAATATCTAGGGATATCAGTAAAGGCCTTACATAGAAGGTAGACCTTGAGCTAAGTCTTGAAGGAAACTAAGGTTTCTAGGAGACGGAGGTAAGAAGGGCATACGTTCCAGGCATGGGGGACAGCCTGTGAAAGGTATGGCAAGGACAAATGGAGTGCCACGTATGAGGAAGACTAAGAAGGCCCAGTCTGACTGGACCTCAGGGAGAATGATGGGCAAATGATAAGTAATAAGGCTAGAAAAATAGGTCGGGACCAGGTTGTGAAGTAATAGATAGCAAGTAGAATTTATCATTGATCCTAGAAATAATAGGGAGCCACTGGAGTTTAATGAGAAGATGATCCTTTAAGGGCCTTTCTCTCCGGCTCTCTGCAGGACTAGGTGGCTCTGTTTCTATTTCCGTTGTTTCAAGTCTTTTTAGTCTTCCTGCTGAGTGAGAAACTCACCAGCAGAGTTCCCCTTCCAAGTCATCACCAATCACCTAAAAAATGCCCAAGCTAAACATCGCCGATGCCATACACCAGGGGAAACCTTAAAAAATGAAGCAATTAATGTGATTTTCCTTTGCGTGGGAGGAAATGCTATTAGTGACTTGATCCATATCCATACCCGGCATGATCTGGCCCCTGCAAGGTCTGTATTTTATGGTTAAGGACTAGGTGCCAATTTCCCAACCCTGTCACCTTGTAGCACAAGCAAAGATCCTGAATCCTGGGTCTTTAGGAAGTCCTTGCTCTCTTTTAAACTTGAATAATGCAGCTTGTAAGTAGGATAGAAACCATCTGCAAATGGCATTTAAAAGTCAATGTATGAAAGTTGAAGACAACATTACCCAATAGCATATAGTGTATTCTTGTTTCAGGGTCTGTGACCAACAAGGGACGATCACATTTGATAAGAACACAATTATGCCCAGTGACAGCAGAACCGAAGGCTGTTTCACCTATGAGCAGAAAATTCCTCATTTTGTTATGAACAGAATACTGCTATGCTTCTATACTACCTTCAGCCAAATCTGTAACCATCAATTCTGGCGGCAGTACAAAAAGTACCTCATATCAACTTTTTAAAGACTAATTCAATTGTAAAGAGGTCGGAGAAGAGATCTTAGACTTTGGAAATTAGGTCCCTGGGAGTTAGTGACCCTGGGACACCCTGACTGTTAGCTTTGTCCCTCTCCAGGATGCAGTTCTGACTCATCTCCTCAAGACTTTCTCTATTATTCCATAGAATCCTCTTCATCCTAAAAGTTAACTCCACCCCTGAACTACTTCTTCCTTCAGAAGTGCCCTCCACCCCTGTGGCATCTCTCTCTGATTGGCTGGTTTCTCCTCAAATCTCCATTTTATAGGGGAGGCACATGTCAGTCATGTCTCTATTCTTCTAAAGGCTGCTCCCTTCATTCATTTCCACAGGACTTTCTCTACCATTCCCCTAATCCTTCATCCCCCTCCCCTTTTTTAAACTCCCTTTTATTGATTGTAATATATATATATATATATATATATACACACATATATACATATGTATGTGTGTATATGTGTGTGCATATATGTGTGTATGGATATATATGTACGTATATATGTAAGCTTCATTTTACAATAAATAATTTTATGAATAATCGCTTCATTTTAAAATATAAACTACTTGAGGGCAGGGACTGTCTTTCCCTTTCCTCATGTTTGTATTTCCAGGGCTCAGCACAATGCCTGGCACATAGGAAGCTAAATGGTTGTTGACGACTTAACTTGACCCAACCCTGACCCAAGGGGGAAGAAACATCAAGCTTTATGTGTAGAAACCTTTGGACACCTTGAAGTGGAATTGGTAGAAAGCCTCTTATTGGTAGAAAGCCTCCTACTAGTAGAGATAGCAAGTAGTCCATTGCCATGTTCCCCTGGAGTGTAGCTACCAGGGGGAAAGAAGCATGTCATATGGTAGCTTTTTTAAAAATAAGTTATTCTTTTTAACCAGGTGCTATGAGATAGCAGACTAGGTGGCTCAGTGGCTAGAACACTGGTCTTAGAATCAGGAAAATTCATCTTCATGAGTTCAAATCTGGCCTCAGATACTAGCTGTATGACCCTGGACAAGTCACTTAATCCTGTTTGTCTCAGTTTCCTCCCCTCTAAAATGAGCTGGAGAAGGAAATGTCAAACCATTTCTGTATCTTTGCCAAGAACACTCCAGATGGGGTCATGAAGAATCAGACATGACTGAAACAACTGAAAGAAACCAATGTAGGTAATGAGGAATTAGTTTCTTGTGGTCACAAAACCAGTTTGTGAAAGAGGCTGGAGCCAAACGTAGGTTTTTCTGACTCTGAGTCTGGCTATCAACCTCTTCCTACTGACCTTCTTGTTTATTGTTATGGGGGCAATCACTCTGCCTCCCTGAAGCTCATGTGGAAAGTGGTTTGTAAACCTTTGCAAAGCACTATATACCTATTATTCCTATTATTACTTTCTATTGGATATATTAGTCTAAACCTATACATGTCAAATTCTCTGTGTATTGCCCCTTTAGCCAAGCCATATACTTTGTCTAATATGTCTCAAAAGGCCTAGCAGGTTTGGGGTGCACAGTAGGGGCTGCCATCTGCACCATCTGCAGATGGCAAAGTCCCACTAGGCTCCTGATGCATGCTCAGAAATAGAAGGGGAATAAGTTTAAGGGCTTAGCACAGTATCTGGCACATAGTAGCCCTTAACAAATGACTACGGCCTGACTAAAGGGCTAAAATGCTTTAGGGTAAAAAACAAACAAACCAACCAACAAAATCCAACTTCCTGAATAGAGAAAAGTGGCAAACCTGAAAAGGACCAGTCTACTCCCATCAACGACCAGAGGGACAGAGGAGGCATGCCTTTGATTTGCATCAGATGACACCAGAGTAATGTGATGGAACATGACATACTCCCATGAAATGCATAAATCAAAGAGGCTCATAAATTTAACAGAATCAGGCTCTTTTCTAGAAGTGGCTAATTACTCATAAACAGCATATATTTTATTGCTGTGAAAGTCAGTAGCAGGCTTTTTAAAAGCCTGCAAGTTTTGTAATTTTAGCTTCGTATAACCTTGGGTCTGTGAGAGTCAGGAATTACCTGTCTTTTACCTCCTGCCCTTGACCCAACCCCCTTGAGTGGTATGATTTTAGCCAATGGGGGCCGTCACTGAATTTGCTCTGCTATGGCCCTACCTAAGCTGTACCCCATTTTAGGGGAAAATGTGATCTTTCCGTGTGAAGTAGGTGGAGACTCTTCACTCTCTGCTCAAATATTTTCCTTGGTTCCCTGTTTCCAGCTACAGGAAGTCTCAACTCCTCAGTCTGGTATTCCAGTCTGTCCAAAATATGACCTTCCCCTCTCACTCCTCCAACCCCATTTCCCACTGAAATGAGCACTAGCTAGTTTGGGAGTCAGAGGACCTGAGTCATGGTCCTCCTATTACCCTTTCCAAATCTAAGAATGGGGCACAGCTTGGTCAGAGCTACAATAGACCAGATTTAGCCATGGCCCCACACTGGCTAAAATCATGCAGCTGGGGTGGGGGTTGGAGCATGTTGCAGGGGGTGGGGGATGACTCTGGAGAGGGAGGGAAGTAAGAGACGGATAATTCCTCGCTTTCACAGTCCCAAGGTTGTATAAAGCTAGGGTTACAAAACATTCAGGCTATTAAAAAAGCCTGCTACTGACTTAACAATATCTGCTTTTTATGAGTAATTAGCCAGGTAGTCCTGGGTCTGCCACTCGCGTGACCTTGGGCAAGTCATTTTAACCTCTCTGAGCCTCAGTGTCTTTCTCTGTATAATGGAGATAGTAACACCTGTGATACTTAGGTCATAGGATTGCTGTGTCCTGCGAGAATTTTGAGGTATATAAAGATTGGCTTTTCATAAAAATCAAAGAACTACAGAGTTTCAGAGTTAGAAAGCAGCTTCATGGCTAACTCACCGTGAACAAAATTCATAATATCTAGTGTTTATCTAGCACTTTAAGATTTGCTTAGTCCTTTACAAATTTTATCTCATTTTATCCCTTCAATAATCATGGGAGATAGGTGACTTGTCTAGTTTCACAAGGCTAATGGGACAGGATTTGAACTCAGGCATTCCTGATTCCAAGCCCAACACTCGAGCTACTAGGCCACCTAGCTGCTTATAATACAATATATTATGATGTGATGTGATGTGATGTGATATGATATGATATGATATGATAATAAGTATAATAATGAGAAGTAAGCCTACCAATTTGGCTTAAAGAGATCACTACTTCCCCAAGTGGTCCATCACCATTTGTGCACAACGCTATTAGAAAGTTTTTTTTCCTTCTATCAATCCTAAATTTGCATCTTTGTAACTTCCCCCATCACTGCCTCCTGTGGCAAAGTAGAACAAGTCCCCGTTCCTTAAAAGCGTGCCCTCCTCTACCTTTCCAATTGACGAAGCTTGTTGTCACATCCCCTTTAAATCTTCTTTTCTCCAGTCTACAAATCACTGGGTTGTTGTCATTTTTTTAAACTAATCTTCATGAGTCATGATCTTAAGCCCTTCCCAATCTTAGCCCTTCTCCTCTAGGTCTGCTCTTGCTTGTCGATGTTCACCTTAAAATGCAGCTCCCAGCATTCAATGCTCCAGCTGTGGTCTGACCAGGGAAGAGCACAGAAGCATTATCACCTTCTTTCTCTTTTGAATGTAGCAGGAGATCACATTCTTGAGTCACATGTAGTTTGCAGGGCCTTATAACCTCTAGGTCTCTTTCAAAAAAATTACCATCTTGCCATTCTATCCTTATCTTGTACTTAAAAGTCTATTTTTTAAAAATCCAAGCAGATGCTTTGATGTCCCTGTGGCATCATCTACATGAGTAACCCTTCTAGTAGGTGCAGTGAATAGATCACTGGCCTGGAGTCAGAAAGACCTGAGTTCAAATCTGGCCTTAGACACTTACTAGTGGTGTAACAGTGGGCAAAACTTTTAGTCTCTGTCTGCCTCAGTTTCCTTAACTATAAAATTGGGAATAATAATAGCACCTACCTCCAGGGTTGCTGTGAGGATCAGATGAGATAACTGTAAAGCACTTAGCATACAGTCTCTGACACACAGTAGGCACTTTCTTCATTCCTTCTTCCCTCTCTGCCTCTCTGCCTTCCTTTCTACCTTCCTTCTTTCCTCCTTTCCTTCCTTCATTTTTCCCTCCTTCCTTCCTAAAAAAATTGATTCTGTAGGGCACAGTGCTGTCTTAAAAGTTCTCTTCATATAAGGTCTCTTTATTTCTTCCTTCTTTCCCTTCCTCTACCTTCCTTCCTTTTTTATTTCCTTCCTTCTTTCCCTCTCCCTATCTTCCTTCCTTTCTTCTTTCCTCTTTCTCTTCCTTCCTTCCTTCCTTCCTTTTTTCTTTCTTTCTGCCTTTCTTTCCTTCCTTCCTTCATTGCTTCTTTCCTTCCTCCTTTCTTTCCTTCCTTCTTTCCTTCCTTCCTTCCTTCTTTCCTTCCTTCCTTCCTTCCTTCCTTCCTTCCTTCCTTCCTTCCTTCCTTCCTTCCTTCCTTCCTTCCTTCCTTCCTTCCTTCTTTCCTTCCTTTCTTTCTTCCTCCCAATCCTGTGGGACTCTCAAGCATGTTAACAGAAACAAACAAAGTTGAATTCATCATTGTATTTAATCCCTCCAATTCATCTATACCTTCTCATTCTAGTCAACTATAGTTCATGTCTTCCTAAGGGCCTTCCTTTGACCTTAGATGGATATTAATGGAACATGAAAACCAATGGTGTACTGGTAAATATTTATCAACTGGCTTTCCAGAGGGAAAAAAGTACACATGACACACTTTTAAGTTCAGTCTGCATTATTAACATTGTTCCATCACTTTATTTAGTCTGCACAATCAACAAAACAATACATCGAGCCCTTTTTATAGCATCTGTTGATTGCTGAAGTCTGAGTGCTCACATTGAAAATTTAACAATTGGCTCTCGCCAGACAGTTCAAGCTGTCTTCAACACACCCCTGATGCAGGCTATCCATCAGTGATTCTTTGGTCTACCTTCTTTTCTGGTTACATTCCATCCTGATGACATCTTTTCCAACACTTCTCCCATGTAATTCTTAATTGGGAAAATGTCGAAGTTTCACCATGTTTCACTATAGAATTCTCCATTGCCTTTTAGATATGACTCACTTTTAATTCTCCAGACACTATATTATTACATGACTAACAGTTATCAAGAAGAACCAAAAAAATTACTGATGTAAAAAAGTTGGGCCTTTATTTCTGAGAAAAGCTTGGAGTTATTTTTTAAAAATTGTCCTATTTCCAAATGCAATCCAGTCCACTTATCTCTGATTCAATTTTAGACTAAGATAATTGTCTATCCACAATGGCTGACCAAGATATATGTACAGATGTACACCTTTAAAGGCTATCCACTCATCTACACATCATAGCCATAACAATAAACATGCCTTATCCACTTTGTGTTTCCTGTATGGATAATTGGGCTGAAGTCTTTTGAATAATTATGGAATAGGAAACAGGCTTTCACAAGTGATATTCAACAGGAAACTATATATTTAAGTCAAACAATTAACCAAAAATCAAGAATATTAGATGCCATTATGCTTATTGTTTGTTGTGTGGAGAAAAAAATTGATTCTGTAGAGTATAATGCTGCCTTAAAAATTCTCTTCTAATAAAGTTTCTCTCAAGCATCTATCAAAATCATGCAAGATTTGTTGAGAGATGTGCAAGATTGTGCTTTTTTCCCCACTAAATTTAATCCGATCAGGTTTGGCCCAACTAGGTCCTACAAAACTAGTCCACTAAGATATTTGTGGATCTCAAATCTATCATGCATTAGCTGTCCCTCTCAAATTTTCATTATCTGTGAATTTGATAAGCATGCCATTGATACCCTTATAGCAGTCATGGCTAAAACGTAAAGTAGGAGAAGACCAAGTACCGATCCTTAGAGTATCATCAAATGAATTGATGTGTGCCAAGTATTTTGCAAAACTTAAAATACTACATTATTGCTAGCTATTATTATTGTTATTACAAGATACCTTTAATCTGGTTGACATGGAATCATTAATGACTTCTCTTTGGGTACCATTATTCAACCAGTTCTAAATCTTCCTTACTACTTATTTTGTCTAGCCTATTACCTTTCAACCTCTTCCATAAGGATAGCATGAGAAACTCTCTAAAATCCTTTGTTAAAATCTAGATCAACTATACCCTAAAGTGTCCAGATTGACTAGTCAAGTAACTATGTAAAAAAAAAAAAAGAAATGAAGCTAGTCTGGCATGATTCATTTCTGTTGAAGCCAATATGGCTTTTGTGATCACTGCTTCCTGTTCTGGATGTTTTCTAGCCATCCTTTTAATAATACATTCCAGAATTTTGCCAGGAATCAATAAAACTCACAAGCCAATATTTCACTTCCATTCTCTTCTCCTTATTCAAAAACTAGGCCATTTGCCCTTCTCCAGTCATGGAGTGCCTCTCCTCTTCTCTCTGATAATTCAGAGACCATTGACAGTGGTCCAACAACCACATCTATCAATTCTTTTAGCACCCTGAGATGTATAACTCATCTTTGGTTACTTAAACTCATCAAAGGTGAGTAAAACACCACACACACACACACACACACACACTCTTTTTATGGTCCTTGCTTTTCCTCATTAGCTTCAGCTCATTCTGAGCCTTCATACTCCTGATGCACCATCATGGTTCATCCTCCACTTCCTGACCTAGTGTATACGCCTTTTTTAGTATCTAAATTGGTTGATGAGCTCCAGTGTGTCCATATCCATCTTTTTAGACAACTCTGCTTTTACCTTCTCATTATACAACTGTCTCTTGGCATCTTCAGAATCTCATCCCTGATAGCTTCCCACCTTTCTTTTGCAGAATTCTGGGCCTTGGCATCCTTAACTTTTCACTGACCCCTCTGAAATCTTCCTTCCCTAAAATCTAGGGTACATGTCAAACTATAGCTATTCTTCCTCTCTTTTTTTAATCACAAATCCTAAAGTGGGGTGAGTGATCACTTCCCGGCCCCCCAACATCCAAGTCTTATTGACGGGAATCAGATCGATAATAGAAGACTCCCTCCATTTTGAAGGATAAAATTATTATTAAAATACATCTGGATATTACCAACTGCTCTGCTTTGTGGCAGAGGAGGAGCACCAGCAGATGTCCAAATAAATGAAGTCAGTCGCCATCATTTCTACATCATGTGTTGGTTCCAGATTCATAATCCTGGGTTATTATCCCCATAATCAGTCTGACTTTCTCACTGTAAAGGCATAGGGCATGTTCATTTCCACCTTGCCACATTTCCTCTTATAGGTCCCCATGCCTGGAATACCACATGTATTAAAAAAGTCTTCCACACTTCCTCTTCTTAGATCTTTTCTAAGGCTCTCAAAATGATTTTTGCATATTGACTTACTTCAAAATTCAATGATGCAGTCAATGAATCATACTTATTAACTGTGTGATAGGCAGGTCACTTTACACCTCTGGGCCTTGGTTTCCTTCTCTGTAAAATGAGTTAGACTAGATGACCTATGGGATCTCTTTCAGCTCTAAATCGTATGATTCTACAAACACCTTCCCCATACACTTCCTGATCTGAATGTCACTTTATCCTTCATGGACCCATTTAAATCCTACCTCCTCCAAGAAGCCTTCCTTAACTATTCCAGATCTTTCTTCATAACTCTGACAGCCTCTAGAATCTGTAACAAAATTTAGAGTTTCATTATATATGATCTTATAACATTCTTTAACTATTTTGTGTATGTTAGTCCTATCCCCAAATAGACTGTGTATTTCATAAAGCCAGGACAGTTCTACTTTTTTTCCTGGATCTCCATCAGTGTCAGGCTAAGGCTAGGTGCTTAGTGGGGTTGCAATAAATGGATTGATTAATCTGACTACAAATAGATTAGCTAATATTGTTTTAACCTAGGAGACACTTCAATAGGTACAAGGAAACAAGCAACAAAGACTAACCAAGCTAAGTCTGCCCATGAGTAGTTTGTTAAATTTCAATAAGCATTTAAGTGTTTACTGTATATCAGACACTGTCCCAGATATTGGGGGTATGAGGACAAAAATGAAACAGTCTCTGCCCTAAAAACTGTATGTTTTACTGGGTAGGTAGGGAGTGGAGAATAACATCCCTACAGGTAAGTAAATACAGATGTCAAAGCTAATTTAAGTTGGGGCTGGGGTAGGGAGATCACTGACAATAGGGGGAAATCAGGAAAGGCCTCCTCTAGGGGGTAGCATTTGCCTCAGGCCTTGAGGGCAGTTGGGGATTCCAAGAGTCCCAGGTATGGAAAGAGGGGAGCATTCCATGCATGCAGCACAGCCTGGACAAAGGCCCAAAAGTGGGAGATGGAATCATGGATGGGAAAGAGACAACAAGTCAATTCAGTGAGAACCCATTACACATGACAGGGGATAAAGTGAAATCAATCTGGAAAGATAGGTTGGAGACAGAATGGAAAGAAATCTAAATGTGAATAGAGGAATTTAGCTGTATTTGATCCTAGAGTCAGTAGGGAGCCACAGAAATTCTTGACCAGATGAGTATCACGATCATACCCATGCATGAGGTGTAGCAATTTGGCCCTTGTATGGAAGATGGCTTGGGGAAGGGGGAGAAGCAGGTTGATTTATGGAATACCAGAAGGGACTCCATAGATATGTTCCCACCAATTAGCCACAGTGTCTGAAATTCCTACTCCTGAGAGGTAGCACTATGCAGTAGAAAGAATATTGGACTCGTTGCTAGTAAAGGCCCTGAATCTGTATCCCACTTCTGACACTTACAGTCATTTATAACCTCTTTAAGCCTGTTTTCTGCTCTGTATAATGGGAGTGAAGAAAACTTTACTGTGAGGGCTATTGTGAAGATCAAATGTGAGCACATGTGTAAAGTATTTAGAAAAACGCAATTCTAGATATTTATAGCAACTCTTTCAGTGGTGGCAAAGAATCGGCAATTGAGGGGATTTCCATCAACTGGAGAGTGGCTGAACAAGTTGTGGTATATGATTGTGATGGAATACTATTGAGGTACAAGAAATGAGGCATGGATTTATAGCTCCTTTTATTTAAAAAAATTCTTTATTTATTTTTAACATTCATTTAAAATGTTTTTGAGTTCTAAATTCTCTCCTTCCTAACCCTCCTCCACCCATTCTAAAGGCAAGAAATTTGATATCAATTATACACATGAAATCATGTGAAACATATTTCCATATTGCCTATGTTGCAAAAGAAGCAAGAAAAATAAAGTAAAAAAAATATGCTTCCAAAAAAAATGAAGAACAGGATGGTTTCAGAAAAAACAAGAAAGATTTACATGAACTGATACAAAGTGAAGCAAGCAGGACCAGGAGAATATTATACATGGTAACAGCAGTATTGCATAATAGTCAACTGTGAATGACTTAGCCATTCTCAACAATACAATGATCTAAGACAATTCTGAAGGATTCATGATGGAAAATGCTGTTTACCTCCAGAGAAAGAACTAATATAGTCTGCATGCAGTTCAAAGCATACATTTTTTTTTTACTTTCTTAATTTTTCCTAGGTTTTTTTTTTCTTTTGGTTTTTCAACATGGCTAATATGGAAACATGTTTTATATGATTATACATAGATAATCTATATCAAAGTGCTTATCTTTTCAAGGAGGGAAAGAGCGAATTTGGAACTCAAAAATTATTTTAAAAAATAAAAATTGTTTTACATGTAATTGAGAGAAAAATAAAAACAGATTGCCGTGCAAAGGGGAGGGGGAGCAATAGAATGATATATTTATAGTGACATTAGTAATAGTATCAGTAGCAGTGGTAGTAGGGCTTACCTAGGGAGCTATATATATTGTCTGGGTTAAGCCATGATGCTCTCCTAATTAAACAGAAGGAAATGTTAGCTGGTAAGTACATGATAAGGGGTTAATTCACTGATTCACATTATAGGATTTAGAGCTGGTGGTGACCATAGAGATCATGTAGTTCAGGAGTTCTTAACTTGGGGTCCACAGACATGCCCCCCACCAAGAGTCAATGGATAGATTTTTAGGGAGTCCATGAACTTGGATGAGAAATATGTATATGTGTAAGTATACGCACAGACACATATTCATATATAAAATATGTGTATGTATACAGACACACACATATATATATATGATATACACATACATATTTATTTATTTTCACTAGCCTCTAACTAAAATTTAAGCAATTCATTAAATTATTTAAAAACATTATTCTGAGGAGTCCATTTGTTTCACCATGCTGCCAAAGGGATCCTACAGGAAAAGGTTAAGAAAAACCTTTTATCTAGTCCATCCTTCTCCTCTCATCTGCGGTTGAGGAAACCCAGGCTCAGATAAGTTCTGTAATTTGCTCTAGTGCATACAAGCAAACAGCAATGCAAGAATTCACCCCAAGGTCATCTGACACCAAATCCTGGGCTTTTGTCTCTAAACCCATCTCCAATCACTGCACTCCAACAGAGAGAAAGGCTCTAAGAGGAATAAGCCCAGCCCAGGGCCTCATACTTCTCAGGTGTGCTCTAAGTGTTTCTTAAATATAAGCTAATACATGGGTCCAATAAATTATGACGGAATAAGGTTTAAAAAAAAGGCTTCCTGGAGCCATACTGGGCATGGCTGACATGTTGGTGTCAGGAAACATCTGGGGTGTAATGGGGAGGGAAGGAGATCTAAGGCATAAAGGGAAAAAGGTAGGTTCACCCCTAATGGGAAGATGGAATGCACAGAAGCCCCCAAACCAAGTTTTTCTCCTTTACCATTTTGCTTCAAGTCATTTATAAAGCTTAACCGTGAAAACAGCTGGAACTCTAGGAGAGCAGCAAATCAGCTCCTCTGAGATTTGAGATGGCAAAGCCTCACCATTACAGCAAACCCCAACATGACTTTGGGCTGGAGGACTGGAGTTCAGAGACCTAGAAAACATGACCTATTGTAGTTGGCTCCCAGAGGCCACTCGGTAGTTAGCTGGCACAGAGCCCCTGTGAGTTGGCTGCATTCGACCTCCCTGGTAGGCTGACTCTACCTCAGGAAACCCAAGCAGCGGATTCACGTCTGGCTGGACCGCCTTGCCCGGCCTGACTTTCAAGGAACTTCTCTGTCGACCTTACCACTTGTACAGCTGCTGCAGATAACCTCCGATGCTCCCAGCTCCCCAAAGAGGGCCCTCCAGTTTGCACTTACAATTCAGCAGATAGGCCCCTCTCATTGTCTGACTACCTGAACGCAGCTCTGAATCTAGTAGACAGAAGTTCCAAATCCAGAAGGGCACCTGGGCCCAGACAAACCAGAGAAATTCCATCATTAAAAGGTAAAACCTTAGAAGGGAATTTAAGAGAACATCTAGTCCAGGATGGGGAACCTGTGGCTGCGGCCTCCAGGCTGCATGTGGCCCTCTAGGTCCTCAAGTGTGGCCCTTTGACTGATTTGTTCTGTGAAGTTTGGGTTCAGTCAAGGGACTGCTCTTGAGGACCTAGTAAATCACTTATTCTCTCTGGGACTCTGTTTCTTCATCTGTAAAAATGAGAGGGGTCTCTAAGGTCCCTTTCAGGTCTAAATCTATGACTTCTGATTCCCAACTCTCTCCCTCTCCTTCTCTGGAAACTTCCCACTCCATATTCTCCTCTCGAACATAGTGTCCAGTACACTCAAGCTTCCCAGGTCTCCTAGACTCAGAGAAAAGGGAACTTTTAACAACCCTCCTTTTCCCTACCCCCGGCCCCTCAAGAGAACTGCATTTTAAGAGAATTATAGGGAGGATAATGCTCACTCTTACCACATACACATATAGCCAAGAATGAATTTAATGGTGGAATTTCAGATAGTGTGTGGCATCTGGAGCAAGGACATTTTGGGAGAAAGAATGAGTGGAGGCTTCCTTGTGCTCCTAGAGGACCATGCTGGACTAGAGAGTTTCTTGATGATTTTACTACTAAAATTTTCATTCACAGTTTGTGATTCCACCTTTCATATCTACATTTCCCCACTTCCTTATTTCACTGAAGTTCACAAGGTAGCTGTGAGCTCCCACCTCTGTTAATTTCAGAAGATAGGAAAGATTATTTCAAAATGCTTCAGCATCACCAAGTCCAAGGTGACAGCTGAACTCTAGAAATCCCATATCCACTTGTAAAGAAAGGACTTGGAAAAGATGCTGATGATATAGGGGGAAATACACGATAGATTCTAACAATTAAATGAAAAAAAAAAGAAGGCAGCCGCACTCTGAGGAACTTAAAATCCAAATCCGGGATCTTAAGGAATTATCATGAAACACACCTTCTTCCTAATGGCAAAGTGGTGGGGCGGGGCGGGGGGGGAGGGGAGGGGAGGGGAGGGGGACTGCTGCTGCACTATCACATAAAGTCATTGAATTGGATGTTTGCTTATTCTCTGTCACAAAACAGAGTTCTATTTGGGGTGGGGTGTCCCAAAATGTTGCTATGTAAAGGCAAAAGGCATCAATAAAATGCATTTTTTGAAAAAAAAAAACTAAATGATCATGGTGTTTAAAAAAAATAAATGCATTCCATGTTTTACTCTGCTCCCCCTCTCCACCCCATGCCACTCTGCTTTCTCAGGAGATCTCCTCCAGCACCTCTAAAATTCTTTGTCAGAGCTACAGGCCTGGCCCTAACTCTGAGAAGTCAAAAGGCCACCAAGAGGAAGTACATTGATTCTTTCTAGGTCCTGAGAGATCTCCTATTCTCCTAGCCACTGACTGATGGCTACAGAATTAAAGTGCTCCCCCTCTTCCCAAGCAACCTTCATCCTCTCATTGTAAGGAAATAAAAAACAAGCTTCTTTCAAAGTTTGTGAGAAAGGAAGAGAGAAAATCACTCCCTATTTCAGAGGGCAAGAGGGAGAAAATGAACTCAATTATCTCTTTCCTACTCTCTTCTCCCCTTGGGCTGCATCTGATCATGCCTTCTCAGCATGGCCTCTCCCTCTGCATTCTTCCCCAGAGCATGAGCAGCCATTACTTGGCCACAGTAAAGACCAACCTGTTTACTGATGAACAGATGACCTTAATTTGAAAAAGAGTGAGAAAGAGCTAATCCGACTCTCCTTGAACTTGAACCCTTCTCAGTCTCTCCCATCCCCCAGAACAGCTATGACTTAAAACATGGGCAAGTACTGAGATCATTTTAAACCACAGCAAAATTCATTACCCAATCTCCTTTTACCTAAAGGATCAAGATATTAAAAAGACTAGGACAATTTGGGAAATGAATTGTAGAAATCCTAGGTTTAGGGGAGAGATCTCAAATTAGGAATAATCCTTTATAGATACTTCTATATGTTTATATTGGAGGTTAAATTCACAATAAACCATATGATTTCCACAAAAAGAGAATATGGGATATCAACATGATTACTTTTTCCCTCTAATATTGCTCAGGAAGGTAAGTCCAACACAGGAGATTAGCTGCACTGAAGTCAAGTTTGTTATAATTAACACACAAGTAACAGCTCTATATCCTAGTAATATTTTTTTGACGACTTTGATGATGCTAAGAGATTTCAATTCCCACATTGCAGACTTTGAGGAAACTGTGCTGGATAGAGACATCTTAGATGAGATTGAAAAATAACTTAAGTTTAATATGTCCCTCAAGAGCTTTAGGGAGTGAATGAGTTAAAGAAAAGTGGGACATTTTATAGAACATGTGTAAAGAAGTTGGCTTTATGATGCCTGGTAAGGGGTAACTATTGAGACAGTGTTTATCGAGCAATGCCCTCATCTTTGGGGGTGCTTTGGCCCCTGAGTGTCTTCTTTGGTCGCAAACATAAATGACTTCCTTAAAGGATTTAATTAATTCTTAAATGTGCACGGAGCCTGTGAGCATAGCCATTAACTAGTTAGAAACATTAAGCCCAAATCTTTTCCCAGTTATGCACAAGTGACTCCCTCTGACATCACCAGGAGTTTTGCATAGGGCAGGGAGGGTGGGCTTGGGCACACCACACCATCACCAGCCTTGTTCTTTGCTTTGTCTCCTCAACTCCCACCCCTCTCCAAATAAAATACAGGGCCATCTATTTTAACTAAACCTGCAGAATGTGTTTCCTCTAGTTGTCCCCATAAACACATTACAAGTATAATGATAAAGCCCCTGTGGCCAGTTCTCTGTCCCCATCTCCACCTTCCACAGCTTTCTTGTTCACTGAGCTCCCTTTGAAATCAATGGCATCCCTGTGCCTGGCAGGGACACCCATGGAGAGGAGGACATATTGGGATCCCTGCTTGGATGGGGCAGGCTGTAACACCCCAGAGCAGAGCCCCCACCTAGCCAGATGTGAATTTATTAAAACATGAGACCTCTCTTGGGGGAAGGAGTACAATTCACAAATTCCTCAGTTCCTGGACCTCTCCTTGGACATAATGTTCACAGCTTCTTCTCTCACTAATTCATTGAGTTCATATATTGTCCAATGGCATGTCATTGGAAGCCATGTTGGTCAGGGGCTACCTCTGGTTGCCTGTTTTATAAAGAAACTAGTCCTGAATCTAGCTCAGATTGTTCTTAATAAGTATTTTTAAAAGGTAATAGTAATGACAAAAAGTGATTTTTAAGATCATTGTACCTAGTAGCACCTCTGTACCTAGTAGACCTGGGTTCAAATTCTGCTTCTGATGCTTGCTACCTATATGACCCTAAGCAAGTCACTTCACTTTCCTGGGCCTTAGTTTCTTCCTCTGTAAAATGAGAGGGTTGGACTAGGTAGCTTCTGAGGTCTCTCCTAGCTTTAGATGTAGGGTCCTGTGACTCAAAGCAAAATAACTTAGCAAAAAGTGAATATTCTGGGGGCAGAGCCAATATGGCAGAGAGAAGACAGGGACTTGCCTGAGTTCCCCCCAAAACCCCTCCAAAGGCATTTAAATAATACCCTAAAACAAATTCTGGAATGGTAGAATGCACAAAAGGATGAGGTGAAACAATTTTCCAATTCAAGACAACTTGGAAATTTGGCAAGAAAGGTCTGTTGCACCAGAGTGAGAGTGGAGCACAGATCAGTGCAGGCTACACCAGCAAAAACCAGACCCCAGCAAACCAGGAGCAGGCCTTGAGAGTGGCTCAGTCAGTAGTAGCAGCAGCAGCTGCTACTTCAGGAGCTCTCAGCTCACAGACAGTAATCAAACAACTGGTCAAAAGGAGACTACAGGGGTCTCTTTGCTAGCATTGAGGCAGGACTCTGTTGTTTTGCCTATACTAGGATATGGATTGCAGTCCTAGGTGTCAGTCCCAGGGTGCACAGTAGCACTAGTTAGCACACCAGAATTTGTGGCTCCAGTGGAACAGGGACCCTCATCACATCACATTTCCAGGGCAGAAAAGAGTGCTTATGGTCACTCACAGACCAGAGCACAGGCCAGGAGAGTAGTAAATGCATCTCTCCTTAGATCACACCACCTTGGAAGAACTGAAAACTTACAGGTCCCCAGAAGTTTCTCTGAAAACAGCTGCACAAAACCCCCTGAAGCCTAGAACAGTGCACCCTCACCTTACCCTGGAAGTAGAGCCCCACTTTAGCAAAGAGCTAGACGTTGAGAAATAGGTGGGAAAAATGAGCAAGCAACAGAAAAGAAATTCTGACTGTAGAAAGTTACTATAGTGACAAGGAAGATCAAAACACACACTCCTACATCTAAAGCCTCAAAGAAAAGTATGAATTGGTCTCAGGCAATGGAAGAACACAAAAAGGATTCTGAAAATCAAGCAAGAGAGGAAGAGAAATTAGAGTGATGGAAGAAAACCATGAAAAAAGAGTCAACAGCTTGGTAAAGGAGGCACCAAAAATACTGAAGAAAATAACAACTTAAAAAAACAGAATAGGCCAAATGGCAAAAGAGATACAAAAATCCAATGAGGAGAAGAATGTCTGGCCAAATGGAAGAAGACATACAAAAATTCACTGAAGAGAAGAACTCCTTATGGAAGAAGAGGCACAAAAATTTACTGAAGAAAAAAACAACTCATTAAAAACAGAATTGGCAAAATGGAAAAGGAGGTATAAAATCTCACCGAAGAAAATAATTCCTCAAAAATTAGAATTGAGCAAGTGGAAGCTGACTCTATGAGACATCAAGAAACAATCAAACAAAACCAAAAAAATGAAAAAATAGACGACAATGTAAAATATCTTATTAGAAAAACAACCGGCCTGGAAAATAGATCCAGGAGATATAATTTTAAAATTATTGGACTTCCTGAAAGCCATGATCAGAAAAAAAAAGCCTAGTCGACATCTTTCAAGAAATTACCAAGGAAAACTGCCCCAATATCCTAGAACCAGAGGGTAAAATAGAAATTGAAAAAATCCAATAATCATCTCCTGAAAGAGAGACCTAAATGAAAATCCTCAGAAATATTACAGCCAAATTCCAGAGCTCTCAGGTCAAGGACAAAATATTCCAAGCTTCCAGAAAGAAACAATTCAAGTAGTGTGGAATCACAGTCAGGATAACACAAGATTTAGCAGTTTCTACATTAAAGGATTGGAGGGTTTGGAATATGATATTCCAGAGGGCAAAGGAACAAGGATTATAACCAAGAATCACTTACCCAGCAAAAACTGAGTATAATACTTCCAGGGAAAAAAAGTGGACGTTCAATGAAATTGAGGACTTTCAAGGATTCTTGATGAAAAGATGAGAGCTAAAGAGAAAATCTGACTTTCAAATACAAGATTCAAGAGAAGCATGAAAAGGTAAATAGGAAAGGGGAATCATAAGGCACTTAAAAAGGTTAAATTGTTTACATTCCTACATGGGAAGTTGATACTTGTAACTCATAAGAACTTTCTCATTGTTAGGGAAGTTAGAAGGAGTACATATATAGACAGAAGACAAAGATATGAGTTGAATATTATAGGATGGTATCTTAGAAAATAAAATTAAGAGGTGAGAAAGAGAAATGCCCTGGGAGAAAAAGGAAAAGGAGGGATAGAACGGGACAAATTATCTGACATAAAAGAGGCCTGAAAGAGCTTTTACAGTAGAGCAGGTAATAGGAAATGCTTGAGCCTTACTCTCATTGGAATTGGCTCAAAGAGGGAATAACATATACACTCAATTGGGAATAGAAATCTATCTTACCCTACAGGAAAGTAAGAGGGGAGGGGATAAGGAGGAGCATGCTCATAAAAGGGAGGGCAGATTGGGGGAGATGGTAGTCAGAAGCAAAACCCTTTTGAGGAGGGACAGGGTGAAAAGAGATGGAGAATAGAATAAACAGGTGGAAATAGTATGGAGGGAAATACAGTTAGCAATCATAACTAAAAAATTTTTGAAGCAAGTTTCTCTAATAAAGTCCTCATCTAACAAATATATAGAGAAATGAGTGAACTTTATAGGAATAAGAGCCATTCCCCAATTGAACAATTGGGGAATATGAACAATTTTCAGATGAAGTTATCAAAGCTGTCTATAACCATATGAGAAAATCACTATTGATTGGAGAAATGCAAGTTCAAACAATCTGAGGTACTACCTCACACCTATTAGATTGGTCAATAGGATGGAAAATGAAAATGACAAATGTTGGAGGTAATGGGGGGGAAATTGAGACACTAATACACTAGTGGTGGAGTTATGAACTGATTCAATCGTTATGTGGAACAATTGGGAACTAAGCCCAAAGACCTATAAAGCCATGCATATGCTTTGACCTAGCCATATCACTACTAGATCTGTATCCCAAAAGAGATAAAGAACAGAAAGGAAAAGGACATATATATACAAAAATATTTATACCAGTTCTTTTTTAGTGGGAAGGCATGTCCAACAATTAGGGAATGGCTAAACAAGTTGTGGCATGAAAATGTGATGGAGTAATGTGGGCTATAACAAATGATGAGCTAAATGCTCTCAGAAAAGTTGGAAAGACTTACCTGAACTGATGCATAGTGAAATAAATGAGTAGAATCAGGAGAAAATTGTAATGGTAACAATGATATTGCAAGATGACCAACTATGAATGACTTAGCTATTCTCAGCAATATAATGATCCAAGACAACTGTAAAGGACATATAATGAAAAATGCTATCCGTCCTCAGAGAAAGAACTGATGGAACCTGAATACAGATTGAAGCATAGCTTTTTACTTTATATTTCTTGGGGCTTTTTAAAATTTGGGTCTATGTTTACTTTTATAACATGACTAATATGGAAATATGTTTTGCATACCTACACATATATAACCTATATAAAATTGTTAGCCTTCTCATTGAGGGGGGTGGGGAAGGAGGGACACAATTTGGAATCTAATTTTAAAAATGAATGTTTAAAATTGCTTTTACATGTAATTGGGAGAAAATAAAATACTAAATTTTTAAAAAGTGAATATTCTTCTAGAACTACTTTAGCAAAATATTCTAAAAAGATAGCCAGTGTGGGATAGAAAAAGCACTGAGATGGAAAGAAAGAACCAAGTATTTATTAAGCAACTATTATGGGCCAGGCACTGTGTTAAGTACTTTACAAATAAATATCTCACTTGATCCTCACAATAGCCCTGCAAAATAGGTGCTATTATTATTACCTTCTAAATCAGACAGAGATTAAGTGACTTGTCCAGGGTCACAGAGCCTAGTAAGTGTCTGAGACTGGATTTCAACTCAGGTCTTCCTGACTTCACACATTATCTATTGTGGCATCTCCTAGTTTCTCCTAGAGCCAGCAATGACCCATCATTACCAGTTGTGTGACCCTGGGACAATCACTTGACTTCTCTCTGTGAATCTATTTCCTCTTCTGTGAAATGGGAATAATATATTATATTATTATATAATATATTATATATATTATATAACATTATATTATATATTATTTTTATTATATATTCTTTAATATATATTCTTTAATATTATTATATATTATATATATTATATAATATATTATATATAATAATATATTATTATATATAATTTATAATTAAAATTATATAATATAATATATATTCCCATAAATGGGAATAATATTCTATAACAATACTGTGCCTACCTCATAGCAATGGTCAAATAAAATAACTTAAGTAAAGCACTTTTATAAACTTTAGAGTGCTCTATAAAGATGATCTATTAGACTGAGAGGGTCAGGCATGATGGTCATTGATGCCCTTCTGATATTTAATAATTCTGAAGCAGCGTTAGTTGGATATTCCTGAAGAGCCCTTTCTGTCTTTAGGAAGGAAGAAATCAGTGAACTTGTCATAGCTTTCACAGCACAATGGTACTGTGGAAATCAAGTATGATTTGGAGGGAGGGGAAAACTGGATTCAAATCCTGTCTCTGACACTAATGGAGTGAGCACAGGTAAGCTGCTTAACTTCTACAAGTCTCAGTTTACTGATCTGTAACGTGGAGAATCAGAAAAAAAGTAATAAAGGAAAGTTAGCTGTTCTTTCAAAAGAGAGGAGAGAGGAGAGGAGAGCAAAGAGTGGAAGATGGAGTAGAAGAGAGGAGAGGAAGGAAGGGGAGAGGAGAGGAGAGGAGAGGAGAGGAGAGGAGAGGAGAGGAGAGGAGAGGAGAGGAGAGGAGAGGAGAGGAGGGGAGAGGAGAGGAGGGGAGAGGAGAGGGGAGGGGAGGGGAGGAGAGAATACCTGCATTGTCTATCACATGGGATTGTTGTGAGGATCAAATGAGAAATATATAAAGTACTTGGTCAACTTTAAAGCATTATGTAAACGTTAGCTCTTGTTAGTATTAAATGAAAGGGGAAGATGATGAGTCAAGAGATGGACATTTTTGGGTCCTCTGTGGATGTTCTCTGTGCATGGTGGACCATGGCCCTGATATCATTTATGATGCTCTGTCTACTTTCACTGATTTAGTCCCCTGGTCTGAGCAGCCTCTCATTGACGTGGTCTGTTACTCTTGTTGTCCTTTATTTTATTAGCTGAGCATTGTCATAGACACAATAGAGATGATAACTTATTTTTAAAAAAAGAAGAAAAAGAAACCCCACCAGAGCTCCCTAATACACTTTGGCATGGAGATAAGCGGTGTAGTCTTACCGGACTGTGGTTAGCAGGCGCTGTTCACTGAAAAGACAGACAGGGTCTGCTGGAAGTGATTTTTGTTCAAGGTCAAAGATCCTTTTTTTGTTTTTAATTTTTATCTCATTTTGGTTTATTATACAAGAGGAATAAAATTTGTCAAATGATGTATTCACCAGGAGCTTCCACAAGGAAACAGTTTTGGGGGAAATACCAATACCTTGTAGTTTGTAAGTTAAGCAGTGCCTTCCCCAATGAAATTATAGACTGGGGTTCTCTTGCTCCTTGAGTTTTCTGCCTCCAAACCTCCACTCCTGAGGTACCCTTACTTCCTTCAACATTGCTGCTTTGTATAGAAAACCTTTCCTGATCTTACCTGCCCCAACCCAGTTGCTAGTGCTTTCCCCTCCCAGATCACCACTCATGGTATTCGCCCATTTATTCTGTATATATCCTGCATGTACCTACCTATTCTCATTTTCTCTCCCTCCCCCCCACTCCATCTTCACCATTAGAATGTGAGCTTCCTGAGGGCAGTGAATATTCTATGCATTTTCTGGATCCCCAGTACTTAGCATGATCCTGGAACATAGTAAATGCTTAATTAAATGGCTTGTTGACTGATTGACACCACGGTCTGTAACAACCAACTAGGAATGCCTCAGTCAGGAAAATCAGAATCTAAGAGATAATGAGATCTCCAATCACCCACACACAGTTATAGGTAAGGAAAATGAAGCCAAGACAGAAGTTACATGCTCAAACCAACTACAGTGTAAGACACACAGGTGATCAATAAATAATTTCTGATTGATTACTTCATTAATGCAGTGTAAACAGGCTTCTGAAGACATCTATCTATCTCAATTACCGTGGGGGGGGGGCAGGGGGAGGGAGCTAAGATTTACCTAAAGTGCTTTTGGTAATGTCCTTAGGAAATGCATATTTCAGGGGGATGGAATGGAACACTGGAATCTTAGGGTTCTCTATTCTCCTATAACCTATCTACTCTACTCAAGATCATGACACTTTATATATACTTATTTGTTTCCATATTGTATCTTCGCAATAGAATATAAGTTCCTGAGGACAGGAAGTTGCTTTTCTGTCTTTCAACTCCCAAGCTGCTGGCACAGTGTTTTTCATATAGTAGACACTTAATAACTGCTACTTGAATTGAAGTGAATTGAATGGTCCATAGTAATTACAAATCTTAAAACATTTGTAAAATTCAATAAGGAGCAAGTTTCAAAAGCCAGACATGTGTTAGGCACTGCCGTTCTGTAAGCTGCTGAATAAAACGTCATTTGAGTATAAACTGTATTTGTATTAGAAATACAGATTAGATGAGGGGGAAAAGAGGAAATCATAAATGAAGGTCATTGGAGTTAAAGCTGAAGAACTCTTAGGTCAAGCAGTTGAGTCATCCAAATGGATAATGAAGTCACCAAGAATAATGGTGGAGTGTAGTATAAGAAGAAAGGCTGTGAGCCCGGTACTGAAGTCCTTGAGAAGAAGTGAGAGTGTGGTGTGGAAGTCAGCAGCCAACAATAGATGGGAAGAGGAATGCTGCGGAATTTGAAGCATGAGAAAGTGTTGAGTTGTAAGGGTAGAAGAAGAATTAGTAGGAGTATGCCCTAACTCAGAGCTGTAACCAGGGCAGGGCGACCAGTGCTTTTCCCCAGGGTGCCAGAATTTAAAGAAACACTGACAGCACTTTGAATTTTTGAGCATCATAGAAACAATTCTGCTTAACACTTAATCAGCAAGAAAAATTAAATAGGAAGGAACCAGATGGAGTTTTCCTTTCCCCAGGGGCCACAGCCCAGATCCTCCCCTGCCTGACCCTTCCCTGATCCCTTACCCCCTGTGAAGGGACCTTACCCAACAACAGTCTCGATGTCTCAGGGTTTTTGTTGCCACTTCCCAATGAACTGGTGTCCAAGTAAATTTTGTGTTGTTTGTCCCAGACACAAAAATCACCAGTTACAGCTCTGCCTAACCCTCTTTCTCTCCCTATATTCAAAGGGAGTAGGAAGAGTGTCCTCCATTGGTGAGAGTGGTGAAGGAAATGGGAGGAAGGGTAGAGGATCAGACTCATCCAGGTAAATTAACTAATCAGAGAGAATTAAGTGTCCAACTGTGCAGAACCAACTACCAACATATAAGGAAATTCAACTGAGAAAGAGAACCATTAGAGCCAGAAAAATCCGTAAGATGTCAGGGAGGAGGTGGGATATGAGTTGGCCTTGGATGCATTTCTTTCCTTCTGTGTCATTTTGTGTTTATGTGTTTTTTTAATGTTTTCAATTCAACGGACACTAGCTCACTGTGATATACATGTACTAATCCCAAATAGCCAGATATTTTGATTTATATGAAGCAAGGAATCCATACTTAGCAAGTCTCCCCATTCCTTGTTCAATATTGCAAAATGGCCGTAACACCATTGCTGTAAAAGTCTCCACCCTTTTTTTTTTTAATGGAAAATATAGAAACACATTCTTGCTCCACGTTTGACCTTTGGCTCTTACTTTCCTTTTACTGCATTTTTATGGAAAGTACTTTTTTTTTTTATTTTCAAAAGACTTCCTTGTCCTCGTTCCACATTTTCATGAAACGATGCAGCAAGGCCCCTATTTAAGATTATTGTAATGTTGGAAAATGCAGGCATTCCAAAAGAGTCCAGCTTTTTATTTATAATCATTCCAACTTATGAAATGTTCATATCACATAGGCTCTATCCCACAGTAGCCCCCTTTAGCTCCAGTCACCAAAGTTAACAATATGTTATTGATGCCATTTTAAGAGACTGCCAGCAGGCAGCTCAACTTTCAGCTCATCAGCTAAGGGGAATCTATGGACAAAATATACCTTTTCACCCTCTGTATAAAAGCCTACATAGATTTCAGTATTCCAGCTGGCTGTCTGATTGTAGTCATACAAAACGTAAACATTTGTTCCTCCTACTACATGGGTAAGTCTGGAGGGTCAGGTTGATGCTTTTGGCCTATGAAATAACTCCTTTGTCTTCCAGAAATGTGGCAAGGGTGAGTAAGAGTGAGAACCCACCCTTACCTCCCACTCCCCAAATCCTGCATAGAAGTGCTTCTTCTAACGGAAGTGTAAGAAGTTGTCCAAACTCAGGCAGGCACTCAGAAGTCTCTAGCATTAAATGATTAAGCCAACAAGACAATCTGACTTCCCACATTTTTCTGAAACCGTAGCCTGGGAATTCTGTCTTTTAAAGCAGCGTCTCGGACGGTTGATGTGCTTTAACACCAAAGGAGCATGTCGGCCTATTCAATGTTCATTGCATCTTTGGAGTGGGGGAAGAAATATGGGGTGGCTAGGAAACTAAGCAGTTTTTTTCCCAAGCGATCAGAGAGCTCACCGCACTTTAAGGATGAGGCTTCGCTTCCTCTTAAAAGGGTAAAGCGAAATATTCTTCTAGCTATTCTGAGCCTGCCATAGAAGTATTATGCTGTTACAGATTTCAAAAGGTTAGCTTCAATGAACCTGACATCAGTATAACCCAAAATAACCCATTCAAGAGAAAAGTAAGAAATAATTGCTGTTTTCTCTTTTTTTCCCCTCTGCTATATTGCTGTAATGATTTTGCATAACAGATTGAACAAAGTGCTGTTGTGACAGGTGGTAGAATTCAGCTAGTAAGCACCGAGACAGGGTTCAATTTAGTTTGTGAATCCTTTAATTGTTGTGCAGCTAATTAAAGAAGGTTCTTTACACTCGCAAGTGTTTACCGTTGCTAGTATGCATACATGAAAAATTAAATTGTGCCTTCAAGGGCTGAGAACTATAGAAAAATCATAGCTGAGGCTGCAACATGCTTACCAGCTCAAAATAGCTGCTTTTCACAATTGGAATTTGTAAAACTTTTTGCTAAGCAAATATAGAGCTAATTAGAAGTGTTCGTTGGACCAATTAACATTTAAATAAATAAGCCATATTGCACATTTCACAGTCTTTATTTAATGATGCTTCTTAACTCTTTGGAAAGATTCCTTTAAGTACAAATAAGTTGTCATAAAAATGAAAGACAAAAATAACACCGTAACAATATATTCTATTTTTTTCGTATTTGCCTTCAAGTCTTTTACTAAAACTCTGTACCTGTTATGGGGAGGAGGGAGAAAAGGAGTGGGGGAGCCAAGTCACACGCACAAACTCAACCACCTACAAATCTAGAGCTTTCTTTCATCTTCTCGGGTTACCTTTCCACCTCTCTGAATAGAAACAGAAAAACATATTTGATTACTATTTAAACTGTTATGATAACTCTGTTTACTTACGTCTTTGGCCCCATGATAGAAAAATCTGTTTTAGAGCATCTTACTTTAATCAGAGAAGACGCAGAAGCAAGGAAAAGAATAGCAAAAACAACAACGTCTGGGGAAGTCAGTAAAGGAAGTAGTTCAGAAAGTAGGGAGATGCTTATGTGCAAAATAAAATCCATTTTTTTCAACGCTAGACTTATGTATGTACTTGCACTCTCAACTGAGGCTGGAGGAATTGTTTAGCTCACAGATTCTGATCTTTTTCTCATTCTCTCTCTTGTAACAGTCAAATATTATTTTTTTTCGTAACTTCCAACATCCTGGACCTCATCTGTCTTTTGGGCCCTACAGTGAGTATCTAGTGCAGAATCTCCCATCTTAGTCCTCTACTCATTGCCCTCCCACTTCTTTCTTTTTTTAAAAAACTCAAATACATGTAGAGGAAGAGAACAGCATTGTCTCCCTTCTGCAAAGAGTAGTACCTTGTAATTATGCTAAGAGCTAACATGGAAGGTCTCATCATTGGCCTTGGCTTCTAGTATATTAAAAAAAAAGGACCAATTAACATTTAAATAAATAAGGCAGATTAGTAAAATCTACACTGACTACACAAAGAAGGGACGAGGGAAAATTAACTAAAATTACAGCAAAGAATTTAATGGTCCCTTCTTTGTGAACAATAAAACAACACAACGAGGAAGAAAACGAGGATGAACTAGGAAATCCTTAACTGAGAAACTAGTTCTCCTTTCCTTTGGAAGGGCAAAAGTGTCTACACCTATGCCTATGAGAGATAAAGATTTGGGTACTTTGGGGGAGAGGAGAAGCCCATAATTAATCTTACAATTCTGCTCATATAATTTAGAGCTGGAAGAACCCCAGAGTCTAGTAAGTCCAGCCCCCTCCTCCATCTTTATTTAGCAGGAGAAACCAAGAAACAGAAAACTAAAATGTTTTGCTTAAGATCACACAGGATGTGTGATAAGCAGATAAGCAGATACTGGAATTTAAATCTAGCTCCTCTGACTCTCAAATACAGAACTTTTCCCACTACAATATATATCAGCAACTTAGCTCATTCAGAAACATCTCCCTCATGTGTCACTGAATTTAGATTCTGGTCTCTATCACTGAAGAATCTTAGGAGTATGATGAGTTATAAAGTTGGTTTTTCTTGAAGAATTTAATCTCCTTTGCTTACAGCATCATGACTAGTTAATCAGAAATCACTAACATTTACAAAGCACTTTAAGGTTTGCAAAGCACTGTATATATGCCATCTCATAATCAGCAAACATTTATTCAGACCCAGCTTAAGCCCCTCCAAGCCCCTAATTAAGTCCAGGCACTGTGCTAAGTGCTGGGGTTACAAAGATAGTCCCTGCCTTCTAAATGTTCTTATTCTATAAGGAATCAATAATCAATATGTACACATGTAATTATAATGATTAATAAGTAATTGGTAGGGAGGAGGCAGTAGGGCCTCAAATCAAAAAGTAGAAAGTGATGCCTGAACTAAGCTTTGATGAAAATTTGAGATCTAAGAGGGAGAGAAACTCCAGGTGAAAGGGTCAAGCCTGTTGAACAGACACAGAAGCAGCAGGTGAGATGGCATGAGGCAAAAGTGAGAAATTCATGGGAAGGGAAGAGGCCTCAGGGAAGAAAGACTAAGATTTAGCATTCCTAGACGCAGAATTGCCAGAAGACTCCAGCAAAGGGACAGCCACCTTTTAAATGGGCCAAGTTTGCCATGCCATTTCAAATCAATAGCCAGCCCAGAGCCATATACATTGGATGACAGAATCCCAGATTAAGAGCTGAAATGGATAGTAAGTACTATGTAAGAGTTTGTTCCATGACTCAAGGAAACAATGAAAGAAAACCATTACTCGGTCACAAATGCTAAAAGGATTCATTTGGCAGAATATTTTTCTAATGTCACTACTGCACACCATTCAGCTGAATATTTGTAAGTAATCACTACTTTGGGAAATGTTTATAGGTGCAGTACTATACTGTACTATAGGGATTTGTCTTAATTCAGTTGGAGACTAGGGCGGAATTGGGGGAGGGGTGAACTGTTTTTGTCTTTTTTGAATTTTGTTTTGTTTGAGAAATTGAACAAAATAAATTTTCTCAATAGTTTAAGATATGCCAGAATTCCCTTTTTTGACTAAATTCAATTCAAAGGCCTCTAATGATCTTTGGCAAATTTGAGCTGAAAATAATATATCCTTAAAAATAGTTATGAGAGGAAGTATATATCAATGGAGAGAGAGAGAGAGAGAGAGAGAGAGAGAGAGAGAGAGAGAGAGAGAGAGCGAGCGCACCATCTCAGAGTCAGAAAGACATGGATTCAAGTCTAGGCTCTGATGTATACAGACTCAATGACCTCGGACAAGAAACTTAATCTCTCAATGCATCAGGAGACTTTCTAAGGCTGAGTTACAGGGTTGATGCCAACTTACACCGTAAGAGAGAATTTCTTCCTTAGGGGTGTCTTATACTAATGAAATCATCAGTCTGGCTCAAAGGGAAATAAATGGTTCTTTGGGAAAGTTGTCTTTGTTTTTCTTCAGTGATGCCCTTCTCATCTTGTCCAGCCCTCCTGTGCCTTCCTATATTTATGAAAGCCATTCTTCACGCTCAGAACATATTGTGTTGCCATCTCTACCTGTCAAACTCGGCCACCTATTCCATGAAGTTTTCACTGACCTCACCATCCAAAAGTGATCCCCCATTCTCATGTTTCTTCAAATGCTTTTTTCTACTTCTCTCCTCTGCCCTTAAGCAGTCCATCTTGTGTCATAATTACTTAGATAACTATCATGTAAACCCCATTAGATTATAATCTAAAAATATTTTATTTGTCATCTTTATATTCCCAGTGCCTAGCAAAGGACCCCACAGATAATAGGTACTTAATAAATGCCTGTTGAATTAAACTGAACCCTGGAAAGTATTTCTAAAAAAAATCCCCCCAAAGGGCAATGACCCAATTCAAACAAATATTATATTCTAAATAAGTCCTAATTTTTATAAAGCACAGTCACAAAGCTAATCAAAACCAAGTCTTCCCTTTGGGGATATAAATGCTGTTGACAAGTGAATGTTTCCCTGTGTGTGAAATCCAGTAAAATGCAGCAGTGAGGAGCTGAAAACGAAAGCTTCAAGAGTTGCTCTAATGTGGTGCTAAAATCAGGTAACCTAGATAACTGGGCAGAAAAGAAAGCAAAATCTTCCTGGCAAGGAGGCCCTGCATGGCTCCAACTTCTAACGGTGGCAAGAGCTGGCAGACTGACCAAAAGGCTCATGACCTTGGGTGATCCTTCCTGAAGGACAAACTACTCCTGAGTGATCTTTCCAATAAACTGGGAGCAAACTCACTTCAAGTTTCTCATTGGGCATATGCTTTATCTTGTCCTGCATCTTTTCTGTTCTCAACAAATTATGCTTACTGTGGATGCTCCAAACCAAAATATTTTCAACTTCCACCACGTTTTAGTTCCTTCATATTCCCTTTATGGCTTCCCCAGATGGCGATTTATCAGCTTTCTTGAATACCTGATTCTAAAGCCATAAAGCACCTTGTAGGCCATCAATCACTTCCCTTTTCATTGTTATTTTTATATGGCACCATAGATAGACATGAAAATTGACAGCAATTAAATTGCACCTAAGATGGGTCCCTTCTACGCACAACAATAACAAAAGAAAATCTAAGACCAGAATCCCTTTCCATACAATGGCACACAAGCTTCCCCATTTAGTCCTGTGAATATTAGGACAGTTGGCTTTTACAAATCACTAAGAGCTGTGGACAAGCTATATGATTTCTAAGAGCCAGCTGTCACAAGGGTTGACCTTATTTCCCTGCCTACGTACAGCCTATAGAGAGAGTAGACTGATCAAAAACCAGGTTGGAGAGTGCAGATGAGCTTGCATTTATTTTATTCAGTCAGTCGACAAACACTTATTAAACACTTGCTGTGTATAAGGCAGCTAGGTAGATAAAATTCTGCCCTTGGGGTCAGAAAGACTGGAATTCAAATCCAGACTCAGACACTTACTAGTTGTATGATCCAAGCCAAGTCTCTCAACCTCTATCTGCCCTTACAGCCCTAAAATGGGGATAGCGCTTATCTCCTGAGGTCATTGTGAGGATCAGATGAGATATTATCTGTAAAGTGTTTTGTAAACCTTCAAGCACTATACAAATGCTAGATGGTGCTGTTGTGGGGGTTGTTAAGGCACGGTGCCAAGCAATCAATCCATCTACAAGCATTTATTAAGTGCCTATCAAGTACAGGCACTGTGCTATGTATTGGGGATACAAAGATAAATATAAAATATTCCTTGTCCTCAAGGAGCTTACAGTCTACTGGGGAAATGGCAAGTACACATAAAACTATATACACAACTATGTAAAAAAAAGTAAAGACAAGGTTATTTGGGGGAGGGGAACACTAGCAATTAAGAGGCTCAGGAAAGACTTATAGGAAGCTGAACTGTATGTTGGGTACTAGAACCTCCTTGCTCTATAGTACACAATTAATGAATTCTTTTAGATTGAGATACAAAAATACAAATATGTAGGTATATTTAGTAAGTATATACTTATATATGTGCTTATAAATTTAATAAATACATCTATAGATTTTATACATATATTTGCCAAATATATCTATATATTTACTAAATATGTCTATAGATTTATCACACATATCTATATATTTACTAAATATCTGTTTATGAAATATATTTATAATTACTATATAGCTATGCCACTAAATATATCTATGTATTTACTACATGTATATTTACTAATAGATCTATATATTTACTATATATATTCATGAAATATCTATATAATTCCTTTAGAATGATATATTCATTAAATATATCCATATACTTACTACGTGTGTATTTATTAAACATATCTATATAATTACTATGGAGCTATATATTTACATGTATATTTACAAAATATATCTATATATTTACTACATGTATGTTTGCTAAATATATCTATATATTTACTATATGTATATTTATGAACCATATCTATATAATTACTATAGAACAATATATTCACTAAATATATCTATATATTTACTATAATATAGTTATTAAAATATCTATATAATTACTATGGAGCTATATATTTACATGTGTATTTACTAAATATATCTATATATTTACTACATGTATATTTGCTAAATATAGCTATATATTTACTATATGTATATTTATGAAATATATCTATATAATTACTATAGAATGATATATTCGCTAAATATATCTGTATACTTACTATACATATAGTTATTAAACATATCCATATAATTACTATAGAGCTATATATTCAATAAATATATCCATATATTTGCTATATGTATAGTTACTAAATAAATCCTATCTATATATTTGTATGTCTGTGTGTGTGTTAGGTATGTATATATGTTTATCCTGGAATTTCAGAATTGGAAGAGATCTCAGGCTTCCTCTCATCCAACTGTTACCTTAGAAAGCGTCCCTGCTCAAAATGATCGAACAAGTGTTTGCTTGGAAGTCTCTAGTTAAAGGGAAGCCACCCCATCCCAGGGAAGCTCATTCCACTTTGGGACAGCTTTATTATTAGGAGGCTTTTCCCGACATCAAGTCTAAATTTGCCTCATTGCTATTTTCATCCGCTGCTCCTGCTCCTGCCCTCTGAAGTCAAACTGAGTAAGTCTAATCCCTCTTCCATTTGTCAGCCCATCAAAAATTTGAGGCTAACTGTTAAGCTTCCCTCTCCACCCACCCCCCAATCTATCTTTTCTTCTTCCAAGTTAAACATCCCTGGTTTCTTCAAGGCTTTATGGTCAAGAAGATATCAGAAGTAGGTGAAAATGTATATAGCATAGAACAGAAGGAAAAAAAAATTGGTTTGGAGTCAGAAAAACCTGGGTTCATAATATCTTTTCTCTGTGCCTCACTGTTTCACCAGGCCTAGGGCTCTTCATCTATAAGATGAAGGAGGGTGGATTAAATAACCTCTGTCAGTTTGGAATCTTATAATCCTGCAATCCTACAGAAATCACCATGACACAAGGAAGCATGGGATACATGTGCAGAAGAGAAGTCCGGGAAGAAGGGGGAGGAGATATCTGAAAAGGGAGGGTCTCACTGACCTGGAGGAGTCAGAGAAGACTTGACTAAATCTTGGTCAGTTCCAGACAAAAAATAACAGCCAAGTTTGTCATATGGAGAAGGCTCATTTACAAGAGAAACTTGGAGAAGAAAAGGAAGTGAACCCACCCCTGGTGCTGTTGATCAGGCACAGGAGGTGCACCTGTCCAATACACACACACCTGTCACATGGGGAAGGGGGAGGGGAAGAGAACAGTTGTTTAAGTTAACTTGAATTCACAAATGCAAATCTTGTAATTAAATACACAAATAAGTAGTTAGACACCCAACTACCCATTTGCACACACAATTACCCAATTTGTGCAAGTTTATAATCTGTAGGTAGGAATTCTGTAGTTACACTTGTTGGATTGGCCATGAGAATATAGCCAATCCTCATTGCAAGGAAATATTAATATCAGGTATCCTTTTTCTTAACATTTGGGCAGCCCAATGTAAAGGGGTCTTAGTGTCTGTTTTTATAGAAAAGGTTTTGGTATTTTTTTTTTTTGCATGCTTCATTGATAGGACCTTCAGAAATCAAATAAATTACTATGTAGTATCTGTAGACTAAGAGAGGATCTGGAGTCAGAAGAGGGCTGTTAGGTGGCACAGTAGATAGAATGCCAGGCCTGGAATCAGGTACACTTCTGAGTCAAATCCGGCTTGAGACACTTACTATCTGTGTGACCCTGGGTAAGTCACTTAACCTGTTTGCCTCAGTTTCCTCATCTGTAAAATGAACTGGAGAAGGAGATGACAAACCTCTCCAGGATTTTTGCCAAAAAAAAACCCCCTCAAATAGGCTCAAGAAGAGTAGGACAGAACTAAAACTTACTGAACAACAAAAAGGAGTCAGAAGATTTGACCCCTTATTACTTCCCTATATGACCATGAGTAAGTCACTTAATCATTATGGGACTTAGTTTCCTCATTTGCAAATGAGGGAGGTTAGATTAGGTAGCCTCTGAGGTACCTTCCAGTTCCAAATCTACGGTCCTATGATCCTATGATTGCTCTGAATTGTGCTAAGGTTCAGGATTAAATAGAGAATATTTTGTTTTTCCTGGTAGATTAGTACCACACACCCAGTACAATGCTTTTCCTGACACCCTGTGTAGCCCTTAACAGTCACAAGATCCTAGAGATCCACTGTGGTCGTTTTATTTGAAGTTACTGAGCAATTTAAAAATTAAATGAACACATCCCCTGTCATGTTTTGATCTTGCCATGCACTAATTTTCAGGACAGAGAAAAAATAGTTAATTACTATTTTATACCCACAGTCCCTCTCCATGTCATGTAATGTAATGTAATGTAGCTAAATAAAGAAGTTACTCTAGTGCAATTTGCATTCTTGAAAATAAAACAGTACTTATATCTCTTTGTTTCTGGGTTTAATTTTAGCACACTTAAGTACAGTTATCTGATGTGCTTAGAAGAGGACAGACACCCTAGAAAAAAGTGGAAATCTCACAGAAGGAAGAGAGATACATCCCAGAAGTGGTGGCATCCCAAGCCCTGTTCAGGGATGGATCGGCATTAGGGGAAATTCACCAGAGCCTTGTGGTAAAAAGGGGATAATTGGGGATAATTATTAGTGTGCTCTGAGATTGGTATATGAACATTACATCTAAAGCTTCCCAAACGTTTCTGTCAAACCTCAAGCAAAGGCTTCACACTGTCTCAAGATGGGCATGAAATTTTTGAGGCTAAACTTTGTGGTCTTGTTAATAAAATCTCTGAAGTGGTTGGTTCTACCCTCCCTTTGTGTTTTGGAAACAACCGCAAAATCTTCATGCCCCCAGTAGGATTTGTGGTTTCCTTTTGGTTGCAGTGCCAACTTTCAATGACACTCCTTGGCGCTTGGGAGGGAGAGGAAGAGAATTCCCAAGAGCACCAGTTTTTGTTGTAGTGGAGAAAAGAAACATGGTCCCAAGCCCTCAAGACCATGGTGACCTCCAAAGCCAGTGCAAAGACTTCAAGACAGATCGATGTGGTGTCCAAACATGACCAGGAATCAGAGGGTAAAACATGTCTTCTGCTTCTCATTTACACACAGAGGAAGCAGATCACAGGAAAAAGAAGACTCCATTTTCCAACATGGATAATGTGTTGATTTATTTGGCTTGACTGAACCTGCTTGTTATGAGGTAGAGTTTTATGGGGTTGCGGGGGGGGGCAGGGAGCACTGGCAAATGACAGTGAAGTTTTTAAAAAGCATCAATAAAACATTGAGAAAGAAAAGCCATTTCAAGTAGAGCTGCCTCATCATTAGCCTCTAACAAGTGAGAAAAGCATAGTAGAAACTGTATCAGCTCCTTCTCTCTGGTTATGTACTTTGTTAATCTTTAACAAAACTAAAGGCTAAGGGAAGAAAATAGGATATATAACATACCACGGCATCTAAATTAATACTTCATTTATCCTGAGGCACAATTAGGAGATTTAAGGTTACCAACTAGCAGTTCAAGAGACAATTAAGTTCTACAACAGCTATTAAATATGAGAGGAGTTAACCATATAAAAAGTAAAAGTTTTGAGATTCAATTTCTAAGTGAATCCCAATATGCCTCTCACTTCCTCTTCCTCCTCTGCTTCTTCCTCTTCTCTCCTTCTGTATGAACATCTCTCCTCCTCCTCTTTCTCCTTCCCCTTCTGCTTCCCCTTCCCGCCCTTCTTGCTCTTCTTCTCCCTTTCTCCTTATCCTTCTCTGAATATCTTCCCTCTCTCCCTCTCTATCTCTTATTACTCAGTCTCTACCTCCTCCTCTGCCTCTTTCATTCTTATTCTGTCTTAATATCTGCTCCTCCCTCTGCTTCTTTTTTCATATAAACATTTAATGATGGTCTTTGTTTTACATCAATGTCACTTTCCAAAAACCCTCCTAAGCCCCCAATAGAACCCTCCCTTGCAACAAATAAATACCATTAAGCAAAGCAAATAGATGCATTGGTTATGTATGCCTTCTTCTGAATCCATAGTCCTCTACCTTTCTGCCAAGAAGTAGGAGGCAACTTCCATCCTCAGGCCTCTGTGGTGTGTGCTGGTGATTTCATTGATAACAGTTCTAATGTTTTCTAATGTTGATTTCCTTTACATTAGTGTGGTCATTGAATAATTTTCTTTTCCTGGTTTTGATGGCTTCACTCTGCATTGGTCCTATGTAATTTCTGCTCCAACACACTGCCTACCTAAGACATAATGATAGAGAAGAAGAAGGACTTAGACCACTCCAGAAGGACCACTTCCCCAAATAGTCCTGTGGGACAAGGGATTGTACCTCTCTGTAGCTCGATTCCCAATCTCCCTCTCTGAACCTCAGGTGTCCTCTTCTGTAAAATCGAAACTGAAGGCACTGGATTCAATTACTTCTAAGGTTTCTTCTCCTCCTCCTCCTTTTTCTCTTTCTCTTCCACCTTCTCATTCTTCTCCTTTTTCTTTTCCTTCTCCTCCTCCTCTTCCTTTCCTTCCCTCTATCTGAATATCTTCTGTTCCTTTGCCTTCCCTTCTCAAGGTCCTTCTCTGAATGTGTTGTCTTCCTCCTTTTTCCCCTCTCCCCATATGAATTTTTCTGTCTGTCTGTCTGTCTCTCCATTTCTTTTTTTTTTTCATGTGAGCCTCAACTGTTTCTAGCTGGATAGTATTGTAAAATTAAGAGATGAGTTCTGCACACAAAGTATTTCAATAAACAAACTACCCTGGTGGACCAGAAAGAAGCAGATATGGTACTTTTTGGAGTGGAGATAGGAAAAACGTGTGAAATTGGGGGTGGGGGGATGGCAACCATTTTGAGGGAAATCACTCTTGGGAGAGGACTGGCATAGGACCAAATAACTGATCTTGAAGAAGGGACCCTCTGCACTACAACTTCAGTGAGACAATAATAATACAACCAGGTGAATACAGACAAGCACAAGATAGGAAAATGCTGCTATTAGTTGAAGTCTGGGGGATTCCCTGGGAACTATGCATTTGCTTCTGAAAGCAAAACTCAGTCCTTAATGAATAAATATTAAAGCTGTCAGTGCTTGAGAAAAATCAGCACCCGAGGTTTATAAAGCTCTCCCAGCTCAGAAGACTAATTCAGTGGATAAAGCTCAGAAGGAAGAAAAAAACCACTTGAGGCTATTTTTGTTTATTCTATCAAAGGGATCAATTCTTCCCTAGAGGCACCAGGGGCTTGCTCAGGTAACACCCATTAGCACTAATGGGAGTTACAAGTGTAAACTCCACAAGGAGGGAAAGAAGAGATCTTAAAATTTCCTGGACTCTGATTAGTCTCCTCTGATAAAGGCCTTGAATCAAATAAATGCCTGTCGGGTAGCTGCCTCAGTCCAAGGCTCCTTTCCATCCTGATTAAGGCTGTGAGGATGTCTGCAGCAGACACCGATTAACCCAAGCACTAGCTTGGAGTAAAAGTAGGGAAAAGCCATTCCTCCCTCCCTTCCAAAAGCAGGAGAGGGCCATTGCCCCTGTCTCAGTGCCACTGGCCAGTGTAGAGAGGCCTGGCTCACAGGCAATCAGCCTATTACCTTCAGAGCTGAAAAATGTTCTCAGGCAGCCGTGAGAGGCAGACCTGTGTATCCCCCTAGCCCCAGTGGAACAGATGTCATTGATTGGTGGGGTGTTGGCCTCCAAAGAGGGAAGGAGAAAGTGCAGCGCCCACAGGACACTCTCCAGACTCGGGATAAATTTACTTCTCAACCCTGCACCTCTCTGCCCCTTTTCTTTGGAGAGTTAACTTGCAATTTTCTACTTTCTTGTCTTCAAAAAGCCTTAGTCATCCAGTCAGAGAAAAATCAAAGTTAGCTTTCCCTATGGAGAATTTCATCCAACTTCAAAATTTCCTCTTGTGTTTGACCTTGCCTCTTTTCTTTCAGCCCCACCGTCACCCCCAAAGTAAGTCCTGGAAGTTCGTTAAAGTATTAAAGCAAACTGGTGGAATTTGTGTGGGGGTGGTGGCAAAAATTCCAGCTTTTTGGGAGGGCTGATGAATGGGAAGGAAACCAGTGCAAACGGGGGAAAATGGTGATTAAATCATGTTACCTTTTCCCTTCTGCCCTAGAGAAATCTCAGCTCATAGCTATTGAGCTAACCACATCAGAATCTGATTCAGCTGATGATGAATGCCTGGTCATAAGAATAATTTCACCTACACCAGCAGGTGTAGTCCAAGGGAGAACAGCTTCCCATCCCAAAACCTGATGGATGGATGCTCGAAGACCCAAACAGTGTAAACTCCATCAACGTTGCCATGGAGCCCTTTGGAAGAATCTAAAGGAAAACATGATTCCATAGGATTTGGAAGCACTGGACTAACCACACTTCCTTTCTGCTTTCTGCCACAGTTGGCTTGCTTTTCACAGAGACTTTTATCATTACTATTAATAAGAGCTAACACTTTTAGAACACTTTAACCTATATTAGCTCATTCAATCTTCACAACAACCCTGAGAGGTAGGTGCCATCATTATTCTTATTTTACAGATGAGGAAACTGAGGCAAAGAGAGATTAAGTGACTTGCCCAGGGTCACACAGCTAGTAAATGTCTGAAGACAGTTTTGAATTCAGGCCTTCCTGACTTCAGGTCCAGTTCTCCGTGCACTATGGCACCACCTAGCTGCCAATAGTAGCTGATTTGAAGATGGGAAGTGGTACCCTGGGTGATTCATGAGAATCAGGAGTTCCTAACTCTATCACTAGAAAAGATCTGCGATTTCATCAGTGTAGGGGACCACAGGTGAGAAAACTCTATCACTGTAGATCAGTCAATAAGCATTTTTAAACACCTACTACTAAGCCAGGTACTAAAGTCCTAGGGATTAAAAAAAAAAAAGACAAAACAAAATGCCAGTTCTTGATGTCAAGGAGCTGAAAATCTAACGATAGTAATTCATTTACCACTAGCACTAGGGGTCAGCTAGTTAGTACATATCAAAGATAGGATTTAAATTTGTATCTTCCTGACTCCTCCCCCCACCCCCCCAGCCCCCCCAAATGCTTTCTATCAAACTATACCATACTGGATATGAGATAAGAATTTTATAGTAATATGAAATTTACTGGTTGTAAAGTATCCCTGATTTTCTCTCTTCTGGTAAGTGAAGATGTGACATAGAGTCATATTATAGCTGGAAAACTTCTCAAGGACCATTTAGTTTGAGCCTCCTCATTTGACAGTTGAAGACATTGAGTCTTAGAAAAGGGAAACACTTTGCTTCCTGAGAATAAGTTTAAAATTAGAAACTTGGTCATTCTTCATGCTGCTATTTGGGAGGGTAGAAGTTTGGATTCAAAAGTCCCTTTCACTTAGGTCCTTAGGGACAATAGTCATGCCTATTGCAAGTGTGACATGAACCTTCAGAAATCTAACAATTCTGATCCAACCGATGGCATCCCATTGGTACTTGGTTGGGCTTTCCTTAGAAAAGTTCTATTGATGTAACTCTGATCTCTATTGTATAGGCACCCATTGGTTTAAAAAAAAATCCCTGTAGAAGCAGCTGTATAAGCAAACAAACAAAAAAAGCCCCTTGTTATAAAACCATTGCAGAGGTGCACATAAAGTTTATCTGCTCCCCAGATCTCCCCACGTAGTTGCTGTGTGGTCTCTCCATGGACAGAAGTAATGAAAACTTGTAGGGCTACATATATGATCAGGGTGTCCTCAGAGCTGGGTAAGGGAGGATTTAGAATGAATTCTTCTTTCATATTCTCCTCACCGCCTGCCCTTCTTCTCTTCTCCCCACTAAAGTCCACCATAACCCTCGAGGGAGCCACTAAGGTCGTGGATGACGAATAGGCATCAGCCTCATCAGGTTCTGATGCCAGTGACTAGCTACCAGTCTAATCAAGCAGAAAGATCATTCTAGATTGCCACCTTCCTTCTTCTCACGAGGAAGCACTCATCTAAGGAGAGTATCTCCTGAGTAGGTGACTATAGACTACACAGAAAATTTCCAACTACTAGAGATCTTTTATTAATGCCTCTACCACCAACAGTTATACATACTAGTTGGTGTTAGATTTCTACTTTTTTATAGTGTGTCCCAAAAGTCTTAGGGTAGTTTAAGGCTTTAATAGCTTAAAACTCCAGTGCCCTAAGGCTTTTGGAACACCCTGAGAACTATAGAGGGAGAGGAGCAAAAGTAGCCAGCCTGCGCTTTTGATTCATCTCCAACAAAATCGTTGCTGAGGTTCTTCATTCTCCCTTTCATGATGACTTCGAATGAGTAATGACAATTGTTGTGGCTATTCAGCCATGTTTGGCTCTTTGTGACTCTATTTGGGGTTTTCTTGACAAATATACTGGAAAGGTTTTCTATTTCCTTCTCCAGCTCATCTTACAGATGAGGAAACTGAGGCAAACAGGGTTAAGTGACTTGCCCAGGGTCACACAGCTAGGAAGGGACTGAGGACAAAAGGAAGATGGGTCTTCTTGATTCCAGGCCCATCAGGCTGTCCAAGCTGCCCTGAATAATAATAATAATAATAGTTAGCATTTATAAAGCTCTTTAAAATTTACAAAGCATTATTTCATGTGGCCTCCGCAGCATTCCTGAGGCGAGGGTGCTATTCCTTCCCCCTGAGGCAGACAGGGGTTAAGTGATTGATTCAAGGTCACACAGCTATTAAGTTATCTGAAGCCATATTCCAATACAGCTCTTCTTGCCTTAAGTCTAGCTCGCTAACCTCTTCACTCCCCAGTTCTTGAGCTCTCGTTGACAGAATTGAGTGAGCCCTCCTAGTATCCCACACACTAGCTTTTGAGCGTCAAACAGAAAGGGGTCCGTTTCCATTTCTGTCCTCCTCTGGTCATCTCTAATGTTTTCCCTAAAATGCTATCCTTCTGTTTCTGTTCAGTTCGATTCAAGTCATTATTAAGCAGCTTCCGCATGCTAGGCACTGGAAATAGACAAAAACAAAATATATTCCGCCCTCAAGGAACTTACATTGGGGGGCAGGGGGAATATCTCATGTATGCAAAAAACCCAATTCAAAATAATTTCAGAAGAAAGCAAGCACCAACAACTGTCAGAGTCAGGGATCACAATAGACTTTGCTGTCTTAGGAGGTGGTACCTCATTGAACCTAATAGGAAACTAGAGATCCTGAGAGGCGGAGAAGAGGAGGTGCCCATTTCTGTACTAGAGGACTTATACACAAAAAAAAAGATGGGAGATAGGGTATCAAATTCTTGGAATAATAGGTAAAATATAGTACGTAAAGAAGAGTAAAATGAAATGTCTAGAAAAGGAGGTGGGAGTCATATTGTAGAGCTTCAGATATGAGACTAAAAAGTTTATACTTCATCCCAAAGGCATTAGGGAGCCATTGATGATTTTTGAGCAGAAGACAGTCAGACCTTTGCTCACTGAATCATGGAATGTGAAATTTGAAGAGACCATAGTGGCCATCTAGTCCAACTGATCCATGAGAGGAAAACCCACTATAACATACCCAATGAGAGGCCATTGAGACTCTCCTTGGAGGAGTTTTTAGGGATATCGATTTGGCAGTTATGTGGAGGTTACATTGGAGAGGGGAAAGCATGGAAGCAGGGAGACAAATTAGGAGATTGTGGAAGGCCAGGTGAGTGGTGAATGGGAAACATTAGGTAATTTGTGCATGAT
>CM053625.1:102887885-102922885 GCA_028646595.1 Phalanger gymnotis
GGAAGGAAGGAAGGAAGAATGGAAGGAAGGAAAGAAGAATGGAAGGAAAGAAAGAAGGAAGGAAGGAAGGAAGGAAGGAAGGAAGGAAGGAAGGAAGGAAGGAAGGAAGGAAGGAAGGAAGGAAGGAAGGAAGGAAAGCAAACCTGGGGAGTGAAAATAAAGGGAATGTAATGGCTATGAGAACAGTTGCTTTTCCTGACTTCTGAGAATTTATTGATGAGAATTGTTTAAATTTGTCCTCATATCTATCCACTACCTAGCATAGTACTTGGCATAGAGTAAGTGATTAATAAATGCTTATTGATTGACTAAATTGTCCACTATGATAGTAAAGTCCCCTTCCAGTGTTTCATAATAGTATGGATGGGACCTTGGCATCTCAAAGGATGTGCTGGGAAAGCATGAGCTTGGGCAAGTCCTACCAAGTTCAAAAGGCTCCTAATACGGGCTGAGGCTGGATAGGGTCCTAGAGCAGTGTGTAGTGAGGCTTATCACCAAGAGGTTTGCCACAAGGGGATCATTTATTTATTTATTTTGGCCACAGCAACTCACAGTCTATCTGCCAGGTTTAGATCAAGCTAAGGAGTTCAGCATCTACAGGGGACTAAGTAGCTACACCAATAAAATCACATATCTTCTGAAGTACTTCTAGATAGAATCAGTGTCAGAGCTGGAAGGAACCTCAGAGGTTCTCTAGTGTATCCCCTTTGCTTTACAGATGATGAAACTGAGGCTAGAAAAGGTTAAGTGACATGCACAATGTAAGATGACATTGCTAGTAAGTAGCAGTAGCAGAACTGAGATAGAAGCCAAGTGTTCTGAACCCAGATCCTTTGTTTTTCCTAGAACATTCAAAGAAACTGTCCCCCAAAATCTGTGCTCTGTGAACTTCAATCACTGCAGAAAGGCCTGAAAAGCGTGATAAGCTGATTTGTTGTAGGATAGTAGACCTAGACCTGGTCCAGGTCCTTCAATTTACAGATTAGGGAAACTAAGGCCCAAGGAAATTGATTATAGCTTGAGCAAATCAGGTGTCAGGTTCAACACCCCAAGGTCAATGTTCCTTCCAATGCACTATCACTCTGCCTTACAGTCAATTTACTCTATTTATCAAATAGGTGAATTCAGAGATTATATGAGAACAAGCAGGTTTTCATACCCAATCTCCTTCACAGAAAGAGGAGTCATCCTTGGGCAAGCAAACTCAAGGAACAGAAATGTAAGCTGTTCTCCCCAGCAACGCCACTTAGTTTTAATGACTTTGTGGTGGTCACATGACCTGGACCTCCTCTCTACTCCCCCAGCCACCACCCAAGTTTGGGCCCTTATTAACTCTCTCCTCAAACTATTGAAATAAGCCTCTAAGTGAGTATTTCACAATCCCTGGTTCAGGGATCGCTGCCAATCTACAGCAAACTGTTACTCATCTACAGAGCTTACTACCAAAAACCCTTCCTTCTTCAAACTTATAAACTTAAAGAAATGAACACCTCCTGCTCTCTGAATTTTATTACTTCCATCTCTAGTTCCCTAGATTATAATCCCCATCCTCTGAACCATTAAGAGGGATTCTTCCCCCAAAGGTGCAATGGATTTCACACCATTCCATTCCCAGTAAAGAATTTAGATATTTGACCACCTTGCAGCATAATTTGGGCTGGGAAACACAGACCTAATCGATCCCCTACCTCCAGTCTGTCTTCTCCACCCAACCCCCAAAACTCCACTGACAGCACAGATGATTGCATCACACCTCTACTCAAAAATCTTCACCAGCTGATGTGTATAGGTTAAAGCACATGCTCCTTAGCTTGGCAATTAGAGTCCCTTATAATCTGTTTCTAAACTACCATTTTATAACTGGCACTTAGTAGGCACTTCATAAAAGCTAGCAGACTGACTAACTGACTGAATATTCTGGGAATGAAGAGACCTAGGTTCAAATCTCAGCTATGGCACTTCCTAGCTATGGTTCCTTTAACAAGTCACTCTGCCCTTCTGAGCCTTATCTTTTACATGAAGGGATTAGAACTAGATTGTTTCTAAGGTCCCTCCTAGCTCTGCCATTCTATGACAGCAGTTAATCTACAAGCATTTGTAAAATCCCTCCCAGGCAACAGGTACAATGCTAGCTGAGGGGGATATAAAGATAAAGTTGAAATGGTCCCTCTTCTCAAGCAACCAACTTTCATTCTATTGGAGAAACTACATATATAAATAAAAGTAAATGCAAAACACACACACACACACACACACGTGTGTGTGTGTGTGTGTATAAATATATATATATATATACTCACATGCACAAAATAAGTGCTACACAATTTTTAGAGGGGACACTTATAGCTATGGGAATCAGAAAAGAACTTATTTAGAAGATATCGTTGTTCAGTTGTTTCAGTCATGTCTGGCTCTTCATGACCGCATTTGGGATTGTCTCGGCAAAGATACTGGCGTGGTTTGCTATTTCCTTCTCCAGCTCATTTTACAGATGAGGAAACTGAGGCAAACAGGGTTAAGTGACTTGACCAAGGTCACATAGCTAGTAAGTGTGTGAGGCCAGATTTGAACTCAAGAAGATGAGTCTTCCTCTCTCCAGGCCCAGCTTTCTATCCACTGTGCCACCCGGCTGCCTTACACAAAAGATGGTGCTTGAGAAATTCCAAGAGATTCAAAAAATATTTATAAGTACCTACTAAGTACTAGCTAGGCACAGTACTAAGGACTACTTTTAGATTCAATAACTTGTGTCTTATTTATCTTTGTATCTTGTCTTATTTATCTTTGTATCTCTCCAGCATATTGAGTGAATGAATAAAGAAGGACAGATACTCTCCTCCCAAGGCAATGCAGATTAGAGAGATGAACTCCTGAACCATCATTTCAAATGTTTAGAATGACTGGTCTTCACTGCCACCCAACTTTATTCATCCCATACTCATGTTACCAGGAAATCTGTTAGACTTTGAAATTTGTGACTGGGTGCTTACCTATGGATCAAACTGCTCACCACAAGCCAAAACAAAGGCAGGTCCCACTTGCTCAAGCAGCACCGTGTCCCTGAAACAGAGAGTGGGTCTCAGTGACCTCTAAGGTCCTTTCCTGCTCTAAATCTCTGATCCAGAGATCATGGTGACTGCTGTGAACCTCTCTTCAAGCCTATATTCAGTACAAGTTGGTTCATGTTCCCATGGCAGACTGATGACTATCATCCATATGAAAGCGAGGTGGGGAAGAGAGAGATGACATCATAGTAAGCTTTGTTTGGTGTACAAGTACAGTACATCCCACTGGTAATTAGTGTCTGTGGCTTCTTTTGAAACAGGGATTAAGCAATATAGCCAACAAATGTCCCTTTCTGTTAAGCATTTGACCTTATCTAGAGTGTGTCATCAGCTTGAAAGTCATGGCTTATGTCAGTGTTAGTGCAAAGCAGCCTCCACTGTTTCCAAATTGGGATTGCTTCCATATCAGCAACAGATGCAAATCGAGCACTCAATAAGTAGCAGTAAATGGTTTGGAAAGAAATGTCCCAGTCCCTTCATCTCTCCTGGTCAGAGACTGGATAACGAAATGCAGTTGTCAGATACCAAGATGTAGAGGACAGGTGGATGGCTAGGCCTGAGACATGTAGATTTCTGCTATAGCCCATGAAAAAAAAAGTGCAAATCCAATCAGCAACAAGGCCTTGTTTCTGTTAACCAAGCTGTTTTTCTGCCGCACATCAATTAGACTGTTTCCAGCCCTGACAGGAAGCAAGGAAAACCACCCATGTTCTATGCAACCTCTAATATGCTTCCAGTGTTCCACTTGTTACAGTCGTGAGATAATTGATATATCAGTCACAGGGCCAGTCTCTCTGAATTTCACCCAAGCCAACTGGCAAAAGAAAGCCTTCGGTTACATATTAGACAAAAGTCCATAGGAGTGAAGGCAAGAGTGGCCTTCCACAATTCCAACCTGTTTCTGATGGAAGTCATCTAGGAGGCGCCAAAATAGATGCTGGCTCTGACACTAACTAGTACTAGGGACCTTGGGCAAGTCACCTAGCTCTTCTGAGACCTCAGTTTCCTTATCTGCAGAATGACATAGTGATAGTTGAACCACCTGCCTCACAAGGTTGTCATGACGAAAATGCTTCGGAAACCTTAAAATAAGATTTAAATGTAAGTTGTAATTGTTGTTGGCATTATCATCTACCAGTTTGTTTAACTGGAAATTTATTCAACAAGAGTCACTAATCTACCAGGAGCTTAGCATTTTCCCAGGTATTGTGGAGAGAATGCAAGGAAACATAACCCAAGATGGATTTCTGCCTGCTAGGAAGGAACTGGCACTATAACTGGGGAGATGAGAGACAAAAACAGACAAAGCTAGGTTATCGGTGATGGGACATGGACAAAATGATGCTGGAAGGCAACCTAGGACCAGATGGATGGTAGTGACAAGAAGTGCTGGGTCCAGAAGACAAGTGTCACCATAGACTGGGGCGATCAGGGGAGATTTCCTGAAAGAGATAGTACTTCATCTAGGCTTGAGAGATGAATAAAGTGGTTAAGGGTAGGGAGGGGGCAGGAGACCATCATGGACAAAGGTGAGGTGGTGGGAACTCAGGAGTCATATTGAAGAGGCTAGTCTGGGTGGAATAGAAGATCTGAGGAAGGGAAGGCATAGGACATAAAAACCAGAAAGGCTAGTTGGGACCAGAGTGTGAAGGATCTTTGATTTCAGGCTAAAGCCTAGCCCTGAATTTTATCTGCTAGGTAAGGAACAGCTACCAACATTTCAAAAATAGGCCAACAATTAGAACAGACATTATGTGTTGGAAAGTGCAATGTGGAAAGCATGCTAGATTTAGAGTTAGCTGACCTGGGTTTGAAACCTAACTCTGACCCTTACTAGTTGTGCGACTAGACAAGCTGTTAACCTCCCTACCCTTCGGTGTATCCATCTATAAAATATAGGGTGGGATAGGGATGGACTGGTTGACTTCTAAGGTTCCTTCTAACTCTCTAGCATCCAATGGCAGCTGCTGTCCACCACCACCTCCAATTTTGTGACATCCTTGGAAGACATGAAGAGATGTTACTAAGAGTTTCAGGAGGAAATCCATTGACTAATAGATTCAGAACTGAAAAAGGAGCCATCTAGCCAAACCCCTTCATTTTACAGAAGAGGAAACTGAGGTACAAGACTTGACCAAGGTCACATAGACAGTATGAGACAAATCCTCTAAGATCCTTTTTTATGTAAAAAGGAAAAATAAGGAAAGATTTATTTCTAGGAATTGAAAAATTCTCCCTACCTAGGGCCACTGTTATAATCTTGTCCATCTTCACTCCTCTAGTCAGAATGATCAGAAATGTGTCCAAGGGGTTGGGCAAGTCTCAGCCCAAAGTAAAAAACAGGTGTACCTTGGTTTATGCTGTTGATGTGCTTTTGAAAGTTGTATGTAAATCAATTTTCTGGGTAAACTGCATCTTATTTTAGATGCACAAGAGTGAGCTTGTTATATAAAGAAACTCTGTGGGGAATCCTTTTCTAAAGAGAAGAATCAGTCGATAATTTATCTGTTTTGTAAATTAAGATTTTGGATGTTGGTTTTCTTTTAAAGAGGGGAACACCCATATGCTACTGAAATAATGACTAACACACTCAATTCTGTTGGTGTCACTGCCACCATCAATGCAAAATGGATCTCATGTGTAACCAGGGAAAACCAAACTATAATTATCCTCGGAACTCCAAGACCAAGTTTTCCTACCTCTCGGTATTACTGTCTGCCTCTGTCTGGCATTAACCAGTAGCACAGAGCACCAGGAAATGCTCTACATCTAGGTTTCACTTGGTCTTTCTTTCCTCCTTCTTCTTTAAATCACTGGCAACAGCCTATGCTCCAAAAGAATGCTTAATCAATGGGGGAAAAATGAGCTGTATCCCTAAAATAAAGGAGTGCAGATATTTCCTTTCTGGTATTTTATTAATTTGTAAATACCATTATTGAATTTTTGAAAGTTCTAATTTAAATGTATTGACCTATGATTGTTTGGTAAATTTGACACCCAGATTACTTAAAGGAAAACTTTTCTTTAGTCACAGACGTTTTGCTATACAAGAGACAAAATGCTTTAGACAAATGATGCATGAGGAATTGCGCAGTGCCCAGATCGCTGGAATGACATGTTCACACTTAATTCAAATTAGGCAACTTTCTTCTGATAGCTACCTGGGTAGCAGTGACATAGGGAATGAGACTCCTCATTCCCTTTAGAAACCAGAACTGATGACAAAGAGAGTTAATGGATGACAGAACATTAGTAAACAATCAGGCAAAAGTAAGGTGGAAAGAAACGAAATTGTCCTTAAAATATTTTAAGTGGGTCGTTTTGATGAGATTCAAAGAAGGGCATTAGAAGATTTCTTCTCTCTCCTCTGGCCCCCTCATCTCCACCCCAAAGGGCCCTCCCAAGAAATAAATTCAATGAGGAAGTTTTGACCGCTTCCCCCAACTGGAAAGTTTATTCACAGTTATATAACAATGTTGTGAAGCAGCAAATAAATTGGGGGGGGATGGAAATTGGCTGCACATATCTGCTTTCCACTTCCACTGGGACGACAATCATTAAGATCATTCATCCAATCAAAAGAAATGGGTAAATGTTTTCCTAATTATTTTCTGCAGGTTACTTATAAACGAGTGCTAGGGGAAAATACAACCACATTCTTCCCAAGGAGAAGACAGACTTTATTCTCAGAACTCTTTTTCCCTCAAAAACTAAGCCTCCTATGGACAGCCAGCTTTGGGCATTTCAAACAAGGGTCACATGATAGATAGGCAATCATTCCAATGTCCAGGTTAAGGAGGAAAGGAGGAGAAGAAGGAACCTTCTAAAGAGAAAGTTCATATGGCTCTGGCCATAACTGAGTTTTTCTGTAGAGTTTGAAACAAATCAGTCAAGTTATTTTTGAATTATAAGGCTCTAAAAATTAATATTTATGGCTCTTCAATGTCTCACCTCTTTCTGGCCATTCATAACTCAAGCTCATTTGGTTTTACATGCCTCAAACCTCCCCAGTCCTCTATTCTCCAGAGAAGCAGGGGACATGGCTAGGACTTTAACACCATCATCCATACCACACTTAGAGGCACAATGGCCCATTTTCATTTCCCCTTTAGGGAGGGAAAAGATTTTTCTAACATTCAACTCACAGCCATAATTAGATATCATAGTACCTGACCCTCTGGGACAGCAACTACAAAATGTTCCGAGGGCAGGTAGCACTAAATTCTCCTTTAGTTGAGGCGGAGGAGGGAGCAGGACACTACCCCATAGGGAAGAGACAGACACCTAGGCATATTATTCAAGGCCATTACTGGGTAGGCCAACAGATCGATGAAGAAGGGATGGGGAGAAAGGCAAGGGGAAGAGGGTATTCACTAAGGGACTCACCTATCTGGTAGCTTCCTATTCTGGCAACTCAGTGTAAAGGTCTGGTGCTTCTATACTTAACAAGTCAAGTCAACAAGCATTTATTAAGTGCTCACTGTATGTCAGGCACTGTGGGAAGTAAGCAAAGGGGATATAAATATAAGCAAAACAAAAGACGGTCCCTGCCCTCAAAAAGTTTAAATTTTAATGAGGAAGTCAATACATAAGAGGAAGATGAAAAGCAGGGGTGAGGGGGTCCCCCCAAGGGAGACAACGATACCAGTGCAGGGTTATGGTGGTTAAGTCTAATGAGTCAGAAGCAGAGCTGTGAAGAGAATGAAGGGATGGCTGGCATCAGCATTTCCTCAAAATGGCAATTTCAGGGGAAACTGGCCAATGAGAGAAGAGGGACTGCAGGGGAAAGGGAATGTTCCAGTGTAAGAACTCCAAAGGAGATGAGGGAACTTCCAGGATGAAAAGGCAGCTGAGATATGGTAGAAACCCTCAGAAATCCTGCAAGAAATCCTACAAATCAGCACCCTCTAAGTTGAGCACCCTAAGGCAAAACCTTTGTTGTCCCACCCTAGTTATAGTTCTGATTAAACTGTGAATTTCTGTACTAGTCATATCCAGGACTAGCTCACTAAAGGTAAAATTCCTTATCATAAGAAAGAATAAGTGATTGTTTGAGGGTATACAACTTCATATTTGTTGGGAAATAATCTTCATATAACACATGGGTTCTATATAAATTCACTTTATATTGATATCTTCTTTAAGGACTCTGATAGGAGTCTGTGCTCCCACTTCTTTTGTGTCACCACCCCATTAGCATCTCCCAAGTACCTAGTTCAGGGCTGAACACATAGCGGATATGCTTTCTAGATAAATTGAAAATACCCCTTCTACTAACTTCCTTCATCTCCCCTGACACACTAGCCCTGGTTTTCTAGTACACACACACACACACACACACACACACACCAATTTGATGTGCCTTACATATATTCTATGGGACATCTAGGTGGTACAGTGTATAGAGTGCCAGGCCTGGAGTCAGGAAGATCTGAATTCAAATCTGACCTCTGACACTTACTAGCTGCGTGACCCTGAGCAAGTCACATAACCCTCTTTGCCTCAGTTTCCTCATCTGTAAAGTGCGCTGGAGAAGGAAATGGGTGTCTTTGCCAAGAAAACCCCAAATGGGGTCTCAAAGAGTTGGACACAACTGAAAAACAACTGAAACTGAACGATAATAACACGTACTCTACGTTCTCCCTCCTTTGAGACTTCATAATATTTCTCTTGCCTAAAATGCCCAATTCTCAAAGCCCTTCCTCTCTTCAACATCCATTGAAATTCTGAACACTCCCTCCATTGGCTCCAGGTAGCCTAGTAATGCTTCTCCTTCTTCATCCTTCCATCTCCCAAAACACCCAGCTCTCACAGCATACCTTTCTATGCAGGCATTCTTTACCAAGCAAGCAAGCAACAAGCATTTATTAAGTGCCTACTATGCATGAGGTCCTTTGCTAAACACTGGAGATAACAAATAAAAAATGAAACAGTGTCTATCCTCAAGGAATTCACAATGTATTGTGGAAAATTACATATATGATTATATGCATATATGGTGTTTGTATGTATATACACACACACATAGAGTAAATACAAAAGGCATGTGAGAGTAGTAGCAAAGGCTTCATGTAGGATGTAACATCTGAGCTGAATCACCTCAGCCTACTGAGACAGGTCCTAGCCTCAGGCCTATCCCCCTCTCACCATCACCACCATCTACACTGACTACAAACTCCTTGAGAATCAGTCAATCATCATGTCTCCCTGAAACCTACTATGTGCCTAGCCCTATTCTAGGCACTCTAGGGGAAAAATGAGTAAGAGAAGACACTGGCCCTGCCCTTGAGGTCGACGCCATCTAGCTAAGGAGACAGAAGAATAAAACAAGAACAGACAAGTGACACAATGCAGAAGAGTCCTGGACGATTGGCACAATCTCTCTTGCCCTGACTTTGTATTATCCCCAACGTATCTCAGTAGGCATTTAATAAATGACGATGATTAATGTGAACTTGGTGGAGAAAGGTGGAAACCTGAATAGGTTCTTTTTCTCATTTCTTTTTCTTCTTTTTCTTTTTCTCTTCTTTTTCTCATTTCTCATTTCAAGATCATAGATTTAAAGCTGGAAAGGACTTGAGAGGTCATCGTGTCCAATGTCCTCATTTTACAGATGAGGAAACTGAGGCTGAGAGATCAAGAATTCAAATGTAGAATGCCAAAGGATTTATATTTATATTCAAATTTTATATTCAAAATATATTCAAAATTTTATATTCAAATATATTTATATTCAAATTATAGTGTTTAAAGACATGTCTAGCTTTTTTAAAAAAGTATACACACGTGTGTATGTGTGTATCTGTATGATCTGTATTAATTATTTGGGATATCATAAAATTTATGTTGAGTTATTTATTCTAAGACTTTTGTGTAAAAATCCAAACTTAATTTTCAGGTTGAGGTTGAAACTATTGATTGGGTTGAAACGAAGCTGAAACTATTTTCTTCTCTTGATCTGCCACTCCCCACTGCGTCTTCAAATAACTAAATGGCTCTCACATAGAAGTGGGATCAGATTTATTCTGCATAGCCTCAGAAAAGCAGAACTGGGAAAACTGAGTAAGTTTCTGGGAAGTAGGTTTTTGTGTAATGTAAAAAAAAAATAACTTCCTAATAACTAAAGCCCTCCAAAAGATTTCCAAAATCCAACATTCCTGTTACTCGGTCATAAGCTCCATAAGTAGGGGTGTTCAAAGAGGCTGGAGCATATTTCATAAAGGCTTTTTGAATGAATCAATGAAAGATGAGCTATTAGGAATGTTGTAGAGAGGATTGCTAAATTAGGAGAGAGTTTCATTCATTTTGTTCTTTCATATCTCTAATACATTTGGAATTTTCTTTGGTTTGTCCACTGAGAACTAAGGGACAAAGGCTGGGGGGGGGAGGGCATGAGAAAAAGAACAAGGGCACATAAGTATAAAGAAATAGGAAAAACAATTATCTAAGAAGCATGGAGTAAAGGAAGGAGCACCGGATTTGGATTTAGAGGACCTGGGTTCGAATTCTGACTAGACCACTTATTAACCTAGAGCAAATATCTCAACTTTTTTAGGTCTCTCTGTTCCCTCCTCTATAAAAAGGATGCAGTTAGATGAAAGTTCTGTATCTAAAATACCAAATAGATCTCAGCAGTCTAGGTCTAAAAGGGACCTCTAAGTTTCCACAAGCCTGTGCCCCCTGTTGCAAAGGCTATACTCAAACTATCCCCATGAGAAGGAGTTAGAATGGATGGCGGAATTAGAAGGCTAATCACGCCTTATATGTCAGTGGCATCTTTATTTCAAGAAATAAAATTTCACTAGTGACACCACACTTTCGACCAGTAGAGATTCTACTGCTTTTGTTTTTTTAGTTAAATGGCCTACATGAGCTGCTGTGGCTGAAACCTTCTTTGCCCTACAATCACCCTGGAGAGGAGTCTCTTCCAATTTCCCTGGGTTGGTCCTGAAATGAAAGGCCCTCACTAGGCCCATAGTAGGCCTTTCCAACCTAATAGCCCCTATCGAAGTATGTACTCCATTGGCTTAGACTTCTAGAACCTAGGCTCACCACCACCCCATGATGGGGCATCCTTGGAAGAGTTTCTCGTATAACCCCATTCAATTTCGCACAGTACCTCTCTCTAAGGTACTCTTTAGTATTATAATCATATATATACATATATATACATATATATATACGCTTGTATGTATGTATGTATATATGTGCATGTGTGTATGATATATACATCTATACATATATGTATATATACATATACATGCATGTATATACATACATATATACACGTATACATATGTATATATACATATACATATATGTGTGTGTATGTATGTACAAATGTGCGTGTGTATGTATATGTGTATGTGTATATGTGTATGTGTATTATATATGTATATATGTATACATATGTATATATCAGGGCTGTCCAACCTTAGGTTTTTATTGAAACAATAGACAATATATTTTGATTTGCCATTTTAGTGAGAGCTCTGCGGTAGCTCAGCTTCATTTACTAGAGCATTTATGTAAATTTCTATGCTTGTAGGCAAGCCGCATAAATCACATTGGAGGCCACATGCAGCCTGTGGGCTGTATTTTGGACAGTCCTGTGTATATATGTATATATGTGTAATATATATATGCAATATATATCAGCTACTCTTTAGTTTTATAATTACTTATGTAGCTCTTTTCCCCTTGCTAAACTCTAAGCTTCACAAGAACAGAAACTGAGTCTCACCTAAATATTATAACTCCCCTGAACCCACTACCATGATCTGCATACAATAGATGTTTAATAAGGGTTTGTGATGGAATTAATGAATGAACTGGATCCATATGACATCTCCATGAGTATGCAGATGCAAGTCCCATTAGATGTATTAGAAAACAGAGATCCCAAGGATGACTGGCTCCTTCTTCATACTGTAGATAGAGAAGGGACTAGGAACTGGGTGTCCTGTCTCTTCATCCACCTCTCTCTGCACTAACTAAAAGACGGAAATGGGGAGTTAAGGCAAAGAGAAAGCTGCCATTCATAACTTGAACTGGAATTCCTCGCTTAGTCACTGAGGTCCAACCTTGAGATGAAGCACCAGGCAGCAGCTGTCCCCTTTGCAACTCTAAGATCCAGACGACTGACTACTAGGCTTAGAGTCAAGAGATCTGGGTTCAAATCCTCCCTCGTACACTTACAAGACGCTGAGCAAGTCTTGCATAGGATCATAGAACTAGAGTTTGAAAGGAAGTCATTTAGCCAACCGTGTTTTTGGTTTTTTACAGGTGAGAAATGGAGGCCCAGGGAGTGTGAGTTAATTGCCCAAGGTCACACAGGTAGTAGGTCTCAGAGCTGAGATTTGAACCCAGGTCTTCCGATCCCCTTAACCTCTTGCAACTTCTGTTTCTTCTTATGTAAAATGGAGACGACAATATCTGCAGTTCTTACTTCCTAGAGTCATTGTGAGGAACAAATAAGATAATATATTCAAAGCACTTTATAGACCTCAAAGTGCTGCATAAACTTCCGCTATTCTTATCAAAAATTTCAGTTAATGCCAACATAAGCACATGGCTCTATTTCTCATTGTCTGAGTGACCTTAGCTAAGTCATTAAATGACCAAATCCTTTAACCTCGCTGGGCCTCAGTTTTTTTATCTGTAAAATGAATGTGGTGGGTTAGATGGTCTCCGAGAGGTCCTCCCAGCTCTAAATCAATGGTCCTTACATGAACATTCCCAATTTCCCTTGTAAGAGTGAAGGCACTTTTATCTCTACAAAGTTCCCAAGTCATCCTGGGAGAGTTAACCTGTTGGACTTTGGGCATCTACTCTAGTGGACCTACAGTCCTATGGGGGAGTCTTCCCAATAGCCATTATCTGCCACTTACATCATGAGAGCAACAGAGACAGACAGAAAAGGAATCAGAAACAGATGAACACGAGCGGCATGCAGCTAACCCGTAACCCAATCCAAATCTGAACCAAAAAAGGTTGACAGAAGAGCATAAATCTCATCATTACCATGTTAAAAAAAAAAAGAATGAATGGTCTATCTGCTGCAGAACCAGGACAGAGATAATTCCTTGTGTTAAAAATGCTGGTTAAATAGGTTGGGGAATATTAGGTGGTTAAGTGGAAGAGGCCAAATGACCAGGGAATCAAAAGGTAACTCCAAATCAGATCTCTAAAGTTGTTAAGTACGCTCTGGGCTGATGGAAATAAGTTCACAGAGGCTACAATAATAAAGGTGGCTTAAAGAGAAAGACACAGGGATCTATCATTACCAGTCAGCAAATATACAGGCAGGAGAGTTGGCAAGGTTAGAATCAGAGGAGGGATGTGATATTTTTCATCAGAGGAAACCAAGTGAGTCAGCCTGGAAGATGAAGACATAAAAGCCTGGAGTAAAGCAAAGGCAGTTTTTAAAGAAAGGTGCTGGTTAGCGATGGGCATAGCAGGTGCTGAAACTTCTGAAGGAAAGAAGCACCAGGTGGGCTACTTTGGAGAAGTCGAATATTTTGATTTACTAACTCACCGCGCCACCTCGGAGCCCCAGACACACACATACACACACACACACACACACACACACACCAATGTTGTCTCTTCTGCTGTCACTCCCAGACCTGCCACTTTGACAAGGACAGACATCCCTGAATAAGGCTTCAGAAAAGAGGAATGTGTTCATTCAAACACAGCCTACTAAAGGGTTAAACCTGGGGAGGGAGGGCTCTTTAGTGTTTGGGTGTGTTGCTGTATTTGTGAGTGTGTGTGTTTAAGAAGCAGCACAGGTAACCTGGTGAGCAGAGTGTCCCATATTCACCCATCTCTAATGATGATTATTATGCACAAACAGCTGTCTACAGTTCAATGACTGAGGATCTAATTGATCTCATTACCCCCCACCCCCCCACCCCCTTTAAGGTGAAGCACTGCTCTGGCTCTGTAGGGCTACGGATGGAGGCTGATGAAGGGCCAGGGAGGGGAAGGCTGGAAAGACCCGGGGAAGGCCCAAGGAAGGCAGGCTGGGGCCCAGCCTCAGCTGGAGTTTGTTTGAAACATTTCCCTGGCCCCAACATATGGAAAGAAATGTCTGCCCCCTTGCCTGTGTCACAGTGCTACATTTTGGGTTTTGTTATGCTGGCTGCAAGCTGAATGGCTGGGATATCATTTATGAATATTAATTTTGCAATAAAAAAACAAGACATCGGTGTATTAGTTATGCATTCTTTTGTTACTCTTACCGTCTTTGGTAATTATTATTAATGCTATTATGTCCAATTTCTCCTCACCTTCTTCACTCTGACAGTCACCACTGCAGGGCCCTATCTCAGACAGTTGCTTCCTTCTGGAGCCAACAACAAAGCTACTCAATTAACCCTCTGGCAGGGGAGGCTACAGTATATGAATGGGGTAGCTCCTTCATCTAGAAGCCCGAACCTGTCCTCCTCCCAAAGAGCCCAGGCCCCCAGCCTCTGTTTTCTCCCTCTCAGCTGCTTCTCTCTCCCCTCTGTTCTGAATGCTGCCTCCACTCTCTCCATATGGCTGACCCCTGCTAAATTATTGGGGTGGGGGGGTTTCCCAATTGTCTTATTGATGTTATGGGGTTCCTCCTTCATTTTTTGGTTATCTTCACCCCCCCTCCAAAAAAAGAAGAAAAGAAAAAGAAAAGAAAATCTCCCTCCCACCAACCCCAGGCAAAGGCTCCCTTATATTATAGGAAGAGAAAAAGAAAAGCAGCTTTTCTTTTACATGACACTCAGTTTGTTGTGTTTTCCTTGGGTTTGTTTTCTCGCCAAAAAAAATTACCCCCTTTGTCTTTCTGCAAAAGACGCAATGCAAACACCTATGGCTAGGCAGCGAGGCTGACGCCAAAAGCTCTTCTTTTTAAAGAATACTTCTGTTTGCTTCCTAGCCTACAACAGATATATTTTTAACATAAAAACACTATATTTAATTGGTTATGGATCTCTGTTCTTTTAGCACTACTGGATATCACACGAAAACACATTAGTACAGAGCAATTAGTGCAATGGCAGTAAACAACTAAGGCACTATTAAGCTGTGGGTGATTAAATAGTATTACTTTTTTATTTTTTATGATGGTAGACTCAAAGATGGAGGAGATTTTAAATATATACCCCCATTAATATTAATACATAATATAAATAACAGGTGTCTTCAACTTCTTCTTAAGGTACGATTTATACCCAGCACTTCAATCTATAGAGAGCCACTCTTTGTATAGAAAATGGGCTTCTTTACACACTCCACTGTAATATTTCTTATCTTCCTACATCCAGATATTTAAACAGTAATATTATTTAATTGGAGTTATGGAGTCAGACGAAATAATGCCCAGACCTATATCACCATTAAAAAAGAGAGAGAGGCAAAGCTTCCATCCTCTTGAAGAATATGCCTGTCATTTATATCTGCTCAAAGAGCAAATCAAGCCTTATTTGACAAATTTACTCCAATGAGGTCTAACAAACATTATGATAAGTTAGCTGGTGTGACAGTAACCTTCAGGCAGTCTAAAAGGGCTGCCTGTGACCCAAGGACAGCCCGCTGATGGTGTACCTTTCTAATCTGCCTGGCCCTCACAATCTCTCTGGACTCTCTCCTTGTTTATGGATCATCCTCATGGTCTGGCACATCTTTTCCTCGGCATCTGATTAAGTTAACAATGTGCTGCTATTTGCATGCAGATTTGCTGGGGCTTTTCTCTACAGCTGCTCCCAAAGACTTGGTCTTTCTCTGTAATGTGATAGCGCAGCAGTCAGTAAATGCAATCTTTGTCAAACCCAGGTGTGCTCTTCATTTGGTTTTCATTCGTTCCAAGTAATTTTTCTTTCTGTAGCATTTATAAGGCTCTATTATAGTATAGCCACATCTGGAGCTAAAATTCTTCTATTAATTATATACTTTTACCACTATGAAGACAAATTCTGAGAGATACTAACATTTTTTTTTGTTCTTATCTCTTTATTTGACAGGATGCCTCTTATCTTATTTTCTTTTTTGGAAATTTCAATATTTAAAGAGCCATTAACTATTTGGGGAGGATTTCTAGAAGCGGGGAAGGCTAGAGGAAGGGCACTCCCACAGACCTGCCTGTGCACGCTATTTAAAGCGAAACACGAGGGACTGAGGTGCTTCACATTCTTGGGGTTCCCAGAAGAGTCCACCTTGTGAGTACATGCTCTGAAGGCAAGTAGGAAAGTTGAGAAATCAGGCATGTGTCTTTCAAAAGAATATATTCTGCTGGAGTAAAAATCACAACCAAACAAACAGAAAACACCCCCAAAAGCAGCAGATAAACCAGCTAGGGCTTTTAACCTTTAACCCAGTCTGTTCCCCAGCGGCCACTGGCTCACATCCTCAAATCGCCAAACAATTTGATTCTTCCACAGTCAAAAAGCAGAACCAAATTTGATCAGTGCAGTGACTTAGACGCTGTATTTTCTTTGTGCGGCGGGGGTAATTTTTCAATATCAAGTTTGAAGTAGATTAGAGGAGAAATCTGAGCTCTGTGTTCATTCTCATCTTCCGGAGATGGACAAAGAGGAGCTTTGCCCAAACGTTCTGAAAGTTACTTTGGAGCCAATTTTTTTTTTAATCTCTTTTGGAACAGTCAGATCTGCCCCAAAAGATTACACACACATACAAAAAAAAAAAAAAGAAAGAAAAAAAAAACCCTGAAGCTCAGGAAAAACTTTTAACAACCAGATATCCTCTATCTGAATTGAAAACTAAAAGTTGCAGAACGTGAATTTCTTCATTGAGAAATCTAGCTTTTTACAAATGTGTTCTGGGGGTGCGTATATGTATGTGTATCTGTGTGTGTATGTGTGTGTATGTGTGTGTGTGTGAGAGAGAGAGTGAGAGAGAGAGAGAACAGAACTAAAAAAAAAACCCACACTGAGAGGACAGAGAAATTCTCAGTAAAACCATTTTCATCATATAACTCAATGTCAGTCAAGCAAAATCTGAACTAGTTCTTGGATAGTCAGCCTGACTCCCATAACAATGCTGTTGTCTTTCAAGATGGGTGACTTTTCCAGAGTGGTCTCTCTCTTTCCTCCTAAGTTGGAGAAGGAAGGAAAGAAGGAGGGAAAGAAGGAAGGAGGGAAGAAAGGAAAGAAGAAAGGAGTGAAACTAGCAGCTAAAATTCTTGAAGGTGGTAATTAGGCACCCGATTAAGCCTCAGGCATGACCATAGGGATGGAAAGATAAGGTATTTAGAAGTTCTATTCCCAGATACAGGAGTTTGTGCTACCAGCAATAATATGTTTACATTTATCAGAAATCAATTGGCAAGCCTTTATTAAGTGCCTACTGTGTTCCAGGTACTGGAGAAGGCACTAGGGATACAAATACAGGGTGTCCCAAAAGTCTTAGTGCAGTTTTAAGCTACTCAAATAGCTTACCCCATACAAAGAATGGAACAACCCTGCCCTCAAGGAGTTTACATTTTAACGTGAGAGACAGTATTCTAGCCTGACCATCCTTTCCTTCCAAAGGGCCTCTTTAAAAATTGGCATTTGTCCACCAGTGTCTTCATCTAGTCTCATTTAGGGATATGCCTATGAAGTCTATGCAGTTTCCTGTCTAGGCAGCAAAGGGGGCTCAAGGATTAGAAAGGAAAACAACAGAAATCCACGGCCTGAGGTTTCCCAAGAATACCTACCCTCAGAACACTTTCACTGCCTCAGTTCCCTCATCAGCAAAATGGGAAGAAGATGATCTTTTTCCCACAGTTATGGTGAAGAAGAATTACTACAAAGGATTTGCAAAGCCTGTTGCCAGATATAAAATGCTCTATAAAGGCATACTAATAGTGTTTCCCCCAGGGTCCTATTTGCTCCAAGTCTTGGTTTTATGAATTAGTTTTCTTGAGGAAAACAGGAATCGAATTTTGATTCCATGTCATTCAAGGAATAATCTATACTTTTAGAAAAAGTGTGGGGTGGGGGGGAGGGGAGGTGGAATGGGGGGAAGCATTTAGACAAATAATGCAAAAGGGAAAAATTGATTTTTGTAAATTGACTCTTTATAGGCTTCTTTCCTCTTAAAGCATTCTTATTTCTGATGTCCCTGCCCCCTCCAATACCCTTCTGCAAAAAATTAAAATTAAAAATAAAAATGAAGAAATGAGGCCGATGTTGGGATCCTAGATTACATCACTGGTTAGCATGTGGCATGGGGGTGGGTGGGTGGGGGAGGGGGGAGATCAGAAAAAAGACAAAGTACATTTTGCTCCTATAGCATGCTATTTTAGTGGTGATGGTTTGACTTTTGGCCCAAACGCATATGCCAATGGCAAGGCTAACTCTAGGGAGTAACAAAAAAGAATGTGTGTTCACAGCTGTACAGTACACCAATACAGATTACATGTTTTCAGTGTTGCGGCCACAACAGAATGCTAATTAACATACTGGAGTGATGAGAACGGCTGTAAGGGCCTTATTGTTCCATTATTTCATGAAGCCCAGCTGCCTTTGTTTATGTCACTTATCCTCTCGTGCCACAGGTTTTTCCTCCAAAAATACTATCCCAATACAACGTTAATATTTAAAAAACAAAGAGGTGGCAGATTGTCACTTTTGTGTCAGTCTCAAACTGCAGGACTGTTATACTGTTTCTGGTTCGGTATTTAGAAATAATTTAACAGCCATATTCAGACACTGCCTGCATTCTAACATAATGGCTGAATACTTGAACCAAGCAAATGCATAACTATCCTGACATCACTTATGAGATTTAGATTGGTCAGTTAATGGAAGTCTTTACCAGAATCAATACCATAACAGCTTCTTGAAATGAACGTGATTTTTTACCCAGAGTGCTGCAAACAATAAGTACAGAAATGCACTACCTTTGTACCCGGCACAAAGAAACTGAGATTCAAAATTAAGAAGCAATTACATTTTTGCAAACTAATATTACAGTTGATTATTAAAAATAAACACATACAAAAAATAAGTACTTGCTATTAAATAATTGGAGAACATTAATACCCCTCCCAATCCTATTAATCATTTTTTTACACTTTTTAATAGCTGTTTCACCTACTGGCTACATTATCATGTTCCTGTTAAGTATTGATATTGATGATTGATGTAATAATGATTAAATAACAAACCACATTCAGAGCTTTTTTGAAAAGAAAAAAAAAAGCTTCATATTCCTCCTCCAAGAGAATAGTGTCTGGTGCCTAAATTATTTTTTTCTGTCTGGATTATGCACTGAAGTGACATTCTATAAAATACAGGTTTCCTCAAATAGTGTTCCACCAGCAATCTATCCATACATACTACAGTAATTTGCAATCACTATCAGCCAAAGCTCTTGGCTCAAGCCCAAAATGTTTATGGTGCATTTCTTCCCCAAAGAACAAAAACACCCTGGAGTTTTATTTCAGATTTCCCTAAATGTGCCTTTATTGACACCAGGTACAATAGTTAGAGAAATACGTAATGCCCCAGCATTAGGTCCGTTCCGCGAAAGTCATAAATTAAGTTAGAGAAGGTTCCCCCTAAAAAAGTTGATCGTTTCCCGTAATCAAAGCCACGCTGTTGTGAATGCTGAAGTACGCTGAAATCTTCCCAACATCCAATTGAGGGAACAAGCCATAGTTGCTTTTTAACGAGTTTAACTGGTAATCTCAGATAAATGTGAAACAGCTTCAAGTGTCTGTCTTATGTAAGGCAGTAATGAGAGGATTTAGTGCGCCCTACATCCCAAACTGCTTATAACCGAGAGCATGCCACAGGTGTGTTACAATCTAATATATAGTACTTTCTCAGCTATGACCATTCCCCTACTGTGGACACAACATAGATTTTTTTTAATTGGATCCAGGAGCTAGCTAAATTACCCAGCTGCTCTGTGTTTAAGCCCCCAGCTAGCTTATATACCAATAATAATAAACTTTCTATAATAGCAACTCAGCCTATTACTGGTTGTTGTGGGCTTTTTTTTTCTCTTAAACTAAAAGTGAGCCACTTTATTCTGATTGCATCCACTGAAGAAACTCCTGAATTGGTTTCCTCCTAAAAATTGCTCGAGAACTACAGAAGAGATACAGGTAAATAATATTCTATTATGGGCACACATATTTTCAGGGAGGACCTGCTTATCTTAGGGTACAGAGAGAAAATAATATCATAACTCATCCCATGTAATTTACTGGAGTCCTCCCTCCACCCCTGCCCTTTTCAATCCTTATTTACCAGGTCAAAGCAACGGTTGCTCACAGGCACATACTAGGACAGTGATAGCAGCCTCCTGATATCAGGGTCTCGTCTCTGCGTGCCACAATTGCACATACCAAGCAGATGGGGTGGACTAAATTTGATACAGATTCTGTTTGATTCCTTACATTTAATGCCACCATTTTATTAGTTTGCAAAAAATAAAATAAAATGCAATCCCTTTGCTGCCATTTTGAAAATAAGAGAAGCATTAAAATTCTAAATAATAGATCTAAAACCTACGGAAGGCAAGGAAGAAAGGTTTCCCCACTAACTACAGTGTTCCATTATTTGAACACATTTTTTAACAATCTTTATCCCACTTAAACTTTACGAAAACTCTATTGAAAATTTAACCTTGTGCTCTTGAAGCTAAAACTGATAAAACTTAATAGCAACAAGGCAGTGAGACACTAATAAACTCATTATAGATCACATAAATGGGATGTCTTCGTAGCTGCCAGACATAATGCATAAGCAGCAAGCCAGGCAAGGTAGCGTACATGTGTGCATGGACAGTTGGAGTGAGAGGATTTGGTAACACTTCACAATAAGTTTTCTAAATTTACTTGATTAGGCAGTTCATTTAGAAATTTCAGATGCTAATTATAGGTGGAATGCAGACAAGCTGGCTTCTAAGAATGTATCTTCCTGAGGCCTGATGACTGTGGCGTGATGTATTTCCTTACATAGTGGCTTCGGAGTCCTCAGAGACCCTCATATTTGGTTCCTCTTCCCAAATCACAACACGGGGCTGTATTGAGAAAAAAATAATGACAACCACAGCTTACCTTCCCTCCAAACAGGGTAACCTGTGCCTCTTCCTGGATACATTAAAATGACGCCTGCCCCATTCTGATGGCTGTTGCCTAGGGGAGGATGAAAGATAAACCCAAGCCTAAGTCCATGAGAGGAGGGGGAGCCCTGAAAGATCACAGCTTCAGGCTTCACCACCCCAATCCATGGACCCCAGACTTTGCATGCAAAAAAGTGAGGAAGTCACTGGATCGAGTAGGTGAAGAAGAGCTTGGACTGGAAAAGGTTTATCCCTACCAAAAGTAGGGAAAAAACAGCATGAAGGGATGGCAAAGAGCAAAGCATTTTAGAGATCATCTAATTGTATAGATGAGAAAATTGAAGATCGGTGATGAGAAGTGACCCAGACCAGGCATACAATCTTCTAAGTGGTGGAGCCATGATTCAGACTTGGGTCCTCTAAGGCTAATGTTGTTTCATTTTTTTTTCTATTACCCCATTAAATTGGAAGCTCCTTGAGGGGACTGTCTTTTGCCCCTTTTTGTATCCCGAGTGATTAGCACAGTGCCTGGCATATAGTAAGTGTTTAATAAATATTGATGGATCATTGATTGGTTACTAGCCAGACGGAAAGAGCAGCGCCGTAGGAATGAGGGTCATTTATTAGAATTTGTATCAATGAGGAAAGAAGCAGCATGGCATCATAAAAGAGAATGGCTTTCAGAGCCAGGAAAACTTGGATTGAAGTCCTGCTTCTGACATACTGGCAGTATTACTTTGGGCAAATCACATAACCTCCCAGTGACCCAGGCCACTCTCTAAGCTTATATATTGCAGAGAAAAGGGTTAGTTTCCATTGATAGAAGGAGTTTTCTAGTCCAAGAACTCCCTACACCAATGAAATCAGAGGTCTAGCACCTCTCCAAACAATGAGAAACTTCTGCTTATCCTTAGGACATGGAAGCTTCAATTGCATAAGGGGATACTTAAGTAGGAAGTACCTTTTTTTAGTGTAGGGTTCATTTAAGATCCATCCAGCTAAATGGTGTTCCTTTTGAAGATAAATGGATACATTTGTAATAATCACACTGATGCGTTGTTGGTGGAGCTGTTAATCAGTACATACATTCTGGAAAACAATTTGGAATTATGACATCAAATGATTAAAATGCCAATACTCTGATAGAGATTCCATGGCTCAGCAAACACTTCAAGGAGACCATTAACCAAAATAAAGTCTCCAAGTATACCAAAATATCCATAGCTGCACTTGTGGTGGTAGCAAAGAACTAGAGACAAAGTAGATGTCCAATCAACTGAGGAACGCCTAAACAAAATGTGATGTGTGAATGTAATAGAATAGTACTGTGCTATAGGAATTGATGAACATGATGAATAAAGAGATTTGTGGAATCAATGAAAGGAGCTGGTGCAAAGTGAAATAAGAAGCGTCAAGAAAACAAAATTTGCAATGACTATAACGACATAAGTGGAGAGAACAACAACCAAAAAAAAATAAGCAAAACTAAAGGTTGCAGAATTATAAGGAACAAGCTTGATCCCCAAAAAGAGATCAATCAATTAATAATTTTCTTTTCTTTTCTTCCTCTTAAAAAAAAACCCCTCTGTTATAAAGGATTGTTCTCCAGAAGGAGAAAAGATAAGGATACAGGGGAAAGTGTAGGAAATGTAAAAACAAAAGATATGTTAACTCTATTTTAAAAATAAAAGCCAATCAGGCAATTTGAGAGGTAGCATAGTATAATGGTTAGTCAGCCTTGGAATCAAGAAGATGCAGGTTTGAGTCCCACCTCTGACACATGCTGTGCAACCCTGGAAAAATCACTTAACCTCTCAGCGTTCTGTGTAAATCCCTAAAACGAGAAGTTACAGAGACTTACCAACTTGCACAGGTAGAAGTTTCCTCATCCAGGGATTTCCTAGATCAATGAAATCTCAAGCACAGTCCCTGTCCCCATCCAAGTGATATTTAATTAGCGCTAAATTACTTAACTTAGTGTTAAGGGAGAGATCTGTCCCAAATACTGAAGAGAGTAATCGAGTATTTCCATTCAATTGAATCAGCATTTATTAAATGCCTGCCTAGATCCAGGTATTGTGTTGGGTGCTACAAGGACCAAAACAACAACGTAGTCCCTGCCTTCATGGAGTTCATGCTCTACTGGTCAGTGACAACATGTATACAGATGAGTCAATGCATAAAAAATGAATAAAATGCAATCTCAGGTGGCACTGGCATCTGGGGGGAGCAGAAAAAACTTCCTGGAGGAGGCGGCACTAGAGCTGATTACTGAAGGAAGCTAAGGATTCTAAGAAGTGGGCTGAGGAAGGATGGCAAATGAAATATTAGTGTTTGAACAGAGATGTTCTTTGTCTAGAGGTCTTTAAAGGCAAGATAGAGGTCATCTCTCTAGATCTATTGGCTATTCTCTAAAAAGTTGGACTAAAAGACCTCTAAGCTCTCTTCTAGCTCTAAATTCCACTTAAATTTTGTGTGTTTATACAGACAAACATACTTGCATATACGTGCATATACATACATGCATATAGACATGTGTATGTATTCTTCACAAAGTCCTACTCTGATACCTAATCATAGTGTGAAGATGACCGCAGATTTTCAAAGACTATGGCAGGAGAGCACAAACTTTTGGGATGATTCTACCAATCAATTAACATTCCAACAACAGAGTATGGCTTCCCTCTGCCACCAAAAAAAAAAAAAAAAAAAGCCAGCCTTGCTAATTATGGAAAGCCATCACTTTTGGGCCACATTTTGGTAATCAATTCTTTGGCTCTAAAATAAATTCAACATGTCCCATGGTCTTGTGCAGAATGCCTCTCCATTTCTGCAGTCATGGTCATAGAGTGGTAGAACAGTAGGCTGAGAGGCACAAAGTTTTATTTTGTTTGGTTTTGTTTTTAATTGTCTACCAATGTTGACTTAACCGTTATTACTCTAAATGTAATATTCTTGTCCAGTAACTGAGTAGACATACCACTGCTGGAAATTAATCATTTTAATAATTTTGACTATAAACGAAACCAGAAGACCAAAAGGAAGTTGCAGCTAAATGGCAGGATGGCTTATAGGTTCTCATTGGAGAGGCAAATAAAGGAGTTGACAGAGTTGGTTTTATCATGTATCCAAAGGCAACAAGAAACATTTCGTGGTCATCTCATATTGCAGTATTTATGATAATTATTTGCAAAAAGACCACTGTGAAGATAATTGCAGTCTATGCTCCAGCATCTGTTGCAGAAGACAGAAGTAGAGAAATTCCACAAACAACTTGAAATCAAACTGATACATTCTTTAATATTCAATGATGTCCATAGAAAGGTGAGCATTAGGGAGGAGAGTGGGAAGAATGTTAGAAAACATAACTCAGGAGTAATAAGTGATAAGGGCCAAATATACACACTGTGCAGAAGCTTCACCCCTATATAGCACAAATATTTCAAGAATATTGTCAGGAAGCCCCCAAAATGGCAAATTCCAAATGGCAAATTTGCCAGGAATGAGGAGGAGGAAGAGGAGGAAGAGCAGGAAGAGAAAAGAAAGACATTGATTATATTCTAAAATACAGGAAATGAATGGTTACTGATGTAGAAGTTATTTTCAAGTCAGCTATCTGTGTACAGTTGTACCATCAACTCATTAGAGCAAAGGTCAAAATCGATACCAAATTAGAAGAATAAAAATTAGAAGATGTGGTCTGCAAATAAGGCAACTGCAACTTGATTCATTTAGTCGTTGGTGTCTCGAAATGAAAAAATCAGTTTTAAAAAAAAAAGCAGAGATCAGCATTAGCTACAACCATTTTCCTGAGGGCATTTGATACAAATCAGTCACCACCACAAGGAAACCAAGAAAACATAGGAACCGTCTCACCCAGCAAACACTTTGTGTTCTTGCCAAGCAGAGAAATATGGCAACCAGGAGCAACCTAACTTTAGAGTATAGACTTGACTCTAAGGTTTTATGGAGGAACATGGCAAAAGATTATGAGGAATGACACCTAATAATACAATGAGAAGCAGCGGAGGGGAAAAAAAGTTAGCAGAAAACTTGTTGAGAGATCCATTTAAGCTCAATCATCCCCAAAGTTATTAAGGATGAAATTGGGAGGTGGACGGCAAACAGATCAAAAAAAGAAAAGATATATCAAGAATTTCGTAACGAACTCTTTTCTGTATCAACGAGAGTGGAAGCACTCTAACTTCACAGTCCTTGGTGTGTTAAATGAGGAAGTGGAAATGACACTAGAGCAAATGGAAATGGGGAGATGAACAAGTATTACATAGGAGGTAATGTTTTATAAAGGAAACACAATTGTTAGGCTATCAAGGAATAGATTCTTTAGCTATTTGGAAAGGGAAAAGATGCTTAGAAAACTCCATGGACCTTCTCATGACTGAAGAAAGAGGAGGAAGAAAATATTCCTATCTACTGACATATGTCTACTTTCTCACAACAAACAATTATTTGTAAGAATAATTTACCTGCATATGGAAGGCGCCCTTGATAGAATTTCAAGGAGAAAGCAGGTAGGCTTGTGGAAATAATAATGTCCGGAAGATCAGTTTAGAAGGATCAACCAAAAGCGGTAGAAAATACAAGATCCGATTGTGTTCATTGTTTTCTGACTACACAAAAGTATTTGATTTTAGGAACTCCAAATGCGCCCTTCAAGGCTCCAAAAAGTTGCCTCTCGTGAAATTATGAAGTTATAAAAGTCTTTGACAGATGCAACACAGAAGTAACTTGTTTTGACGACCCTCTGATTGTGAGGATCAAACGAGGCATATAATAGAGAGACTTAAGCTTGACAAAGGCATTTGCTACTGTCTTGGAGGGTGTCCGGTGAAAAGTCCAAATTAAAGAGGTAGTCCCTAAAGTCGGTGAGGCTCCCCGGATGCTTTTACTTGCAGGCGATATCGTATTGATTGAATTAAGTACAAAACATTGCATAGACTACTAAAGGAAATGTAGAAGTGCCCAAAACAATTTAGAATTTAGTTCCTTCAAGAAAGCCTATTGAGCGACAAAGTAGTTAAATAGATAACCCACAGAGCTGATCATCAGTATATCTCTCTCGGAGAGACACTAGGAATAGCCAATGTACTGAACCCAAAATTGAATACGAGGAGGAAAATGGCAAGGGTTACATTTGAAAAGTTGCAATGTGTTTTTAGTGACCCTAAGATTCTCTCTGAAAATTTTTTAAGAGCCCATCTTTTTAACATTAAGATTTTTCTAGGCCCTGAATCATGGAATACCATAGTTTCCAAAGCATTAAAGTCACAGTTCATACAAAAGGCAACAGAAAGGGATGGGTTAGGCATGAATGCCCTGAAGCAAATTATAAATGAAGAAACATTTGACCTAAAAGGTATCATTCAAAAGATGTATACCTGGAAACAGAGGGCGGATCTTATAACACATTAAAGACTAAGTAATATACAGCCCCTGTGCTCCACTATCATCCATGCCATGTCAAGAGGAATAAAGGAATGCCTCCCACATTGGGCATTGGGGATGGATCCCCACTGTAGAACTTATGGAAGGGTGCAGAAAAGAATCACACAGGATGAGAAGCCATTGATGGGTTATGATCTGTACCACTGAAGGTAGTAGCCACATTGACAATATCATAGATGAGCAAAGTTGTACATGTGTAGTAGGATCAATGTAAGATATACAGATACAGATATATAGAGAGATTTTATTTATATGTTATGTTATATATAAAACGTATAATATCTATAGTGTATTATATGTTATTTAGGAAATCTATAACGTATGTTATTAAGGCTATATATGTACATGTATGTGGAAAGAGGAAGAAAAAGAGTTTTTAGAAAATTATAAAGTGTTTTTCTCACCCAAGGTATCACAATTATTGTTATATATACATATATGTATATCATATATATTTATATAATACTTCTATTACATATTTGAGGACACTGAGACTGTGAGTAGAGCAGTGGCTGAATTCAAATCCATCCTTAGACATTTATCAATTGTGTTACCCTGAGTAAGTCATTTAACCAGTTTGCCTTAGTGTCCTCAAGTATAAAATGGGGATCATAATAGCACCTCCCCCCAGGACTGTTGTGAGGATTAAGGGATACAGCACATGCAAAGTACTTAACACAGTGCCTGGTGCATTGCAGGCACTTAATAAATGCTTGTCCTGGGTCACACAGCTAGTAAATATCAGAGCCAGTATCTGAAAACAGATGTACTGATTTGCAGGCTAGTGTTCATTCCAGCACACCATATGTCAGAGCTAAAGATCAAACAAAGTCTTCTTGCTGTCCCTCACATGTCATAGTCCATTTCCTGTCTCCACGCCTTTGCATAGGCTGTTCCCCATACTGGAAAACATTCCTTCTTCATTTCTGCCTCACAGAATCCTTTATTGTTATTGTTGAGTCATTTCAGTCATGTCCAATTCTTCGTGACCCCATTTGTGGTTTTCTTGGCAAAGATACTGGAGTGATTTACCATTTCCTTCTCCAGCTCATTTTGCAGATGAGGAAACTAAGGCAACAGGGTTAAGTGACTTGCCCAGGGTTGCACAGCTAGTGTCTGAGGCTGGATTTGAACTCATGTCTTCCTGATTTCAGGACCAATGCTCTATCCCCTGAACCACCTAGCTGCCTCAGTGGAATTGGAATGGAGTAGAAGAGGAATCCTTAGCTTCCTTCAGAACTCAGTTCAAGGGTCATCTCCTACATACCTTTCCTAATTACCTCACCTACTAGTACCTCCGACCCTATTACATTGTATTTCGTTCATGTATATTTTATACACATACATGCACAGACTGTATCTCCTAATAGATGTAGCCCATTGTGGGCGGAATATTTCATTTTTGTCTTTGCATCCTCGGTGAGTAGGACAACGCCTAATGCAGAGTGAGAATAGAACAAATGTTTGATTGATTGGTTGGTTGGTTGGTTGGTTGGCATCCATAATAAGGAAGAATAATACCTGTTTACCTAGCAGGTTGTGATTTGATTTCAGACCTTGAGCATCCTTTAACTAATGAAATTATATTTGGATTCCTTAAAATTAAATTTCACTGTCTTGCACTTCATACTAGGTAGCCGAGTTAACTCAGCACTTTCATATGGAAACATATGTGATGAGACATAAAGTTGGAGTTGAAAAAACAAACAAACAAAGAACTTGCATTTGGCCTCTGGACTCCAAGTACCAACAGAAGAATTGATGAATTTGCTAATTGTTCATGCCTGCTGTTAACGGTAGCATGCATTCTAGCCATTAGCCTAACATACAGGTATAGATGAATTGTTGTTTGGTTGTTTCCAACTATTCATGACCCCATTTGGAGTTTTCTTAGCAGAGGCACTGGAGTGGTTTGCCATTTCCTTCTTCAGCTCATTTTACAGATGAGGAAACTGAGGCAAACAGGGTTAAGTGACTTGCCAAGGTCACATAGACATTAAGTGTCTGAGGCCAGATTTGAACTCAGGTCTTCCTGACTCCAGGCCTCATCCTCCATCCACTGTGCCACTTCATTGCCATGTCTATGTCTATGTCCATGTCCATGTCTATGTCCATGTCTATGTCTATGTCTATGCACGTGCATGTGTACATGCATGTGCATATAGGTATGGGTGTTATAGGTTTATTGTATTGAATGTGTGCACATGTGTGCATATGTGCATGCATGTGTGCGTGCACATGTATACATATGTATATAGGTATATACATATATGAGATACTTTATATATACAATACAATATTTATATATGTGTATACACATATATTTCAAATATAGGTATGAACGGGACCCTGCTATCCAAATACCTTGTACTCAATTTTTGAAGAAGCCAAAATCCATAAAAGTCTATTTAATTAGGAAAGCTGTCCATATGTTTTACATGACTGCACATGTAAACCTATATTAAATTGCTTGCCATCTTAGGGAGGAGGAAGAGACTGGAGGGAAGGGGAGAATTTGGAACTTAAATTTAAAAAAAATGTTAAAGTTGCTTTTACATGTAATCAAAAAAATTAAAATATTACTAAGAAAGATGTCCACACACACATTTTATACGTATACATGCACAGACTGTATCTCCTAATAGATGTTGCCCATTGTGGGCAGAATATTTCATTTTTGTCTTTGTATCCTCAGTGAGTAGGACAATGCCTAATGCAGAGTGAGAAAGAACAAATGTTCGATTGATTGGTTGGTTGGTTGGTTGGCATTCATAATAAGGAAGAATAATACTTGTTTACCTAGCAGGTACGGAATCCTTTAAGGTATGGAATCCTCCAAATGGCAATATCTCCTATGTAAGTAGGCACAGAAATAGAAGCCTGTTGGCCTGTTGAGTTAATTCACATACCAAAGCTATCAATACCTCAACATACTGTTTGTTATCCATCCTTCTCTTCTTAAGGTCAAATCAAGAATCCTTCTAATGGTCCCATGAACCTAGGAACCATATTCATTTGATTCCATTCAATAAAAATTTATGAAATGCCTACTGTGTGCAGCATGGAAGAAGTACCTTGGCCCGGTGGATATAGGGCTAGCCTCAGAATCAGGAGTATCTGGGCCTGGGTTCAGCCTTTGATACACCCTGGTCAAATGACTTCACCCTGCCACTACTCCAAGCCACTGTCTAAGATTTTCAGTTGAAGAGCTGTTGCCTGTCTGCATCAGTAGAATGAATTCACTCACCAGAAGTTCCCTGTGCCAAAGAAGTCACGGGTCTGGTTTTTTGTGTTGTTTTGCTTTTTCAGTGTTCAAGGTACCATGCTATGAAGATGAGAAATAACAATCAATCCCTGTTCTCATGAAGCTTATAATCTACTAGGATGAAATATACACAAAGAAGAAAATATTATTTGAAAAAACCTTACTTCTCCAAAGGCAGATTTCTTTTAGATTAATTCTAACTTGTTCAATTCAGGGATGGGTCTTGAGGCATGTCATTTGGAAATCTCTTTTATATCTTGACTTCTTGGGAGGAGTAGGAAATCACAAAGCCAAGTCCCTTCAGGGGCACACCCATACCAAAATGCTATTTAGTGCAAATTCTAACCAAGATCGCCCCACAGACAAGGGAGAATGATTGATGCAACTTTTCTAGCATGACAGTTTTATTCAGTGACCCAGGTGTTAGCCCCCATTCCTCCAAGGTGGGGAGGTAATAGTAACCAATCACATGTACATAGCATTTAAGGTATATAAAGTACTTTCCTCACAATAACCTTGGTTTAATTTTCAATTGAGGAAAGTAGGCTTTAAAATAATTTAGGAATTTGTTGAAGGACACATAGCAAGCAAGTGGGCAAGCTAGGACTTCAAAGTGCAAATCTAGTTCACTTTCCCTGTACCACAATGCCTCTCATGAAGCAGAGACGACATATTGACTACAATGTCTTGACCCTCAAATTCTGCCCACACAAGGACCACCTAATGTTCTGGCTTCATGGGGGTATATTTGAAGTTAAAGGTTTCTGAAATTGAAGGTGAAGAGTAGCAATGTAATCTTGCTCCAACACCCAATCAAAGTTTTTCGATGATGCTTCCTCCCATAGGAGCCTAGGTAATAGGACCATGGTCCTGCAACTGGAAAAGACAGCAAAGGCCAACTAATCCAACTGCCTCATTTTACAGATGACAAAACTGAGGCCTAGGAAGACTAAGTCAAGTCAGTAAGCATTTATTAAGTGAATACCATGTGCCAGGAGCTTTGCTAAGTGCTGGGAATAGAAAGCAACATAAAGAAAAACAGCCCATGGCCTCATGGAACTTACATTTTGAGGAGAGAATACAACACCTAAGGGAAGAGGGAAAGGGACAGCTGTGGAATGTACTCCTACAGGGGCATGACCGAGAAAGTCCACAAAGTCAGGAATGGAGCCCAGAGAGGAATGAAGACATGGCTGGCCGGGGCACTTACCTGAAAATAGAGGTTCTGGGAAATACCAACCCATCAGAGGAAGACGCAACAAGGGCAGAGTGTATTTTATTTTTCCCCTTGTGAGAAGGTCAAGGATAAAAATGAACTTCCAGGGTGAGAAGGCCATTATGACATATTAGAGAAAGTCTGAAGAGTCAGGAGTAGAGCCCAGACACTAAGAGATTTGTTCAAGGTCACGTAGGCAGTAAAGTGTCAGATGTGAGATATGAAACCAGATCTTCTTACTCTAGAGCAAATGTACTTTCCACTGGACCACACTGCTTCCTAACTCCTTTTAGCTATTAAAGGAAAAATCCTTCATAGTTTAAAAAAAAAAAAGACAATCTAGAAAATTTGAAAGGTTTGACCTAATTAAAGGATGAAAGTTATAAAAATGGAACTCTTCAAACCTATTGTGTACTTTACAGGCATAAGGAGAATGACTCCTGACTTCTCTACATACATAATCCTAATGGCAAGTAATTCCTTTTTCACCAAATCCATGCACTGTGGGAGAGTGGAAAGAATGCTAGCCTTGGAATCAGATGGCCTGGGTTTGGGTCCTGATTTGGACAATCATTAGCTGTCTGATAATGGGCCAATTGCTCAACCCTCTGAGTGTCAGTTTCTTCTTCTGTAAATTGAGGTAGTAATGATAATACTTAACTTACTTCACAGATATGTGGGGCAAATATTATTAGTAGTACTTACCACCCCCCCAGACTTATCAAGCTGGTTACATGTCTAAAGATTATGCAATTAAGCCAGTATTGTGGTTGCTATCACTCAGTTATTGGTACTTATTGTTTAAATGAAATGGGGGAAAAAATCTCCAAATTGAGGTAGGGAATTATTTTTTTTAGTCCTCTTTATTTTTAGTTCATTATCTTTTGAATAAAAACCATCTCAGATAGTCAAGTGGGTAAAGCCTTTTTTTGTCCTAATCTGACATATAACAAACTCCGAATGTATACACAGATCCTTATTTCTTAAGTAAATTTAAAAGAAAAATGTTCCTCAACTACCATGCATTTTGTATATAATCTATTTTTTTTAATTACTATGCCACAAAGCAACGGTGGAACAATTTTAAAATTTATTGGCAGCCTGCAAAACCAGCACTACCACAGATATGTAACAAAAAGAAAAATTCCATGAAAATAAAAAATGTATTTGGGCTTTGGGGGAGGGAGGAAGAATAAGGAACAGAGGCTTAGAACAAAAGGTGCAAATATACCTTCTTCCTCAGTTTTTCTATGGTACCTAAGAAAAGTGACAGTATCCAATAAAATTGCATGGTCACCACCAAGGTTGTGTAAAGGCCCTAACTAACCCATATGCTCCATGAGGGCCCTATGGGGTGAGTTTTATCTTACCTGTGTATCTCTACCAGTCTTGGACTCGCTACACAGGAAGTGCTCAATAAGTATTTATTAAATTGAAATTAATTGAACTATAAGATGAATAATGGATAGATCCCTTCCATGCAGAATTTTAGGAACATAAGACTAACTTAACTGCTAGCCTGGGATGGTTATAAAAAAAATACAACAAAAGAGCAATCTCTATGTCTCCCCCTGCCCCTATTTCCACTGCACCCATACCTATGTGCACCTCAAAGCAAGGATACTTTCTTCAGTGAAGTACTCGAATAATGATAACTCATACTGAAAATAATGTAGCATTTTAGGGCTTGCCTGTCTTTTGCAAATATCATCTCATTTGATCCTCACAACAATCCTGGAAGGAAGAAACTACTATCATCTCCACTTTTTTTTTTACAGATGAGGAAACAGAGGCAGACAGAAGTTAAGTGACTTGCCTAGGGTCACATAGCTAGTAAGTATCTGAAGTCAACATTTTTTTCACTTCTCTTTTGGAATTAGTTTTCCATCTGATGAATGAGAAAATGTAAGCAACAGAGAAATGACCTGTGTGATCCAGACACAGAGGTAGTCTAATGGGGAAAAGCTCTAGAAAACCTGATTTGGAAATCGTGGGATCTTAGGGTTTGAAGTGCCATCAGAGGTCATCTAGTCCAACCAGTACCTGAAGGAAGTCCATAGGATTCAGTGTTAGAAGGACCCTTAGAGATCCTCTCGTCTGCACCCCTTTGTTTTACCAACAAAGAAACTGAGGCACCGGCAAATGAAACATCTTGCCAGGGGTCATACAGGTAAAAAGCACCAGGACCGGGATTCCAGCCCATTTTCTCTGACTCCAAACCCAATGTTCTTTCTGCTGTACTTCCTCCATCCTCTCTGTAATGTAGTCTGCTTCTACTAAAAGACTCCCCGAGACAGACAGAGAACTCGTTAGCCTCTATGGCAGTGGATTCCACTTCAGGAGAGCTCATATTGCTAGTTCATGTCTCCTGACACTGAGCCAAAATTTGCACGTCCGTAACTTCTCATGGCGACTCGTCGTGCCCTGTTGGGCCGAGCAGTACAAGTCTGATCCGCCTTCTGCACGATGATCCTACCTGTGTCTGAAAATTGCTATCACATACATACCCCTTATGTGTAGCCCCAGGTCCTTCAGCCAATCCATGTAGGTGATGGTCTTGGGTTCCCTCCTTCCCCCGGCAGCTCTCTTCTGAGATGAGACAGTTAGATATTCTAGTGGACAGAGTGCTGGACTTGCTGACCAGAAGGCCTGAGTTCCAATGCTGTCTACCATTACTACTACTACTGCTGCTGCTGCTGCTGTTACTAGTACTACTACAACAACAATAACAATAACTAGCATTTATGTAGCTCTTTAAAAAGAAGTTTGCGAATATCATTGCATCTGATCCTCACAAAGACCCTGCAAGGTAGGTGCTGTTATGATGCCCATTTTTTTTTTTATAGATGAGGGAATTGAAGCAGACAGTGTCAGAGGCTGGATTTGAACTCAGGTATTCCTTACTCCGAGTCTGGTGTTTTATCTACTGTCCCACTTAGCTGTCCCATATATTTACCACATTTTTTACTCTGGGGAAATAATTTCATCTCTCTCAGCCTCAGTTTCCTCATCTGTAAAATGGGGATAATAATAGGACCGACTTCACAGGATTGTTGTGAGGATCACATGAGTGAATATAAGTGTAAGGCCTTTTGACAACCTTAAAGGGCTGAATAAATACTAGTGATTATTTTGGTCAATGTCCTTCCCAAAATTTGGCACCTAGAATTGAATCCAATTGTCCAAGTGTAGTCTGATGGAGACGGAGCACAACGTAGTACAACCCTTATTTGGTATTGTCTCTATCTGGACAGCATTTTTGGCCGAGCCTGTAATTTATTCACTAAACTCTCCAGGTCTTATTCATATGACCTATTGTCTAGCCACACATATGGATCCATTAGCTGTACAATTGACTTTTAAGACCCAAGTATAGTTCTTTACATTTATCTCTAGGAAAGTTCATCTTGTTAGATTTGGCTCGTTGTTCTAGCCTATTAAAATCTCTGATGAAAGGTTCTTGTCTCATCTGAAGTTCATCATTATAAGGACAAAGTCCTGTTGTATCTTTGTAGAAAAACCTTCTAAGATCTTATGCTGCACCACGATTAGCCATCAGTTTGCAAAGTCCATCACATAGGAGCCAGACTCACATTTACTTCTGAATTTCCACAAAAGGTAGAAGCAGATGTTTATTTAGATGCTCTCTGCTTCAAGCAGCCATTACACTAGATGGCTTCTGAGATCCCATGTTTCTATAAGGTTCTATGAGACCTTTCTAATCTCTTTTCAGGGAGAACCTGACTAATTCACAAGGGATATCCAGCAACAGGAACAAAATGTTTCTCTGTTATACCAACCTATAGATTCGAGAAAATTTTGGCCATCAAAATTAATATGGGCCTACAGAACCAGAAAAGGGTCTGGGTAAAAAGGAAGTCAGACCATGGGAAAGTGCCAAGTTGGATAAAATTATCAGGAGAAAAAAAGA